>CM035421.1:89354032-89539032 GCA_020310875.1 Ceratopteris richardii
CAGACAAGGTGAATTGTCTTCTAGAAGAACTCCACAAGCATATCAATTCTAAGGATTTATGTGAAAAGAGCATATTGTGCAAAGAGAATAGTTGTAGTTCTTTCTCTGTTGCGAGCAAATGCAAGGAGAAGAAGCAAAGTTTATCACAACTAGACATTACAACTACTGCTTGAGCAATGGAGCTTCGTCTTCATACAATAGTCATCTTGATTGCTTATAGAGGTCGGTGGACAGAGATGCAACCGTGACACTAATTAAAGGCCTTTCAAAAAATCATGCTGTGGTGTGGCGCTTGATTAATGCATATTTGCTTCGATTATCTATGTGCACAATGGCGGTAAAAAGGGTAGAAGAAGAAGATAATGATGGTTTCTACAGTCGTAATGAGTTTTGGTGCACTTCTTCAACTTGTCATTGTGAAAGCAAGAGCCAATGACAACGAGGGCGATGATACTTGAAATCAGCCTGACGCATTCATATCAGAATCTATGGATATTGCACAACAGTAGAGGATGATGAACATCTGTAGACGCGGTGTTTGTTTCTATTTTAATTGAATTATGACGTTGAGCTGATACAGATGTTTTTAATTAGGCATATTTTTATCTATGCACACAGCTTGTTGAAGTCATTCTATGTCACTAGGTCCCGATTTAATGCCCTACTTTCAATGGGTGGTTTCTTGATTTCACTTGCGTCCATTGTGGGCCATAACGTTTCAAAGAAAGAAGATACATCACCTATTCCACCAGGAGCAATTCATTAGTATCTTAAGTGGATCAGATTGCGATCTTTTTCTACCAGTCGTGTTCAATGTATTAAAATAAGTAGAGCACTCTCTCATATTTTCACGTGATGAATGAGTCGTGGAATATAGTTATTCGCTCATTTTCAAACTGAACTTGGTAGTTCTTTGTTTGCAAACTGAATGTACACAAGTTTTGATAAGGTTTGGCAACAAAACCATTCGCTTTTGGAATCAACCAATTCATGACATGATCACCTATGTCATAGAACACGTCTTCACTTGAGTTACTTTCACGCATTCAATATGAAAAATTCCTTAAGTGGCTGGCAACAATGATCTTTTAAAAGATCAAGTATGCTTTATAAATTGTTATATGGATGCATAGTTGCAGAGGCACCGTTCAAATAATAGCACACCCATTTGTTTTGCTTACTTTGATTGTAATTTGTAAACATACCCTATAAGATACACTTTTATGGTCATTTTTGTAATGGGATTAGACACCACCTTGAGTAGTACTCAAGGTAGCACCTTCTCAATGCCATCAAAAAAAAAATTTGAACGCTATGTTCATGCTCTCGCACATCAAATATATATGCTCAAAATCAACAACAAGGAGTCCACAAGAAAGAAGCTGATGCTACCAAAGATCCCATCAATGGATCCAAAGAAGGGTGCATCATCAACAAAGATAACGACAAAAAAAGACCGATGCTCAAAAGGTGGCAAATGGTTCCATACATACTACCTACCCAATGTTGTAAACCCTTCTACATGTCTCGGGATTCCATATGTCCTTGGATCCCATTAGAAACCACTTGGATCCCGAATGTCCGAGTATATGTCTTGGGATCCCATATGTACCAAGTTCCTAGGGATACCATGTGTCCCACAATTGGATGCCATATGTCCAAGTTATGTCTAAGGATCCCATATATCCTTAGATCCTAAAAACCAAATGGACTAAGTGATCCTATATGTCACTAGTCCCCATGCTAAAAACAAAAGGGTCATCACATGGAGGGGGGATGTTGAGAGTTCCATGCTCCACCCTTTTGTCAAAAGCTAGAATCATTCACATGCAAGTTCATTTATCCCACATGCAAGGAAATTCACCCAAACTCCATATAAGCAAGGCCTCTCCTTCACTCCCCACAAGTCATTTCCACTCTAGGTTGTTGCCAAGAGTGTGCATACTCTCCTCATGGAGTCTCCATGCTCATAGAGCATCTCATGTAAGTCATTTCCATTTCTATTTTAATTCAGTCATCATGTTTTGTTATCTTTTGTTCCTTCCTCCTTAGCTTGTTAGATGTGTGCATGTGAGTAAAGTAGGAGTAGTCCTTTTTCATTTCAACAATTTATGTATGTACATGCAGACATGCACACAAAAAGACACACACACACACACATATATATATATATATATATATATATATATATATATATATATATATATATATATATATATATATATATATATATATATATATATATATATATATATGTGTGTGTGCATTGCAAGAGTAAGAAGTTTCCTTGATGATTTAAAAATCCAAATCATACCTTATATTCTATGGAGTTCGTAATACTGATATTATTATGAGACTAATATTCTTGAGAAATAGAACGACCACAATAACATATACTAATCTTCTAAGATCTATTGTCTATTCTATTGCGCGAGGCACATGCATAATTTTTTTCTGACCTACAATAACGCCTATCCAGTCCTTATACTATTGGGAAATTAGGTTCTAAGTGAATGTTTCGATACGCACAATACGTAATCACTTATAGCAGTCGACCATAACATCTATTGCTTGATTGATTTTATACATTACATTACTTAACGAACGTAGAAGCTACTTAGCCTGTGAACTTTGTTTATTGAAAGAGCTATAAAAGCGCTACCTTCAAAAAACGAGGCCTCATTGGTCGCTATAAATTTCTCTAGGTCTTCACATCACCACAATGGTAATTCTTGGATGCAGTTGCCAAGTGCGCTTGGAAGTGACTTCAAGTTTGGGCATTCTGATATACTCAGGTGCTGTAAGTTGGGTAACGAGGCCTGCACACCATCAACAAATATTCTGTACTAAGCAAATGTCAATGTAAACGAAGAAGAAAAGAAGCATAAAAGTTGAGAAAGCTTGAACGGTTCTCACGTTCACAGCCTCAAGGCTGGTGCAACCGTTCAATGACAATGTCTGGAGAGTTGTCGGAAGAAATGAGAGAGTTTTAAAAGATTTGCATTCTGAGAGGTCGAGAATCTCCAAGGACGAAAGTTCTGTTGAGAAGTCAAAAGTCAGAAAAGAATAAGGAAAATAAATCAGATTCCAAATAAAACTCCATACAATCTCTCCTAAAAAAAGGGGTGTGTATTTATTCGTCCCGAAAAAAATGCGCAATGGAACTATGCGATGCTTAACTGCATTTGCTGGATGTTAGTTGTGAAGTTTTTTTTTTAGTTCTGAAGCTCTTAGATAAGTAGAATGTAATTTTACGTTTGATAATATACTGTAAAATTGCGTATCTTTTTGTTCGTCCAAGTTGCGTAAATGAGAATTTCAAAAAAGTGAGAGGAGGTCAGAATAATTAGGAAATAATGATGGACTGTCATATCTTTATAACAAAATGTAAGAAAGGCACTCCGTCATAGAAATCAAAAAATCTGTTCTCTTATGGCAAATTCTTCATCATGGAATCTGGACCAACCTCAAGACTAGCAAATTTTGTGGGATTCCTCCTTGGTGCAAACCTTGCTACCGGTCTATTGAAGATGTTTCACACATCTTCTTTACCTGCCCCAACTCCAACAAACTCTGGCAGACGGTTGGAAAGAAAATTAAACTTCAGAAACATCTCAGTTGGCAGCATGCCCTGTTGGGAGAAGTGATCGGCTGCTCTGCGACTCTCTGGAACGCCATCAGAGGGGAGGTTCTATGGAAAATTTGGTGGGAAAGATGTGCCTTCAACTTCGGCGACTCCCCCAAAGAGTGGTCAATTGAGAAATCGTTGTTCCTCCTTGGCAAAAGGATTGTTAACTGTAAGAAATCCCCCCCCCCCCCCCCCCCCCCCCCCCCCCCCCCTTCAGGCATCATCAAGTACTCCTTTTGATCAATAACAAGCTTAAACCCAAGTGAGCCCCTCATGAAGGTGATGAGAGGGTGATTAACCTTCTTTGTAATGCCATCTAAGCTCTGTAAAAGCTTCCCGTGCTTTGTGGGATTTGGGGGGTCCCGTGGGCACTAGTCCCCTTCTCTTTTACTTTTCTTTATTTAATTCAAGTCCGGGAGAGTAGGCTAATGCCGAACTTCCTTTATATTAAAAAAAAATGTAAGAAAGGTTTGCTCCCTTACCTTAGGATCAACGCAGGGTCTACTTATAATGAGAGTCATCTCAATGCTTTTCTTCAGAACTAGACGCATGTAATTGATGTCTTTGAGTACATCCTTGGGGGCTTTAACTTCTTTATGTCTTTGATTAGAGAGAGACTGCCTGGAAGCCTCGAACGCATAACATCAGAATCTACTTTTTCTGTTTATCTTACCTTTCATTTACATATTTTAGAAACATGCCTTCGCGGATGTATTCGGCGTATTCATTTTAATTTTTATGGGCGTCGAGTCGTAGTGGTAAGAAGCTCGGCATCAAAAGCTCTACTAGAAACTATCAACGAATGGCTACTAAAATCAGTATTCTTGTTAACACTAATTTCATTTGCTAACGGTCTACCACTTATATGTGGTCATTTGGTGTTCTATCTATTTTTGGCGTAGGCATTCGAACAATGTGAGGCTATCCAAGATAACCAAAAATAGCTTCTTAAATGTTTACACTTTTAGTATGCGGATACTCTCCAATTTCTCATCACAGATATTATCAAAAAAGGTTTATTGGCGTGCCATTTCTTTGCATTATACCACAAAATATAGCATCTTTTACAAAGGGTGTCATGAAAGCCATATAAAACTTAATGTCTTGTGTTTAGGTGTTGTTTCTAAAGACACTTAATGTTGTTGAGTATTATGTATGTCTTATGAACATTAATGGTCTTCCACTTGATACCCATTAAAACAAATGTGCATGCTCCGTCTTTATCAAAATTCCATGTCTTTGCACGTAGGCCTTGTTAGGGAATTCAATATCTTTGACTGAGTAGGAATATTCCTACGTTTGCACTTAAGATTCCAATTGTTTTATTAGTAATTTGTGTGGACCTATTCTCACTAAGAAATAGGTACGTTTCTAAGTGACTTAGTTTCAACATTAAACTTCAAGCGGGCTCGCAAATAGACTCTTGAAGTCCCTTTTAACATTCGGTGATTGTTTGAAAGGTGATATTTCCTTCAATGTCCTCTTGATAAAAAAATAATTTTAATTCTTTGTACCAAAGGAATGATAAAAAAATTTCTTAAATCATGCACCACCCCAAGCAGCTTCCGGTCATAGTCAAGTTAGCTCGTCTTTTTAGGAATTAGTGGCTTTCCTTACAAAAAAATAATTGAATGACTTCAATAGTGATGGCTCCCAAACCATAATCACTTTTCGGCATCTCATCATAAATTAATCTACATTCTATATTTCGAGAAAGAAATAAAATAAGAGAGAAGAGGTATCTTGAAAGCATACAAGATTATGGAGAAGATCATTAAAACAGACAAAGATGGAAGAAAGAACCATTTTCTTCCTCCTTTTTGACTATGCTAGAAATTTTTCAAGAGATACCCAATACAATAGAGCAAGATATTGAATATACTGAATAGGTTATATAACTAATAACTTAAAATTAACCTACCAAATGAATATCGCACTATCACTCTAAGAAGGTAATATGTGTGATTCAATCTTAATGAAATATCTATAGAACATATTCACAGATCTACTATCCATGGTAGAGACAAAGAGAATAATAATTATAAAAAACAACGTGCTTTGAAGAATATCTTGATGAAATTCGATTTTTCTACATATCCCTCAAAGTGAAATCCATCTAGAATAATCCTCAAGGTCAACTCCATCTCCACAATAAAGTACTATTACCATACTTTTTTACTCTGAAATCGAAAGCTATTCGGTCCTTGAATGTGGAGAGGAGGATGTATCGCAGGTCAAAATAGACGGACAAAAAGGGCATGGCTAAATAATTCTAGTGAAACTACAAAAAGAATTGAAAAAGCCTTTATAACGTGCATGTTCTCAAATCATTTCGAACAAGAATTGGCGACAGCAGAAAGAGTTTCGCCAGCCCCGTTGGCACGTGTGACGTAGGATATTTTTGCTTCCTCATTTAGTTTGAGCATAGTATGCATGTGCACTTAAATTTTGAATGGTGCCTTTTTTCTCTGACATGTCCAAAGCGTTTACAGTATTTGAGACCTCGACGAGGGTTTCCTACCAATAAAAGTCCTTTGAATTCAATTCTCAAAAAAAATGAAAGAGCTTGTTATCGATCAAAAGGAGTACAAGCTTAAACCCAAGTGGGCCCCACATGTGGGTGATGAGAGGGTAATTAACCTTCTTTGTAATGCCATCTAAGCTCTGTAAAAGCTTCCCCTGCTTTGTGGGATTTGGGGGGTCCCGTGGGCACTAGTCCCCTTCTCTTGTACTTTTCTTTATTTAATTCAAGTCCGGGAGAGTAGGCTATTGCCGAACTTCCTTTATATTAAAAAAAAAATGAAAGAGTGTATTGACTTTCGGACGTAAGCTCGCACGAAAAAACCTCTATTGTCCTATGATGTCACACATTCACACACACACACACAAGGTCTTAATGATGTTTATATGTGATGAAGAAGATGATTATTGTCTCATCAAGTCCATACATGCTTGATGAAGAAGGTGATGAGCCTAAGGTCTACATGGAATCTTAAATGCTCTAATAGCAATATAACTTAATCTCCCCACACACAAGAAAGTGACCCAAAATGCTGCACCCAACCAGCCATTATGTTGATTTGTACTCGGAGGGTGACCTGTGTAGTTAGTTAGTGTCCACATATGCATATGCAAACTTTACCGTTGCTCCATCACCTTCAAATAGCCTATAACTAGATTCTACTATTGTTAAGTGTATCAAACACTTGCGCTAATCCTTTGTACTTGAGTTCAATCAAGAGCTTGTGTGCATGCTTCGAGAATTCTTTAAATAGTCTTTGCATAAAATATTCTCCCTATGCTCTCCATTGGGATTGAGGCCAAGAACGCCTCTTTCCCATCTGTAAGAGAACCAGAAGGCGAAGGTTGTATTTTTTTTAATGTTGATAAGGCTTTCTAGATTGATCCTTCATCAGGTAGTTTATAATAAAAAGGCCTAAGTTAGACTAGTAAAGTTATTTATGATCTTTTAGGTATGTTTCTATCTTTAAGGATCTTAACTTATCGATATTTATGGGGATGAGCATACAAAAATGAGCATAGAATGTAAACTTTCGTTTAGATGTGTAAATCTCATCATGCGTTGAAGGGATCCCCACTCGCGTATCGCATCCTAGAAGAGAATGTCTGACTAGTACTAAATGGTTATAATTGGTAAGTCAGTACGAAAGCATTAAGAAGTCTTCCCAACAACAAGACACACTTAACGAAATTGTTTACGAAAGACTCTCTTCCAGGAATGAAGAGGAGACAAATTCGGAGGAGTGGAAGAGGAACATGCAGAGGGAGAAATATTTTCCATGTATATATAGAAAGAAAATATTAAAGCTTAATGTGTCTGATGACTTGCAAAGGACTCGAGGATTTAACAAGGGTACAGATAAAAGAGTAAAGTAATTGATAAAGGCAATACAATGATGCATATAGTGCACAAAGTTGCCATGTACATAAACGTACTTGCAAAGATGTGGAAGTGTTTCGCAAGGATAGTAAAAAATCCTATTGTTTAACACAATATCTATACTCCTCATTGTATGGGCTGCGTATGCTAAACAGTCTGGCTTCTCGTAATTTCGAAAGTAATAGTTTATTATAGAACTTAATGTTTCCCAGCGAGTGAGAGCACATAAACGTTTACTGTAGGTGATGGAGGGTATGATGAAAGTATCTGTTACATTAATCTAAAGTTTGAAGGTAACGAAAAAGATAAGGTACAATATCTTATCATGAACATGTAGCACACCAGAATAGTACTTGATAGGGACTTTCTCTTGGTGCAAATCACAAGCCTACACATTTGGCTTGGAAGATATCATGAAGACTCTACATACTTGAAGAACCATAGGAACACATGCTAGTGATTACTTACCACTTTACCTCATGTAAAAGTCAATTTGACTTGAAATCTTTTGTAATCACCTACCTAATTGATTCGTGGAAAAAGTAGCTAACTTGATTGAGAGAATATCTCCAATCTTTTAGAAGCTTGATTAAAGGGAGCCAAGAATTTGAATTTGAATTCAAATTCCTATTCATTTCCTATAAAAATGTACTTGAAAAGTTGCGGGTAGATTCATTCAATTCCCAAGGCCAACTCTACTGAGTTTGAGTGTCTGTGAGGACTACATCATAGCCTACACCTCTCTACACCATTTGGCAATGCTAGTTATGCAAATGGGATTGTATACCAATGTGAATTAATAGATACATTTACATCTTTCATCTCTGTGTTCTCCGATTGTCTACTCCAAAGTCTATTCACTTGTCAAGGGCATATCTCAGTCAATACTCAACCAAACTCCGTGATTCAAAGCTTGTTGGATGCAGCTCAAAGTCATCTACATGCTGACAAAGTTTGAAGTGATTTCATTTAGACAATTCAGAGAAATCGTCGTCGAGATGCTCACTGGTCTATCTCTGCTACAGTCCTAAAAAGTCGGGGGTATAGTTAATTTTGCTAAATCAATTTCTCTGAGTATAGTTTGTTATTTTACATCATTTCACTTGCAAATGGTAGCTTACTAAGCTAATTGAATATCCGTAGAAGGAATTTTATAATTGCTACTGTGCTGGTCACACTGAGCAAAACATTGAGCAAGTATCAAGACCAAAATAGAAGGTTTTTTTGACTTTGTGACTTCCAAAGTTATCTGTTTTGATTCAATCATTACACACTTCATTTCCAAAGGACATAGACCATTTCTTGGTGTCATTGGAAAGCTAAGGGAGTCTACTAATCAAGTCTGAAGCTAAAGAGGGCTGGTACAAAGCAGGTTTTAGCAGTACCTACTCATTCTCTTGGATCATCCATCCATCTTTCCCAACAGTGGTATCAGAGCAAATAAGGTAAAATGGGAGATGGTTTTCCTTCGTTTATTGACAAATTGGACAGGAACAATTATCAAGCTTGGTCTCTAAGGATGAAGACCTACTTACAAGGAAGGATTCTCTATGGATACATCTCAGGAGATGAGGAATTGCCCTCATTCAAAGCAAGAGGTTTGCCAACCAAGGAGGAGCAAGAAAAACTCAACACATGGTGTGCAAGGGATGCATTGGCAAGGTCTTATCTACTCAACTCTATATCTGACTTTCTTTTACCTCATATCAGAAATTGTAAAACTTCCCAAGAGACTTGGGAAACCTTGTCATCATATTTTTCCTCCAATACAAGGGCTAGGAAAAATCAGTTGTGGATTGAATTCACAACACTAAGGAAGCAACCTAAGCAAGTTGTTTCAAAATTTGTGACCAAGATCAAAGATGTTGCAGATCAGTTAGCAAGCATAGGAGAAGAGATTGAAGAGGAACAAATTGTAAGGCAGGTAATCAATGGAATCAAGGCTGATGACAAGTGGGAAAACTTCACCACTTCAATGGATCTCTACATGGACATGCACACTCCAGATCGCACAACTCTCATGGGACAACTATTCACACATGAAGCAAAGCTTACCAAGAGTGGAGATACTTCCAAAGGTAACAACTCTTCTGCCCTATACACTGATAAGAAATCTAAGGATAAAGGTAAGAGTAAGAAGGTGGAAGATGAAGGCTCTACCTCCCAAGCCAACTATGCAGGGAGAGGTAGATCTTCAAGAGGTAGGGGCAGAGGAGGTAAGCAAGGTAGGGGGAGACCCTATAACTCATCACCATGTAACATTTGTGGTTTATCAAATCACACCACCGATGAGTGTTACATGAATTACAAAAATCAGAGAGGAAGAGGCTACCAAAGAGGTGGATACTCTCAGTCTAGAGGAAGGTTCAACCATCACCAAGGCCACAACAACAATTACAACAACAACTACAACAACAATTAGAATGGTAACTACCAAGGAGGATTCAAAAACAGAAAGGACTATAATAACTACAGAGAGGAGCAGGATGACTCTCTCTTGATCATGAACATGACTTCAAAGTTAGGTACAAATGATGATCACTTATTTTATATTGACTCAGGGTGTTCAAATCATGTGGCTGGTAATGTGGCACTACTCTCTGATCTTGAGGAACCCAAAGGTAAACATCAAGTCCAAACAGGTGATGATACAAAACATTCAGTGGTTAAAATTGGTAATATTAAAACTTGTGATGGTAATCAGAATTTGTTGAGTAGGGTACTCTATGTACCAACAATTACAAAGAACTTAATGAGTGTTGGTCAGATTGTAGAGAAAGGGTTGCAGGTCAGATTCAATCAATATGGAGCATTTGTGGAGGACCCAAGACATGGATTCAAAAGGATAGCCAAAGGAGAAAAATCAGGTAGACTTTTCACTTTTGAGTTGGAAGATACAAAAAATATTGCATTATATAGCTATAAGGATCAGACACTTTCAGAGCTTGAGATTTGGCACAAGAGATTAGGGCACATAGGAGAAAGGACCTTGAAGCAAATGTGCAGGAACCAATGTGTGCTTGGGATACCTAATGTATCCAAGCAACATATGATTTACAAGTGTGGTGCTTGTCAATTTGGTAAGTCTCACAGGTTACCCTTCTCCAAGAAAGGATGTATGCATGAAGACTATCTAGAGCTTGTACACACAGATGTATGGGGACTTAGCAAAGACCCCTCAATCTCAGGTTCAAGGTACTATGTGTCTTTTATTGATGACTATAGCAGATGGACTGTATTATACTTTATGAAGCACAAGGATGAGGTTTTTAATCGTTTTAAGAAATATCTTGCATTAGTTGAAAATCAAACAGGAAGGAATTTGAAGAGGCTAAGGTCAGATGGAGGAGGTGATTACTTCTCCAATGAATTTGAGGACTTCTTGCAGGATAGAGGCATCAAAAGGGAAATAACAACAAGGTACTCTCCTGAACAGAATGGGGTAGCTGAAAGAAGAAATATGTTAATTGTTGAGACAGCTAGATCTATGCTTAATGAGAAGAAATTACCCAACTATCTATGGGCAGAGAGTGTCTCTACTGCCACCTATCTCATAAACACGTTACCATCAAAGTCACTTGATGGTATGACACCTTATAAAGCTTGGCATGGTAAGAGACCATCATTGGATCACTGCAAAATTTTTGGATGTGTAGCATATGTACACATTCCCTCACACGTAAGAGGAAAGCTACATCCAAAGGCTGAAAAATGTATTTTTATTGGATATGATTTAAATAAAAAAGGTTACAGGTTTTATAATCCTACCAATAAGGGATTTATGGTAAGCAGAGATGTGATCTTTGATGAGAATGATTCTTGGTATGAGAATGAATGCAGGAAGGTCAAACTACCCTATGATTTAGAAGAGGAGTTTCCAAAACTTACAAAAGAGGAACTAACTCAGAAAGAAGACTCAATTTCAGATGATGAAGATACAATCAACCTTGAAGAGTTCAAGGCTTGGAAGTCCAAAGGGAAAATGAAGATGAAGAAGCTTGAAGACATACCCGAATCTTCAACTCAATCAATCAGAAGATCTCAGAGAGAAAGCAAAAAACCTATTAGATATGGGTATGATACATCTCTTGTTACTAAACATTCAGTTTATCTTGCAAAGGATTTGTCAAATGAAGAACCAGGTTCATATGAAGAAGCAATCACCAAACCAGAATGGAAAGAAGCTATGGATGAGGAGATTGAAGCACTCAAGGAGAGTGATACATGGGAGTTAGTACCCAAGAAGGACTCAATGAAGGTAATAGGATCCAGATGGATCTATAAGTTGAAAAGAAATTCTGATGGCACAATTAACAGGTACAAGGCCAGATAGGTAGCCAACGGTTTTGCACAAACCCAAGGCAGTGACTATGAAGAGACATTTTCTCCTGTGGCCAAGATGCCAACAATCAGAGTGTTGGTGAGTGTGGCTGCATCAAAGAATTGGAACATGTACCAATTGGATGTCAAGAATGCTTTCTTGAATGGATGGATCTCAGAAGAGGTTTATATGTCACAACCTCCTGGCTATGAAGACCCTAAGAAGGTAAATTATGTTTGTAAATTAACAAAGGCTTTATATGGATTGAAGCAGGCACCTAGGGTATGGAATTACACGCTAACTACATACCTCCAAGACCAAGGTTTTGTCATGAGCAAGGCTGGTACTTCTCTGTTTATTAAGAGAAGTAATTCAGAGGTAACCTATCTCTGTGTCTATGTTGATTACATCATCATTACAGGTAATGATGTCAGTGGAATCAGAAATATCAAAAGCCAAATGATGGAGTTCAAGATCAATGATCTTGGATTATTGAAGTATTTTTTGGGACTTGAATTAGTTTACACTAATTCAGGGATATACATTACTCAGAAGAAGAATGTGCAGGATATGTTGAAGAAGTTTCACTTGCAGGATGCTAAAGTAGCAACCACTCCAATGGAGGTGAACCTAAAGCTAAGTGCCCATGAAGGTGATGAAGTCCAAGACATTACAGGTTATCAAAGTATGGTAGGTAGCTTGAACTATGCTACTCTTACAAGAATTGACATTGCATATGGAGTTAGTGTGCTAAGTAAATTTATGCACAAGCCAAGGATACCTCATTTAGAGGTTGCCAAAAGAATCTTGAAGTATCTCAAGGGTACACAGAACCATGGTTTGTATTTTCCTTATACCTCAGATATTGATATAAAAGTCTATTCAGATGCAGATTGGGCAGGATGCAAGGATGATAGGAGAAGCACTTCAGGATACATTTCTTTTGCAAGTGACAAACCAATTTCTTGGCCTGCAAAGAAGCAACCAACTATTGCATTGTCTTCTACAGAGGCAGAATATAGAGGGCTAGCTAATGCCACTCAAGAAGCAATCTGGATTAAGCTTTTGTATTCAAAATTAGGCTTATATACTAGGCCTCCAATTATCTTTGGAGATAATACAAGTTCTCTTCACCTTGCAGCTAATCCTATCTATCATGCCAGAACAAAACACATAGAAGTTCATTATCATTATGTGAGAGAGAAGTTGCTAAGCAAGGACATTCAGGTGACTTATGTGTCAACCAACATGCAATGTGCAGATTTCCTGACTAAAGCTTTGGATGGAACCAAACTTTGCAGGTTCAAATCTATGATTGGATTGCAGGATATACTTGAAGATTGAGGATGAAGACTTAAGCCAAAATGTTTGGCTTGAGGGGGAGTTGTTGCTGCAAATCACAAGCCTACACATTTGGCTTGGAAGATATCATGAAGACTCTACATACTTGAAGAACCATACGAACACATGCTAGTGATTACTTACCACTTTACCTCATGTAAAAGTCAATTTGACTTGAAATCTTTTGTAATCACCTACCTAATTGATTCGTGGATAAAGTAGCTAACTTGATTGAGAGAATATCTCCAATCTTGTAGAATCTTGAATAAAGGGAGCCGAGAATTTGAATTTGAATTCAAATTCCTATTCATTTCCTATAAAAATGTACTTGAAAAGTCACGGGTAGATTCATTCAATTCCCGAGGCCAACTTTACTGACTTTGAGTGTGTGTGAGGACTACATCATAGCCTACACCTCTCTACACCATTTGGCAATGCTAGTCATGCAAATGGGATTGTATACCAATGTGAATTAATAGATACATTTACATCTTTCATCTCTGTGTTCTCTGATTGTCTACTCCAAAGTCTGTCAACTTGTCAAGGGCATATCTCAGTCAATACTCAACCAAATTCAGTGATTCAAACCTTCTTGGATTCAGCGCAAAGTCATGTACATGCTGAAAAAGTCTGAAGTGATTTCATTCAGCCAATTCAGAGAAATCATCGTCGAGGTGCTCACTGGTCTATCTCTACTACAGTCCTAAAAAGTTGGGGGTATAGTTAATTTTGCTAAATTAATTTATCTGAGTATGGTTTGTTATTTTACATCATTCCACTTGCAAATGGTAGCTTACTAAGTTAATCGAATACCCCTAGAAGGAATTTTATCAATTGCTACTGTGTTGGTCACACTGAGCAAAACATTGAGCAGGTGTCAGGACCAAAATAGAATTTGACTTTGTGACTTCCAAAATTATCTGTTTTGATTCAATCATTACACACTTCATTTCCAAAGGCCATAGTCCATTTCTTGGTGTCATTGGAAAGCTAAGGGAGTCTACTAATCAAGTCTGAAGCTAAAGAGTGTTGGTACAAAGCAGGTTTTAGCAGTACCTACTCATTCTCTTGGATCATCCATCCATCTTTCCCAACACTTTCTATTGGGTCTTGCGGCATACTCTAAAATATTAGAAATAAATACATATAACCTATTCTTTTATCGAAGGAGATTGAGGGATATTCCAAGTCAATCCTTATGTTGTGTATAGAATTAAAGAACATATATTTTAGTAAAAACTTTCATCAACTATATTTATCATTCTACATAGCTCATGCAAATTATTATAGTGCATATAAATCATAAAATGCATATTATTATTGTATTAATATAAAAAACTACTTTAGGGTTTTTCATTCATCCTTTTCAAGAGTGTTTACTTATGACTCTCAAAAAATTGATATTCAAATTTAAAGATTTTTTGCTTTTAATTTTCAATTGGTCGACTACTAGGAATAATGGAAATGGACCATCTATATGACCGTGTGATGATTCTTAAATGTATGTGCAAATCAATTTATTGGTTATATGAGAAGAACATCACCAAGTTTAGAGATTCTTTAAACAACATTTAGATAAATGATCTATAAGACCTAGAAAACCATGGGAATTCGAGATATTCAACATTAAGAAATGAAGAGATTATGAGGTAGCGCATTAAATTTTGAGGATTGAATAAGTTAAATATGAAAAACAAACTTCTTATCCCTAGCTTGGAATATTTACTTGATCATTTATACAATGCACATATTTCATTAAATTCTAAAAATGATCAAGCTGCCATCGTCTTGGAATAAAGGTAGACGAAGTACCCATGAACACCTTTAGGAATATGTATGGGAGTTAAAAATAGTATGTAGAGCCATAATATTTTTGCAAGTAGTTCAGTATTTCACCATCAAAATATTTAAGACATAATATATTTCAAATTTTTTAAAAGCTAAGATGTAGCAAAGAGGGAGATCTAAAAAAAATTCGCTACAAGGTAAAGCCACATACATGTGGATGCATTTTAAGATTTAAAGCCAGATTAGTTTTCAAGGGCTTTTGCAAAAGCATATTCTATACGGTTTGAAGAGACATTCAACCGGATCGATAAGATGGCAATCATTATGAGTTTGATTGCAATCGAAACTACCGAAGCATGGAAAATTCATCAGCTTTGGACACGGCAAGGAAACTTCGAAGTGATTTCAATAGCTGTATTTTAGCAACCCCAAATTATTTTCTTGGAAGATATGTTATATATAGAAATATACGTTATACATCGCATGCAACAATGTTCACTCTTGATTTGTTGAAGACCTCTGGTCTATGTAACATCAAATCTATTTCCAATCCATTGCACACCCGTTAATATGAACTGAAATGCTCAGGAAAAAGAAAAAGTAGAGGGTGTGACCTTGTACAGGTAAATTTTTGTATTATCTATGCTGATCTTACAAAAATGGCACATGGCATAGGTTGTTATTTCCACTTATGTAGGATCAAAGATTCACTCACGTTATTCCAGCATGATTTCCATTGGATGATGGTTTGTAGGATGAGCAATAATGGAAATTTATCGTCTTCGAGAAGAATATTATCAAATGTATTTCGAAGAAACAACTTGCATGCGGAAAGCCAAAGTGCATATACATGAGCATTGAGTCATAAACCTTATGCATATACATGCGTTAGATAATTGAGTTCTAAGGTTGATAACAGATATTGCATTTGTGAAAATTAAAAAACGTGATTTAGAGACAATTACGTGGTATCTTTGTAGCCAATTACAATGACCATATTCGAATATAATTTTCCATACGACTCCTAAACAAATACATCAATTCTAGGTACACTCAAATCAATACTCATCTCAGAAAAGTGTACTTATACACAAAGTTTTTAGTCGCTAGTATAAGAACCGAGTATTACATATTGATTATTGTACTTACCGCAAAACTTTTGAAGTCTTCCAACTTTTATTTGTATCATATCTCACTTAGCACTACATTTACGTTACATTTCTATAGCAACATTTCTCTCTTTCTACTTTTATAGTACTTTTTCTGAAGTTTCTCATCTAGTCTGATTCATCTCATTATTAAATTATGTATTTTGTCTAATTTCTTGATTGTAATATGAAGGCATGACTCTTTTTAATACATCTACAAATTTCTATAGTCGTTGGAGTTGTACACATTGAGTTATGAACAAATCAAGGTGAATGTGTTTCTCCATCTTCATCTTGCTAAAAAGTCGGGATTACCCCCTTCACTTCTTATCCATGTTTCTCTCAATATAGTACTTCTTACTTCATGAAATGAATTCTAACAATTCAGTCCTCAATCTAGAATTCTATTTAAAGAGGTATAAAATTCATATGCGAGAATCCAAAAACATGATCATTGTGCATCAGTTAGGAAAGGGGTGTAAGAAGCTTTACAAACTGGAATAGACCTTTACAAGATTCGTTACATGATTTTTTCTCATATTTAGCTGGCTCTAGCCCTAGGCTTATGCAGGGAGACTCATGGTTAGCTATTTATAAGGTCGATTTAAAGTCTATACATTTATCTTAATATATATTCATTGAATCAAGCACTATTTGGCTCCTAATATAGTCCCTCAAAGTGGGCCTTCTACTACATTAAATTTCTACATAATGTTTTTTTTTTTTTGAAGAGAGAAGTATATTAAAAATGGCATGTAAAGATGTACACATGTCAAGAATGCCCCCACCTGAGAAATACACCATGGAGATCACATAGGGATACAAAGTACAATTGGACATAGAGTTACATAAGGCCAAGAGGCATGATGATCATTCATTGCTACATAGTACAACCATATCATATCTAGTGGGGGAATCCAGGATCAACAATAAGGTTCTTCATTTTCGAGGAGCAGTATCTTTTAGGTGCCTTCTCAGAGAGAAGTCATCAATTGGGGTAGTAGTCACTGAGTCGAAATACTGCTATCCTAGTCTTTTGAGACCCTTAGAGCAACTAAAAAGTATAGAGCTAGAAAAATTGTTGTTGTAGTAAGCTTCATTCTTGCTTCTCCAGATGCTCTAGAGGATGTGAGCTCTCCATATATTCCACAAAGTAAAGTCCAATTTGTTGCAACAACCAGGAATAATCTCTTTATAACTAAGCTTAAAATTATACTTCAGAGAGAAAGGAAGCTGAATCTGCCAAAATGTTCGGGCATGCCTACAGTTGAGAAAGAGATGGGGGAGATCTTCCACATTGTCACAAAATTTACAAACACTAGTATAAATATTGAACTTCTTGTCTTTAATGTCACATGACACTAGATTGTGCAGAATGAGCTAGAGGAACATAGAATGCTTGATATTGTAGAGAAAATTCCAAATGCATAGGAATCAATGACGCCACTCTTGAGACTTCTAGTGGACTTTCCATTTGTTTTTGGGTTTAGCAAGGATCAGTACAATGGACCCTCTTTTCTTCTTATATTTCTACAGCATGTCCTGAGCAATATCAGATAGGAAAATGCTCCTCCCCCCTTGAGAGATGACAACTCTATCAACCAACATTCTCCTATGCTTGAGCAGGACCTAGACGCACCTAGGAAAAGCATTATTACTCATAATTTGCTCTTCGGATAAAATCTCACCATTTAATGTGAGATCTTTTCAAGTGCTAAATCCTAGCTTATAACATTTGTGTTCTCTCATCCTAACAAAACCATTATTCTAGAGAGATAACTAGCCAATCCACAAGGTTTCTTGAAGGAAAAAGTCAAAGGAGTCAAAGAATTTGTTATTAGGGCAAACATACTCTTTTGCTTCCATCCAAGCTTACCACATCCTACAACACAAGGTAGAGCCAGTAGGAAGGAATGTGTGAGGGGAAGCAATAATATCCCAAACAGAATGATTTTTCCTAGCTTTGTATTCAGCCTCACTAAATCTATGCATATTCCTTTTAATAAACATAGCCCAGCAGTCTTGAGAATCCAAAGACCTAACAATCCATTTAGCAGACATATTAGAGGACATTTTCAAAGGACAAAATATTCCAAGTCACCCTTCCCTTTTAGGTAAGCAGCATATTTTCCACACAACCTTAGGTATTTTATTATGCAAAAGATTTCCTATTGTATTTTATGGAATCATGGAAGGTTAAATGGATTTTTAATGTTTTAAATGTCCAGAAGGTTTTAATGTGGTTGTGTTTGATCTAGCAGGTGAAGAAGCATAAGGGCGTGGATACAAGCGGATGCGCGTAAATAAATAAATTTGAAGACTAAATCAAAGACTTCTAGAATAGTTATATTTAGGATTATCTTGTTGTAAAAATAGTGGTTCGTTTTAGAAAGCAATGCCTTTTGTAAATAAAGTAGTTTTTCCTAAAATATTCTTCTAAAACGGATGACCCTCATGTAACTTCTATTTTTAGGACGTAATAGAAATAAAACTATAAATATGTGTACTTTGAGAGACTCGTCCATCAGAGTACATGGGGGGAGATTGCACCCAATATCGCGTCGATTGTTTCTCAGTTTTTTATTCCTATCTCGTCTTCTTTTTGCCTCTATGTGTGGATGCGCTGAAGGACCTCCTAACATGGAAAAAGATGTTGCATAGTATGTTTCTCACTGCATTGTTTGTCACCATGTAAAACAACATCATGGTAAAGCATTCAGATTATTAATGCCTCTTCCTTATACCTGATGGACCATGGAAACAAATTTCTATGGATTTCATTACTGGTCTTCCTACAGCTTCATCTCACAATGATATGATTTGGAAAATTGTTAATAGGTTTAGTAAACATGTATACTTCATTCCTTCTACAAAGACTTTAACAACACCTCAAGCTCTTAAGTTATTTATTAAATATATTTTTCCACATCATGGTTTTCGTAAAGTTATTCTTTCAGATCAAGATGTTCATTTTTGTAACCATTTTTGGGTCGCATTATTTCAACATCTAGGATCCAAAATAGACTTTAGTTCTGCATTTCATCTTGAAAGTAATGATCAAAGTGAAGCTACAAATAGTACTATTTTGGATTTATTACGTTGTTACTCTTCAAATAATTCAAGTAATTGGGATGAAAAACTCCCTTTACTTCAGTTTGCATATAATAACACCCCCCACACTACTACTGGTCGTGCACCATATGAAATTGTTTATGGAAGAAAGCTTCCCACTCCCATGAGTTTCACTCAAACTGACATTCCTATGGCTGATTCTTGTGCACAAGATCATATTTCTACACTTGCTAAAGCGCATGAGCATATACGGAAGAGTGAAGAACGTTACATGCGTAGTATAAATAAGAAGCCCATAGCCAAAAAATTTCATGAAAATGATTTAGTTTGGTTACGAATCATTAAAAGGCTTCTAAAAAATATTTCTCAACAATCTCGTTAAATGCTAGAGGGCTAACCGACCCCTCAAGAGCGATCATCATTGGTCAATGGCTTCGCGACATTAGCCTAAACCCAGATTTTATATGTATACAAGAGATTAAAATTGACGGAGAAGACCTCCAGAAACGGCTTAGACATGTCTCCTCGACCCATGTTTGGATTTCAACGGCGCATCAGCGGGGGTCCGGTGGAACGGTAATCGGTATTAATCAACTCTGGTTTGAAAAGCTTGAGAACTCCATTGAGGATGAATGCCATCGATGGATTGCTGTTTCTTTCGGTGCTCCCTTTTGTTTTACTTTAGTTTCTTTGTATGCCCCTAATGGGGAGTTAGAGAGACTTAACACTTGGGCCTCCTTGGACTCGCTCCCCCACAACATGCTTATTTCTGGTGACTTCAACATGGTAGAGGACCCTATGGACAGATGGATGGGCAAGGGTAGGGTCATCGATAGTCGGGAGAAAGAAATGTGGGACAAAACTAAACTACACTTGGATCTGGTCGAATTCAAAGACTCGAATGGCTTTTCTTGGTCAAATCTCCAAGCAGGCGAGGACCTGAGGAAAGCTAGACTTGATAGATGCTACATTTCTCAGAGTTTTACTCATCAGTGGGGCCACCCTTCCCTCTCGCAACGCACCGACCTCACCATCTCTGATCACTACCCGATCGTCATCTCTTTTCAACCCCCCACCAAGATCTGTAAGGCTCCTTGGTTCCATGCCACTCTGCCCTCCTTCTCTCTCCCCTCCGTCCATCAAGAAATTTCTGATGTGTGGAAGGAGACATTCGCCTCTGGCTTGTCCCCAGCCAAGTGTTGGAGAAGTGCGGTCGATAAGTCACGACAGATCATGATTAGATCCAGGAAGATGCTAGAGACTGTGCGGCGGGCTCGTAGAGAAGCTCTATATCATAGACTCTGGCGGCTCGAGGAGGAAGTGAACAAAGGAAAATCTCAAGCCCAGAAAGGACTTCGAAAAATCAGAGCGCTGCTGAGATACGAGGAAGAGATACAAAGGAAAAACTTGCAAATTTTCTTCAAGGAGTGGTGGGCTGGCAAAGCCGACAAACCCACCAAAGAGATGTGCCGTACCCTCAAAAGGAAACACAACAGAGAATCGATCCCCTTATTGCTAGACGCAAATGGCAATGTATGCAATACGGAAGAAGATAATTTTGGGATCATTGAAGGGCACTTCACGAGACTCCTGGGGACCTCAAACCCCCTCTCCCACCATAGAAGGGGCTGTATGGCAGCCATATCTAGGGTTTCCCCCCACAGGATACCACTCAACCTTCAATCTCTGCTTCATGCCTCTATCTCTGAAGCCGACATCATTGAGGTCATTGATGCCCTCCCTTCAAGTAAAAGCCCGGGACCCGACGGGCTCACTAATGAGCTCTTTAAATCCTTCAAGTTGGTGGTTGCCACCCCTCTTTGTTTGGTTTGCCAAGAGGCACTCAAGTTTGGCGCGCTTCCTTCTTGTCTCAACAATGGCATTATCAAGTTAGTACACAAAAAAGGGGAAAAGAACAGAATAGAGAACTGGCGTCCCATTACAATGCTCCAAAGAGGATACAAGATCATCGCCAAAGTCATTGCCAACAGAATCTCTTGTCACTTGAGAGCGTGGTTAAGCGAGGACCAAAAAGGTTTCATCAAAGGCAAGTCAATTTTGGAAACCATTATAGATATCTGGAAAGGTCTTGAATTTGCAAATGAGTCTAAACAAGAAGTAGTATTCCTCAAGATCGACTTTGATAAAGCCTACGACAGGCTAGAATGGGACTATATTCTACAGTCGCTACAAGATCTTGGATGTAGTCAGAAATTCACCAAGATGATTGCGACCCTTCTCGGAAACGCATCGACCCAAATTAACATTAATGGAAAACTTTCAAAGGTGATCAAACTTAGAAGATCTATCAGAAAAGGGTGCCCATTGGCTCCCCTTCTCTTTGCCATTGCCACGGAAGGGCTTAGCAGGCTGGTGGAGCATCAGGTGGAAGCTGGTAACATTAAAGGCCTTCGTTTGCCGCATGACCACAGTCAGATCACCATGAGACTTTTTGCCGATGATATGAACGCTTTTGTTCATAATGATAGTACCAGCCTGGAGACGTTCTGGAAGTGTCTTGCTACCTTTTGTGAAGCCTCTGGATCCATAATCAACCACTCTAAGACCGCCTTTAGAGCTATTGGTGGGTCACAGCCCGACCTTCTCATTGATCATGGCTGTCAAATCATTCCGCAGGGCCAAATTTTTCGGCTTCTTGGGATTCCCTGGGGGTTTGGCGTCTCTATGGAACAGCGATGGAACTGGGTGCTTGCCAAACTCGAAAACAAGCTTAACTATTGGAGAGGTATGCAAATCAATCTTGCTGGTCGTGCTATGGTTATCAACATGTTCCTCTTATCATCTACCATTTATTTCCTTTCTTGTTGGAGACTGAAAGAGCAAGATCTGTCCAAACTGGATAGTATTTGTAGAAACTTCCTTTGGACGGGTGACCACAATAGGAGGGGGGTGCCTAAAATCAAATGGTCCATCTGCACCAGCCATAGAGATAGTGGGGGACTTGGTATCTTGGACATTGGGTGCATGGCTAACAAACTGTCGGCCAAATGGATGATTAAGGCTTGGTGCAACGCGGAGGCCTTGTGGGCCAAGTTGATCTTCAGAAGCAAGAATGAGTTGGCGCTCATGGGTTTCCCAAATTGGAAGAATCTTGACATCTTGACCTTGCTGTTTTCCTCGATCCCCTTCTTCCCGAAAGGCTCTAATCTGGTGTGCTCCCTTTGGAAGAGTTGGAATAAAGTCAAAAGCTTCACAAGAATAAGTGAAGACTGGAAGTGGGCTGCCGGTATCAGACAAAACGACTCTATCTGGTTTCCGATCCATGGCATCCGGAGTGTGGAATCTTGGAACATTCAAAATGCCAAGAAGCTATGGAACAAAGGCTTCAAAAAATGGAAACATCTCTGGAAACAAGACACCAACCGCTGGATCAACTTTGAGGATATTGACCCTAGCTTCAACATTTCGCATGAAGAATCGAACACTTTGCAAAGCAGATGTCTCGCCTGGGACCGACACAAACTTTGCCTTCTCATGGGACACGACATGTCGAGCTCGCTTGGTCTCAAATGGCACAATGGGAATAGCCTATCAAAAATCCCGAACATCAAAGAAACGATCGACTATCAGGTTAACCTCAACAAAAAGTGGTGCCTATCATGGACGCGGCTTCGGTGGGACATGAAGTTCATGGCTATCTGGCACCCGCTCATAGAAATCAAAAAGTCTGTCCTCTTATGGCAAATTCTTCATCATGGAATCTGGACCAACCTTAAGGCTAGCAAAATATGTGGGATCCCTCCCTGGTGCAAACGCTGCTACCGGTCTATCGAAGATGTTTCACACATCTTCTTTACCTGCCCCAACTCCAACAGACTCTGGGAGGTGGTTGGAAAGAGAATTAGACTTCAAAAACGTCTCAGTTGGCAGCAAGCCCTACTGGGAGAAGCGATCGGCTGCTCCGCCACTCTCTGGAACGCCATCAGAGGGGAGGTCCTATGGAAAATCTGGCAGGAAAGATGTGCTTTCAACTTCGGTGACTCCCCCAAGGAGTGGTCAATTGAGAAATCGCTGTTCCTCCTTGGCAAAAGGATTGTCAACTGTAAAAAATCACCTCCCTTTAGGCATCATCAAGTACTCCTTTTGATCGATAACAAGCTTAAACCTAAGTGGGCCCCACATGAGGGTGATGAGAGGGTAATTAACCTTCTTTGTAATGTCATCTAAGCTCTGTAAAAGCTTCCCCTGCTTTGTGGGATTTGGGGGTTCCCGTGGGCACTAGTCCCCTTCTCTTGTACTTTTCTTTATTTAATTCAAGTCCGGGAGAGTAGGCTTATGCCGAACTTCCTTTATATTAAAAAAAACATCCTAAGGTAAATCTTACCCTATGATATTATGGACCTTTTTGCATTATTGAGAAAATAAATGAAACTTCTTTTCGATTAGGTATACCTTCTCATTGGAGTATACATAATTCTTTCCATCTAAGTTTGTTGAAGTCTTTTCAAGGTACTTTACCACTCACGCCTATTTTAGATGATCCTTCTTTACTTGAAGTGGATGCGAACATACTGATTCCCGAGAAAGTAATAGATTATGATGTTACTACTACACGAACAAGTAAACAATATCATAGGTATTTAATCAAATACAAAAATCACTCACTTGAGGAATCACAATGGATACATAAGACCTCCTTATCACCTCACTATGATCATTTGATTTCTACATATCATTCCCAATTACATTAAACTTTCAGGTGTTCGATTCCATGCATGTGTTTTACATGGTTCATGCTTAATATTTTTTAGTGATGGGACATGCAACTAATCATCCATGTCTATTTTTATATTTATAAACTGAGGTCCGTTGCTTATCAACTGGGAGGCATGTTGTATTTTATGTAATCATGGAAGGTTAAATGGATATTTAATGTTTTAAATGTCCAAAAGGTTTTAATGTGGTTGTGTTTGATCTAGCAGGTGAAGAAGCATGAGGGCGTGGATACAAGTGGATGCACGTAAAGAAATAAATTCGGAGACTAAATAGAAGAGTTCCAAAATAGTTATATTTACATTTATCTTGTTGTAAAAATACTAGTTCTCTTTAGAAAGCGATGCCTTTTGTAAATAAAGTTGTTTTTCCTAAAATACGCTTCTAAAAGCGACGGCCCTCATGTAACTTCTATTTACAGGATGTAATAGAAATAAAGCTTTAAATATGTGTACTCTAAGAGACTCGTCCATCAGAGTACACAAGGGAGATTGCACCCAATATTGCATGGATTGTTTCTCCGTTTCTAATTCATGTTTCCCAAAGGACTTGATCACACTTCCTCCCCAAAGGAACCTCCTAGAGAGACTAATAGTCTCATTCATATGAGTTTTATTAGGCATCTAGGAAGAAAGGAAATAAACAACAAAAGGCAATATGTAATGGTAAAGCACAAAGACACGGTGAGAGAGGGATGATTGACAAGCATACGAAGTAAACAACTTTTTTCTGAATCTCTCCAAAACCCACTCCCACCTTTGATTCAAACAAACTTGAAAACCCATAGGTATGCCAAGCAGCCTAAAGATTTCACCATCTCTAAACACTTCACAACCAAGGTTACTAGTGCAAGCAGAAACCAAATTATCAGAAGCTTTGAAGGTAGTTTTGTTATGATTTATGTGAGAACCACTAGCCAGACAAAAAGTTTTGAGAGAATTTAAAATACATTTAGCATATTCATCATCAAATTTGATGAGAATGTTAGTGTCATCAACAAAGCCTTGCAAACAAAGTTGTTTGTAAGTTCTAAGCAGATTAATACCTTCAACTTTTTGTCCTTCAATGGCGTCCTTAATCAACCATCCAAGGGCATCACTAGCAATGGCAAACAAAAGGGGGGCTAAAGGACATCCCTACCTAATACACCTTCTAAGTCTAAAATGAGCGGAAAGGCTGCCAATTATAGATATTTTAGAGTGGGAATTTCCAAAAAGAGAACCAACAGCTTTTATGAACCTTTTTTTCAACACCTATATCATGAAGGGATTGGAGAATGAAATCCCACTCAGTCCTCTCATAGGCCTTATCAAAATCTATCTTGAAGAAATAATAGGGTTTATTAGATGCTTTGGCATGCTCCATCCCTTCCCATAGGCAAATAATAGCATCAAGGATAAATCTACCTTTAATGAACCCTTCTTGTTCAAGGAGGATGATATCATTGATGATGGGGCTCAATCTTCTAGCAAGGGTAGAAGAAAAGATTTTATAGATACCTGTTAGGCAGGTACTAGGTATCTAGTTATTCAAATCCTCTTTGGGTCCTTTTTTATGGATCAACTTTATAACTCCAGTGTTAACTTCAAAAGGGAGAGTGCCCCGGCTAATAGAATCCTTCGAAATCAATAGAATATAAGGAGCCAAGAAATCTTTCAGAGCAATGAGAAACTTATTAGCAAGTCCATCAAGGCCAAGAGTCTTGCAGGGTTTCAATTTACTAATGGTTTCTTTAATCTCACCGATAGTGAGGGACAGGTCCAACAAGGCACCTAGGCTAGGAGGAATAGAAATTTTCCTTTGAAGAGCAATGAAGGCTCTTGCTCCATAGATATCCTCCCCCCCACTTGGGAGAACTAGAGAAAACATTCATAAAGAAGCTAGGAGCCTTCTGCAAGTTCTCCTCAACAGAGATAGCAAATACACCATTGTTTTTCTTGAGGAAAGGAATGTAATCCTTGATCTTTTTCTTTTTCAACAGACTGAACATACTTTTGGTACGTCTGTCAAGTTTCGCAACCCAAAATTCTCTTGAAGAGGTAAGGATGCTGCTAGCCTCAAAGTACTCTTCATATCTCAGTTTCTCATGAAGGGATAAAATCAGGCACCTTTTATTAGGGCTTTGAGAGGAAGGCAGACAATCTATTTCCTTGGCAAGAACAAGTCTTCTTTTGGCTGTAGCTTATCTTTTCAAATTTTTGAAGTGAGTGAAGAGAGCTTGGATGTCTCTAATAACTTTAGCCCAAGCTAAACTAGGGTTAGCAAACTTTGGGAAGTAGTGGGTGATAATAACCTTTGTCTTCTCAATGAAATACGGGAGTTTAAGCACAATAGGGTCCAAGTGAGGCAAGCCCACCCTACCATTAGGTCTATCATGCTTGAGCACCACCTTTAATGGGGGAGTGATCTAAAATACAAAGGGTTTGATCAACCTCGCACTTAGTGTCACTCAAATGCTGTAGATAAGGTACATTGCCATAGGCACAGTCTAATGTAGCAGCACAAAGGTGGGGGGGACTTCTGGTTGTTGTTCCAAGTGAAACCCATAAGGGAGGAGAAGTCACAAAAGTCATGAGTGGTGGAGAGCTTAATCCAAGCCTTCCATTCATAACCCGAGATTATGTTCCCCTTTTTATCAAGTCTATCTCTTATGGTTGTAACCAGATTGAAGTCTCCCACAAGAATAATCATGGGACCTTTAAGACTATTGAGCTGTTAGGTTCACCTAGCATGGAGCTTTTGTGGAAGATCCATGTCAAGGCTTCAAGAAGATAGCGAGAGATAAGAAGCATGGTAGGCTCTTTACTTTTGAATTAGGAGAAACCAGAAACATAGCTCTATTTAACTTTGGGTCTCAAACTGTAAGTGAGATTGAAGTGGGGCATAAGAGACTTGCTCATGTGAATGAAAGAGCCTTGAAGGATATATGGAGGAATCAAAATTTTCTAGGACTGCCGAAATTGAATGTGAAGAATTAGGAAAACTCTATTTGAGAGAAAGATAGAGCATGCACAAGAGAATGAAAGTGTCATTGTGACATTATTATGAATCATGATTGAAGTATGTCATTTAGGGCTTTACATTTAGTCCATTATAGGAAAATTCCTTGATTTTGTTCTCTCTAGAATTTCTTAGCTTGTAGGGCTCAAAATTGACACTTGGAGGTGGATTTGGACCTAGCTCATTGCTCCATGAAGTGAAGGTATCTGGATGTTGTAGCGATGGCCGAGAATTTTGAGAAGATGGAGAAGTTCAATTTGAAGAAGGCAAATAGAACCAGACTCAATATGATGGGACACATACCATAGAGACCTGTTGCAATGAACACAAACAATCCAAACAAGACTTCATCCTCTAATAATCAAGGTAAGAATCATGTTCACATGGAAAATCAAAGAGGGCATCAATCCATACATTGGCAACAAGACCGTGATTTTATTGAGCAGGCAAAAAGACTTGGTTTTTGTTTTGGTTGTGGGGAGCAAGGGCATCGGACATATGAGTGCCTGAGCAAGGCAAACTTTTCACCTCCATAATGAGACTCAATAAACATCATCAAGGAAGGTAGAAAAATTGAGATAGTAGAGGATGGAGGTAAGTTCCCTAACTCTTCTTTTCATTGCATGGTGGCTAGTTCTTTCCCAAAGGCTTTTGCAACTATCATTTTGGGTATGATTTCTATGCATAGGATCAGGTTTCTTATCAATTCAAGTAGTACATGTTGTTTTCTACCTTTCAAATTGGTACAAAGTTTAGGGATACCCCTAACAATGCAAATAATAAGACCGCTAAAGATGGCCAATGGAAAACTACACTATACAAAAGCATACATTGAAAACCTTGCGTTTATGTTTTCTGATAGGTATTTCTGTGGAAGTTTTCATGTGATTGAGAAGAACCACATATATGCCATCATATGCATGGGCTGGTCAATTCAAAATTCTAGAAAAAAATGATTACAAACCAACAACAATGACTTTAAGACTACACGATGATTCTATCCACATTCTAGGTGATGTGCAAAATCCTAAGCCTATTCTCATTTCTGTTATGCAAATAATTAGAGGTATACGTGATGATTATAGAAACTTTGTAGTGTATGTCAACGGCATGCATGAGTAAGATAATGATGAATATCTTCCAAATTATGTAGAAAATTTTTTGAAAGAATATGCAGATCTATTTCTAGAACACCTTCCTAGCAAAAATCCACCTAGGTAGAATGACCATGCCGTTGACTTGTATCCATTGATTGAACCATATTCTAGACCACCTTATAGACTTGACATAGATGAATAAAAGGAGCTTCAAATTCAATTAAGTGATCTTTTGTAGAAAGTCTTGATATGACCGAGTGTTTCACCTTGGGGAGCAATTGTTTATTTCAAAAGAAGAAGGATGGCTCTTATAGATTATGAATTGAATATAGGGGGTTCAATAAAGAAAAATTAAAAATAAGTACCCACTTCGTGACACAGATGACTTGATACATCAATTGTATTCACTAAGATGAATGGAGATTTCGATATCATCAAGTTAGGATCAAAATAGAGGATATAGCCAAGATAGCTTTTCCAACATGATATGGTCACTATGAGTTTATGGCTTTATCATTTGGATTAACAAATGCACCTACCATATTTATGTGCTTGATGGACAATGTTTTTCATGATTTTATAGATGAATTCATCTTAGTACTTTTTTATGATATATTTGTATACTTTAATGATGGTCTTGAGCATGTTGTACATCTCAAGACGACTTTGGAAACTCTTAGAGAACACAAATTTTATGGAAAGAAGAATAAGTTTAACTTTGATAAGGATAAACTTGTGTATCTAGAAACAGTCATATCTAAAGAGGGAATTCACATAGATCATGATAAACTGAAAACAAAGTTAATTGGACAGTTCCTAAAACCATAAGGAATGCTAGAATTTGTTGGGATTGGTGCAATATGAAAGAGAACATATTAAGGATTTTTCAAAGATAGATAATCCCCTCATAGAGTTGAATGAAAAGACTGTAGGATTTTCATGGAGCGATGCCTCTAAAAAACAATTTGAATGATTGAAACCAAAAGCTCATTGGAATTATGTTTTGAAAATACCAAATTTGAAAAGCATTTTGTGGCCGCACTTGATGCAAGTGGTAGTCAGATAGGATGCGTTCTATCACATGATAGTAGGGTGCCTGCATATGAGTCCACAAAATTAAGATAACATGAGATTAATTATCCTACTCATGATCTATAAATGTGTGTTGTTGTTCATGCACTTAAGCATTGGAGACATCTATTGTAATAGGTAAAGTTTTAATTGAAAATAGATGATTAGAGTCTAGAATAGAATTTAACACAACCATTGCTTAACAATAGATTAGCACTGGATTGAATTATAAAGCGAGTATGATCTTGGCATTAAGAATATATCTAGTAAAGAAAATAAGGTCATTGATGCATTGAGTTGAAATATTTAATTTCCTTTTTTGTAACAAATTTTGATTTCCTAAACCAAATTCAAGAAGAAAATAAACATGACTCTTTTTATGCACCTATTTTGAGTCTTTTGCATGCAAACAGGGGATCAATGTATTGAGACAAATTTCATTTGCGGAATGGATCTTTGTATTGTAACAAGCAATCATGCATATCTTCTAAGTTCCCATTAAAAGTTCAAATAGTGCATGATGGTTATGATGCACCTTCTTCTGCACATCCAAGCTATTGAAGCATCTATGTAAAAATGAAGTATTCTTACTTTTGGCCATGTAAGAAGCGGTATATAAGACAATATGTTAGTGAATGTTTAAAGCACAAAGAGGTAATATCTAAGTTTAAGAGAGTGCACGGAATGCTTCAACTTTCATATGTTGCGAATCCCAAGTGGGAGTCTATCACTATGGACTCTATCACTAAATTGTCTATGAGCAGAAGTAGACATGATACCATATTTGTGGTAATTGATCGACGTACCAAGATTGCATATTTCTTTCCTATGAAACAACTAATATTGCCTTGGATGTTGCAAGACTATTTGTAAAATATTCTTTTCGATTGCATCGAATGCCTTAAAGCATAATATCTGATAGAGACTCTAGATTCACATAGAAATTTTGGAGAGAAACATTTGAATCGATTGGAACTCAACTTCATATGACTAATTCTTTCCATCCACAAAGTGATGAGGAAAGAGGGCTAATCGAGTACTTGGAGATATGTTGCATATGTATGTAAATGAAAAGTAGGATAATTGGAGTGAATATTTTCTCTTACTGGATTCTTAATACAATAATGCATGGCTTGCATCTATAAAAATGAGTTGATTTGAGGCTATCTATGGTTATAATCGTTTGACACCACCTCCATTTTCAGTTTTTCCAAATCAAGTACAAGTATATAAAGAGAAGCTTGTGAAGATGGATAAAGAGCTTCAAAAAGTTAAGAAACGCATCAAAGAAGTCTAGAAAAGAAAAAAGAAATTTTATTATTTTTAGAGAAGATGAGTTGAATTCCAAATAGATGATATGGTATTGCTTAAAGTCAATGCTCATGGATCTAACTTGTTGCTAGGAAAAGATCATACACTTTCTCCTTGATAGGAAGGTCCTTCTAAACTTTAAAAAGAGATTGGATATCTTGCTTATTTCTTTGAATTACCTAAACATTTAAATGTGCATCCTTTATTTCATGTTACTTTACTTAAAGAATATGTATCTAATGTTGCTCATGTTTTTCAGGACACTATAAGCTGAAAGAGGATGGCTCTTCTGAGCTTCAGCCTAAAATAGTATTAGATAAGAGGATAATATTACTTAGAAATAGATCTATAGTAGAGATTTTGGTGAAATGGCATACATATCTAGTATAAGTTTTGACTTTGGTGAACTTAAATGATTTTCTGGCACATTATCCTTTTTTCCAACTCTGAGGACAAAGTTTGTAAAAGAGGGGAGGAATTGTAATATGCCTTTTGATAGTGAAATAATTTATATTGAATTTTCTAAATAACATTGTGAGGATAATGCTCAGAATGAATGATTCGGTCATTTCATGCCTGTACGAAAAATTTCGGGATGACAAGTTTTATATTATCTTTCTAGATATTACTTGCATCATGTTTTCTAGTAAAAAATTCCATGTGAAGATGAAAGCATTTGAAAAAATATTGTATGGGAGAAAGCTAGAGCATGCAAAAGAGAATGAAACTATTTGTGTGAAATTTTTGTGAACCATGCCATTCAATTATCTGTTTAGGGCTTTACATTTAATCCACTATAAGAAAATGCCTTGATTTAACTCTCTCTAAAATTTCTAAACTTGAAGTCAAAAGAGATACTTAGAGGTGAATTTGGACCTAGCTTGTCTCTAGCACTATTATGTAGAGAAAAAAATTGAAGAAACATGTCTCCCACAAGCTTAAGGTAATTCTTCAGTGTTTTTTGAGTTACAAGTCTTGGAAAAGTTCCCTTTTTCTATTCAAACCTATGATTTTGAAGATGTTGTCATGCCTAATTATGGATGTCTTTGGACATATCTTTTCATTGTTGTTCTTCTACTTTTGATAGGCACTACTAAAGAAAGAACTACTAAAAGTGCATTCTTTTTGCAAACGTTGTGCTAACAATCAAGTTCTTCTAACTTTCATGGATAGCGCATTTCTTTAGGTGTCAATCAACTCTGTTATAAGAAAGATCTGTTCATCAAAGAGGAAGAAGCGAGAAATTAGAGAATTACCTAGTGATTGAGAGTGAGAAATAAAGTGAGTGTGATTGAGAGTGCAAGTGTAAATGAGATTCTCATAGCTCAGGGGTGGTGAAGAGGTAGTAGATTCATCAAGAAGCTATTTTCCAAAGCCATTATATTGTTTGTTTAACATTTATAATATCAAAATTTTTCTTTCTCTCAGTCATATCTTGTTTATTCTTCTACGTAGCATTTTCCCTTATCTTGTGCAAGTTCTCCTTTTCTCTCTTCCATGATTCTTGAGTGATCAGAAGCTTGTAACCCATGATAGATTGTGATTGCTGAAATGCTACACTCACTCAGAAACACACACACACACACACACACACACACACACACATATATATATATATATATATATATATATATATATATATATATATATATATATATATATATATATATATATATATATATATATATATATATATATATATATATATATATATATATATATATATATATTTAATATTAATATATGTGGATGTATATATATATATATATATATATAATTAGTTAGTTAGTTATTTAGTTAGTTAGTTAGTTAGTTAGTTAGTTAGATAGTTAGTTAGTTAGTTAGTTAGTTAGTTAGTTAGTTAGTTAGTTAGTTAGTTAGTTAGATAGTTAGTTAGTTAGTTAGTTAGTTAGTTATTTAGTTAGTTCGTTGGATAGTTAGTTAGTTAGTTAGTTAGTAAGTTAATTAGTTAGTTAGATAGAGAGAGAGTTAGAGAAACATATACCAAAAAACACGTGCACATAGATCACGTTGTGTGTTTTGAGGAACATGTTTGTTCCTTCCCATACATGAGGTCTCTATATCTAACATTTATTTCCCTCTCTCTCTCTCTCTGTGTGTCTCCATTGCTTCCTATAATAGGTGATTGAGGAGTATTTCCATTTTTCCTAAGGATAGAGTGAATTTGAACTCGCTGAAAATGATGATGCCCAATACAAGCTCCGATGGTAAGTAAAAAGAGGCTCATAAGATGTTCTACCTGCAAGCTGTGTTCATATCTAATATGCCCCTCACTTCCCTTTGACATGAGAATGCAAGCCGCTCCTCACATCTTCAACTCATGTAAGAGTCCATAATAGTAGAAGCAAGTAGTCCTACTACCTTGAATTCGATACATTGTTCATTGATACATTATTTCTACATTGTTCATCTATGATATCTTTGTTATAGTCATTCCTAACTGTCAATTTGTGCTGCTCATATCTCGGTCAATTCTTCACCAAATTCAATGATCTATAGCGTGTTGGAATCAACTCTAAGTTATCTACATGCTGACATTGTAAAGCAAGTCCATTCAGCCAATTCACAGAAAATCGCATCGGAACACTCACTGGTCAAACTCTGCAGAGGTCCGAAAAAATCATGGGTAATGATTTATTTGCTAAATTGATTGCTCTATGTATAGTTCATCATTTCAAGTTATTCCACTTGGAAGCATTAGCTTACTAAGCTAGTTAGATGCCTCTAAAAGGAACTTTTCCAATTCCTACTATACTGGTAGCACTAAGCATTACAAGCAGCAGATGTGTGAAAAAAAATACAAGGTTTTCTTGGATCTTCCTATTTGGAAGTAGTCTATTTTGATGAAAGCTTTTCACACATTATTTCCAAAGTAGATAGACACTTTTATAGTTTCATTGGAAAGCTAAGAGGTCCCACATACCATCTCTGAAGTTATAAGGGGTTGGCACAAAGCAGGATTTGTAAGTACCCACTCATTTCTTGGAGTGTGTACCCATCTATCCCAACTGTGGTATGAGAGCAAAGCAAAGGTGAAATGGGAGATGGTTTTCCTTCTTTCATTGATAAATTAGATAGGAACAACTAACAAGCATGGACGAAGACATACTTACAAGGAAGGAGTCTCTATGGATACATCTCAGAAGATGAGGAGATGCCCATATTCAGAAGAAGAGGACAACCTACAAGAGAGGAGCATGAAAGACTCAACACATGGTGTGCCAAGGATGCATTAGCAAGGTCCTACTTACTTAACTCAATCTCCGATTTTCTTCTTCCACATATTAGGAATTGTAAGACATCCCAAGAGACTTGGGAAACACTGTCTTCTTATTTCTCATCCAATAGAAGGGCCAGAAAAACTCAATTGTGGATTGAGTTCAGTACTCAAAAAAAGCAACCTAAGCAAGGTATCTCAGAATATGTGACCAAAGTCAAATATGTAGCAAATCAATTGGCAAGCATAGAAGACGAAATTGAAGAGGAGCTGATTGTACGGCAAGTGATCAATGGGATTAAAGCTGATGACAAATGGGAGGGCTTCACAACTGCCATGGACTTGTACATGGACATGTAGATTCTAGACCTTACCACACTTATGGGGCAACTATTTACCCATGAAGTCAAGCTAAAAAAGAATGGAGATTCATCAAGATGTAAGAGCTCATTTGCTCTATACACTGATAAAAGTATGTCCAAAGATAAAGGCAAGAACAAAAAGGTTGAAGTTGAAGGAACTAACTCCCAAGCCAACTATGCAAGGAGAGGTAGAACCTCAAGAGGAAGGGGCAGACGAGGTAAGCAAGGTAGGGGGAGATCTTATAGCTCCTCACCATGCAATATTTTTGGTTTATCAGATCATACTACAGATGAGTGTTTCAAGGACTTCAAGAATCAGAGAGGTAGAGGATATCAAACAGGTGGATATACACAACCAAGAGGGAGATTCAATCACCATGAAGGATACAACAACAACTACAACAACAATTAAAATAGCAACTACCAAGGAGGCTACAAATCAAGGAAGAATTATAAAAACTACATAAAGGAGCAAGAAGATTCTCTTCTGATCATGAACATGGCATCAAAACCAAGTATAAATGATGACCATCTCTTCTATATTGACTTAGGATGCTCAAACCATGTGGCACGCAATGTAGCTCTTTTGTCTGACCTTGAGGAACCAAAGGGTAAGCATCAGGTACAAATAGGTGATGAAACCAAGCACTGAGTGATTAAAATAGGGAATGTTAAGACCTCTGATGGAAACAAGAATCTGTTGAGTAGGGTTTTATATGTACCAACAATTACCAAGAATCTAATAAGTGTTGGATAGATTGTGGGAAAAGGTTTGCAGATTAGATTCAATCAATATGGAGCATTTGTGGAGGATCCCAAGCATGGGTTCAAGAGAATTGTTAAAGGAGAAAAATCTAGTAGACTATTCACTTTTGAACTTGAGGACACGAGAAACATCGCACTTTATAATTATAAAGATCAACATTGTCAGAGCTTGAAATTTGCCATAAAAGGTTAGGGCATGTTGGTGAAAGAACTTTGAAACAAATATGCAGACATCAATGTGTGCTTGGGATACCTAATGTATCCAAGCAACACATGATTTATAAATGTGGTGCTTGTCACTTTGGAAAGTCTCATAGGTTACCCTTCTCAAGGAAAGGTTGCATGCATGAGCACTACCTTGAACTTGTTCATACAGATGTATGGGGACCAAGTAAAGATCCCTCAATCTCTGGATCAAGGTATTATGTATGTTTCATTGATGATTAGAGTAGGTGGACTGTATTGTACTTTATGAAGCACAAGGATGAAGTATTCAGTTGTTTTAAAAAGTATCTTGCACTTCTTGAGAATCAAATAGGGAGAAATCTAAAAAGACTAAGGTTAGTTGGAGGAGGTGAGTACTTCTCAAATGACTTTGATATATTCTTGCAAGAAAGGGGAATTAAGAGCTTGAAGAAAATCTTCGTCTAGGACATTTTGGTTTAGAACTTCCAGAAGGTTGGGGCGATTTCTTATTTCACCTAGCCCTCTCTCCCATGACGAGTTTGGGAGTGGGTGCAATGACACCTGAATGCTGGAGATCACTAGGAAACCATTGCTACTGCTTTTAAGGGTCCTAAAGAAATTACCACTAGCTATACCCCTGAGCAGAATACGGTAGCAGAAAGGAGAAATAGGTTGATTGTTGAAACAACTAGGTCAATGTTAAATGGAAAAAAATTACCTAACTACTTATGGTTAGAGAGTGTATCTACTACCACCTATCTTGTAAACAGGTTGCCATCCAGATCTCTTGATGGGATGACCGCATATGAAGCATGGCATGGTAGAAGACCTTCACTTGATTATTGCAGGATCTTTGGGTGTGTAGCTTATATGCATATTGCGTCACAGATAAGAGGTAAACTAGTCCCTAAGGTAGAGAAGTTCATCTTCATAGGGTATGATCTAAATAAAAAAGAATACAGGTTCTACAATCCTTCAAACAAGGGATTCATGGTCAGTAAAGATGTTGTCTTTGATGAAAAGGAATCTTGGTTTGATAGTGAATGCAGGAAAGTAAAACTACCTTATGACTTGGAAGAGGAGTTTCCAAGCCTCACTAAGGAGGAGCCTACTCAGAATGAAGACATCAATTCAGATGATGAAGACATCATCAATCTTGAAGAGCTCAAGGCATGGAAGTCCAAAGGCAAAATCAAGCTGAAGAAGTTGGAAAAAGTACCTGAATCATCCAACCAAGCAATCAGAAGATCACAAAGGGAGAGCAAGAAGCCAATCAGATAAGGGTATGAAACTTCTCTAGTTACTAAGCACTTTGTTTATCTTGCAAAAGATTTCTCAATTGAAGAACCATCATCATATGAAGAGGCAAAGACCAAGGTAGAATAGAAGGAAGCTATGGACGAAGAAATTGAAGCACTCAAAGAGAGTGATACCTAGGATCTAGTACCAAAGAAGGAGTCTATGAAGGTAATTGGTTCTAGATGGATCTATAAGATCAAAAGGAATTCTGATGGGTCAATAAGCAGGTACAAAGCTAGACTTGTGGCTAAGGGTTTTGCACAAACCCAAGGAATTGATTATGAAGAAACATTCTCACCTGTGGCCAAAATGCCAACCATCATGGTATTGCTAAGTGTGGCTACATCAAAAAATTGGAACATGTATCAGTTAGATGTAAAACCTACACTTCTAAATGGCTAGAATTCAAAGGAGGTGTATATGTGTCAAACCTCCTCGCTATGAGGACCCAAACAAGGTAACATATGTGTGTAAATTGAACAAAGCTCTTTATGGATTGAAGCAGGCACCTAGGGCATGGAACAATAGATTGACCACATACCTTCACGATCAAGGTTTTCTCATGAGTAAAGCAGATACTTCGTTGTTCATCAAGAGAAGTGATTCAAAGGTAATATACCTATGTGTATATATTGATGATATCATACTTACAGGTAATGATGCTAATGGCATCAAACAGATCAAGAATCAGATGATGAAGGAGTTCAAAATTAGTGACCTTGGATTACTAAAAGACTTTCTTGGACTTGAGTTAGTCTGTAACAACTCTGAAATTTGTATTACTCAGAGGAAGTATATACAACAATGGAGGTAAACCTAAAACTAAGTACTCATGAAGGTGATGTATTGAGAACATTGTAGGTTACCAAAGCACAGTGGGAAGCTTCAACTATGCTACCTCGACAAGGATTGACATTGCTTATGGAGTAAGTGTGCTAAGTCAGTTTATGCATAAGCCTAGGGCACCTCACCTAGAGGCTGCCAAAAGGATCTTGAAGTACCTTTCAGGTACCCAACATCATGGATTGTATTTCCCTTACACATCAGACTTGGATATGAAGATTTATTCAGATGCAGATTGAGAAAGATGCAAAGATGATAGGAGGAGTACCTGAGGGTACTTATCCTTTGCAGGTGAAAAGCCAATATCATGATCTTCAAAGAAGCAACCTACTATTGCTTTATCTTCTACAGAGGTAGAGTATAGAGGATTGGCAAATGCTACTCAAGAGGCCATATGGATCAGATTATTGTATACAGAATTAGTATTGCATACTACATCTTCAAGGATTTTTGGAGACAATACAAGCTCATTACATCTTGGAGCAAATTCTATTTATCATGCTAGGACCAAGGACATAGAGGTCCATTATCATTATGTGAGAGAGAAGCTATTGAGCAAGGACATTCAGTTAGCATATGTATCAACTAATATGCAACGTGCAAATTTGTTGAGTAAAGCATTAGATGGTACAAAACTTTGCAGGTTTAAATCAATGATTGGATTGCAGGACATTCATGAAGCTTGAAGATGAAGACTAAGCCGAAATGTTTGGCTTGAGGGGGAGCTTGTGGTGCAAAGTCCAAGCCCAAACATTTGGCTTGAATCTCATACACATATGGAGCTCCATGAAAACCATTACTAGGAAGAATTTTATCTTTACCATTTGTAAAAGTCACTTATTTTTTGACTTAAGAATATTTGTAATCACCTACCAAAAATTCGTGGACTTGTTAGTTAGAAAAGTAACTACTTCATTGAGGGAATATCTCCAAGAATGAAGGATCACTTTTTAGGGGGAGCCAAAAGTTGAATTCAAATTCAAATTTGAATGTAACACTTATAAAAAGTGACTTGAAAAAGTCGTGGGTAGTAGCTTCATTATCTGAGTTCTCCATTGCCAGTGAGTAAGAGTGTGAGGCCTACGTTGTAGCCTACAATTATCTCTATCATCAAGTTATGATTATCAAGCCTATGATCTTGTACAACATTGTTCATTAATACTTTATATCTACATTGTTCATCTATGATATCTCTATTATAGTCATTCTTAACTGTCAACTTGTGGTGCTCATATCTCGGTCAATTCTTGACCAAATTCAATGATCTATATTGCATCAGAACACTCAGTGGTCGAACTCTACAAAGGTCCTAAAAAATCGAGGGTAATGATTTACTTGCTAAATTGATTGCTTAGTGTATAGTTCATCATTTCAAGTGATTCTACTTGGAATCATTAGGTTACTAAGCTAACTAGATACCTCTAAAATGAATTTCCCCAATTCCTACTGTACTAGTAGCACTAATCATTACAAGTAGCAGGTGTGTGATAAAAAATAGAAAGTTTTCTTGGATCTTCCTTTTTGGAAGTAATCTGTTTTGATGAAAGCTTTTCACACATTATTTCCGAAGTACATACACACTTTTATAGTGTCATTCGAAATCTAAGAGCGCCCACATATCACCTTTGAAGTTACAAGGGGCTAGTACAAAACAGGATTTGGATGTACCTACTCATTTCTTGGAGTGTCCATCCATCTATCCCATCAGGACCCTCTTTATCTAACGTAAAAGGCTTTATACAAAGAATGTCACTACTATATCAATGAGCACATGAGTGTACATAAGCAGTATCTATGAAAGCATATATGATGTGTATGTGCTCAATATATGAACTAAAATGACACTAAAAGGCTGAATGCTAAGCCCAAAACTAGCCAATAAACCTGCAAGTGTCTGTCAGCTCTGATGTTTTTGGGTCAAAAAAACGTGCATAAATTTGCAGCGGTTGCTCCCACCAAAACTAAAATCTTTCAAGAAACCTATAGTTTTATGAGCATGTCTGAAAACACAGCCCCAAAGGTTGATATTTATTGTCAGAGAAGTACAAAGAACACTCTTCTTGATGTTCTTGGACCTGTGTGAAGAGAACTATGTGCCGAAGTACTCCAAAATGGCTCCAAAAGACAGCCCAAAATTGCTTCAAAAATAGGATTTGAAAGCAAAGAATGAAGCTTTGAGGAACCAAAAAATATTCAAGGTAATGTGAACCTTAGTATTTCCCCTTCTTTAGACACACAAGAGTGTAGCTTAGTGGCAAGAGATTATCAGGGTTAAGCAAGCTCCAGGGGGAATAATAATGGGATGGGTGACCTCCCGTGAAGCACTAGGAACCTCTATATTCCTTGATCGTTGAGGTCCTCCCTCGTGTGCAGCCAACGGCACCAAGGATGACTTCGTTGACTTGGATGACAAGGTATGCAAGGCCTATGCCTTGGTCTTTGCCTTAGTTGTAAGCCTTGGAGAAAGTCGGGGGGTTCTCGCTTTGCTCGCACAAAAGCAACAAAGCTTTTGCATTGAGCTGCTCTAACACTAGTGAAATATTTCAATGGTGATGTAGCACAGTGCAGTCTCCTTCTTGCAATCTCCATGATGATATCCTCGGGGTAGAAAACTTAGCTACAAAGGCTGCACACAGTACTCCACACAAAGACTGCAGAATACGCAAAAAAACACAGTACACAAGGAGCAAAAGCTCAAAATTCCATTCTTAGAGAGGAATCTCAATGGCTACAAGCCCGCGTGATGCCACTAGAGGTAGAAAATCCCAGAATGTGAGCATAGAAAACACACTCGAAGAGGCACACCAGGAAAACAATTTCGAATCAGAAGATGTGTATGCAAAAGTAGCGAAGAATTCAGAGATCAGGCTACATGCAAAAATGGACACAAATCCTAAATTTCAACAAAATATGGGCCTTTTAAGAAGATACATGGGATTAGCCACGAAGGAGATTCAAGGGCTCCAACAATAAAACCAGGACAACTTGGAAGTTTCCATGGAAGGAACCCTTAGAATCACCATCAATCATACCTAGTTCCAAGTTGTTCTCTCTAAAATTATCCAAGTGTTACTAGATCATGCAAACTTCCTAGAGTCTAGAAGAAGAATGTGAGGAGACAAAGGATCAATTAGCCACCACAAGTACATAGGTACATGGATGTATTCATTTACCACATGACTCAAAAGAAGTTGAGAATCTTGAAAAGCAATTAGAGTAATCACAAGCAAAGTTAACAAATTATGAACCAACTCCCTTGCCACTAGTAGACCCAGAACCAAAAGAGATAATGGAGATTTCACTAGTAGAGACATTCAAAGACACCTTTGAGGCACAACTTGTAGCAAGGGTCTCTCTCGCAAATGAATGTAAAAAGAATTCGATACTAAAGTACCTCAATGGGTCAAGCACATAGAAGAAATAGGAAGAACACATGACGATATATTGAGGAAGTTGTACTTAAGAAAAAAAACTAGCTCTATAACATGTCACATCAATGAATCATCTCTATATCTAAGTTGTAGTACGTGCCCTATTTTTTACTTCTTGTTGACTACAATGGAGAGATCAAAAGGGTGATTGGAGAGCATCTCCCTTTTGCAACCCAATTTGAACCTAAGGACCTTTCAGAAAGAGCACTAAAACAAACAAGGTTTGAGCCAAACTGGCATGCTTGATTACTAGAGACATGCCCAAAAATGATGCCCACATGGTGCAATGGAACGTTATACATAAAGTACAATCCATGCTACTACGTGGTACCTCACAAACGGAAATGGCCTGAATTCACAATTAAGGTAAACACTACTAAAGGCTATTCTAGCTAGATAAATTACCCTTAGTTTGATCCATCAAAAGAGACACCTACTATTGCCTATCGATCGCAATAATTGGCCATTGGTTGCCAAGATTCAAGAATGTACTTGATATCATTGCAAAAATGTGTATGCAGATCTTTGAACTCTTGATAGTGGTGCTCAAAACGTTCAAAATCTGAAGGCTCCATACATCGCATTTGTGGGCTTCAATGAAGGGAGCCTTGACTTGGTTTATGACATGAGAAGAACTCCTTTTTCCAGCAACATCTATGCTTGACATGCTAGAATCAAGTACATGTCTGCTTGATATAGATAGACATTCCCGGAAATGTTCTCAGGTAAGTTTTGGGAAGACCACTCCAAAACTTTCATTCATAGGCTAACACATCTTCTATATGTTTCTGTGGTAGAATAGGCCCCCTAGTTGATCACTTATGTATCCATATTGGGATGTTATAGTTTTTTGTGGATTGGGACTATAAAAAGAACAATTTAGCAAGATGCCTTGGACTAAAACAACATGATCTAGCTACCGATGTGCTACAATATTACATGTTGTGCTCTTTAGCACAAACATCTATCAAGGATGACAAAAGGGAGAGGGGAGGATGTTGATAGTATCTATGGAGAGTTAGGAGGCTTCACAAGACAAGGAGGTATGAGGCAATTGAGTAAAAGAGAGTCAAGATAGATGGAAGGTCAAATAGGACATAGTCAACAAGGAACTCAAAATAGATCTGGTGACTAGGGCAAAGCACTTCTTTTTTCAAACTCAACCAATTATCAATATTGATTTTCATCACTCCACTACATTGTAAATCCAATTTTTTTATCATTCCAACTCAATTTTGTTCAAGCGGATGAATTTTTGAGCCCGAGGAGTGCTAGCTCTAGGTTCATTGAAATTTTCATATTTTTTAGAACTAATTTGAGCCTCCAAACCAGATTAGTAAACTTATTTTGAATAGGCTAGACACTAGGTCTAATAAACCCAAAGCTAGTCAAAAAAACTATAAAAGGAGATAGAGAGCATATTTTTGGGAAGAGATTGAAGAAATTAAAGCACATTGTAATCTTCTTTTTGGCTAATTAACTGTTCTATAGCTCCATCTCTTTGTATTACTATATGAATGTGTGTATATGTGTGCATATTGGTGTGATTCTCTCTCACACACATGTAATCTCACTTGCTCATGGTCCTTATACCACCCTCATGTCTCCTCAGATTGACAAGTATGGGGTGGACCTCCTCATGTGGGTACTCATTATTTGCTTGAGTGACACATACAAAATTTTATTTATGAGTTTTCAAAGTTTCCATTCGATGGCATAATTTTCTATTATTTTTCTTTTGCATTCATTTTTCATATTGTTTTTTAAGTTCAAATGCTGACATGCATCGCTTACTTTTTATCTTTTTGAGAGATTTAGAGAGGGTTACACATTGAAAATTCTAAAAATACAAAAGGTATGATAAATATTTTTGAACATAGGAATGAAAATGAAATAATCTAAGAAAGATTATTACTAAAAAACTCTGAAATTATCTATGAGGGAGTCTTTTTCATGTAGCTGGTGTAAACAGTTAAGTTTAGAGTAAGAAAGATTAATGAGTATTCCTTTGCGTTAGTGTTTTTTTCTAACCCCTTCCTTAGGTTGTAGATTTCATATCTTCTCTAAAAACTTAACCAAAATGGACGTAGCATGAGAATAATGGTGTATTAATAAACAAGTTTTGTGATGCGAGTGTAGAATGGGGAACTTAGTCATGAAGAAAAGGTACAAAAGAAGACCAGTGAGCTATTTGCGGTTAGTAAGAGAGGAAACTTTATGTGACTTGTATTCCCCTTACATATTTTGGCTCGCCGACTAAGGAAAATATTAGGGTCCTTTTTTTTTATATAAAGGAAGTTCGGCAATAGCCTACTCTCCCGGACTTGTATTAAATTAAGAAACAAAGGTACAAAAGAAGGGGAGTAGCGCCCACGGGACCCCCCAAATCCCACAAAGCAGGGGAAACCTGTATGAGTTCTAGGTTGCATTACATAGAAGGTTGATCACCCTCTCATCGCCCTCATGCGGGGCCCACTTGGGTTTGAGCTTGTTGTTGATCAAAATGAGGACTTTATGGTGCCTGAAGGGGGGGGATTTCTTACAGTTAACAATCCTTTTGCCAAAGAGGAGTAGTGATTTCTCAATCGACCATTCCTTGGGGGTATCGCCGAAGTTGAGAGCACACCTCTCCCGCCAGATTTTCCACAAGACTTCCCCTCTGATGGCGCTCCAGAGTGTCGCGGAGCAGCCGATCGCTTCTCCCAAAAGGACTTGCTTCCAGCTAAGCTGTTTCAGAAGTCTGAATTTCTTTCCCACCGTCTGCCAAATTTTGAGGGAGCTGGGGCAGGAGAAGAAGATGTGTGGGACATCTTCAATAGCCCGGTGACAGCGTTTGCACCAAGGAGGGACCCCGCAAATTTTGCTAGCCTTGTGGTTAGTCCAAATTCCACGATGCAGAATTTGCCAGAGGAGGACAGACTTCTTAATCTCGATCAGAGGGTGCCAAATACTCATGAATTTCATGTCCCATCGAAGCCGCGTCCAAGCCAGGCACCACTTCTTGTTGAGACTGATCTGGTGGTCAGTCGTTTCTTTGATGTTCGGGATTTTGAGTAGGTTATTTCCATTGTGCCATTTGAGACCAAGCGAGTTCGGAGCATCGTGTCCCATGAGAAGGCGAATCTTGTTCCGATCCCAAGCGAGGCATCTGCTTTGCAAAGTGTTCCATTCTTCGTAGGAGATGTTTTTGGAAGGATCAATGTCCTCGAAATTGATCCAGCCGTTGGAGTCATGTTTCCAGAGGTGTTTCCATTTTTTGAATCCTTTGTGCCATAGTCTCTTGGCATTTCGAATGTTCCACGACTCCACACTCCGGATGCCATGTATCGGGAACCAGATAGAGTCGTTTTGTCTGATTCCGGCCGCCCACTTCCAGTCCTCACTAATTCTTGTGAAGCTTTTGACTTTATTCCAGCCCTTCCAAAGGGAGCACACGAGATTGGAGCCTTTCGGGAAGACAGGGATTGGGGAGAATAGCAGGGTCATGATGTCGAGATTCTTCCAGCTTGGGAACCCCATGAGAGCCAACTCATTGTTGTTTCTGAAGATCAGCTTGGCCCACGAGGCCTCCCTGTTGCACCAAGCCCTAATCATCCATTTGGCAGCCAGTTTGTTGGCCATACACCCAATGTCGAGGATACCAAGCCCCCCGCTATCTCTGTGGCTGGTGCAGATGGCCCATTTGATCTTAGGCACCCCCCTTCTGTTATGATCACCCGTCCAAAGAAAGTTCCTGCAGATGCTATTCAGCTTGGACAGGCCTTGCTCATTCGGTCTCCAACAAGAAAGGAAATAGATGGTAGACGAGAGGAGGAACGTGTTGATGACCATAGCGCGTCCAGCGAGATTGATTTGCATGCCTCTCCAGTAGTTGAGCTTGTTTTCAAGTTTGGCCAGCACCCAGCTCCAACGCTGCTCCATAGGGACGTCAAACCCCAAGGGGATGCCAAGCAGCCGAAAGATTTGGCCCTGCGGAATGATTTGGCAACCATGATCAATGAGTAGGCCAGGTTGTTGTCCCACAATAGCCCTAAAGGCGGTCTTATTGTGGTTGATTTTGGATCCAGAGGCCTCACAAAAGGTATCAAGACACCTCCAGAAGGTCTCCAGACTGGTGTTATCATTGTGAACGAACGCGTTCATATCATCGGCAAAAAGTCTCATGATGATTTGGCTGTGGCCATGAGGCAGCCGGAGGCCTTTGATATTGCCAGCCTCCACATGATGTGCCACCAGTCTGCTCAGCCGCTCAGTGGCGATGGCAAAGAGGAGAGGGGCCAGAGGGCACCCTTGTCTAATAGATCTTTTAAGGTGGATCGCCTTCGAAAGTTTGCCGTTTACGTTAATTTGTGTCGTTGCGTTTCCGAGAAGGGTCGCAATCATCCTGGTGAATTCCCGACTACATCCGAGATCTTGGAGCGACTGCAGAATATAGTCCCATTCAAGCCTATCGTAGGCTTTGTCAAAGTCGATCTTGAGGAAAACCACATCTTGGTTGGACTCCTTTGCATATTGCATACCTTCCCAAATGTCCATAATGGTTTCCAGGATGGACCTGCCTTTGATGAAACCTTTTTGGTCCTCACTAAGCCAAGATCTCAGGTGGCACGAAAGTCTGTTGGCAATGACTTTGGCGATGATCTTGTATCCTGTTTGGAGCATCGTAATCGGCCGCCAGTTCTCGATTCTGTTCTTTCCCCCCTTCTTGTGAATCAACTTGATAATTCCATTATTTAGACAAGAAGGAAGAGCACCAAACTTTAGCGCTTCTTGCCAGACCATCCGAAGAGGGGTGGCAACCACCAGCTTGAAGGATTTAAAGAACTCGTTAGTGAGTCCGTCGGGTCCCGGGCTTTTACCGTGGGGGAGGGCATCAATAACCTCGATGATTTCTGATTCCGAGATAGGGGCATGGAGCAGGGAGTGGAGGTTGGGTGGGATTCTCCGGGGGGAAACCCAAGAAATGGCAGCCATGCAGTCCCTTCTATGGTGGGAGAGGGGGTTCGAGGTTCCCAGGAGTCTCGTGAAGTGCCCTTCGATGACGCCAAAGTTATCTTCTTCCGAATTGCATACATTGCCATGTGGATCAAGCAGTAGGGGGATCAACTCTCTGTTGTGTTTCCTTTTAAGGATACGGCACATCTCCTTAGTGGGTTTGTCGGCTTTGCCGGCCCACCACTCCCTGAAGAAGATTTGCAAGTTTTTCCTTTGTATTTCTTCCTCGTATCTCAACACTGCTCTGACTTTTCGGAGACCTTTCTGGGCTTGGAGTTTTCCTTTGTTCACTTCCTCCTCGAGCCGCCAGAGTCTGTGGTAAAGAGCTTCCCTACGATCCCGTCTCACAGTCTCGATCATTTTCTTAGTTCTAATCATGATCTTACCAGACTTGTCGACCGCACTTCTCCAACACTTGGCTGGGGCCAAGCCAGAGGCGAAAGCCACCTTCCACACATCCGCAATCTCTTGGTGGACGGAGGGGAGAGAGAAGGAGGATGCGTTGGCATGGAACCACGGGGCCTTGCGGATCTTGTTTGAAGGTTGAAAAGTGATAACGATCGGGTAGTGGTCAGAGATGGTGAGGTCAGTGCGTTGCGTGATGGTAGGGTGGCCCCACTGAGGAGTAAAGCCCTGAGAGATGTAGCATCTATCGAGTCTAGCTTTCCTCAGGTCCTCGCCCGCCTGGAGATTCGACCAAGAGAAGCCATTCAAGTCTTTGAATTCAACCAAGTCCAAGTGGAGTTTGGTCATGTCCCACGTTTCCTTCTCCCGACTGTCTATGACCCTACCCTTGCCCATCCATCTGTCCCTAGGGTCCTCCACCATGTTGAAGTCTCCACAAATAAGCGCGTTGTGGGGAAGCGAATCAAGTGAGGCCCAAGTGTTCAGTCTCTCCAGATCCCCGTTAGGAGCGTACAAGGAAACCATAGTAACAGAAAGAGGAGCACCAAAGGAAGCCGCAATCCAACGGTGACTTACATCTTCAAAGGAGTTCTCTAACTTTTCAAGCCAGAGGTGTTTAACGCCGATAGCCGTTCCTCCAGACCCCCTCTGGTGCTTCGTAGGGATCCACACATGGGCTGAGGAGACCTGTCTGAGGCGTTTCTGTAGATCTTCTCCGTCAATTTTAATCTCTTGAATACATATAATGTCTGGGTTTAAACTAGTGTCGCGCAGCCATTGACCAATGATGGTCGCTCTTGAGGGGTCGGTTAGCCCTCTAGCATTTAGCGAGATGACGATCATTTTGTGTTTATCCCTCTTTGCGGGAGGGAGCTTTGTCCTTTCTTCTCTTGGCTTCCTCGTTCTTTTTCGCTGGGATCTGATCCCGACTTAGAAATCGGTTCTTGTGGGGGCTTTTCCAAGGTAGCTCCATAGGCTGCTTTCCTTTGCGTGATACTCCTTGCTGGGGGGAACTTTACTTTAAGTCACGGTATTTACTTGATTACACATTTTCTGACCATGCCAGACCTCATAGAGAAAACAAGAAAAGAGATGACTAACTAAAATAGGAAGAGACAATGGCAAGAAGGCCAACTTTTAGCGGTATATCACATGAGAAAGTTGAACATTTAATCTTCAATTTTGGTAGATTTAATGATAAAAGGTTTATAAAGGATGAAATGATGGAATCGTTCATCATAAACCGTTTATATATGATGAAAAGAACAGATTGGGATCTTCACTTGAATCAAGGATTATGGGCTCTCAGAATATCAATGAAAAAGCATATCAATTTCTCAACTTTTTAATCGAAGTTATAGTGTCACTGAACAATCTCTTTTTTCCTTTTATATTTTTACGTAGACATCATCTATCTCCAGACCAATAAGATAATCGAGAAAAATGGGGCTAGTTTTTGTATTTTTGGACGACCATAACGCATGTGAATTTGACCAAAATCAAGCTAAAAAAGGGTAAGTTGTTTAAGAAAAAATTGCAAGATACGAACATCCAAATTGGTGATTTGGTTATTCGATATAATAGCTCATTCGATTTAATTTTCCAAACTAAGTTTTCCACTATTTGAGAAGATTCCTTCACGGTTAAATAAATGAGATCAAATGGTGCTTATCTATTATAGGAATTGCATGGAAAAGAACAAAACTTGTGTTAAGGGGATACGATTGCAACCCTATCACACTAGGGTAATGATAATGGAACATAATTTTGACTTGAACGTCTTGAAAAATAGTACAAGATGGTTTATTTCCTCGCTCTCTCTCCCTCTCTCTCTCTCTCTCTCTCTCTCTCTCTCTCTATATATATATATATATATATATATATATATATATATATATATATATATATATATATATATATATATATATATATATATATGTATGTATGTATATACATATATATATATATATATATATATATATATATATATATATACATATATATATATATATATGTATGTATGTATATATATATATATATATATATATGTGTGTGTGTGTGTGTGTGTATCTGTGTGTGTGTGTCTTTTTATGCTCTAGATTACTTCGTTGTTTCAAAGTCGAACCTTGTGAGAAAAAAGTTTAGTAGGATAGAAGGTAGGATACAGAATCAATATAGTCCATAACTTAACATCTAGAGAGGGAAGATACAAGTCTATTGGCTAGGGTAAGTATTGGTCTAACTTGAAGAGGTTAGTATTTTGTCTAACAGAAGGTCGGTGAACATGCTAGCATGGATAGGTGAAACCGTAAATGGAATGCTAGGAGCAAAATAAGGGATTTTCTGAAGAAGTAGCCGTCTGTTCTTAAGCATCAGTCACAAAAACAACACATTCTTGGGAGTAAAAATGAGTAGAAAAAATGGAAAGAGATATGCAAATATAAATAAAAAGAGATTGTTAGATAAAAAATCCAATCATTAAAAAAGGAAAGAAAGCTCATGGCCAAAGAAAATAAATAAGGAAGTATCTCAAGTAATCAAGGTGCATTTCTACAAAATAAAAGAGTTTGACAACTCATAAGAGATATAGCTGGTAATGAGATCCTTGGTTGACTTTCAAACTACCCCATAAGAGAGAATCCATGAATTGAAACGAGAGGCTCCATCATCTGTTAATGGTAAGAAAATGAACGAGGAAACATTTGACATTTGACGAAGACGATAGTGCTTGATAGATGAACTATAATGCTAGTGATCCATAAATGGATATTCTTATCGAATTGGAGCCAATATGTGTGTATTTATTTTATCCCCTTATTATGTAATTATATTTTCATATGAGAAATCCTAAACATGTATGTTTTTGTCTACTTATGTACGTTTTCGGTTTTCACTCTTGGTGTAGTTTTAATATTTTTATATACATGGAAGTCATCTTTGTTCCATGGGTCCAAAGGAATAAGTCTCGTTTGGGAATACATGTAACTAAAGGCAAAGTGGCTATACAAAGGCTATAATAGACTAATGAAAACTCATATATATATATATATATATATATATATATATATATATATATATATATATATATATATATATATATATATATATATATATATATATATATATATAATTCCGATCCTCTACAATTTGTGATTAATACGTTACATCATCCTTTACGACCATAACATTTTCTTGATGTCCCACATGAGCGTAATGCATAGCATAAACTGGTGATGTATCTTCAGTTGAGTATCTTCATAATGATTTTCGTGAGCACCGAAATCATACTCTAGTATATTCTCTCTGCTATGCATTACGCTCATGTGGGACATCAAGAAAATGCTATGCATTACGCTCATGTGGGACATCAAGAAAATGTTCCTTGATGTTTATGCTATGCATTACGCTCATGTTCCTTGACGTTTATGCTATGCATTACGCTCATGTGGGACATCAAGAAAATGTTATTGTTGTAAAGGATGATGTAACGTATTAAGCAAAAATTGTAGAGGATCGGAATACCTGTCATCGTGCATAGTTGGTACACCTTTGGTTCACATGGTGGTTCTTTTTGATATTGTAAAATCAGCATATTTCTCTTCATTCATGGACTCATTCATGTCAAGCATTGCGTTGGTATGTCCGAATATGCTCGTCTTAATGATCTTGTTTTGGATGTCTTGTATATGCTCAAGTTTGACATGAATAGTTTGGCACGCATAGAATAATTTTAGTTCACATTGGAGAACCTCATGTATGAACTATTCTGCTTCATACCACTCAATACAAGTGGCATCAAAGGCATTTTTCTTACTTTAATTCTCAAGTACTTTGAGATGCACAAAGACACCTTGTTTCAGGCAGTTGGTGTAAGATGGTTTATATAGGTGAAAATGCCGATTTGTCATGTATATGTTCTTTTTATTCTCAAGTACTTTGAGATGCACAAAGACACCTTGTTTGAGGCAGTTGGTGTAAGATGGTTTATAGGGGTGGAAATGCCGATTAGTCATGTATATGTTCTCTGTAGTCCTATATATTTCTTTCTATGTGTTTCCACTTATGGTCACATTGCCTTTAAATGGAAGATTGTAAGGGTGACATTACCCTCCCCTTAGATTCTCTCTCCATATATATATATATATATATATATATATATATATATATATATATATAGAGAGAGAGAGAGAGAGAGAGAGAGAGAGAGAGACAGAAGAATGGGAGATAGCGAGAGATAGAGCGAAAGAGACAGAAAAATACACACGCAAAACCACCCATCCATATATATATATATATATATATATATATATATATATATATATATATATATATATAGAGAGAGAGAGAGAGAGAGAGGGAGATACCCACAAACACATGCACATAGATAACGTTATGTGTGTTTCGAGGAATATTGCCTCTCTCTCTCTCCCTCGCTTTCTCTCTCTCTCTATCGCTTCCTATTATAGCCGACTAGTGAATAATTCCATCTTGGCTCAGGACATCGAGATTCGAACTAGACGCATAACTCTACTTGAGGTAGAAAGTTCATAGATTTGCATCTATGCTGATGAGCTTATCATTGTAAGAGAAGATAAAAGATCATGAACGACAGAAAAACGAAGCTTCCGTGCAATAAAATTCACTCTTTGAGTTCGATGATCCTCGTCTATGTTATGGTAGAAAATTTCCAATCCATTCCATAGAAGTTAATTTGACGTAAAATGCTGATGAAGGAAACGAACTGTGGGCTCATATCATACTTCTATTATTTCAACTTATGTAGGCTCAAAGACGCATTCACATTATTCGAGAAAAGGGAGTACTAATGTACCTCAAGGGACTAGTGGATGAGGGTTATACTTTCCATTTCCTGATGGTTTGTAGCCGTCAAGGATGGTAGTGGGTAGGCGTTACGGATGTTAGGAGGATAACTAATGGTTTGATATCATCAAAAAGGACAATAATATCTCATGTATTTTCATGAAATAAATTGCAACGATCTCTCTTGAATTGAAATATAATGTGATAGGACAAAAATCTCTTGTGATCTCATGTGATTGGACAAATAGATCCGTATTTATAATGAGATCCTAAGTATCTTATGTGCACAAAATCTATTATTCCGTCCCAAGAAACAATATTCTCACATGTTTAGCATAGAACCGGTTGGAATAAAGAAACCATCAGCTCAAGTGAATGTGCAAGTAAAATAGATGCCCATTCATTACGAAAACTAACAAACATACGTCTTGCACAAAACCTAGTGTTCCATGCAATGTACAATTCAAGTTGGCGAAATGAATTCCAGAGAGCGAATTGTTGATATGTTGGCAAAAGAATTCAATGAAATAATGTTTCTGAATCTCAAGATATGCATTGGAAAGAAGGATGTAGGTTATGAGTTAAGATGAAGTGTTACAAATCCAGTCTTATTCTCATTTAAGCATAACACATGTGGACCAATAAGGACTGTAAATTCATCATTCTAGCTTGGAAGCTCTACCAAAAAGGAAATTTTCACCTACATTTGATTCTACCAAAAACGTTTCCTACATTTGGGTTGCGGATGTCACACACACGCATCCAAAAACAAAATGGGAGTTTGCATCCATTAGTGCTTAATAACACGCCTTACATGCTTTCTTCTTATCTTTAGGTGCGTGTATGTCTAGGTGTATGTAGGAACAGTCATGGTTCACTATATATGCGGTAGATTTAATTTCTATAAATTTATCTTAATAAATCTCCATTCAACAATTATTATTTTTACTCCTGATATAGTCCCTCAAAATGGGCCTTTTATAACATTAAATCTTTAGATGTCACTAGACATAGGCAAAACAGCTGATTATAAGTGGATTGTAATCCAATGGATGCTTTTGAATGATAAAACATCCAATTTGAATTATTTAAGTAGCTACGTTTAGTACATAGAGTTTTTATTACGTTTAAGGAAGGTGAAGGCTTATTGAGACTTCAGTCCTAAGAAACGTTTGCGCATGTATCTATGAATATAGACATTTTTGCAAGCAAAATGACTTTCAAGTCTGCTTTGGGTGTTCATTGTACCCCTTTCATAAGGAACCAAAGTGGTAAAAAAACATATATCTTGTTAAATATTTAAGTGTACTATTTCGAGATTCACATCAACATACTTGATTCTACATATTGATAGAACAAATGCGATATCAAGGAAACTAAGGGATGATACAAAATGGGAAGTCTAAGATCAAGACAAAAAGTCTTCTAGAGACGTTTCTAAAAAAAAAAGAAAACTGATAAATTGAATACAAAACGTTGCATAAGCATGACCAATCCAGCCTAAAAGAACGGGGAAACCCAAACTAGTTTGACGATCTTATGGTAGATATGCCTCATGCGAAGGTAAATGGATCACTATTTACTTGGGAAGAGTACTTATCTATAGCAAAGTTCGCACATATTAGTTCGTAGCATTCTCCCTTAACACATAGTACACTCATTCTGATCTATGGTTTTCAATGAGGGAACCTTCAAAGCTAAAAGGGCTTGCAAGAAGAGAAGAAAGATATGCTCTAACTTGCAAAATTTAGCATTATAAGAGCTCATGATAAAGCTAGATTACTCTAAACCTTGAAAGAAAGAGATGAACTTTGCAACAGGGGAGCTAGATCCTTTTGAATTTGAAACCATAAAGTTGAGGCGTTCTCGTGGAAAGATTTTTGGCAGCCAGAAAGAGGGGCTATGAGCTCCACCTCTAAGAGGGTAGTGCAATCTATCCACTCTTTCATATGAGATAGGAAAGAGTATTTCTCATAAACCTAACAATCCTAGATAATGGGATTGTACAACCTATCTGTATTCAACATATTCCATGTGGAAAATGATAATACTATACACTCATGCAAAATGAATTAAGAAAGGTCCTATACGGATTTACTAAATAAGATTATGGATATTTCAAAGGATATTGCTACATTCAAGAAGGTGACACCATTATAGGCGGTTTGAAGCTGAAATCAGGAATTCTAAGTATAATCTTTCTCTCCTTCACTTGGATATTCTTTTACCATTCTAAAGGAAAAGAATGAAATTAAGCAAATATGAATGTAACATTAGAATAACGGTCCCCATCTAGAGGCAAAGTCAAATGAGTCCGATGTAGAGCTCATGTGAATAGAGAAAAAAGATTAAGGGATTGATGATGCTACACATGGTTTAAAGAAATTCTTGAGCACACTCTTAATAATGCCATCTTCGCTACACAAGGTAGAGAAATTGTGGATTTATCCATCATTAACTTGAGGTAGGAGGGAAAAATCTAAATTGAAATTCCACCACCATTACAAACAAAAAAGTCGTATCATTTGCAAAGTTAGATCTAAATCTTAATTTTAGAAGATCTTGGGATCCACAAAGTGCTTTATATAAGAAAGATGGCTTGCCAATTCCAGGTTCTAGACGATAGTGAAAAGAAAGAAAAATATACGAGTCCATGAATGTGATTGTAAATAGTGAGTCTATAGAGCCTTCTTCTACAGAGATAATTACATAGGAAAGTGAAAATGAATTTCAAAAGGTCACATGTGTGGCATGTGCCAACATGTGGCTTCAGGGTTTGTCTAGACAACGCACTTGGAGTGCACACCTACAAACCTAAAATTGAACTCAAAACCCAAGTATAATTATATTTTTCCAATGAAGATACAACGCTTATGCTGAAATAAAATCGTAATCTTCATCAAAATGCATTTCGTAATCAAGAACATATAGTAATGCTAATTTTAAAAAAAGAACAAAAGTCTTACGTAATGTTGTAACAAGAAACCTAACTATGGTTTTTAATTAAAATAATCTTCTCCACTATAATTTGTTAAGAAGAATCTACACCTTGCCTAACATTATAAATCAAATCTTATTGCCGCCTTATTGTTTAATTGAAGACATAAACTTAATCTAAAATATTGTGCAGAATTCGAGTCTCTAGCAGTTGTCCTCAACCAACTTGTACTGACAAAAGTTTATCGTTGTCCTTTATATTGGTTTCCATGGGAAGCTTTAAGGAACCGTCCAAGGGCTTCTAATGAATCCATATAGTACTTAAATCTAAGAAGCTGCTTATGTTGTTTGGATATTAGCTCTAGAAAATCCATTTATTTAAGGAAAACATTGTTTTACAAACATGTCTGCCACTATCATAATTTGAGACTTCATGCTTGGAACTTACTACTTGGATCTATCATTAATCCCTTGGATGATGTATCTAGCTTTGTGATTGCAATCACCGTTTTATGTACTTCTATAAACTTGAGTGGATCCAAATTTTCATGAACTCCATCATGTCATCAACTTGCATATTAGGCATCTTCGACTTAATTTCTTGGAAACTTACTTATTGCTTAACTTTCTAATTGCTTAAGATACTCACCATCTTAGGTTCCAAGATCCCATACTATCTTTCCTACACCTATGTGATTACAACGTTTATTGTCCTATATTAACATGATTCATATTTAAAATTCATAATTGGATGTTTTTATATTAAAATTCACACACATAACTACGTCTGTCTATAGATTACTTTTTCATAAAATTTTCTACTTTAAGTAGAGTGACGGTCTAGCTGATGAATTTTACATGCTTTGGTAGTCTCGGTCGCAATCAGAATTTTTATGATGGTTATCTTAACAACAAGGTTGAATGCCTCTTCAAAATTTATAGATTAAGTTTTTGCAAAGACTTTGATAACTTATTTTTCTTTAAATCATCGAAGGCATCTAAATAAAGGTCGATTTACCTTGTAGCCAACTTGAGTTGAATATTTTCATGTCTTAATTTTGTTTTCGCTAGTGTTGGAGTAATTTTGCACATGGTTTTAGTTTTGAGTTTTGAATCTAGAGGGAAAATCAATTTAGATTCTATCTCCTTTCTCAAAGTTTATATTTGGATAAGAATCTAGTTTTTCCCTACTCTCAATTAACAAGATCATATGAATGAAGAGGTACATGAAGATGACACTACATAGGGAGTAGAATTGTGCTCAACTTTTTCTCAGATGTAGATGCAATCCCATGAATCCGTTGCACACTTTCTCCGTAAATAATTGATGTTTCATTAAGGGTTTCCACTCACATGTAGTCCACATATCCTTCATTTATCTCATTATCTAGATGTAGTCCATGATACTAATCTAACGTTTCTTTTCCCTCAGATCCCTTGTTTTCTATGAAAATTATGTAGAAAGGGCTATGAAAGAATAGTGATAGAGTTTGTTAATAAGTCCCAATCAGCCCCATGTACCTCATAAAAGCATATGCAACTAGATCACGAACGTTTTTACATAGGAACGAAAGGTAAGAGAAGTGTGAATCCTACCTTACTTCCTTCGGCATACGAGCATTCACATGAGATCCAAGTATCGCACTTGCAAGTAGCCACTTGCGTCATCTTGTAAAAGGAGAGTGAGAGTAATACTAGACATATACTTGGATCAATGGTCGGCTCTTATTTGTCACTCGACTAAGGATCACAGATCATAGACAATAGGGTCATCCTCATCCAAATCATATTGTCTGTTTCCTTAGACAAAAGGGTAGTAATCATTGGGCGAATATAAGTTTTTAAGGGGAAAGAAATGGGCAAACAAAATCCGAAGATGACCATGTACTAGTTGGGTTTCAAGGGAGTTTGATTACTTTCTTCTACTATTATGGTCTTTTGAAATGCATTTTCAAGGGAAGGAAATCCTTGAATGGGAAAGGAAATGTTACATGGTACACTTGTGTTCTCATCACAAAGGGATGTGAGGGGAATATTAGATTTGAGCATGGATGGGAGGTAGAGCATGTTATGAGCCTTCTTGTGCTAACCATCTGAGATTTATCTGACATCAACCTCTTCATCAGGTTTGAATTCACTAGGTCCTTACAAAAAATACAAGAAGTCATCAGTTCACTATAAGAGGAGGCGAAAAAAACAAAAAGAGAGAGAGAGAGAGAGAGAGAGAGAGAGAGAGAGAGAGAGAGAGAGAGAGAGAGAGAGAAATCGAGAGAGATGAGCTAGATTGACACATGACACATCAAAAGCACAATTTGGTTCTCCGAAACACACCTAATGTGATCTATATGCATACATGTGTGTGTGTGGATGACTCTCTTTCTCTCTCTCTGTATATATATATATATATATATATATATATATATATATATATATATATATATATATATATATATATATATATATATATATATATATATATAGATATATATATATATATATATATATATATATATATATATATATATATATATATATATATATATATATATATATATATATATATATATCTATCTATATATATATATATATATCTATCTATATATACATACATCCAACAACTTACAATTTCGAGTACAAATTCATATTCTAGAGATTGTAGTGTATGTTCTTAAGCACAAGAGCTCATTCATTAGATTTTAAAATGTGAACCAAAATTTTGCTGTTGTCGCTAACCTACCCATGATGCACGTGCATATACAAGATATGCAGAAAAAAAAAACAAATCATCAAGACAAGCATGTGCTGACATATCTATGTCAATGTTTGCCATGAATGAGTCCACGGTGAATACATAACCGCTAATTTCCCAATGAAGAAAATCCATCATGTTAATCAATGATGTATTACCTATAAATATTACTTGAACTATCACTTAACTTTGTGATGTTCTTCTCACTTAACCAATAAATTGGCTTGCATAGTTATCACTTGAACATGACACGAAATAATGATGGAAAAAATAGAATATCTACTTTTGGAGCTCCAAGTTGAAAGAAAATTAGTTCTGAATATGGAAATCCTAAATGAGACAAGCAAGTTTACTATTTCTACTTTTGAGTAGACCATGGATATCCTTAATGATTAAGATTTTATAACAAGTCATATCCTATACCAAACCACTTTTTCTAATATGTGAGAACATTAGCTTAGACTTTTTGAATTTAAACGCTCAATGATTTAGAATTAAATTGTTCGAGGAGCTTTTCCAAATCCAACCACAAATTAACTTTATGACTGTATTTGGAATAATTAAATTGGAAATCGATGTTCTAACAAAGGGTTTCTAGTTAAAGAAAGAATTTATTACATAGTAATATCTCAAAACCTTTATTCTAGTACATCTTCATGAAAATAATTCAAGGATGGGAAAATTATTACAACTCTTTGAGATTTTATTTTGGGGTTAGATAGCTAGAGTCATAGTACTTGACTCTGGTATGAATTGAACCATATTATTTTAGCTCTGATTTCACTTCCTAGCATTTTTTTGAGGATGCAAACTCTCCTAAAAGGGAAAGAGAACTCATATAATAAAAATATATTACTAGAAATATTAGTTGTGCAACCAATTCAAAGGATAAAGAATAATTCATGATTATGATGCGTTAGAAAGTGAAGATTATATCTTCTCAAAAATATATGTTAAGCAATGAGTAGGTTTCCAACAAAGCAACTAGAAGTTTCCTAATATGGAAGTTCATAAAATGGTAAATTTAATACGAATTGCGATCCATTCAAGTTTAGAAGATCACATAAAATAGCGATTGCAATAGACAATCTAGATAAATGATCTAAAAGACTAGTGAGAGGTAAAAGTAGCAAGTTCCAAGCATGAAGTCTTCAATCATGATGGTGGAAAATATGTCTGTAAACCAATCTTTACGTATCCTCAAATCGATTTCCTAGAGATAAAATACATACAACATTAGGAGGTGTTTAGGTTTAAGAACTACATGGATTCCTTTCTTTTACCATTCCTTAAAGCTTCACATAGGAAGAAATCTAAAGGACAAGATCTGTATCTGTGTTGATGAGCTTATCATTATAAGAGATGATAAATCCAACATCAAGGACACAAAAATGAAGGCTCGAAGTGACTTCAGTATCTCTAAACTAGGGATCGTCATATATTTTCTTTGAATAGATGTTATATACAATTACTACGATCTAAATCTCGTGGAATAAAATTCACTTTTAGATTGTGGCAGAACTCTGACTATGTAATTATAAACGTATTTCAAATCGAGAGCATAGAAGTTCATATTAAATACAATGTTTATGACTTGCTAGATTGATGTCAAGATGGAGCATATGAGTGACAAGAAGTAGTGCGCTGACATGGCTAGCATAAAACCGAATTCTAATTTCTTAAAAAGAACTTACACCTTTTCTAACATTGTCACTCAAATATTGTCGGCGCCTTATACTTCAATTCAAGACCTAAACGTAATCCTAAATATTGTCTGAAATTTGAACATAAAGCATGTATTTCAGTTCTTTATAATCTCCGTCATAATTCTGAAGCATAATATAATTTCAATTATAAATTTGAATTTTTTATCTGGCCATTTTACGAAAGTATACATCAAAGCCCAACAGAGATCGTAAATTTTAGATCAATGACTTATCCCAATCCTTATCTTTAAAAAGGGCGCTCTCCCTATTGGTGAAGTTTTGCTATAAAATTATTGATAACCCTATAGCTTCAACGAAACTTCAGCACTAAAATTAAATTAAATGTATAAGTATAAAAATGGAAAACAAAATAAAAAAATCAAGAGATCCCGACGATATCCTCAGGGAGCTCTACTGCTTGAAACATTTCCTAGTTAGACACGAAGTATACCACTATCAGAGAAACTAAGAGGTAGAGAGACAAATGAAGCACTCCTAATACTTCTTATTTGAATTTAATTACATAGACTAATTAGAGAAGTAGGAAGTTTTATGAAGCGAAAAGCCATAAGAACACAATACATATTAATGTTCTCAAACTCGCAATACATACTAAGTTATCGCAATCGACCACAACATCCATTGTCTGATGCATTTGAAAGATTAGATCACTTAACGAACCTTTCTCTTATTAAAAGAGCTATAAAAGAATTACCTCCAAAAAAGACGGCCTGATTGATCGCAAGAAATTGCGCTAGTTCATCACATCCCTTCAAAGATAGTCTTTCAAGGCAGCCGCCGGATGTCCTTGGAAGTTTCTTCAAGCTTGTACATTCTGCTAGATTGAGTTCCTCTAAGAATGGTAGCCAGGCCTGCCCACCATCAACAAATAACATGTGCTAAGGAAATGTCAATTGAAAGCACAAGCAAAGAAACATTATAGTTCAGAAATCTCGAATGGTGCTCACGTTCACAGCCTCGAGGCTGCTGCAACCCTTCAACAACAATTTCTTAAGACTTATTGGGAGGAAGGAAAGAGTCCTTAAAGATGTGCATTCTGAGAGGTCGAGAACCTCCAAGAAAGAAACTCCTGTCGATATATTTAAAAGTCAGGTAAGAACAAGGAAAATAAATGAGGATCAAAATAAAAGTTCCTACATTCCACTTCTGGAAAAAAAGAATGACTGCATATTTTCTTCCTGAAATATAGGCGCAACGTAAGTATAGGATAGTCTCTTCCATTTCCTGTTTTTCTTTCTTGTGGACATCTTCAGTATCCACAACATCGACAGTTGAATTCAAGCAGTACAATGCCAAGAAGTGGACATCTGGAAGACTAGACGGAAGTCTTACCTCCAAAAATATCTTGTAATTGAGTTCCCAACTTATGTAAAATAATGGATCTAAAATAAAAGACCATACATTCCCCTAGTGAACAAGGTAGTTTATTTTCTTCTTGAAGTAAAGCGCAACATAAGTAAAAGATATTTTCCTCCATTTCTTCTTTTGTTTTTTTACTTGTGGAGATGTTTAGTAACCACAAAGTTGAGATCTGAAATGAAGCACTACCATGCCAATAAATGATCATTTGAGAGAGTAGGATGACGTCTTACCTCCAATATGTAAGAACGGGTTGCGAGCATACCATAAATCTCGCGCTCAACTCTTTTCTTTGAAACTAAAAGCTTATACTTAATGTCATTGAGTACGTCCTTAGCAGCTTCGAGCTCTTTACGTTGTATCTCTAAAGAACGCGAGACCACTAGATAAGAATGAATGTTCTTTGACTAGAGAAAGAGCGCTAGAATGCGATAAATGTATAATGTAGGACTATAATTTTCTAGTTAGTTTTCCGTTCATTTACTTACAAATGAAGCATGTCTTCTACGATGCATTTATGTAATTATGTTGGGCCATCTACTTATGGGAATTTTCTTCATTTCCGTGAGAAGCGTACCATAGAAAATTTAGTTGAGATCTACGAGGAAATAGCCATGATAATCACTGTCCTAGTTAACTAGAATTTCTAAGCATTAAGATATACTAGGTATATATTCTCAATTGATGTTCTGTCCAGTTTTAGGGTTCTGATGTTCGAATGTGTTTGCACGAATTCATACTATCCAGAGTTACCAGAACCTCTTTTTGAAGTATCCATCTTTAAGGACATACAAATATAACTTCCATTGGGATATTCATATTAGAATGTGTAAAAGCCTCCTATTCTGAGCCTTCTAGCTTTGCTGATGCGCCATTCTTCTGCGTTATACCATATAATATAGCATACTTCTAATAGAGTATAAGATCTGATGTCTTATGGCTAGGTTCGGTAAATATAATTAATCATTTGTATCATCAGTACTAAGTATCTATTATTGATATTAATGATTTTCCAACTGATACTCAGATAATCATATGTTCATGGTGGTCAGAATTCATTTCAATTTTCCAACATTGGAGATAACTTCTATTAGGCTTCCAATATCTTTGACTAAATAGGAGCGTTCGTGCATTTTTGTGTAAATATCCGTGCATATTGGATATATCTTATATTAGGCTTACTTGCATAATGACTTTCAATCGTTGGTTTTTAGACTTAAATATGATAATTCCTTTATTGTTATGTTGATTAAAGTATATGTAAGTTCTGGAACCTAATTAATGATGAGGCCACCACTATGCCAAAAAATTATTTTCATAGTCCTAGTAGCTCATTTGGTCAGGCATTAATGGTTCTCTTTAGGAAAGTTTGAACTCAATAGAACCAATAGCCATGCTTTTTATAGCATAATAACATATGCCTATCTCAACAACAACTTGCCGGCGAAGTGACGCTGTCTCTGAAGAAAAAATAAAAAAAGATAGATACAGATCTGTGAAGAAGAAAAGAACATGGAGTAGAACAAAGAAGCTCAGAAGATGGAATCAAGAACCCTCTTATACTTCTTATTTGACTATGCTAGACAATATACAAAAGCAACAAAATACAATATAGAAAAGTTTCCGATATATCAAGAAGGGTACATAATGGAAACCTTAATAGAACTTTATCGATAGATGGAAACGAGATTGAATATCACTCCGCGGGTAATATATGTGAGAGAGGCCCAACGAAATATCTATTGAACATATCGAGATATGTACAATACATGGTAGAGATATATAAAATAATAGAAGAAAAGATAAATCACTTCAAAGAATAAGGGGTTGATTTTTATATTTCAACAGAGCCCCTCGAGCTAAAATCTGTCTCGCATAATCGTAGAAACAATATAAAATTTCCATTGAACCTTTAATTCACTTTCTACGGAGAATATCTAGACATTGATACGATCAATAACATAAGACAAAATCGTTCCTTTATCAACTGATCGCGCACCTCTATATAATTTCTCGTAGACTTGACCATACTTCTATCATTCATAAGTTATCATAGTTCACAATATATGAGAAGGACGATTGGATGCTCATCTAGAGATCTGCAAGTGGTATCTCTTGTGATGTGATGTAGCTGCATATGCTACCATTAAAAGACCTCTATACTCACGCACATGGAGAGATAAACATAGAAGAAGCTTGTAACGAAACACAATATACAATGTATTACCAAGTGAATGTACAAAGAAAAGTTTTCGATAGGGGTTAAAGAAATATATAAAAGCTGCGAGAAAAACTTCCTAAGGAGAGAAATAAGTGCCTCGATGGTCCTATGTGTGCTCACACACATCACACTCAAACATATCACCAAATCCATCACTCTCCCGCCCCCCTCCAATTGATGCACTGAACAAGGAGCTTTCACTCATGTAAACAGAAGTGGAAAGCTTTGTGGAAAAAAGGTCAACCCACAAAAGGAGGTATGCTGAAAGCTTTTCAAAGGAAAGCCCTTGTGAAAGGATCTAGAGCATTATCCTATGTGGGGGCATAAGCCAAACTAAAGTCTCAAACAGAGAAACTCTCCCTAAGATAATGATATTACATCTCAATGTGCTTTTGGTAATTATGGAACATAGAGTTGCTTGCAACTACAAATGCACTATATATATCATTGAAGATGATGTTGGGAGGATACTAAGAACACCAAAATCAGCCAAAAATCATATGAGCCACACACACTCAAAAATCACTAGGAAAGATGCCTTATATTGAGGCCTCAAAACTTGAAGTGGCCATAGTAAGCTTCTTTTTGCTCAGCCAAGATATGCATGAGCTACCAAGCATGAAGCAAAATCCAGTGATGGACACATGAGTGGCATAGAAACTATCCTATTCTAAGTCATAAGAAAACCGAAGTAAATATCCTAGTAATGAGCAAACCTTGTGATAAAACAATCCAAGTAATCCTGTATCACTCAATAACAAGATATATGCATAGCCGTGTGTGAATGCTTGACACTTGGGCCATGCATAAACCTTCTTATATGAGAAATAGAAAACTTAACCTCAAGCTGTTTTATGGACAAGTGAACTAAGCACTCAACAACCTCCTCATAGAGAACAACATCAAAGCATCTTCAGCATCACAAAGAGGCAATAGAATACTTCTTTTCATGGGATTGGCAATACACTTGCAATTCTCAAGGACAAAACATTGCAATAATGTGTTAACATGTTTTGCTTGGCAAAAATCTATTTCTTCAAAAATTTACATGACTTTAATGCCCAAATAGTGACGCAAATGCCTCAAATCTAACATCTCAAAAGAGGCATGAAATGAGTTCAAAAATATGCTTCTCATTTGGACCAATGAGCAACATGTACAACAATGATTAGACGTACATCATGTGCATCCTCCACATATAAGGTACTCTTAGTTGGAGTGTTGTCAAAACCATCTCCTAGCGAGTAGGCATGCATCTTCCAACACAAAGCACATGGTGCTTGCTTCAAACCATATAATGCCTGATTTCAATCTACACACTCATTTTCATGCTCTTTCTTCACAAAACCTCAAGGCTGAAATTCATACACTTCTTCTTGTAAATTACCACTTTTAAAGGTACTTGTACTTTCCAAATTGTGTATATTCCAACCATGATAAGCTGCAAGTGCACAATTGCTACAAATAGTGGTCATTTGGTATGCGGAAGTGAAGTTCTCATCAAAGTCAATGCCTCTCTCTTGAGCAATGGCCTTTTTGCCTATAGGAAAATCACATAAAGACTATGTACCACTCAGCATTATAGGATCATATTCTTATTGCATAGCAGCCACGCATTTTTTTAATTTTTATTTATCAATAAATAGGCTCATTCTCATCACAAAGACTAGAGGCAGCAATTACATAGCAGTGTGATGTAAAGGAAGCACTATCAGATCCTAAAAGGATATGATATGATAAAGCCGCATCTAGTTTTGGATCTCAAATTATTTAGTAACCATTTAGGATCATTATAAATATGCATCTAAAATAGAATGATTCGCATCATCATGTGAAACCTCTAAAGACTAAGAGATTTCCCCATGGACTAACACTTGACTATCCGTCTATGAAAAGATGCAACAAAGGGTCATATATATCCTTCACCAAAAATCATGTGTTGTTGATACATGAAAGTAATGTCTGAATTGCATCTTTCACAAAAATCACATCAAGGTCAAAGGAAATGTGTTTAGTTTAATGATGATATAGACTATGGATGTTGCTTGACATTTGACCATACCTCTTAGAATTTTAATGAGAGACCTATTCTTTTTCTCAAGGACCCAATTTTGTTGAGGTGCATACTGCATTATATACAACGTTTTTATCCCACACTCAACAAGAAATGGATTAAATTCAAAATATGTGTATTCTCACCTTGATCAAAACTAGGTCTCCCACTTTACATGTTCATAGATTTTCAACCACAACAAAGGACTATTTAAAGCACAAAAATACTTCAAATTCCCTTTCAGTGGATACACCCATGCATGCTTGGTGAAATCATCAATAAAAATCACCAAGTAAAGGTAGTTCATAAATGAAGGTGTCTGCATTAGACCATGCACATCACTTTGAACAAGTTGCAATTTATGATCATCACCTCAAACTGAACCATCTTCTACATTGGAGGAACACTACAAGGTGGCTCAAGTTTAGGTAGAGAGGAAATCAATTTAGATTCCTTCAAGTGAACGAAACATAGAAAATAAAGATGATGAAAGCGAGAATGGAAAAGCTTTGCATCTTAGATATCCTAAGAATCTTGAAGTACACATGTAGAATTATTCACATATTTTCACATAGTTTATGAACTTATATAGCCCATGACATAAAACGAGAAAGAATAATACCAATTTTTACATCCAAGACAATCTTGGATAATGTTGAAAGTGAGCTCCATTTACCATTGCCCTTATGACTATCTAAGAAGTTTTGATCTACAACACACACAATTGTCCTCTTCTACCTAGACTTGGCTTTTTGGAACAAATAAGGAAAATAGTGCCTCAATAGTCCTAAGTGAGTTAACACACATCATTATTGAAATATATCAACATGTACACTCTAAATCAAGGTTTCCACAAACTTTCGGTATGTAGTAGCATGTCGCAATATTTCACATGCAGTGCCATCCAACTTACGATTCCTATTTAACAGCATTACCACGAGACATACAGTAATTCTGGAACATATTAACAACTTAATATTTTTGGAACACCCATGGTCCCAATTAAATAAGTGTAAACAATGGGTTATAGCAATAGTCACACTACTACTATGAGTACAATAAGAATTCCAAAGAATCTCATAACGTTTTAAAGACTCTTCTGTATCTTGAAGAAAAATTTCCACATAGCTTTATCCAAGGTGCAAGAAAATTTTGGGCTCATATAATATGCAATGTTGATTAGAATATAAAAATTTAACTAAAAACCTATTTTACTTATAAATTACAATTTCAAACATTTTTTTATTCTATTTAAAAACTTGATAAAAATTTCCAATCATACATAAATTATCTCCTTTCGCATTATTTTTGAAACAACAACATCAACCTACCCTTATATTCTAACTCAAAATCTAATGCATATTTTAACTAAAATTCTAGCTCCGCCATAAATATGAGCTTTACTCCTAACCATAAAACCAAATTTTAAAACCTAAAAAGTTTCTTTAATTCTAACTAAAAAACTAACCCCAATTCTAAATTCTAACATAGAGGCTCACCGTAATTGTAAATATCCAATTCACCTAATTGTGTCCCTTAATCTCAAAGAAATATCAAATCCTAGACCTTGGTCATATATAAAAATTCAAAGTAAGATGTAAACTTTAAACATAAACATAATCAAATGATAACCAAAGGAAGCTCTACTGCGGCCAACATTTCTTAGCTCGAACATTTCCGAATGAGCTGCTCAGTATACCACTTTGACATTAAGTAAGAGCTAAAGATACTAATAAATCATTCCTAATAGGTTTCGTTTCTTTTTTATTCCAAATAAGTATGTTTTTGTGACATTAATCAGTTTTATGATTACTCACAAATACTAAACATAGTCTATATTCAATAAAGTTTCTAATATCAAAGCTGTATGAGACTAGGAGTCGAGATGAAGCGAGCAAGGTCACTAACACATATAAAAATCATAGTTTCTATTCTCTATAATACTGTTAGATTCAAGGAATAATGAGTTGGTAAAATACAATAATCATTATGCCCTCCCTATATTATCGTGATATAAGAATCGCAGTGGCAGTTTCTCATTGTTGTCGACCATAGCGTTCAATGTGCTGAGTTTTCTGTAAGGTTTCCTTAATTAAAAAGCAATAAACGAGCTACCATTAAAAAGCGAATCCTGATTGGTCTCAAGCAATTCCTCTAGTCCATCACATCCCTCCAAAATTAATTCTCGCGTGCAGACACCAAGTGAAGTTGGAAGTCTCGTCAAGTTTTCGCATTGTCCTAGATGCAGTTCCTCTAAGTCTGGTAAGGACACCTGCACAACAACAACGAACAACTGTTCGTCAGGAAATGCAAATGCAAAAGAAGATTTAAGTTCAGAAAGCTTGACGTTGCTGACGTTTATAGTATCGAGGCTCCAGCAACCGCCCAACCACAATTTCTTGAGAGTTCTAGGGAGGAAGGAAATCCATTTTTATGCTCAGAAGTATGCTCCAGCATATGAGCTATTTACTAAAATTTTCTAGACCTATTAGAGCATGATCTTCAAGGAAGGAAAATTTTTATAAAGAATCTTGACAAAGTTTAAAGTGACGCTAACACTATGTTCATGTTAAGGAATAAATCAAGTAATAGACATATAATAAAATTATTCTAGTACTTATGTCCACATGAATGGAAAGTAGGAGCTGATGGCTCAAATTCCCACAAGCATGTTCCAAATAGAGCCTTGTACTATCATCCATCTTGATTTAGTTTGTATTATCTTGAGTACATTAAGAAACATGACATATGTAACTCGTATATAAGGATATTCAACATGCAAAGGCCATAGTGGACTCTAATACCTAATAAGTTGTGCCCAACTTGTGGTTACTGTTATTGTTAGTGTACATGTGAAAGGCCAAATGGCCACTGGACACTTCTTTGTATATTTTCTTTAATGAAACATATAGTGGGCTGGTCACTCATGGACTGTAAGTTCAACCGCATTTGTAAGACCTAAGAAGTTTATGTTCGTGCTCCCTATGTACTGCGTATTCAGCAGCATTTTGTACATAGTACTGTGTGCATCCTTAGGAGCTCGATTTCTACTTTGAGCGTATTGTCGTGGAGCACTCGAGAAGCAAAGGAAAATGTGGTGCATGGCCTATGAAATACTTCACTGGTATCAGAGTAGTTTGAGGCAAAAGCTTTGTTCCTTTTGTGCGAGCAAAGCGAGCACCCCCCCCCCCCCCCCCAAGGCTTTCTCTAAGGCTTAGGACTAAGGCGGCGACCAAGGCATAGACCTTGGCATACCTTGTCATCCAAGTCACCGAAGTCACCATTAGCACCGTTGGCTGTGTGCAAGGGAGGACCTCAATGATCAAGGAATATAGAGGTTCCAGGTACTTCCCGGGAGGTCACCCATCCCAGTACTATTCCCCCCAAAGCTCGCTTAACCGTGGCAATCTCTTTCCATTAAGCTACACTCTTGTGCTGTCTGAAGAAGGTGAAAGACTAAGGTTGACATTACCTTGAACATGTTTTGGTCCTTGAAAGCTTCATCCTTTACTTTCAAAGCCTATTTTGGAAGCATTATTGGGGTATCTTTTGGAGCCATTTTGGAGTACTTCTACACATAGTTCTCTTCACACACGTCCAAGAACATCAAGAAGATTGTTATTCGTACTTCTCCATCAATAAATATCAACCTTTGGGGCTGTTTTCAGCCACACTCGTAAAACTACAAGTTTCTTGAAAGGTTTCAATTTTGGTGGGAGCAGTTGTTGCAAAATCTATGCAGGTTTTTTGAGCCTAAAACATCAGAGTTGACAGACACTTCTAGGTGTTATTGGCTAGGTTTTGGGCTGTGTATTTAGTCTTTTAGTGTCATTTTACAGCATATATTGAGCACATACACACCATGTACGCTTTTTTGGATAGCCCTTATGTATGTCCATGTGGTCATTGATATAGCGGTTAAGTTCTTTGCATAAAGCCTTTTACGTTTGATAAAGAGGGTCATGGTGAGGTTTTCTTAACTCGGAGACACCCAAATGTCGGGATCTCTTCGGTGATGCAGGTGGAAGACTTACCCAGCCTTGCCATAGGAGATGTATGATAGTTGTTCATAGGTGCTCGATAAGCTTGGTTCGCTTTTGTTGGATAACTGGTTATATGCAGTGGAGTCAATGATTCACTATGCAGGAAAACATGTGAGTATTTGTAGTTTTATGATATTTTGACACTAGTCATATGCTCATTTTGGAGAGGATCCTCTCGCAAAATTTTTCCAAATTTTTGGTTTAGTCAACTATAGAGTGGTCGATTTACTGCTTGGTGCACTTATTCGTTGGTGTTTAGAATCTTCTAGCTCCATTATCATTCTATTCAATTCTCTACCATCATGGGATTAGAGGTCTCAAGCACATCTAGTGGATCAGGGTCTAGTGCTAGTGTTCCGAGGAGGAGCTATAACTTGCAGGGAAAAGACCATTTTGAAATCCGAAAATTTGATGGCATAAACTTCGCTCTATGGAACAATCAGATTAAAGATGTGCTAATTCAAAGGAGGCAATGGAAGCCAGTAAATAGGTTTGAAAGAACTCTACTGACATAGATGAAGATGATTGGGATGAGCTAGATGAAATGGCTAGGTCTACCATTCGCTTGCACCTTGCAGATAATGTTTACTTTACAGTATTAGACTATGAAAATGCAAAGGAGCTTTGGAGGAAGTTATGCAATACATATGAAAAAGAGACGGCATCAAATAAAGTGTATCTGATGAGAAAATTATATGATCTTCGCATGGACACAAATAGTGTTGTTGCTCATCTAAATCAGTTTGATGCTATATTCTCCTAGTTACAGGCTCAGAAAATGGATATTGATAATGAGATGAAAGCACTATTGTTGTTATGCACCCTGCCATCATCATGGGATACGTTCTACACAACTATTAGCAATAGTCCACCTAGTGGTAACTCCTCTATGATGACATATGTGGAGCACTCTTGAGTGAGGAGATTCGTAGAAAATCCATTAGGGAAAAAAATGAACCCTGCATGGGACTTTTGGCTTAGAGAGTGATTAGTGATGGACCAATGAGAAGAGGGTGGTCAAAACCACAAAACCATGCTAAAACTCATGGTTTTCTCCTTCAAGTAGTTTTTGAGAGAGATGGGATTCAAACTCAACCCTTGGATGCCCTTCAAGATCTAATGGGTAGGATTATTTCTTCAAAAATGGGTCACTTTAAATTATAGCCCTTAGATGTTGATTAAATCTAATGGATGTCATTGTTTGTCAAAGAAAAAAAGGCCCCTTGAATTTGGGCCATTGGATCTTAAAAGAAACTAATGGATGAGATTTGATTCCTGCATGGATCACTATCCATTCAATCAAGACCATCAATTCTTTAGAAAATCCAACGGACGAAACTCTATGCGCATCTCCAATTTGTTTCTCTCTCCATGCACAAATTTTTGAGTCCTGAATTCGTTTGTCTTTTAGTGACAGTGACTGAGCCTATTTTGTCTTTCAATGACAGTGGCTTGGGTTTTAATCTCAACCATCCAAGAGAAAAGCAATCGGGTGGCTGAAATTAGGCAAAATCCGTGATATTTTCTTTACTCTCCTTGCATGGATGTTCCTATTTTGTCGTTTATTACTAGAGTTTGAGCTCTTCTTTTTTCTTTTAGTACCCATGCTTTTCATTTTGATCATGGTCATCCAATCAAGAGATCCAAGGGCTTGAAATGCACACGAATTTCCTCACCTGAGCATTCCTTTTTTTTTTCTTTATTGTCACTGACAATACCACTAGTGATATTTTTTCTAGCCTTTAACCCTCTTTTTGCTAATCTTAATCACTAAAAATTAGGGATCCTTACAAGGCCCATGTAGGGTTGACCATTTTTCCTAATGCTATGGTTGGCACTCAGAGTGGAGATGCATATAATGTTCGTGATTCTTATAAAGGAAAGAATCAGCAACATGGTAGGAGCAAGAACAAGGGAATGGTCAACGGAATAAGAGTAGAAGTAAATGAAGGAAGAGGGATATGGAATGCCATTATTGTCATAAGAAAGGACATATGAAGAACGACTGTTATGCATTAAAGAATGCTAAAGGTAAAGGACAGAATGTTGATGGGCATGCTAAACAGTTACCTGCACCACCTACTTTGACCATGACGATTGAGGTAATTAATGCTATTTCTGATGATGTTGATGTGTTGACACTTGATAGTACTATGCCAACTGAGGCACTTATGGCTGGTTCTCTTTCCCACACCTCGCTGCTAGATTCTAGTGCTTCTTTCCATGTCACACCACACAAAGAATGGTTCTCTAATTATGCAACAAAGTCTCTTGGTACCTGGAGACTTGGTGATTCTTACCACTGTGACATTGTGGGGATTGGAGATGTGGTTGTGCACTTCATTCATGGTTCAAAATATACTATGCATCATGTACACCATGTACCTTAGTTATCATGTACTTTGATGTCAGATGGTTAACTTGATGACCTTGGTTACAAGGTAGTCTTCTATGCTTAGTCCTTTCGTATAACAAAGGGAAATATGGTTATTGCAAAAGGAAGCAAAGTTGGTTCACTTTATCCTTTATTTGTATCACAAAAAGAATAATTGTTAGCTGTTATTGAACAGCCTATGGCTTGTATTTGGAATGGTTGTTTGGGCCATATATCTCGTAGTGGAATGGAAAATCTTTCTCGTTCTGGCTACTTACATGTGTTATCTTTCTCTGATTTTTCATTTTGTGAGCATTGTCAATATGGAATGCAAACCAGAAATGTGCATAGAATGCACATTGAGTCTTCAATTTAGCCTTTAGATCTCGTCCATACAGATGTGTGTGGTCCTATGCCCACTAGGTCCTTAGGTGGTTCTCTTTACTTTGTCACTTTCATAGATGATGCTACTAGAAAATTCTGGGTATATCCTATCAAATTGAAGGATGAGGTATTCCCTACTTTCAGAAAATGGCTTGCTTCAATTGAGACCCAAAAAGGAACTAAGCTTAAGGCTTTACATTCAGATAATGGGGGTGAGTATACCTCACATGTGTTCAGCCTTGTTTATCAGTCTAGAGGGATTCATAGAGAGTTTACAACTCCTTATACCCTACTACAAAATGGTGTAGCTGAGAGGATGAATAAAACTATTCAAGATACAGTAGTCTCTATGTTGCATCATGCAAACCTCTCACAAGGCATTTAGGCAGAAGTAGTATTGACTACAATTCATGTGATTAACCTTTTACCTAGTACTGCCAAAGGTCTAAAAGTGGCACAAGATTTGTGGACATGGAAGCCACCATATTATGATCATCTTTGAGGTTTTGGGTGTGAAGCATATGTTCATAATCCCAAGAATTTTAGACAAAAGTTGGACCATAAGTCAAAGAAATGCATTTTTCTTGGATATGGTTGAGAAGGACAATTTGGATATCGCTTATGGGATCCTAAAATACGGATACTCATCAGAAGTACTTATGTCATTTTCAATGAGTCTAAGATGCATAAACAGCCCATTAAGAAGGTTGAAGTGAGAAGAGTGGTGTTTGAGGATACTAGTCCTCCGGTTAGCATGCATAAAAATGTTGCACATAGGGATGTTCAAGAGAATGTCCATTCAGATCAATCTGCACATGTTCCTGTTCAGCAACGATTGAGACGTTCTGCACGTATCTCACATCCACCTTATAGATATGTTCCAGGTTTAGATTTTTTTATGCTAATAGATGTTGGTGAGCCTTCTTGCTACAAAGAGGCTATGTAGACAGAGGATCATGTCAAGTGGGAGCGTGCCATGAAGAGTGAGTTGGATTCTATTCACAAGAATGGTACTTGGGATTTAGTACCTTCGCTAAATGGCAGGAAAGCTTTACCATGTAAATGGGTATATTAGCTGAAATTCACATCAGATAGTGCTTCTCCAAAGTATAAAGCACAACTTGTTGCAAAGGGTTTTAAGCAACAACATGGTGTGGATTTCGAGGAAATCTTCTCTCCAGTGGTCAAGATGACTACCCTACGCATGTTGCTTGGATTCGTTGCAATGGAGGACTTAGAGTTAGTCCAAATGGATGTGAAAACTGCTTTCTTGCATGGAGATCTTACACATGAGATCTCTATGGAACAACCAGAGGGTTATGTAGTTCCTGGCAAGGAAATTCTAATTTGTAAGCTCAAATGGAGCTTCTATGGACTTAAACAGTCCCCTAGACAATGGTACCAAAAGTTTGATGCTTTTATGAAGTCTCAAGGCTATTCTTGAAGCAATGAGGATCATTGTCTCAACACAAAGAGATGCTCAAATGGAAGCTTGATATGTTTGATACTTTATGTCCATGATATGTTGATTGCTGGGAAGTCCTCTTATGACTTGTCAATTCTCAAAAAGAAGTTAAGTCATACATTTGATATGAAGGATTTTGGGGATGCCAAATATATTCTTGACATGCGCATTACTCGTGATAGGAGTAAAAGATGCATATACTTGTCTCAAAGTGAGTATATACCCAAAGTACTTCACATGTTTAATATGCAGGGTGGAAAGGTGTGTAGACAATCGTAAGTCTACATTAGGGCACATTTTTAATTTTGCTGGAGGTGCTATCGCTTGGACATCTCATCTTCAAGAATGTATAGATGTTTCCACCACAGAAGCAGAGTATGTTGTAGCAAGTGAGGCATGTAAGGAAGCATTGTGGCTTTCTCATCTTGCTTGTGATATGGGTTTACCTCAGCATGTACCTCGCTTGCTCAGTGATAGTGAGAGTGCCATTGCTTTGGCTAGGAATCCGGTCTATCATGCAAAGACCAAGCACATTGAGGTGAGGTATCACTTCATTAGAGATTGCTTCGCCACTGAGCGCATTATTCTTGAGAAGGTTCACACTTGAGATAATGCTGCAAATGCTTTGGATAAAGCTCTACCACAGGATAGCTTTCGACACTATTGTCACTTGATGGGGTTACTTGATTCTTGATCTTACACAGTCACTTGTATACTGTGTAACATGCCCATCAGGTGGGAGGTATAGTTTGTATACTTACACTCAGGTATTCTTTATCATTCTTTATTTTTCTCCCATAATTACTTTGTCCATGTTGGCCTTTAGTGGGAGATTGTTACCGTTAGTGTCCATGTGAAGGGACAAATAGCCATTGGACACTTCTTTGTATATGTTCTTTAATAAAACATATAGTGGCCTGGTCAGTCACGGACTGTAAGTTCGACCGCATTTGTAAGACCTAAGAAGTCTATCTTCGTGCTCCCTATGTACTGTGTTTTCTGCATATTCTGCAGCCTTTGTGCAGAGTACTGCGGCCTTAGGAGCTCCCTTTCTACTCCGAGCGTATCTTCGTGGAGCACTCGAGAAAGAGAGTGCATTGTGGTGCATCGCCATCGAAATACTTCAGTTACACACACATAGCATGTAGTTAAGCATGCACATGCAAAATATAGTTAGCTATAAGGAACACCATCAATTCGAAAAAGTTATATAAAATCTAACTAGGAGGAAATCTAATTGTAATTGCTTTTATCCATGTGAATTGTGATCATTTTATTTTAAAGTCTATTTATCCATTTAGTATCATCCATTATTTCCTTTCTACTTTTATCTCTATCATGTAGTATTCCTACTATATAATAATATCTTGGCTGAAATCCATGCATAAAGGGTAAATGGCATACGAATTCTAGACAGTGGTTTGGAACAATGAAATGAAAAATCTAGTTTAGGTAAGTATTATTCCTAATGGATATATCATTAGAAGAACCAAATTATAATCTTGTGTGTTTCTTATGTTCAAACTATATATCATCGTTTTCTTGAAATTGATAGTATGTAGAATGATCGGCCATGGACATTGCGGATCATGGACACCCACTCCAACATCCTAGAAACCATGAGATAATCCTAGAGCTTTAGATTTTACTTACTTGATCTTTTACACGCATAATAAATAATAGCGTACTTGTCTTATTTATAGCACTATCTTCTAGACTTGAAGATTCATTTCCATTAATGATCAATGATTTAAATTCCTTGCACTCTAGAGCCTTTTATTCCCTAGTAGAATATTTGGGTTGCAGTCTTCTCCAAGCTATTACATATTTGTATGTGTCATAATTTCTTCATCAGCCTTGTCCCTTATCTAATATTCTATCTAGAGATTCATTTAAAATCTCATCTCCTTGCATAAATACCTTATATTAGATTATCCTCCCTACAAATATACTTAAAAAGATTATGGACTTGAAACCTTGAATGGATTGTACAACATAGAGGAAGTCTTGTTGGTTATTCAATATCATTAAGCTCTTTCACTATCTTTCAATGTCGAAAATATCTTGGTTAAGTCCTAACACATATCTATGTTGCAAATGTAATATATATTTTTAGGCACCTGAACAAAAACTCTATCTAGTTCATAGATAATCTAAAACTATGTCTCGGTGTTAGCGTACTCTTTAACTATATGAGTACCTTTTAATATTTTGGCTTTAGTTATATCTAAGCTTGCTTGGAGATTCATGGATACTTTAAATCATTAATACATTCTTTAGAATTTTTATATGATAGTGGTAGCATCATGCCATTACTAATTGTATGTAACCACTTGATCTTTTGTCGGAATAATGATAATGACCTGTGAATTTTGAAAATCCTTCTCAGAAGATCACACCATATGAAAGACTTGAGTTTTCCACATTATTTTTTTGGCAATAGGGATATTGAAAAGAGGTAGTGGGTGTCTCAAACAACGTATGCATTAAATATGCTCGACAACTAGGGCTGAGATAAACATTCGTCAGTGTTATGCATTAGAAGTAGTGCGTAATGATGTCTTTGTAATAAAGAAAATCTCAACTGTTTTTGTGCCTCAAGCTACACATAAAGAGACATTTACGGTAAGAAGCGGAATGTATCATGAATGCATTGCATATATAGATTTCACCAACAAGCTCGGAAGAAAGCAGCGCCAACGTTAGAAAAATGGAGATTACTAGATATATCCTTTTAAACCGGCGCATCAATGTTACCACCCATTCGCAGTCCAAGTGGAAAGCCGGTATACTGAGGCAATTGACAGCATAGTACTTGACATGTGCAAGTCTAGTATCCTAATAGAATAGACGGCATTGATTAGTCTGCAAGCACCTACATACAAAATAAGGGTTCCATTGAGAATAGATATTTTGTAATTTTAGGAGGATCATCTATAGACTTTTACTTTAAACCTGATTTAGTAAAACCGTTCTTCAAGCTTCAAGGTCTCCTAACTTCTACGGGACTTTTGTATTTGTCAACAGAGCTTTCGTGCCTGAAAGATCTCAACCTTGCAGAATGCACGTCTTTAAAGACTCTTTCCACCCTCCCAACAAATCTGGAGAAATTGTGGTTGGGCGGTTGCAGCAGCCTCGAGACTGTGAACGTGAGCACCCTTCAAGCATGTTGACCTTTAATGTGCTTTTGCATTGAAACTTGCTGTCAAAAAGTTCTTTGTTGATGCTGTCCAGGCCTCGCTACCAAACTTACGGGAACTTAATCTATGCGCATGCACAAACCTGAAGACGCTTCCTTCGGCCCTTGGGACCTGCATGAGAGAATTAATTGTGGTGGGATGTGATGGACTAGAAGAATTCTTTTTTGGAGGTATTTCCTAATAACAGAAACGTCACACAAAAATTAGCATAATGGTATTGATATTAGAAACTCCATAGAATATAGAGTATGTCTTGGATTTTAGAATCATCGAGGACAATTCTTACTCTCGCAATAGGTTATGTATTAAGAATCGAATAAGAACTATTACGAGTGTGTAACTTGTGTCTACAATTCTTACCTATTTTCATAGTAGTATACTGAGTGTCTAAGTAGGAAATGTTTGACGCATTAGATGTCCCTCTAGTTATCCTTTGAATGTGTTTATTTTTTAAATTTACTTTTCATTTTGATTGTTCATATATAATCAGGCTTAGAGTTCAAGTTTCATTTCCAATTAACGGCTGTTATTAGGTTTATATTGGACATTTATGATCATGGTGAGCCTATTTTTGTTAAGATTTTTAACCAGGGCTAGAATTGAAGACTTTAGCACTGGGATCACAACTTTAGCTCAAAATTATGGCTGAGATTAGCCTAAAAGTTCATATATATGCTTTAAGGTAAATTTCTACTCGTTTTTTTTTTAATATAAAGGAAGTTCGGCAATAGCCTACTCTCCCGGACTTGAATTAAATAAAGGAAAGTACAAGAGAAGGGGACTAGTGCCCACGGGACCCCCCAAATCCCACAAAGCAGGGGAAGCTTTTACAGAGCTTAGATGACATTACCAAGAAGGTTAATTACCCTCTCATCACCCTCATGTGGGGCCCACTTGGGTTTAAGCTTGGTATCGATCAAAAGGAGTACTTGATGATGCCTAAAGGGGGGGGATTTTTTACAGTTGACAATCCTTTTGCCAAGGAGGAACAACGATTTCTCAATTGACCATTCCTTGGGGAAGTCACCGAAGTTGAAAGCACATCTTTCCCGCCAGATTTTCCATAGGACCTCCCCTCTCATGGCGTTCCAGAGAGTCGCGGAGCAGTCGATCGCTTCTCCCAGCAGGGCTTGCTGCCAACTGAGACGTTTTTGAAGTCTAATTCTCTTTCCAACCACCTGCCAGAGTCTGTTGGAGTTGGGGCAGGTAAAGAAGATGTGTGAAACATCTTTGATAGACCGGTGGCAGCGTTTGCACCAGGGAGGGATCCCACAAATTTTGCTAGCCTTAAGGTTGGTCCAGATTCCATGATGAAGAATTTGCCATAAGAAGACAGACTTTTTGATTTCTATGAGGGGGTGCCAGATAGCCATGAACTTCCTGTCCCACCGAAGCCGCGTCCATGACAGGCACCAGTTTTTGTTGAGGTTAACCTGATAGTCGATCGTTTCTTTGATGTTCAGGATTTTTGATAGGCTATTCCCATTGTGCCATTTGAGACCAAGCAAGCTCGACATGTCGTGTCCCATGAGAAGGCGAACTTTGTGTCAGTCCCAAGCGAGACATCTGCTTTGCAAAGTGTTCCATTCTTCATGCGAAATGTTGATGCTAGGGTCAATATCCTCAAAGTTGATCCAGCGGTTGGTGTCTTGTTTCCAGAGATGTTTCCATTTTTTGAAGCCTTTGTTCCATAGCTTCTTGGCATTTTGAATGTTCCAAGACTCCACACTCCGGATGCCATGGATCGGAAACCAGATAGAGTTGTTTTGTCTGATACCGGCAGCCCACTTCTAGTCTTCACTTATTCTTGTGAAGCTTTTGACTTTATTCCAACTCTTCCAAAGGGAGCACACCAGATTAGAGCCTTTCGAGAAGACGGGGATCGGGGAAAACAGCAAGGTCAAGATGTCAAGATTCTTCCAATCTGGGAAACCCATGAGCGCCAACTCATTCTTGTTTCTGAAGATCAGCTTGGCCCACGAGCCCTCCCCGTTGCACCAAGCCTTAATCATCCATTTGGCCGACAGTTTGTTAGCCATGCACCCAATGTCCAAGATGCCAAGTCCCCCACTATCTCTATGGCTGGTGTAGATGGACCATTTGATTTTAGGCACCCCCCTCCTATTGTGGTCGCCCGTCCAAAGGAAGTTTCTACAAATACTATCCAGTTTGGACAGATCATGCTCTTTCGGTCTCCAACAAGAAAGGAAATAAATGGTAGATGATAAGAGGAACGTGTTGATTACCATAGCATGACCAGCAAGATTGATTTGCATATCTCTCCAATAGTTAAGCTTGTTTTCGAGTTTGGCAAGCACCCAATTCCACCGCTGTTCCATAGAGACGCCAAACCCCAAGGGAATCCCAAGAAGCCGAAAAATTTGGCCCTGCGGAATGATTTGACAGCCATGATCAATGAGAAGGTCGGGCTGTGACCCACCAATAGCTCTAAAGGCGGTCTTAGAGTGGTTGATTATGGATCCAGAGGCTTCACAAAAAGTAGCAAGACACTTCCAGAACGTCTCAAGGCTGGTACTATCATTGTGCACAAAAGCGTTCATATCATCGGCAAAAAGTCTCATGGTGATCTGACTGTGGTCATGCGGCAAACAAAGGCCTTTAATGTTACCAGCTTCCACCTGATGCTCCACCAGCCTGCTAAGCCCTTCCATGGCAATGGCAAAGAGAAGGGGAGCCAATGGGCACCCTTGTCTGATAGATCTTCTAAGTTTGATCACCTTTGAAAGATTTCCATTAATGTTAATTTGGGTCGATGCGTTTCCGAGAAGGGTCGCGATCATCTTGGTGAATTTCTGACTACATCTAAGATCTTGTAGCGACTGTAGAATATAGTCCCATTCTAGCCTGTCGTAGGCTTTATCAAAGTCGATCTTGAGGAAAACTACTTCTTGTTTAGACTCATTTGCAAATTCAAGACCTTCCCAGATATCTATAATGGTTTCCAAAATTGACCTGCCTTTGATGAAACCTTTTTGGTCCTCGCTTAACCACGCTCTCAAGTGGCAAGAGATTCTGTTGGCAATGACTTTGGCGATGATCTTGTATCCTGTTTGGAGCATTGTAATGGGACGCCAGTTCTCTATTCTGTTCTTTTCCCCTTTTTTGTGTACTAACTTGATAATGCCATTGTTGAGACAAGAAGGAAGCGCGCCAAACTTGAGTGCCTCTTGCCAAACCAAACGAAGAGGGGTGGCAACCACCAACTTGAAGGATTTAAAGAACTCATTAGTGAGCCCGTCGGGTCCCGGGCTTTTACCTGAGGGGAGGGCATCAATGACCTCAATGATTTCGGCTTCAGAGATAGAGGCATGAAGCACAGAGTGAAGGTTGGGTGGTATCCTGTGGGGGGAAACCCTAGATATGGCTGCCATACAGTCCCTTCTATGGTGGGAGAGGGGGTTTGAGGTCCCCAGGAGTCTCGTGAAGTGCCCTTCAATGATCCCAAAATTATCTTCTTCCGTCTTGCATACATTGCCATTTGCGTCTAGCAATAAGGGGATCGATTCTCTGTTGTGTTTCCTTTTGAGGATACGGCACATCTCTTTGGTGGGTTTGACGGCTTTGCCAGCCCACCACTCCTTGAAGAAAATTTGCAAATTTTTCCTTTGTATCTCTTCCTCGTATCTCAGCAGCGCTCTGATTTTTCGAAGTCCTTTCTGGGCTTGAGAATTTCCTTTGTTCACTTCTACTCGTTTTTTAGGCTTAAGTTAAGTTTTGCAATTGAATTTTAGGGTGGGGATTAAATCTTGATCAAAATATAAGGGTACATCGACGTTTGCATTTAGAAATTTTTGATTTCTAAATAAAAGTTACAATAATGTTTTGCACTCAAGTTCTCATATTATACTTGGAGTAAATCTGCGGAACGCTGCTTGGGGACTCACGAAAATTTTGAATCATCATTCTGAATCATCACGAAATTCTTCGGAATTCCTATGGTACTGTTAGCATCGTGATTAATGTCATCACTAAATGTATGCAAAGCTAATTGGATATAACGTAGCATGGTAATGGCCTCTTCATTATTCAAATACAAGATGATCACGTGAGCTTTTATGGTGATAGTTTTTTGGGTTTCCCACATCAATTTTTAGTGGATAGGATTTTACATGAGAGAAACGGACTTTAAGCGGATAGGATCTTACAATAAAGCGCAAAAGATAATCGCAAAATCAGGGCATGTGTGGTCGTCAACATGTACTAATGCCATTAGATATGATTTTGAATTGTATGCCATTGCGCGTGAGATATTTGAATTCCGTTATGCAGAGGAAGCCTGTTGGGAAATTTGATATATGGAGTACAAAAGGCGAGTATAGATGTATTGTGATGGTAGCATGTGCATGGACATCATAAGATATGCTACTTGCAGACATGGGATCACAATACTTCGCGGGAAGACCATGAAACACAATGAACAGTAGAAATCGTCATACGGAGTTGCACGAAAAATTCATAAGGGAAAAGCTCTTTGCTGATGTTATTGATCGCATCCATGTGAAAAGATATCGTATCCCAAAGTTACGACAGTTCAAAAGTGGGTTTTGGTCATTTCTGATAGGTTAGCATTTATTAAAACTCATAGTACAATGAATAACTCACATATGGAGTCCCAGTTCGCTGGCCTAGTGGTTGGGCCTCTCACCTCTTGAGGCGGGGGCGAGGGTTCAATCCCTGGTAGCAACATGTAAGGGACATGTAATCTGGAATGATGTTGCATTGTGGCTGAGTGCCACCGTTTGTTTGTCCTTGCGGTAGTGTTGACCGCCGTTTAACCCAGTCTTGTAAACCCCTGTTCTTGTGGGATAAGGGGGGTCCCATGGGTACTATGCCCTTCCTTGTACAGTTGCAATTTCAAAGTTAAAGTCCGGGGGAGTAGGCCTCGGCCGAACCTCCATTTAAAAAAAAAAAAAACTCACATATGGACACAATATCCATTGAGAACATCCTAAGGAACACCATTTATACAGAACAGGGATTTTAAAAGGCATTGTTTGATAGATGTTATAAAAAGAAGTTTGCTTTTAGCCTTCTCACGAATTGCGACTCAATGCCCATAAATATGTGGGCAAACAAAATTGTCCAAATAGATCATAGAAGACATGCTCTAAGAATATGTCCGTGAAATGTATGTTAACTTGGAAAATTACATTCCTGCCGGGTCACAGCATGAAGCGGATCAATCTGCACAGCGCGCATTCAAAGACAGAGATGACCATCTCTCACTTCTAGAGATTACCCGTTGACATCCGTTATTTGACACACGTCGGCAAAACTAAAAGCTAGGGGGATGTACCTGAAGTCTATTCAATATACTGGAATTAATAAAATGAAAATTCTTGAAAGGTAAAGTGAAGAGCTAAGCTTCAGAAGAAATTTCTTCCTAAATAAAACGATATTTAAGAGGATACTAGCAAATCAGAGCGTCATACTCATCCAAGATTATAGCAATCAGTCATACGAGCCTGAAGTTTTGACGGATGGGATCGAGTAGATAACTCCTTGAGAGGCCTTGTCCTTTGGAGTATACTTCTCAACGTGTTCATTTTGTTGGCATGTGCCTACTAACGTTCTTCACAAGTAGGACACACGAAACGCATTAAAATATATCTAAGTTCCGTTGCGCTTAAGTTGTAGATAGGGAATGTACAGTTGTTTGTTTCTATGAAGCGAGCGCAGGGTCTTTTAATTTGATCCTGCTTCATTTTCCTTACTCTTTCCTTACATTTGTGTTTGTCAACAGAACTTTCGGCCTTGGAGGTTCTGGACCTCGCACACTGCATATCTTTAAAGACTCTTTCCTTCCTCTCGACAACTCTCCAGAAACTATTGTTGGAGGGTTGCAGCAGCCTCGAGGCTGTGAACGTGATCACCGTTCAAGCTTTTTGCTTTTCCATGTTTCTTCTCTTCTGCTTTCACACGAACTTTTGCTGATAAAAAGTTATTTGTTGATGATGGACAGGCTTCGCTACCAAACTTACAGGAACTCGATGTAGGATATTGCACAAACTTGGAGACACTTCCAACGGCTCTTGGCGCCTGCATGCGAAAATTATGTTTCAAGGGATGTGATGAGCTTGCGGAATGGGGTGAGGAAAATCAGGAATTATTCTTTGAGGGTAGTTCTTTTGCAACTATTTTAATAGAAGAAAGACACATAAAAATTAGACCCTATGTTCTTTAAGTAATGTGACGTATAAAATCCGTTACACAACGAGTGTTAGAGATTATTGTAGGTGTGAAAGCCTTTATGCATGTCACGCTCACGGAAATATGGACATTACATATTAGCAGCTTTATATGTATGACTGTAGTTGCTCAATTTTCATAATGATTTTGTAGAATTAGGCACAGCAACGAGCTATATGACCTATGTTGAGAGGACACGACAACACCAGCTCAGAGGTCTTCGTGCAGAAGTACTCCAAAATGGCTCCAAAAGATACCCCAAAAATGCTTCTAAAATAGGCTTTGAAAGTAATGGATGAAGCTTTGAGGGACCAAAACATGTTCAAGGTAATGTCAACCTTAGTCTTTCACCGTCTTCAGGCACCACAAGAGTGTAGCTTATTGGCAAGAGATTTCCACGGTTAAGCAAGCTCCGGGGGGAATAGTACTGGGATGGGTGACCTCCCAGGAAGTACCGGGAACCTCTATATTCCTTAATCGTTGAGGTCCTCCCTTGCAGGTAGCCAACGGTGCTAATGGTGATTTCGGTGACTCGGATGACAAGGTATGCCAAGGTCTATGCCTTGGTCACCGCCTTAGTCGTAAGTCTTGGAGAAAGCCTCGGGGGGGGGGCATGCTCGCTTTGCTCGCACAAAAGGAACAAATCTTTTGTCTCGAACTGCTCTGATACCAGTGAAGTATTTTATTGGCAATGCACCACATTGTGCTCCGCTTCTCGAGTGCTCCACAATGATACGCTCAGAGTAGAAACCGAGCTCCTAAGGTTGCACACAATACTCTGTACAAAACGCTGCAGAATACATAGTACATAGGGAGCACGAAGATAGACTTATTAGGTCTTACAAATGCGATCGAACTTATAGTCCGTGACTGACCAGGCCACTATATGTTTTATTAAAGAAAATATACAAAGAAGTTTCTAGTGGCTATTTGGCCTTTCACATGGACACTAACGGTAACAGTAACCACAAGTTGGGCACAACTTATTAGGTATCACAGTCCACTATGGCCTTTGCATGTTGAATATCCTTATAGACGAGTTACATATGTCATGTTTCTTAATGTACTCAAGATAATACAAACTAAATCAAGATGGATGATAGTAGAAGGCTCTATTTGGAACATGCTTGTGGGGATTGAGCCATCAGCTCCTACTTTCCATTCATGTAGACATAAGCACTAGAATAATTTTATTATATGTCTATTACTTGATTTATTCCTTAACATCAACATAGTGTTAGCCTCACTTTAAACTTTGTCAAGATTCTTTATAGAAATTTTCTTTTCTTGAAGGTCATGCTCTAATAGGTCTAGAAAATTTTAGTAAATAGCTCATATGCTGGAGCATACTTCTGAGCATAAAAATGTTAGTAAGAGGGACGGAAGAGGATCTAATAGAGAAACTTAAAAACCTTAAACTTCAGTTAGGACTATGTTATTACAGATCAAAACAAAATAACTAAGCTTAGAATATTAGTTTAGTCTCATGGATGGGAATGAAGAAACCTTGGGTTGAATCCCCAAGGGTGCATAGGGGAGAGCATATTACCATGGACTCTCTAGAGGAACTATAATCATCCACCTCTTTTAATTATACAATAACACTTCGGATGTGTAGATTCCAACATATTAGGATAGTTTTTCTTTCATGCTCCACTTGTTGTTACACATCTAAATATTGTAGTTAAGCATGGATAGGAAAAATTTATTTAACTCCAAAGAAACCCCTTAAGCTACTATATCTACATATTATCTAAGGCAGCAAAGCTAATTAACGTTTATCATGTGTGGATTAGAGTTCACGATAAGAAATTACCAAGAATGTCGAACATAGATCTAAATCTAATGAAGAGCATCAAATAAAGGAAACAAATTGCTACATTAGTAGAATGGTTATGAGAATGGATCAGTAGAGTATGCTAACTCACATGCATCCTATGTGATACTCATGGAAGTATGTACATTATGGGAAATCAAAAATCCATATTGATTGAGAGCAAGAGGAAGGTGTTAATAGGTTATCATATGTCTTTGATGATAGTTCTTCTCAATATTTTTCATAATCTCCATGAATGTTGTGTGTATTTTTTTGATTCATTTATTATATAATTATAAGATGCCATGAACAAGCAATAAAATTCTATGTTTAACTATATTTATGTATGATCTCATTTTTCTCTCTATGTTATTCTATTCTATAGTTTTTCTACATACAAACACACACACACACACACACACACACATATATATATATATATATATATATATATATATATATATATATATATATATATATATATATATATATATATATATATATATATATATACATATATATATATATATATATATATATATATATGTGTGTGTGTATGTATATATATATATATATATATATATATATATATATATATATATATATATATATATATATATATATATATATATATATATATATATATATATATATATACACCCATACATACATACACACACACACACACACACACATATATATATATATATATATATATATATATATATATATATATATATATATGAATAGTAGTTTTTGGTCCATGGGTCGAAGGGAATAAATCTCAATTTGAGGCTACCCATGAATAAAGGAAAAAGTGGGTCTACCCTTGTCCCATTCTTTGTATATACTTAAGCTATAATAGATAAATGCAAATTAAAATAACAAACCTATTGCAGTGGGATACATATGGGAGGTGGATTTTATCTTTTCAATTTGGAAGGTTTATCAAAGGGAGAAGAGGTGGATAACATTTCTCTAGAGGAGCATGCAAACCACCTCAAGAACCTCCACCTCTTTGAGTCTTAATCCGTGGAGAAGTAAGGATGATAGGATGAACATGAATGATTGATGTGTGTGAAGATGAATGTGAGAATCACACTAATTTCAGCAGTCCAACACTCTGCACCACTCATCATCAAATTTAAGAGATTATCTTCGTCCTAGGGTAGAGAATGCATTATCTCAATATCTTATGTATATTTGATCGCCTTGAGAGTGATACATCCCTTCTCTAAATGTATCTGTAAGTGGTTATTAGTCCTCGATGAAATCCAAAATTGGTTCCTTCCTTAATCCTATAGTGTTTTTGCTTGCCTCAGTCAAGGACTTCCTCAAAGTAGTGGATAAGAGGTTTTCTATGATAGGGTAATAACAACGAAATCCAAGAGGAACTAACAACTTTCCAGTGACATTTGTACCTTCTTGATAATGTAGAGGGGCATATCCCGATGCTAATCTCTAAATGCCACTGTTGAGCCCATAAAAGTCATGTTGGTCAAAGTCAACTGCAGTCAAAGTCAACGGTCAAAGTCAACTGGTCAAAGTCTACAAGGTCAAAGGTCAAAGTCAATAGGTGCAAAGTCAAAGTGCAGGTGTCAAAGTGCACAGGTAGTGCACAATGAATTATCCACAAAGGGTAAATTGGAGAAAATAGGTTGCAGGTTGCAGAGGTACTTTCTCTAATTTCCCTAAGGTTCAAAGTGTGTTTTAAAGTGTTTTGGAAGGTTCAGGTGAACCCCCCTTATGTGCAAAAGTGAAGAATTAAAAGGAAATGTGAAGGCATGTGAAGCGGCAAAGTGTACGCACAGGTGAAAGTATGGCCCCCCATTAAAATTTTTGGTTTTAGACTAAAGTCACTACAGGACAAAACAGTGAGTAGTTGGCTGCCACTTGTGAGAGCCATCTTGGGACATCAAAGTGAGCACCAAGATTCACTTGCAGTTAGGAGCGTACGTGATCGACACACTCAAATCAAGGCAAGAGCCATTCTTGGACCAAGGGTTGGAGTAAGCAAGAGAGCATAGGCTAAGTGGAGCAAGAGAGGGAAGTGCAAGAGACACCAGAGTACGTCGCACAGAAGTGGAAGTGCAAGGTGCATAGAGAGTGACCAAGGATTGTGGTGCAGAGAAGTGCTAAGCTATAGTTCCCCCAAATATCTCAAGGTCCTTTGGCAGTGTACGCTTGCCGACAGCAGGTATTCACTCCTCCCCCTTTGTGGAAGCTTGGTGCAAGGTGTGCACAAGGAGAAGCTTGAAGCAGGTGGAGGTTTGTTGCAGAGGAGGTCGGCAGCAATAGTGATGGAGAATGTTAATCTCCAAAAGAACAACTTATTCTTGTGATTAGAGCACCTCTATACCAAGAATAAGTCAAAACTTTTCACACATTTAGAGGATCAACTTCTAATTATCAAAAGATGAACAAATCTGTGAAGAAGGTGATACACAGAAAAGTCTGCTGCACTATTTCCTTACATTGACTTATCAAATGTGTAAAGTTTTTCATGAAACTTTGTACGAATCATCTCTTAGAGATTGCGCAACTATTCCAAGTTGAATTACTCCAAAAGATTAAGTGTAGCTTGAGAAATCAACTTCTCAAGTTACCTATGTCAGAAACTGTACTTCTGAGAAGTCGATTCAGACACCCCTAACTTCTTAACTTTGATTCTCACAGTATCTAACCCGTTTTGCCAAATGCTTTTAGCCACGAGTAGATCACCTTCCAACTTAAAGATTAAGTGCTTGCTTGCACAAAACTTTAAACTATGGAGTGAGCACTAACCAAAAGATTAAACACGAATTTTGCGCCTGTTTCAGAGAACTGTAGACATTCAACACATATGAATGTTCCTACTCACAATTCTCCTAGCCTGTTCACAATTGGACTCTGAAATTCAGGTCACAGGCTCATTAACTAACAACTTAGATATCCTCAAAAGGATTTAGCTAATGATCAAACACAGAAGGAGCAGACACGAAAAGATCGGGCGCAATATTTCTTCATTAACTCAGAAAATTACAACTGAGTGATGAGAGCAAACACAAAAACACTTTCCACTATCTCATGGCTTCTATCTCCCTAATTCTTGACTTGTAACTAATGTCACATATGCTCTCATACATGCCCCGACTTTTCTCAAGGTATTTATAGATAATTTGTACATAATTCTTACTGAACAAAAGATCTAAGTCATCTATGACTATGCTAATGTACATATGTGTACAAGACAACATTCTGACTTCTTCTTCATTTTTGCAAATGTCTTCCTTTGCTTCATTCTGACCATAAGCATTCTCCAAAATCTGTATAATCACCAATTTGTGATTGGTTTGCTCCAACAGCTCCCCCTCAATCACTAATTGTGATTATTCCATTCTTCTTCACTCCTGCCATCTCCTTGAATCTCTGTAACTTAGGTCCATCCAAGCTTTTTGTCATCATATCTGCCACTTGTTCTTTTGTTGGAGTGTACATCACTTCAATCTCTTTATCAAGTACCTTTTCCCTCAAGAAATGATACTGTATCTCTATATGCTTAGTCCTGGCATGAAAAACAGGGTTAGCTGCCAAATACAAAGAACTCATATTATCTCCAAAAATTATTGGAGTACTATGATCAATCTCAAAACTTTTCATCAAGGTCTTCAACCATATGACTTCTTTTGCAGCTTGTACCATTCCCTTATACTCAGCCTCTGTGGATGATAAAGCAACTGTGTGTTGCTTCTTTGAACACCAAGACACTAACTTGTCTCCAACATAACATAGATATCCATGAGTAGACCTTCTATCATCTGAGTCACCTGCCCAATCTGCATCACTAAACACTTTGATTCTTGTGTCAGAAGTGAAACCATAGTACAAACCTTCACTTAGGGTTCCTTTGATATATCTAAGTACCCTTTGGGCTGCAATCCAATGAGTCTTCTTTGGACAATGCATAAATTGTGACAACACACCTACTGCATATGATAGGTCTGGCCTTGTCAAGGTAGCATAGATTAGACTACCTACCAAACTCTGATATTTCTTCATGTCATTGAACTCTTCACCTCCATACCTGCTTAATTTATGATTTACCTCCAATGGAGTGGTTGAGGTCTTGCACTCTTCCATGTTAAACTTGATCAAAAGATTCCTCAAATATCTTTCTTGTGAAACATATACTCCATGTTGAGTATACATAATCTGCATTCCTAGAAAATAAGATAAGTTTCCCAAGTCACTTATCTTAAACTCTTTCTCTATTTGCTTCTTGAGTTCATTGATTCCTTGAGCATCTGTTCCTGTAACAATAATATCATCAACATAAATGCACATGTAAATATATCCATTTTCACTTGCCTTCACTAGCAAGCTACTATCTGCCTTTGATGCTTGAAATCCACATTCATTCAAGAACTTGACCAATCTGTAATTCCAAGCTCTTGGGGCTTGCTTCAACCCATATAAAGCTCTCTTGAGCTTACACACATAATCTGATCCAATTGATTCCATGAAGCCTTCTGGTTGCTCCATATATACTTCATCTGCAATGTAACCATTAAGAAATGCATTCTTCACATCCAATTGTGATAATTTCCATCCTTTGCAAGCAGCAATAGCAATCAATGTCCTAATTGTAGACATCTTAGCAACAGGACTAAAGGTTTCATCATAATCTACCCCATAAGTTTGGGCATAACCTTTAACCACAAGTCTAGCTTTATATCTAGACACCTTACCATCTGCAAACCTCTTTGTTTTGTATACCCACTTGCATCCAATTACTTTCTGATTCTTTGGTCTTGGTACTAATTCCCAAGTTTCATTTTCAAGTAGAGCATCATACTCTTCTTGCATTGCCTTCTCCCAATTTTGTTTACCTTTGGCTTCTTCATAAGTAGTTGGATCTTCTTCTGTTTTCACAATGTAGGCATAATCTTTTGTTGTTAGGAAAGATGTATCATAACTATACCTTATAGGCTCTTTCCTTTCCCTTGTAGATCTTCTGATTTCTGCACTTCTTGAAGTTTCAGCCTCATTTGATTCTGGATCAAATCTTGGCCCTTCTTCTACATGATCCTGCACTCTACATCTAGAGTCAACTTCATCAACAATTTCTTCACATACCTTTACCTTTGCCTTTCCTTTCCTTTGAATTTCTTCAACACCTGCATACTCATTTGGTGATCCTGTATACCACATGTTTTGCTCATCAAATGTTACATCTTTAGTAACAAGAAATTGCTTTGTGGATGGACTCCACAATCTGTAACCCATCTGTCTATCATCATATCCAATAAACACATACTTCTCTGCTTTTGGTTCTAGCTTATGTCTTAATTGTGAAGGAACATAAGCATATGCAATACATCCAAATACTTTACAATGATCAAGACTAGGTTTCTTACCCCACCATGCTTCATAAGGGGTTCCTCCATCCAAAACTTTGCAAGGCAACCTATTTACAAGGTATGTTGCAGTGTTAATGGCCTCTGCCCATAAGTAATTTGGACAATTCTTTTCCTTCATCATGGCTCTTGCAAACTCTACAAGAGTCCTATTCCTCCTTTCTGCTACTCCATTCTGTTGAGGGGAGTACCTGCAAGTCACTTCTCTTTTGATACCTGCATTCCACAAATAATCATCAAACTCTTTTGAGAAATACTCTCCCCCTCCATCTGATCTTAACCTTTTTAGCTTTTGTCCTGTGATCCTTTCTGCATAAGCATGGAAATGTTTGAATGTCTTGAAGACTTCTGATTTGTCCTTGATTACATATAAAGTAATCCACCTGGTTGCATCATCAACAAACAACACATAATATCTGGATCCATTTATGCTATAGTCCCTTGAGGGACCCCATACATCTGTATGAACCAATTCAAGCATGTTTGAATACTTGTACCCTGATTTGTTATAAGAACTTTTATGTGCTTTACCTAATTGACAAGCTTCACACTTGTACACCATATGTTGCCCTTCAATGTTTGGCAATCCAAGCACCACCTGATTCTTTGACATCTCCTTTATAGCTCTCTCATTGAAATGACCTAGCCTCTTATGCCATAGGTCTAATTCAGATACCTTTTGACCTCCATAGGTAAACAATGCATGTCCCACATTACCTTGGACTTTGAGAGTAAACAATCTTCCCTCCTTTTTACCTGCAATTATGGTTCTATATCCCTGATTTGGATCTTGTACATAGACACCATCATTTGTAAATCTTACCTCATATCCTTTCTCCACAATTTGCCCTACACTTATCAAATTTTTAGGAATAGTAGGAACATAAAGTACCTTACTCAGAAGTGTACTTCCACTCTTTGTCTTCACTGATCCAATGCTCTCCACTTTATGTTTAGTATTGTCACCTGTTTGAACTGTATGTCCAATCACCCTTGCTTCCATATCAGTCATCAAGGATAGGTTCCCACTCAGATGGTTACTACACCCTGAGTCAATATAAAACACTCTTTGATCTTCTCCCATTGATTCATGAGTTGCATTCAAGATAAGAGTCATGTCATCCTTCTGATCTGATGCATAATTGTAATAATTATTGTTGTAGGACTGAGATTGGAAGTTTCTTCCACCTCCTCTACCATATGATGTCCTACCACCTCTTCCTCTGAAATTGCCTCTTTGATTTCTGCCTCCTCTACCTCTTTGACTATAATTCTGATTGTTGTATCCTCCACTTTGATTGTTATACCAACAATCATTTGCCAAATGATTTGTTCTGCCACAAATCCAACAAGCTTTAGCATTATCTTTGTTCTTACCTCCTCTTCCTTTACCTCTGAAATTTGTCTTCCCTTTTGTGAAGTTGGCTTGATTTGAATTCCCTTCATCATCATTTGATTGCTTTCCCTTGCCATTCTTTTTCTTATCTTTAGAGTACATAGCTTGACTTGTACTTCTATCATTGTCTCCTTTAAGATCCTGCTCAAAGGTTAGCATATGTCCTAACAATTGATTAAGGTCAGGAGTAAAGTGATCAAGTGACAATTCTATGGACAAGATAAAAGGCTTCCACTTCTCATCACCTCTTAGACCTGTAAGTATTTGTCTTACCAACTTTTCTTCTTCAATGTCTTCATCCACTGCTCCCAAGCTATCTGCAATATCTTTCATCCTTGCCACATAATCTGAAATTGATTGTGAGCTCTTCTTCTTGAAAGTTGTGAACTCAGCCCATAGTGAGGACTTCCTTGACTTAGTTGTATTTTGGAAATGCTCTTCCAAGGCATTCCAAACATCTGTAGCACTTTCTAAACCTCTGATGTGAGGTAGAAGGTAATCATTTACAGCCATGTAGATGATGCTCCTTGCTTGAGCATCCTTTCTCATCCAAGTCTTCAACATTGCAAGTTCCTCCCTAGTAGGAATACTTGGATCTGCAAATTCTGGTTTTTCTTCATCTCTTGTAATGAATGATATAAGATCTTTGCTCATGAGGTGTGCTTCCATCCTCATGGACCATGCTGGATAGTTCTCCCTATCTAGCTTATCAATCTGCAAGCTTTCTCCCATCTTGTATCCACCTGTGTATTAAAATCTTCAAGCTTTACAAACAATGTATGTACCTTTACTTCGAATTGAACTCCTTTTGCCTTTCTTGATGTCAATTTGTCTTCTCCTCGAGTTTTGACTCCAAGCTTTCACTTCTTGATCTTTCAAATGTTGAATCTCTTGAATCTGCAGCAGTCGAGATCCTCCTTTTCTTCAAATTGATGTCTCCTGCTCTGATACCACTGATGGAGAATGTTAATCTCCAAAAGAACAACTTATTCTTGTGATTAGAGCACCTCTATACCAAGAATAAGTCAAAACTTTTCACACATTTAGAGGATCAACTTCTAATTATCAAAAGATGAACAAATCTGTGAAGAAGGTGATACACAGAAAAGTCTGCTGCACTATTTCCTTACATTGACTTATCAAATGTGTAAAGTTTTTCATGAAACTTTGTACGAATCATCTCTTAGAGATTGCGCAACTATTCCAAGTTGAATTACTCCAAAAGATTAAGTGTAGCTTGAGAAATCAACTTCTCAAGTTACCTATGTCAGAAACTGTACTTCTGAGAAGTCGATTCAGACACCCCTAACTTCTTAACTTTGATTCTCACAGTATCTAACCCGTTTTGCCAAATGCTTTTAGCCACGAGTAGATCACCTTCCAACTTAAAGATTAAGTGCTTGCTTGCACAAAACTTTAAACTATGGAGTGAGCACTAACCAAAAGATTAAACACGAATTTTGCGCCTGTTTCAGAGAACTGTAGACATTCAACACATATGAATGTTCCTACTCACAATTCTCCTAGCCTGTTCACAATTGGACTCTGAAATTCAGGTCACAGGCTCATTAACTAACAACTTAGATATCCTCAAAAGGATTTAGCTAATGATCAAACACAGAAGGAGCAGACACGAAAAGATCGGGCGCAATATTTCTTCATTAACTCAGAAAATTACAACTGAGTGATGAGAGCAAACACAAAAACACTTTCCACTATCTCATGGCTTCTATCTCCCTAATTCTTGACTTGTAACTAATGTCACATATGCTCTCATACATGCCCCGACTTTTCTCAAGGTATTTATAGATAATTTGTACATAATTCTTACTGAACAAAAGATCTAAGTCATCTATGACTATGCTAATGTACATATGTGTACAAGACAACATTCTGACTTCTTCTTCATTTTTGCAAATGTCTTCCTTTGCTTCATTCTGACCATAAGCATTCTCCAAAATCTGTATAATCACCAATTTGTGATTGGTTTGCTCCAACAAATAGGACATTGGGATATTGGATATTTTGTAATTGGGCACTCTGCGGGATTGTGCACAGAGGTATTGGTGTATCTTATATTTCAAACATTGTAATTTTCTTACTGTAATCAATCGAAGGCAGAGACTTCCAAGGTGTATTTTCTCTTTTGGTCCTTCCATTTTCTCCTACAAACCCTCAAACTCCTTCTTGTCAAAGAATCCCCCAACAAATTTGGCACGCACGGTGGGACTTCCAAGGAGTTTTGAGCATAGGAGGCTATATATTGCCATTGGAGGACAATATTCCAGGGTCGACAACATTACTCCAGTGGGCCAAAAGGTGCATACTTTTATCAGGTGTCTTATTTTAAGTGGACTATGCATAGCTCATGACCGCGACCCGGTCACAAACCTTGAGAATGAAGTGCAAGCAGACAAGAAGAAAGACGAACAGAAGATCATCGAGTCCACTTTCATCGACTTCATCGGTAGGAAGCATGGCCGGACAGGTGGACCTAGAAATCTTGCTCTCCAGATTAAACATAAAATTTCCCTCCTTCAGGGGTTTAGCCCAGGAGGACCCAGATGAGCACATTCGACGATTTCTTGCATTATGTAAGACTAGGGGGCTAATGGGTAGGGAAGATGCTTTCTTGATACTCTTCCCAGCCACATTGGAAGGACTGGCAGACAAGTGGTTCAGCCAGTTTGCTGAAAACCACTTTACCACTTGGGATTTGATGAAGGATGCTTTTAGAAATCAATTCCAGCAGGGGAACACAGCAGAGATTATCATAGAAGAGCTGGAGAACTTGAGATTGGGTCCAGAAGAAAAGTTCCCAGAATTTGTGACCAGAGCCAAAGCACTAATGGCCAAACTACCAGATCCACCCCATGATTTTTTTGTCAAGAAATGGTTAGCCAAGCCCCTACCAGTAGCCACTCAATGCAAAATAAAGGAATTAGTATTACCTACAGCCTCCATAGAGGAGTTCATCACCACGGCTACAAGACTGGAGCAAATAAGGCACCAATATGGGACAACTTCTTCACCACCAACATATGGTACAGAGATGGAGGATCCAGTGACCCAGCTGAGGAGGGAGTTGGAGGGCTTAAAGAGAAATAAGCCCTACAAAGAGGAGGAGACTGCTGTGGCTCAATTGAGAAGGGAGATTGAAGCACTCAAGCTTCAAAAGGAAGAGGAGGCCCAAGCAGAGGAATTAGCTCAGCTGCGACAGGAGTTGCAGGAGCTCAAAGGAGGGGGCATCAAGAGTGGTCTTTGGTGTTCCATGTGCAGCAAACAAAATAAGTGAGTGTCCTCTGTTAAGTGTAACTTGCCAATTATGCAGGAAGGCTGGCCATGAGGCCCATGAATGCCAATCAAGGGGAATGCCTGCAACGACATACTGGACACAAGGAGGACCCCTGCCACCAGCAAATGTAATGGCAGCTGCACCCAATCAAGGTAACACTTATAACCCTAGACAGAGGGATAATTTTGGAAATGGGCCTAGAAGGCCAATTATTTGTTTCAGATGTGGGGAATGTGGGCACTATCAAAGTAGGTGCACCCTACCAGAAAATGCCCCCCCTTGCAGAAACTGCCCAGAGGCCAGAGACCACTACACAATTTGTTGTCCTAAGAATCAAGCCTCTTCATCTGGGCCCCACATTCAAATGATTTCCGTGCAGGAAGAAGAAATGGCAAATCAAGTTAAGGTGCCATCACCATCTACCAGGGTGGTGCAGTTAGAGGAAATTGACTCTTTTACTGTGCAGACAAGAAGCAAGGGGAAGGCTCCAGTGGACATGGGTCAAGAATCATTGATTAATGGATTAAACAGAGACAAAGGTGTGTCTGAAGACCAAGCCACCACAAGTGCAGACACAAGGCAAAAGGAAAATTGCACAGGTACCAGTGATGCCATAGGACATGCATTGAGCAGGGCTCATGAGGAGTTGGATAAGTCAAATGGAGCCCAAGCTCTTAAGGAATCAGAAGCCTCCAGACTGCTCAAGTCCATGAAAAAGGAGGTTAGTATTTTTGATTTAATAAGGATGGATGGGAAGTTCAGGTCAGAACTCTTGCAGATAATTGATGAAATGTCCACAACAAGCTTAGTGGCAAAAGCTGCTGTTATGCATAAAGATAAATATGTAGGGGAAGCACCCCTCACAGATTACAAGAGCCCTCGGCTAACCATTTCTATTAAAGGTCATGAGTTTCAAGGAGTTATTGTGGATGGTGGTTCTGGCATTAACTTGATGCCTGAATATACCATGAAAAAGATTGGACTATACCCTTCACAACCTGCCAACTTCACTCTAACAATGGCAGACCAAAGCATAGTAAGGCCTATGGGAGTGGTTCCTGGAGTCCCAGTCAGGATACAAGGTACTATCTTTAACTTGGACTTTGTTGTTTTAAGGCTGCCACAGGTAGAAGGAAGCTTCCCACTGTTAATTGGGAGACCTTGGTTAAGGCATGCCAATGTGCTGCATGATTGGGGCAAGGACACAATGTGGGTAAAGCAAGAGGGAAAAGAGTTGCAGCAGATAATTTTAGAAGAAGGCCCAGATAATCATAAAAATACTAGCATGATGCAGACAATCGGTATTTGTATGGAAGAAGAAGTGGTGGACAACCCAGAAGCAGACCTATTTGAAAGAGCAGATTTATATGAAGATGAAAACATGTTGGCTTGGCTCCATGCAGAAGACCCATCCTCCTGCTATGGAATTTTTCCAAACTCATGTATAGAAAAAGCATATGAAGAAAAAGAGGAAATCACTCAGGTTGAAACAGTAGCAGTCAAAGGCCATAGCAAAGCGAAGAAAAGCAAAGTCCTTACATGCAGCAGTGATAAAGCTACTCAAATTCATATATCAATGGCCACTTTTTTATGGATTCTGGTATGGCTATCATCTGTTATTTCAATTCTTATGGTAGCAAGTGCAGGGCTTTACAAGAATGTGGAAGTTGGTACTGCCAGTATTTGGGAACATAGGGTTCCTCTGGATGAAGAAGCTAGAGTAGTAAAATTAAAATTTTGCAAATCATATCATAAAGTTGCTGGAGGAGATAACATTCTAATGAAGGATTTAGGGTACCCCTCTCAGATGGCCAGGGTGCCCCAGGAGAAGACTAAAGCAATGAAGTGCAGTACAAATGCAGATTATGGAGGAGTCTCTCTCAGTCAACAATACAAGGCTCAAGGCCTACTATCAAGCCAATTGAAGTTTTATGGATCACCTGGACCCTGCAAAAATTGTCCAGGTTGTACATAGTCTTCTCTCGTCATTTTTACTTAAGTTTTAGTAGTTTTCTTATCCATTTCATGCTTGTTTCTTGAGGTTTTAGCAAATTTAGCAGTCATTTCATCCACTTTGCAAAGGCACAAATTTTGGAATTTTTTAGAAATTTTTTCAGATTTTTTCAGGCTTTTTTTTTTTTGGACTTTTTCTAGTATTGTCGCCTTTTTCATGTGACTTTTTATTGCCCAATTTGAGGAATAAATGGAGGATCTCTGTAGTTTGATGAAGGATTTTAGGCTCAACATGTAGAAAATTTCATCAGAATTTTTTGGCCAATTTTTGGCATTTTTTTCAGATTTTTCCTTGATTTTTCTCTAAATTGGGCTACTTAAAAATATATTTATAAAAAAAAAAAAAAAAAACAAACAAAAAACAAAAAAAAAAACAAAAAAAAAAAAAAAAAAAAAGACCCCTAGGGAATTTGCGGGTTCCCAAAAAAAAAAAAAAAAAAAAATCCCCCCAGCCCCCCCCCCTCCCCCCCCCCCCCCCCCTCTCCCCCCCCCTCCCCCCCCCCCTCCCCCCCTCCCCCCCCCCCTCCCCCCCTCCCCCCCCCCCCCCTCCCCCCCCCCCCCTCTCTCTCTCCCCCCCCCCCTCCCCCCCCCCCCCTCCCTCCCCCCCTTCCCCCCCCTTCCCCCCCCTCCCTCCCCCCCCCCCCCCCCCCGCCCGCCCCCCCCGCCCGCCCACCCGCCCGCCCCCCCGCCCGCCCGCCCACCCCCCCGCCCGCCCGCCCGCCCGCCCCCCCGCCCGCCCGCCCGCCCGCCCGCCCGCCCGCCCGCCCGCCCGCCCGCCCGCCCCCCCCCCCCCCCCCCCCCATTCTAACAGCCCCCCCCCCCCCCCCCCCATTCTGACTGCCCCCCCCCCCCCCCCCCCCCATTCTGACAGCCCCCCCCCCCCCACTCCCCCCCCCCCCCTTTCCCCCCCCCCCCCCCATTCTGCCAGCGCCCCCCCCCCCTCCCCCCCCCCACTCCCCCCCCCCCCCCCTTCCCCCCCCCCCCCCCCCCTTCCCCCCCCCCCCCGCCCCCCCCCCCCCCCCCCCCTCTCCCCCCCCCCCCATTCTGATAGCCCCCCCCCCCATTCTGCCAGTGCCCCCCCCCCCCCTCCCCCCCCCACTCCCCCCCCCCCCCCCCCTTCCCCCCCCCCCCCCCCACTCCCCCCCCCCCCCCCCACTCCCCCCCCCCCCCCCCCCTTCCCCCCCCCATTCTGCCAGCGCCCCCCCCCCCCCCCCCCTTCCCCCCCCCCGCCCCCCCCCCCCCCCCCCCCCATTCTGACAGCCCCCCCCCCCCCCCCCCTCCCCTCTCCCCCCCCCCCCCCCCCTTTATTTTCTTTTTATTATTATTACTATTATTATTTTTTTTATTTATTTTATTTTATTTTATTTTTATTAATTTTTCTCTTTTATTTATTTTATTTTATTGTATTTTCTTCTTAAGAGCGATCATTTTTATTTTTATTTTTATTTTTATTTTATTTTACTTTATTTTTTTTTATTTTTTCATGGCTCAAAGCTATTGGCTCTGGATTGTGCCTCGGTTGGCCGTTTTTTACAAAAATGGAGTCATTTTCATGTTTTTTGGCACCTATGAACTCAGTTTTTGAATTTCTTTTTACAAATTCCCACTTTTTGTATGACTTTTGGTCTGAAACCACATGTTTTGAACACCTTTATCACATGTTTTTATTTCACAACATTGTCCAAATGATCTATTCTCACCTTGTCTTACCTTATGTTTAATAATCTCCCATATGTACCCTCTGTAGCCCTCCGGTTTGTTCACATTAGCCTCCTCCCGACACCTGATTCCTACTCCCCATCCCTCCCTTTACCAATATGCCCAGCCACATCCTTTCCCCTCCTTACCCCATCCATATTCACACCCTCAGCCCTCCCTTCCCCTTCCTTTCTCCCCTTCCATTGCCCCCCCTTTTTTTGCTTTTCCATTCCAAAATCCCACTTTTGGTTCTTCTCTCGGGCTTGTTCTCTCCTGTTTTGGTGGAATTGGTTGCTGCTCAGATGTCCTATTCAAGTTTTGCGGCTCTTCAAAGTTTTAGCTATAGCTCTCCGGGACGGAGAGCACATTAGGTGGTGGGCAACTGTTGAGCCCATAAAAGTCATGTTGGTCAAAGTCAACTACAGTCAAAGTCAACGGTCAAAGTCAACTGGTCAAAGTCTACAAGGTCAAAGGTCAAAGTCAATAGGTGCAAAGTCAAAGTGCAGGTGTCAAAGTGCACAGGTAGTGCACAATGAATTATCCACAAAGGGTAAATTGGAGAAAATAGGTTGCAGGTTGCAGAGGTACTTTCTCTAATTTCCCTAAGGTTCAAAGTGTGTTTTAAAGTGTTTTGGAAGGTTCAGGTGAACCCCCCTTATGTGCAAAAGTGAAGAATTAAAAGGAAATGTGAAGGCATGTGAAGCGGCAAAGTGTACGCACAGGTGAAAGTATGGCCCCCCATTAAAATTTTTGGTTTTAGACTAAAGTCACTACAGGACAAAACAGTGAGTAGTTGGCTGCCACTTGTGAGAGCCATCTTGGGACATCAAAGTGAGCACCAAGATTCACTTGCAGTTAGGAGCGTACGTGATCGACACACTCAAATCAAGGCAAGAGCCATTCTTGGACCAAGGGTTGGAGTAAGCAAGAGAGCATAGGCTAAGTGGAGCAAGAGAGGGAAGTGCAAGAGACACCAGAGTACGTCGCACAGAAGTGGAAGTGCAAGGTGCATAGAGAGTGACCAAGGATTGTGGTGCAGAGAAGTGCTAAGCTATAGTTCCCCCAAATATCTCAAGGTCCTTTGGCAGTGTACGCTTGCCGACAGCAGGTATTCACTCCTCCCCCTTTGTGGAAGCTTGGTGCAAGGTGTGCACAAGGAGAAGCTTGAAGCAGGTGAAGGTTTGTTGCAGAGGAGGTCGGCAGCAATAGGACATTGGGATATTGGATATTTTGTAATTGGGCACTCTGCGGGATTGTGCACAGAGGTATTGGTGTATCTTGTATTTCAAACATTGTAATTTTCTTACTGTAATCAATCGAAGGCAGAGACTTCCAAGGTGTATTTTCTCTTTTGGTCCTTCCATTTTCTCCTACAAACCCTCAAACTCCTTCTTGTCAAAGAATCCCCCAACAGCCACAATGAACAATGCCACCTTGGTGCAGTTTAGTTTAAGTTTCTTCATTGTAAAATCGGGCATCTAATTGATGTTGGAGCCTCCATCTATAATAACATCAGTCAGAACATAATCTTTTATGAAAATAGTTAGCCTTCAACTTCAATTGTTTGCCAAGGATGCATGATGAAATTCAACCATTAAACCTTCTATAATAGGAGGTGGAATCATGTAGTCCAACTTTATGATTTTTAACAGATCATTTCTCACCTTTGCATCTACTCATATTAGTTGGAATAAATTGTCTTTAGGATGAATTCCTTTCAAAATTTCCTCAATATTGACCTCGTTAGTAGTTTTTGCTGGCATGTTATTTGCTCTTTCAAGGAAGTTCTCACTATGTCATAGGCCTCTTCAATGGTCACTCCATCCTCAAAATCAGACCTCTTTCCTTCTTCTAGTTCCTTGACTACATGTTGCTCCTTTTCACATGTTTATGCCACTTTCCTCGTCCCGTTCATCATAGGAAAAAAGGCTAAGGAAACAACATAAGATTATGGGATCATACCTTCTTCTTTTGGAGACACCTCAATCAAATGGATCAGAGCGGGGTGGTTGTAAGGAAAATCCTTTGTACTTGACCATATTCACTGTAATGATAACACAGTAAATGCCTAGTATATCTACATCTATCTTGATGATTCTCCTCTCTATTATGTATATTTGATGTACTAGCATAAAAGCTGTCAGGAACTTGAATATTAACTCTCTGTTGGGCTCGCTTGAGGTAATAACAGTAGTGTGCCTCATGGCCACTTCTATCGCAAAATTGATAGCTTACTCTCTTGGGTCAGTTTATGTGAGAATGACCACTCTTGTTACATGACGTACACCAAGCTTTCCTTTGGATGTCTTGAGAGGTCCACAACTCCTCCACTTCTCAGCAAAGCTAGGCCACTAAATGTTCATCTTGGCGTGCAAGTTTCGACACAATATTTCCGTCATTTTGACTTCATTGCATTTTTAGCTCTTCTAATTCCCTTCTAACTTTTGTGATTGGGTCAAGATTTGCAGTGTAGATTGCTTCATTCCCTCCTTAAAAGTGCATCCTAGCCTCTTATATGCAAGAGATAGATGCTACAAAATAATTTAGTTGGCATTGAGTCTACAAGACTACCTAAGATTTTGTTGGGATGACCTAGGAAGAGCCTTTTCTATCCACTTCTTGCCCAAGAAATCCCCTAGAGCATGTGGTAATTGGGAGACGAGTACCTTAGTATGAGTATGTAATTCATGAAATGATTCACTTGGGCCTAATTTGAGATTCTTGCATTGATCTAGGCTTTGCTTTGAAGAGCTGGTTGGTTTAATGTTTGTGAGAATGAATTCTTCAATGCTTCCTAAGTGGTGGTGTCTGCTTGCATAGTGGTTGTACAACTTAGGTCCAAGACCTTCTTATGTTGAAGGAAATAGCACCACATTACTTCCTCAAGGTTTTGAAGTTTAAAAGTGGCATAAGGAGATAAATCTTCTCATTTGGTCATCTGTGTCTTCATAAAAAGATCCCTTAAAGGTACGGAATGAAATGTTGAGCCTTGAGAGTAGCTTCAAAAGGTCTTCCATAGGCGCTTGTACTTTCTCTAAAGTATTTGACAAGAAATCCAATGCCCTTCTATGCTTCTCCTTTGAGACTCGGGTTCATGTCAATTCAATAGACAAATTTAAGGATTGAGGGGAGCTAAGTTGACTAGTCGAAGGTAAAGATGACTTCTTGAGGCTCCTTTGCACACGAAGAGGCTCTCTCTCTACTTGATTTTGGGTCATGTACTGCAAGCCATTTCTAGTTAGTTGGGTGTAAGACCAAAATTAGACCAATTCTTCAGAATTAGAACACTCCTCCACCCCTTTTTTGTCATTCATGAGCGATGCACGTGTAGTAAACAATGAAGGTGCAATAAGTGAGTGGATTCAATGGGGGCCACTCTCTTGGCTTGGAGATCTATATAAGAAATAGTATGCACTTGTTTTGAGCATTGATGGATCCATCAGAAGGGTTTTTAAGTGATTTATGAATCGGAGAGATACACATAGAGCCATCATGACTCAACTCTAGCTTCTTGTCATTTTTGTTCCTTTATGTTATTATGGTTCTATCGAGCTTTTCCTGAGTGTGTATTCCATAGTGCTACTCCCTAGTTACTCTCCAATCATTGGTGCAACCTTATCAACTCCCAAAGATGCCTCTTTGGGTTAGATACCGAGTGAGGGCTTCGAAGTTGGGTGGCAGCTGGATTGATAGTGAGAATGGGTACTCTAGGATAGCCCTTGTAAATAGAAGTGAGTTGTATTTCTTGAAGTTATTTGTAGAAGTTAAATATTGTTTTTGTATACCTTCCTAGTGTCGAGTTGTCAAATTTCATACTCTAGAGTGGATAGAGGCAATTGTATTGCTAAGTAAAAGTGTTATTTGCAATTGTATCAAAGTGGGCTACTTTTTTCTTATTTTTGTACTCATAAATAGCCATTGTGTATCTCTTATGTCCCTTGTGTCTTTCTTGTGATACCTCTACATAATCATATTACAAAGTATAATTCCCTAAGGAGAACTCCCCTCGAGTAGAAGGAGTACTCAAATCATAGTCCTCGTTAGCCCCTTTACTGTTTGTCATGCACAATGGAATCTTGCATTTTCTATGTGAGCTACCTAGTAGATTAAATACGTGTTTTTAGCATTATTCTTTCTTGCTTTTTGTATCTTGCGAGTGGTTTTGCATGCTAGACCGGATTCCTAGCCAAAGCAATGGCACTCTGACTATCACTGAGCAAGCGAGGTACATGCCGAGGTAAACCCATATCACAAGCAAGATGAGAAAGCCACAATGCTTCCTTACATGCCTCACTTGTTGCAACATACTCTTCTTCTGTGGTGGAAACAACTATACATTCTTGAAGATGAGATCTCCAAGAGATAGCACCTCCAGCAAAATTAAAAATATGCCCTAATGTAGACTTACGATTGTCTACACAATGAGCATAGTCAGAATCTATGTAACCAATAACGGATGCTTCCCTCTACCTAAGCATAGACACTTGTCCTTAGTGCCACTCAGATATCTCAAAATCATCTTGACCGCTTCCCACTGTTTCTTGCCAGGATTAGACATATATCTGCTCACAACTCCTAGTGCAAATGCATTGTCTGGTTTCGTAGCTACCATAGCGTACATGAGACTACCAACAACTGAGTGATAGGGAATTTTTGTCATGAATTCCTTTTCCTCATCTGATTTGGGGCAATCATCCTTGCTCAATTTCACATATGTGGGTAAAGGTCTACTCAATGACTTTCCACCCTTCATATTAAACCTGTGAAGTACTTTGGATATATACTCAGTTTGAGACAAGTATATGCATCTTTTACTCCTATCACGAGTAATGTGCATGTCAAGAATATATTTGGCATCCCCAAAATCCTTCATATCAAATGTATGACTTAACTTCTTTTTGAGAATTGACAAGTCATAAGAGGACTTCCCAGCAATCAACATATCATGGACATAAAGTATCAAACATATCAAGCTGCAATTTGAGCATCTCTTTGTGTTGAGACAATGATCCTCATTGCTTCAAGAATAGCCTTGAGACTTCATAAAAGCATCAAACTTTTGGTACCATTGTCTAGGGGACTGTTTAAGTCCATAGAAGCTCTTCTTGAGCTTACAAATTAGACTTTCCTTGCCTGGAACTACATAACCCTCTGGTTGTTCCATAGAGTTCTCATGTGTAAGATCTCCATGCAAGAAAGTAGTTTTCACATCCATTTGGACTAACTCTAAGTCCTCCATTGCAACGAATCCAAGCAACATGCGTAGGGTAGTCATCTTGACCACTGGAAAGAAGATTTCCTCGAAATCAACACCATGTTGTTGCTTAAAACCCTTTGCAACAAGTTGTGCTTTATACTTTGGAGAAGCACTATCTGATGTGAATTTCAGCTAATATACCCATTTACATGGTAAAGCTTTCCTGCCATTTAGCGAAGGTACTAAATCCCAAGTACCATTCTTGTGAATAGAATCCAACTCACTCTTCATGGCACGCTCCCACTTGACATGATCCTCTGTCTACATAGCCTCTTTGTAGCAAGAAGGCTCACCAACATCTATTAGCATAACAAAATCTAAACCTGGAACATATCTATAAGGTGGATGTGAGATACGTGCAGAACGTCTCAATCGTTGCTGAACAGGAACATGTGCAGACTGATTTGAATGGACATTCTCTTGAACATCCCTATGTGCAACATTTTTATGCATGTAACCGGAGGACTAGTATCCTCAAACACCACTCTTCTCACTTCAACCTTCTTAATGGGTTTTTTATGCATCTTAGACTCATTGAAAATGACATAAGTACTTCTGATGAGTATCCGTATTTTAGGATCCCATAAGCGATATCCAAATTGTCCTTCTCAACCATATCCAAGAAAAATGCATTTCTTTGACTTATGATCCAACTTTTGTCTAAAATTCTTGGGATTATGAACATATGCTTCATACACAAAACCTCAAAGATGATCATAATATGGTGGCTTCCATGTCCACAAATCTTGTGCCACTTTTAGACCTTTGGCAGTACTAGGTGAAAGGTTAATCACATGAACTGCAGTCAATACTGCTTTTGCCTAAAAGCCTTGTGAGAGGTTTGCATGATAACATAGAGACTACTGTATCTTGAATAGTTTTATTCATCCTCTCAGCTACACCATTTTGTACTAGGGTATAAGGAGTTGTAAACTCTCTATGAATCCCTCTAGACTGATAAACAAGGCTGAACTCATGTGAGGTATACTCACCCCCATTATCTGAATGTAAAGCCTTAAGCTTAGTTCCTTTTTGGGTCTCAATTGAAGCAAGCCATTTTCTGAAAGTAGGGAATACCTCATCCTTCAATTTGATAGGATATACCCAGAATTTTCTAGTAGCATCATCTATGAAAGTGACAAAGTAAAGAGAACCACCTAAGGACCTAGTGGGCATAGGACCACACACATCTATATGGATGAGATCTAAAGGCTAAATTGAAGACTCAATGTGCATTCTATGCACATTTCTGGTTTGCATTCCATATTGACAATGCTCACAAAATGAAAAATCAGAGAAAGATAACACAGGTAAGTAGCCAGAACGAGAAAGATTTTCCATTCCACTACGAGATATATGGCCCAAACAACCATGCCAAAGACAAGCCACAGGCTGTTCCATAACAGCTAACAATTATTCTTTTTGTGATACAAATAAAGGATAAAGTGAGCCAACTTTGCTTCCTTTTGCAATAACCATATTTCCCTTTGTTATACGAAAGGACTAAGCATAGAAGACTACCTTGTAACCAAGGTCATCAAGTTTACCATCTGACATCAAACTACATGATAACTAAGGTACATGGTGTACATTATGCATAGTATATTTTGAACCATGAATGAAGTGCACAACCACATCTCCAATCCCCACAATGTCACAGTGGTAAGAATCACCAAGTCTCATGGTACCAAGAGAATTTGTTGCATAATTAGAGAACCACTCTCTGTGTGGTGTGACATGGAAAGAAGCACTAGAATCTAGCAGCGAGGTGTGGGAAAGAGAATCAGCCATAAGTGCCTCAGTTGGCATAGTACTATCAAGTGTCAACACATCAACATCATCAGAAATAGCATTAATTACCTCAATCGTCATGGTCAAAGTAGGTGGAGCAGGTAACTGTTTAACATGCCCATCAACATTATGTCCTTTACCTTTAGCATTCTTTAATGCATAACAGTCTTTCTTCATATGTCATTTCTTATGACAATAATGGCATTCCATATCCCTCTTCCCTCATTTACTTCTACTCTTACTCTGTTGACCATTACCTTGTTCTTGCTCCTACCATGTTGAAGATTCTTTGCTTTATAAGAATCATGAACATTATATGCATCTCCACTCTGAGTGCCAACCATAGCATTAAGAAAAATGGTGAACCCTGCATGGGCCTTGTAAGGATCCCTAATTTTTAGTGATTAAGATTAGCAAAAAGAGGGTTAAAGGCTAGAGAAAATATCACTAGTGGTATTGTCAGTGACAATAGAGAATAAAAAAAAGAAATGCTCAGGTGAGGAAATTCGTGTGCATTTCAAGCCCTTGGATCTCTTGATTGGATGACCATGATCAAAATGAAAAGCATGGGTACTAAAAGAAAAAACAAGATCTCAAACTCTAGTAATAAACAACAAAATAGGAACATCCACGCAAGGAGAGTAAAGAAAATATCACGGATTTCGCCTAATTTCAGCCGCCCGATTGCTTTTCTCTTGGATGGTTGAGATTAAAACCCAACCCACTATCATTGAAAGACAAAATAGGCTCACTCACTGTCACTAAACGACAAATGAATTTAGGACTCAAACATTTGTGCAAGGAGAGGTAAACAAATTGGAGATGCGCATAGAGTTTTGTCCGTTGGATTTTCTAAAGAATTGATGGTCTTGATTGAATGGATAGTGATCCATGCAGGAATCAAATCTCATCCATTAGTTTCTTTTAAGATCCAATGGCCCAAATTCAAGGGGCCTTTTTTTCTTTGACAAACAATGACATCCATTAGATTTAATCAACATCTAAGGGCTATAATTTAAAGTGACCCATTTTTGAAGAAATAATCCTACCCATTGGATCTTGAAGGGCATCCAAGGGTTGAGTTTGAATCCCATCTCTCTCAAAAACTACTTGAAGGAGAAAACCACGAGTTTTAGCATGGTTTTGTGGTTTTGACTAGCCCAAAACAAGGGAAGCCTATACCTAGCCTAGTTGATTAAGGGACTAGAAATGTGTCCACCACCCTCTTCTCATTGGTCCATCACTAATCACTCTCTAAGCCAAAAGGCCCATGCAGGGTTCATCTTTTTCCCTAATGGATTTTCTACGAATCTCCTCACTCAAGAGTGCTCCACATATGTCATCATAGAGGAGTTTACCACTAGGTGGACTATTGCTAATAGTTGTGTAGAACGTATCCCATGATGATGGCAGGGTGCATAACAACAATAGTGTTGTCATCTCATTATCAATATCCATATTCTGAGCCTGTAACTAGGAGAATATAGCATCAAATTGATTTAGATGAGCAGCAACACTATTTGTGTACATGCGAAGATCATATAATTTTCTCATCAGATACACTTTATTTGATGCCATCTCTTTTTCATATGTATTGCATAACTTCCTCCAAAGCTCCTCTGCACTTTTACAGTCTAATACTGTAAAGTACACATTATCTGCAAGGTGCAAGGGAATGGTAGACCTAGCCATTTCATCTAACTCATCCCAATCATCTTCATCTATGTCAGTAGACTTCTTTCAAATCCCATTTACTGGCTTCCATTGCCTCCTTTGAATTAGCACATCTTTAATCTGATTCTTCAATAGAGCAAAGTTTGTGCCATCAAATTTTCGGATTTCAAAATGGTCTTTGCCCTGCAAGTTAAAGCTCCTCCTCGGAACACTAGCACTAGACCCTGATCCACTAGATGTGCTTGAGACCTGTGATCCCATGATAGTAGAGAATTGAATAGAATGATAATGGAGCTAGAAGATTCTAAACACCAACGAATAAGTGTACCAAGCAGTAAATCGACCACTCTATAGTTGCCTAAACCAAAAATTTGGAAAAATTCTGCGAGAGGATCCTCTCCAAAATGAGCACATGACTAGTGTCAAAATATCATAAAACGACAAATACTGACATGTTTTCCTGCATAGTGAATTATTGACTCCACTGCATATAACCAGTTATCCAACAAAAGCCAACTAAGCTTATCAAGCACCTATGAACAACTATCATACATCTCCTATGGCAAGGCTGCGTAAGTCTTCCACCTGCATCACCGAAGAGATCTCGACATCTGAGTGTCTCCGAGTTAAGAAAACCTCACCATGACCCTGTTTATCAAACGTAAAGGCTTTATGCAAAGAACTTAACCGCTATATCAATGACCACATGGACATACATAAGCGCTATCCACAAAAGCGTACATGGTGTGTATGTGCGCAATATATGCTGTAAAATGACACTAAAAGACTAAATACACAGCCCAAAAACTAGCCAATAACACTTGCAAGTGTCTGTCAACTCTGATGTTTTAGGCTCAAAAAACCTGCATAGATTTTGCAACAGCTGCTCCCACCAAAATTGAAACCTTTCAAGAAACTTGCAATTTTACGAGTGTGGCTGAAAACAGCCCCAAAGGTTGATATTTATTGATGGAGAAGTACAAATAACAATCTTCTTGATGTTCTGGGGAGATGGGCTGTGAAGTCTTCGATGACGACGTTTGCCGGGAAAGGCGCTCGGAGCAGCAGCAATGGTGAGCAAGGTAGAGACAGACGAATATAACGAATGAATGGGGGATGTTGGGATTGGCGTATTTAAACAAACGTGGACTGACATATGAAAGGAAAAGCAATCAAGGCAAAGATGGTGTGTTTGACGGAGGAGACAGACAACGGAGATCGCTTCGCAGCTTCATCGGCGACAAGTTGACAGTGACGGGATTCACTCGGCTCCACATCACGCGACTGACGGGCTTTTTGCGACTGACGGGCTCGTGCTATCGGACACGCGACTGTGGCGCTTCTTGCGACTGACTGGCTCGAGTTATCCATCGCAGGACCGACGGGCTTCTGGCGACTGACCAGGTTCTGTCCATCGTAGTCAAATTCCCTGTCCATCGCAATCCGCGTCCGTCACGACAGCCCGGCTCCCTGTCCATCGTGGATACACAGCGTCCGTCGCGATTGATACAAGGCACGATTGACAGGCGAGTGCATGATTGACAGGGCTCTAACTCCGAAATATGATGCCTGACTTGTCGCGAGCCATTCACGGCGTCCGTCGCGATTGATTCAAGGCACGATTGACAGGCGACCTGTGCACGATTGACAGGGCTCTAACTCCGAAAAATCCGCGCTCAACTCTTTCCCGAGTAAAATCCGCGCTCAACTCTTTCCCGATCAGATATTCCGGCGATAGTTTGTAAGTTGTATCGTGTGTATGCGCATCACCTTAAGTTTGCGCGTGCAAGCGATAGACTTCTAAAGAGGTAAAAAAAAAAGAAAGAAGAGAGGAAAAAAAGAAAAAAAAAAGAAAACAAAAAGAGAAAAGAAAAAAAAGGCAGTAGAAGAGAGAAAAGAAGCGAAGAAAAAGAAGAGAAAAAAGTTAAAAGGAAAAAAGAGCTGTGTAGTATTGTCGGTAGCTTTTTAGTGGGCTTCCATTAGGCTCTTCAAATGGAAAGGGGCCTTCGCTTTTTGTTTTAATTCCAAAGCAAGTAACTCGTGAGCCTTTTTGCTTTGTCGGGCCTTTGTCATGGATTTGGCGATCCCCTCTTTAGTGAGAAGCAACCTGGCCCCTCCTCCGGGGGAGACCAGTAACCTGGCCTCTTTGTTGGAGGGGGGTTCTTGTGCCGCCCTAGGGGCCTTCGAGAGTGTTGAAACCCCCTTGGTCTCCCTCAATAGATCCGCAATTTTGTCAGCTCAGGAGGAGCTCAAGAAAGTTTGCCTCATCGGCCAAATGTTCGGCCCTAAGCCCCCGCTCGAAACTGTGCGACAGTGGCTTCGCAACGAGTGGTTCCCCCGCGGACTAGTTGTTTGTAAGTGTCAGTTCTTACCGGCAAGCCACTTGCTGCTAGTCTTTGAAAATGAAGATATGGCGTTTCGAGCCCTTAGTGTCGGAACTTGGCAACTCGGCCGGGCAACCCTGTGCCTTTTCAGATGGTCCCCTGATTTTACTCCCGACAAATCAAAATCGCTTCGGTACCCCCTCTGGGTCGAGCTCCCTAACCTGCCTTACTTCTTGTACAACTTCGTGTGGGACATCGTTTCTCCTATCGGCAAGCCGTTGGCCTCACGCGAGGACATTGGTGGTCTCATTTATGAAGGTGCAAGACACTCGTTCAACGCTAGGTGGCACCCTCAAATCTGTGTCGAGGCTGACCTCAGTATGCCACTCCCTTCGAAGATCAAACTGGACTTGGGCGAAGGGGATGTATGGGAGCAAGACATCAGTTACAAAAACCTTCCCAACGCGTGCTTTCGGTGTGGCCAACAAGGTCACAGGATCAAAGATTTCCCTTTGAGACGAAAAAGCAAGCGAAATCAAGAAGCCCCCAAAAATGCTCCAGATAGCAATGGAGCTTTGAATCACTCGACGAAAGTAGAGGAATTCAAGGGTCCCCTTAATCCAGAAGCTGATGCAGACAGGTTCATCAAAGTCAGAAGAAGAAGGAAAAGAAGCCCTAGGGCAACCTCTGAGCGAAACAACTTGTCAGTTACCCCCTCCAGCAATTGTATTGCAATTTGGAAAAAGAAATCAATGAGTTTGACTACCCAGGTGGGAACCAACTTGAGGTGGACACCAATGTCAAAGGTCTAGAGATCCCTGACAGTAAAGAAACCTTGCAGGAGGGTTACACTACAAGCAAAGAAGACGGCTTTACTACTAGCAACGAAGTTAACATGGATAGTGAAAGCTCCATCATCGGATCGACTATTCCGGAAACGGAGCTGAAAACGGTGCCCAGCTCTTCCCAGCAGGAGGCATCCCGCAAAGGAAAACAACCTATGGAGTTACCATGGAAAAGCCCCCACAAGAACCTAATGCTAACTCGAGATCCGATCCGAGCGAAAAAGAAAGATGAATCCAAGAAAAGAAAGGACAAAGCTCCCTCCCGCAAAGAGGGATTACTACGACAATGATCATCATCTCGTTAAATGCTAGAGGGCTAACCGACCCCTCAAGAGCGACCATCATTGGTCAATGGCTTCGCGACATTAGCCTAAACCCAGATTTTATATGTATTCAAGAGATTAAAATTGACGGAGAAGACCTCCAGAAACGGCTTAGACATGTCTCCTCGACCCATGTTTGGATTTCAACAGCGCATCAGCGGGGGTCCGGTGGAACGGTAATCGGTATTAAGCAACTCTGGTTTGAAAAGCTTGAGCGCTCCATTGAAGATGAAGGCCATCGATGGATTGCTGTTTCTTTAGGTGCTCCCCTTTGTTTTACTTTAGTTTCCTTGTATGCCCCTAATGGGGAGTTACAGAGACTTAACACTTGGGCCTCCTTGGACTCGCTCCCCCACAACGTGCTTATTTGTGGTGACTTCAACATGGTTGAGGACCCTATGGACAGATGGATGGGCAAGGGTAGGGTCATCGATAGTCGGGAGAAAGAAACGTGGGACAAAACTAAACTACACTTGGATCTGGTCGAATTCAAAGACTCGAACGGCTTTTCTTGGACAAATCTCCAAGCAGGTGAGGACCTAAGGAAAGCTAGACTTGATAGATGCTACATTTCTCAGAGTTTTACTCATCAGTGGAGCCACCCTTCCCTCTCGCAACGCACCGACCTCACCATCTCTGATCACTACCCGATCGTCATCACTTTTCAACCCCCCACCAAGATCCGTAAGGCTCCGTGGTTCCACGCCAGTGTGCCCTCCTTCTCTCTCCCCTCCGTCCATCAAGAAATTTCTGATGTGTGGAAGGAGGCATTCGCCTCTGGCTTGTCCCCAGCCAAGTGTTGGAGAAGTGCGGTCGATAAGTCACGATAGATCATGATTAGATCCAGGAAGATGCTTGCGACTGTGCGGCGGGCTCGTAGAGAAGCTCTATATCATAGACTCTGGCGGCTCGAGGAGGAAGTGAACAAAGGAAAATCTCAAGCCCAGAAAGGACTTCGAAAAATCAGAGCGCTGCTGAGATACGAGGAAGAGATCCAAAGGAAAAATTTGCAAATTTTCTTCAAGGAGTGGTGGGCTGGCAAGGCCGACAAACCCACCAAAGAGATGTGCCGCATCCTCAAAAGGAAACACAACAGAGAATCGATCCCCTTATTGCTAGATACAAATGGCAATGTATGCAATACGGAAGAAGATAATTTTGGGATCATTGAAGGGCACTTCACAAGACTCCTGGGGACCTCAAACCCCCTCTCCCACCATAGAAGGGACTGTATGGCAGCCATATCTAGGGTTTCCCCCCACAGGATACCACCCAACCTTCTCTCTCTGCTCCATGCCTCTATCTCTGAAGCCGAAATCATTGAGGTCATTGATGCCCTCCCCTCAGGTAAAAGCCCGGGACCCGACGGGCTCACTAACGAGTTCTTTAAATCCTTCAAGTTGGTGGTTGCCACCCCTCTTCGTTTGGTTTGGCAAGAGGCACTCAAGTTCGGCGTGCTTCCTTCTTGTCTCAACAATGGCATTATCAAGTTAGTTCACAAAAAAGGGGAAAAGAACAGAATAGAGAACTGGCGTCCCATTACAATGCTCCAAACAGGATACAAGATCATCGCCAAAGTCATTGCCAACAGAATCTCTTGCCACTTCAGAGCGTGGCTAAGCGAGGACCAAAAAGGTTTCATCAAAGGCAGGTCAATTTTGGAAACCATCATAGATATCTGGGAAGGTCTTGAATTTGCAAATGAGTCTAAACAAGACGTAGTTTTCCTCAAGATCGACTTTGACAAAGCCTACGACAGGCTAGAATGGGACTATATTCTACAGTCGCTACAAGATCTTGGTTGTAGTCAGAATTTCACCAAGATGATCGCGACCCTTCTCGGAAACGCATCGACCCAAATTAACATTAATGGAAATCTTTCAAAGGTGATCAAACTTAGAAGATCTATCAGACAAGGGTGCCCATTGGCTCCCCTTCTCTTTGCCATTGCCACGGAAGGGCTTAGCAGGCTGGTCGAGCATCAGGTGGAAGCTGGTAACATTAAAGGCCTTCGTTTGCCGCATGACCATAGTCAGATCACCATGAGACTTTTCGCAGATGATATGAACGCTTTTGTGCACAATGATAGTACCAGCCTTCAGACATTCTGGAAGTGTCTTGCTACTTTTTGTGAAGCCTCTGGATCCATAATCAACCACTCTAAGACCGCCTTTCGAGCTATTGGTGGGCCTCAGCCCGGCCTTCTCATTGATCATGGCTGTCAAATCATTCCGCAGGGCCAAATTTTTTGGCTTCTTGGGATTCCCTTGGGGTTCGGCGTCTCTATGGAACAGCGGTGGAACTGGGTGCTTGCCAAACTCGAAAACAAGCTTAACTATTGGAGAGGTATGCAAATCAATCTTGCTGGTCGCGCTATGGTTATCAACACATTCCTCTTATCATCTACCATTTATTTCCTTTCGTGTTGGAGATCGAAAGAGCATGATCTGTCCAAACTGGATAGTATTTGTAGAAACTTCCTTTGGACGGGCGACCACAATAGGAGGGGGGTGCCTAAAATCAAATGGTCCATCTGCACCAGCCATAGAGATAGTGAGGGACTTGGTATCTTGGACATTGGGTGCATGGCTAACAAACTGTCGGCCAAATGGATGATTAAGGCTTGGTGGAACGGGGAGGCCTCGTGGGCCAAGCTGATCTTCAGAAACAAGCATGAGTTGGTGCTCATGGGTTTCCCAAATTGGAAGAATCTTGACATCTTGACCTTGCTGTTTTCCCCGATCCCCATCTTCCCGAAAGGCTCTAATCTGGTGTGCTCCCTCTGGAAGAGTTGGAATAAAGTCAAAAGCTTCACAAGAATAAGTGAAGACTAGAAGTGGGCTGCTAGTATCAGACAAAACGACTCTATCTGGTTTCCGATCCATGGCATCCGGAGTGTGGAATCTTGGAACATTCAAAATGCCAAGAAGCTATGGAACAAAGGCTTCAAAAAATGGAAACAGCTCTGGAAACAAGACACCAACCGCTGGATCAACTTTGAGGATATTGATCCTAGCATCAACATTTCGCATGAAGAATGGAACACTTTGCAAAGCAGATGCCTCGCCTGGGACCGACATAAAGTTCGCCTTCTCATGGGACACGACATGTCGAGCTCGCTAGGTCTCAAATGGCACAATGGGAATAGCCTATCAAAAATCCCGAACATCAAAGAAACGATCGACTATCAGGTTAACCTCAACAAAAAGTGGTGCCTATCATGGACGCGGCTTCGGTGGGACATGAAGTTCATGGCTATCTGGCAGCCCCTCATAGAAATCAAAAAGTCTGTCCTCTTATGGCAAATTCTTCATCATGGAATCTGGACCAACCTTAAGGCTAGCAAAATTTGTGGGATCCCTCCCTGGTGCAAACGCTGCCACCGGTCTATCGAAGATGTTTCACACATCTTCTTTACCTGCCCCAACTCCAACAGACTCTGGCAGGTGGTTGGAAAGAGAATTAGACTTCAAAAACATCTCAGTTGGCAGCAAGCCCTACTGGGAGAAGCGATCGGCTGCTCCGCGACTCTCTGGAACGCCATCAGAGGGGAGGTACTATGGAAAATCTGGCGGGAAAGATGTGCTTTCAACTTCGGTGAATCCCCCAAGGAGTGGTCAATTGAGAAATCGCTGTTCCTCCTTGGCAAAAGGATTGTCAACTGTAAAAAATTCCCCCCCCCCTTTAGGCATCATCAAGTACTCCTTTTGATCGATAACAAGCTTAAACCCAAGTGGGCCCCACATGAGGGTGATGAGAGGGTAATTAACCTTCTTTGTAATGCCATCTAAGCTCTGTAAAAGCTTCCCCTGCTTTGTGGGATTTGGGGGGTCCCGTGGGCACTAGTACCCTTCTCTTGTACTTTTCTTTATTTAATTCCAGTCTGGGAGAGTAGGCTATTGCCGAACTTCCTTTATATTAAAAAAAAATCTTCTTGATGTTCTTGGACGTGTGTGAAGAGAACTATGTGTAGAAGTACTCCAAAATGGCTCCAAAAGATACCCCAAGAATGCTTCGAAAATAGGCTTTGAAAGTAAAGGATGAAGCTTTCAGGGACCACAACATGTTCAAGGTAATGTCAACCTTAGTCTTTCACCTTCTTCAGACAGCGCAAGAGTGTAGCTTAACGGAAAGAGATTGCCACGGTTAAGCAAGCTCTCGGGGGAATAGTACTGGGATGGGTGACCTCCCGGGAAGTACCGGGAACCTCTATATTCCTTGATCATTGAGGTCCTCCCTTGCACACAGCCAACGGTGCTAATGGTGACTTCGGTGACTCGGATGACAAGGTATGCCAAGGTCTATGCCTTGGTCGCCGCCTTAGTCCTAAGCCTTGGAGAACCCCTTGGGGGGTGGGGGGGCGTGCTCGCTTTGCTCGCACAAAAGGAACAAAGCTTTTGCCTCAAACTACTCTGATACCAGTGAAGTATTTCATTGGCAATGCACCACATTGTCCTCTGCTTCTCGAGTGCTCCACGACAATATGCTCAAAGTAGAAACCGAGCTCCTAAGGCTGCACACAGTACTCTATACAAAATGCTGCTGAATACGCAGTACATAGGGAGCATGAACATAGACTTCTTAGGTCTTACAAATGCGGTTGAACTTACAGTCCATGAGTGACCAGCCCACTATATGTTTCATTAAAGAAAATATACAAAGAAGTGTCCAGTGGCCATTTGGCCTTTCACATGTACACTAACGATAAGAGTAACCACAAGTTGGGCACAACTTATTAGGTATTAGAGTCCACTATGGCCTTTGCATGTTGAATATCCTTATAGACGAGTTACATATGTCATGTTTCTTAATGTACTCAAGATAATACAAACTAAATCAAGATGGATGATAGTAGAAGGCTCTATTTGGAACATGCTTGTGGGAATTGAGCCATCAGCTCCTACTTTCCATTCATGTAGACATAAGTACTAGAATAATTTTATTATATGTCTATTACTTGATTTATTCCTTAACATGAACATAGTGTTAGCTTCACTTTAAACTTTGTCAAGATTCTTTATAAAAATTTTCCTTCCTTGAAGATCATGCTCTAATAGGTCTAGAAAATTTTAGTAAATAGCTCATATGTTGGAGCATACTTCTGAGCATAAAAATGTCAGTAAGAGGGAGGGAAGAGGATCTAATAGAGAAACTTAAAAACCTTAAACTTCAGTTAACACTATGTTATTATAGATCAAAACAAAAGAACTAAGCTTAGAATATTAGTTTAGTCTCATGGATGGGAGCAAAGCGACCTTGGGTTGAATCCCCAAGAGTGCATAGGGGAGAGCATATTACCATGGAGCCTCTAGAGGAGCTATAATCATCAACCTCTTGTTAATTATACAATAACACTTAGGATGTGTAGATTCCAACATATAAGGATACTTTTTCTTTCAAGCTCCACTTGTTGTTACACATCTAAAGATTGTAGTTAAGCATGGATACGAAAAAATTACTTTACTCCAAAGAAACCCCCTAAGCTACTATATCTACATATTATCTAAGGGAGCAAAGCTAATTAACCTTTATCATGTGTGGATTAGAGTTCGCGATAATAAATTACCAAGAATGTTGAACATAGATCTAAATCTAATGAGGAGCATCAAACAAAGGAAACAAATTGCTTTATTAGTAGAATGGTCATGAGAATGCATCAGTAGAGTCTATATGATACTCATGGTAGTATGCACATTATGGGAAATCCAAAATCCATATTGATTGAGAGCAAGAGGAAGGTGTTAATAGGTTATTTATGTATGATCTCATTTTTCTCTCTTTATTATTCTATTGTATAGTTTTTCTACATACAAACACACACACACACACGCATATATATATATATATATATATATATATATATATATATATATATATATATATATATATATATATATATATATATATATATATATATATATATGTGTGTGTGTGTGTGTGTGTGTGTGTGTGTTTGTGTGTGTGTGTGCGTGTTTGTATACAACCCAAAACGTAGCCAATAACACTTGCAAGTGTCTGTCAACTCTGATGTTTTAGGCTCAAAAAACCTGCATAAATTTTGCAACAGCTACTCCCACCAAAATTGAAATCTTTCAAGAAACTTGTAGTTTTATGAGTGTGGCTGAAAACAGCTTGATATTTATTGTTGGAGAAGTACAAAGAACACTCTTCTTGACGTTCTTGGACCTCTGTGAAGAGAACTATGTGCAAAAGTACTCCAAAATGGCTCCAAAAGATACCCCAAAAATGCTTCCAAAATAGGCTTTGAAAGTAAAGGATGAAGCTTTCAGGGACCAAAACATGTTCAAGGTAATGTCAACCTTAGTCTTTCACCGTCTTCATGCACCACAAGAGTGTAGCTTATTGGCAAGAGATTGCCACGGTTAAGCGAGCTCCGGGGGGAATAGCACTGGGATGGGTGACGTCCCGGGAAGTACCGGGAAGCTCTATATTCCTTAATCGTTGAGGTCCTCCCTTGCACGTAGCCAACAGTGCTAATGGTGACTTCGGTGACTCGGATGACAAGGTATGCCAAGGTCTGTGCCTTGGTCACCGCCTTAGTAGTAAGCCTTGGAGAAAGCCTTTGGGGGGGGGGCGGGCATGCTCGCTTTGCTCGCACAAAAGGAACAAAGCTTTTGCCTCGAACTGCTCTAATACTAGTGAAGTATTTTATTCGCAATGCACCACATTGTGCTCTGCTTCTCGAGTGCTCCACGATGATACGCTCAGAGTAGAAACTGAGCTCCTAAGGTTGCACAGAGTACTCTGTACAAAACGCTGCAGAATACGTAGTACATAGGGTGCACAAAGATAGACTTCTTAGGTCTTACAAATGCGATTGAACTTACAGTCCGTGACTGACCAGGCCACTATATGTTTTATTAAAGAAAATATACAAAGAAGTTTCTAGTGGCCATTTGGCCTTTCACATGGACACTAACGGTAACGGTAACCATAAGTTGGGCACAACTTATTAGGTATCACAGTCCACTATGGCCTTTGCATGTTGAATATCCTTATAGACAAATTACATATGTCATGTTTCTTAATGTACTCAAGATAATACAAACTAAATCAAGATGGATGATAGTAGAAGGCTCTATTTGGAACATGCTTGTGGGGATTGAGCCATCAGCTCCTACTTTCCATTCATGTAGACATAAGCACTAGAATAATTTTATTATATGTCTATTACTTGATTTATTCCTTAACATGAACATAGTGTTAGCTTCACTTTAAACTTTGTCAAGATTCTTTATAAAATTTTCTTTTCTTGAAGGTCATGCTCTAATAGGTCTAGAAAGTTTTAGTAAATAGCTCATATGCTCGAGCATACTTCTGAGCATGACCTTCAAGAAAAGAAGGTCATGCTGTAATAGGTCTAGAAAGTTTTAGTAAATAGCTCATATGCTCGAGCATACTTCTGAGCATAAAAATGTTAGTAAGAGGGACGGAAGAGGATCTAATAGAGAAACTTAAAAAGCTTAAACTTCAGTTAGGACTATGTTATTATAGATCAAAACAAAAGAACTAAGCTTAGAATATTAGTTTATTCTCATGGGTGGGAATGAAGAAACCTTGGGTTGAATCCCCAAGAGTGCATAGGGGAGAGCATATTACCATGGACTCTCTAGAGGAACTATAATCATCCACCTCTTTTAATTATACAATAACACTTAGGATGTGTAGATTCCAACATATTAGGATACTTTTTCTTTCATAATCCACTTGTTGTTACACATCTAAATATTGTAGTTAAGCATGGATAGGAAAAATTTATTTAACTCCAAAGAAACCCCTTAAGCTACTATATCTACATATTATCTAAGGGAGCAAATTTAATTAACGTTTATCATGTGTGGATTAGAGTTCACGATAAGAAATTACCAAGAATGTCGAACATAGATCTAAATCTAATCATTAGGAAAAAAGGTGAACCCTGGATGGGCCTTTTAGCTCAAGGAGTGATTACTGATGGACCAATCAGAAGAGGGTGGTGGCCATAGTCTATACCCTATAAAATACTAGGCTGAAGGGGGAAGAGGGGACAAGATTCCTCTATGTTCAGGGTTGTCTTCTAGAGAGAGAAGAAATCTCGTAATCAGGCTGGGCCCAAAAATTCAAAATTTTTTAAAAGTTGTAAAACTCATCATAATACCATCAAATGACCTCCATATCACTTTTCAGGGTCAAAAGTGCTATTTTTGACTTCTAATTCAAAATCCGTGCATGTTTGTGGACTAAAAAAGTGACTTTTTTCAAAATGACTCAAAAAACTCTATTTTCCCTCTTCAAACTCCCATTTTCATACCCAAAACCCAAAAACTCATATTTTTCACCTCTATTCCCTCCATACCATACAACAGAAGCATTGTTTCTCCTCCTACCATTCTCCCAACTTCTGCAGCAATGACAACAACTCTTACTCCCATGGGAAGCTCCAGAGCTCGTAGGAGACCAAAGGACGAAGTTCACACAATGACGTGCCACAACATCAAAACAATGGAAGGAAGTTGGCTACCACAAGAGTTTTGCAAAGGTGCATGGGTGTACATGCAGCCATCTGGACTTGGTCCTCATCGTGTTCGAGATCGTGGAAATTTGGATCTTCATTGGAAAGGTAAGCTCTTAGGCTTCAAGCAGCAAACACATGGTGGGATGGTTGCTATTGTACAACATGTCTTCACAGTTTCAACCATGAAGTTAGAAAACTCCAATAGAATTAGATATCCAATCCATTGTGAGTATTTCTATTTTCTCAATGCTTCATGGTGTTAAATGTCTTAATTACTCATCTCATATGTTTTTCATTGTTACAGTCATATTTCCTTCTAGTTTAGTGGAAGAGCAACAACTTCATAGTCTCACAGGAACTTTCAAAGCATTACATGCAGACATTGGGGCATTAGTGTTTCCAGATGTACCTCCTGCTAAACTTATTCGTGAAAGGATCTTCTTTTACACTCACAAGTACATTGTTCCTTCCACAGATGGTGAATATGGAAGGTTGGAGATTATCAAAGTTGACTCTCTTCTTAGTTTAGAGTGGCCAAAACCTGATTTTTGGTCCATATCATCTTTCAAGCGTAAGATGGTGATGGACATACATAACTCTTTGAAATTTACACGAGTATCTAGATCAATAGGTCTTCATTGGACTCTACCAATCCATTGCTTTGTTTTCATATTTCAAGGCATTCCTTTTGTAGAAACTCCTACAATGTTCCTATGTAAAGATATTACATACGAAGCAGTAGAAGGATTGTTAGGGGAAAACTGGGGTTATGTAGAAGGATTGTCAAAAGGGGATAGATATCGTTGTAGAATTGGTGACACAGGTATAGGGTTTCGCTATTTAAAACATCGCACCTCATTGTACATCAGATTTTATTATGATCGTTGGATGTGTAAACTAGGAGAGTGGATACCTTTGCAAAGCTCGGAGGGATCTTTAGCTTCATTTGAAATTAATGTGAAGTTACCAAACAATGATATGGAGGTGGTTTTAGTTAATCAACATTGGAACTTGGCCAACTTGAGAGAGCACTTACTTATCATGGGATATGACAATCTTCATGATTTCAAATTTCGAATACGAGGGAACAAGGTAAGAGTTGTATTCCATATATACATATATATATATATATATATATACATATATATATCTTATTCTATCACTATTGTTCATGATTTGAATATGTTTTACTCTTTTATGAATTGTCCACAGATTGGAAAGAGATTGGAAGACAAAATCAAGGTTCTTGCAGATTGGAGCATGGATGGAACTGACATTTCATTGTCATAACTCTTTTTTGTAAAGATACTGTGAAACCTGTAAACAAACCTATTTTTGCAATGAAAAATTTTTCACATTTGCTTCAAGGATATTTTGGCCACATTCTACTTGTATCTGTACATTCTCAAGGTTTTTCTTGAAAGAGCATTCTTATTGTTTACTTCCTTTGATGTGATCTCAAATGTCAAAGTTTTCCTTTTCAAGACTCTTATGTTTTAATTTAAGGAAAAGTCACTTCTATGAAAAAGTGGGACCCATCACTTAAAAATTCTAGAAAAGTTATAAATAGGAGTCCTCTCTCCTCATTTCTCACTTTTGCAACCACATTGAGTGTTAGAACAGTCTGCATTTGCAAGCTATGGCTTCCACCTCTGTACCTACTAAGAGTGCACGCCACAAGTTTCTAGAATTTTTGGAGGATTCAGATTATAAAGGTCAACATGACCTATATCATCTTCTCTCCAAGGTTCCTGACCTCCATGGAACCGTGCAAATGAATGCCGATGCTTTGGAGGAGCTACTTCAATATATGCAAGTTCATATATTGCGTTTCTCCATTGAAATACCACCATATGATGGAACTTGGGTTCCATGTGACCTTCTCACCTACATTCACAAAGGTGATGAGGCTTTTGCAAAACGATTGAGACGGTTCCAGGCAATTGCAGAGAAAGCAGGGCACCTTCTTGATGAAACTGTGCCACTTATAAGGAAATTGAATAGGAAACGCAAGATGGGTGCAAAATATCTTTCATTCATTGCTGCCACAATTTTCTTTGTGAATGAGGAACCAGAACCAATTCCTCATGAGATCCCTCATCTTCTTACAGGTGGTTTTGTCGAGGATAAAAAGGAACCACCTCAAGAACCCTTGAATCTCCTATTAGAGAGAGAAGCTATTGAGAAAACTTATCCTCTTGGTGTGGATGATAAGTTGAAAGAAGTGCCTAAGCCATCCACCTCTTGGGAGCCAGAAGCAACTATTCCAGAGGTGGAGATTGAAACTTTTTCAGTGGTTCTTGTCGAGGGACAAGAATATTTGTTTTTACATGATGTAGAGAAGGCATTTGGGCTACGGCTTGATGAATGCCTAAGTTTGTTTTGTACTTTGTCAGAGTGTCCTTTGGATAGTACCTCTGAGTTGTTGGAGAAAAAGTGTTTGCCATTTGGTGACTCAGTGGCCGACACAATAAAATTGGTTTGCAATGACATACTCACAAGTGAACATGAACATATCACAGAAGAACAATTTAATAATGCACAAGAAAGGATATTGGAATCAAAAATTCCCGCCTCACCAGTAATCGAGCAGAGTGGGATGTCCCACTCCAGCATTAATTTACAACTTCAAGAGAGAGGAGAAGAAGAAGATAGAGTTCAGGATGTAAGTATCTTCAATTCATGTCATTCATTCTTACAAACACATGCAGCTACTAATCATAAAACTTTGTGCAGGAGGTGATTGAAGTCGACAAGTTTGCAGCAAGGAGCGGAGGTGATAGAGTGGCTCGTGGAGGTGGCTCATCCCTTGCAAACTACATTGGGAAGCTTCCCAAAGATCATTTTGTAATTATCCATAAAGAGTTCAGTCCTCAGGGCCACTTCATGACATGGTGTCTAAAGGCCTTAAGTAAATTGCTTTGTTTATCAACCATTACATAGGGGAGTAATTGTATCTTTTTAGTTAAGAAATCCCTTGTAACTACAACCTTAGGTTCCAACTTCCGTGGAAAGGTCTTAGGCCAAATAGGTATATCTCTAGGTCTAGGTGTTAGAAATGTTGATCAAATAGCAAACTCAATTTTGACTTACACCCTACCCATGGCTTTGGAGCGTCGAAAGAGAGTCATTGAGAAACTCAAAGCCAATTGATGTAAACAATTGAATTAATATCAAATTTTCACTTTGCTTTATTTACATTTGTCTCAAGTATTTCTTTTTCAGTATATTATCTAAAATTCTTTTGGACCTGCATGTGATGTATTGATGTCATGTAGGGCATTGGGAGGACCTTTAGTTTCATTCTTTTGGACTCTTGATCATTGGGTATGGCCTCCATTAGGTCTTCTAGGGCATTGGGAGGCCAAATAAGGCCTTGCCACAGAAACGCGAGAGAAGGCCCTGCAAACGTTTTGCAGGGCCTTCTCCCGCGTTTCTGTGGCAGGGCCTTATTTGGCCTCCCAATGCCCTAGAAGACCTTAAATGGGAGAAAGAAGGTCCAAAAGAATGAAACTAAAGATCCTGACATGCCCAAGGTTACCTTACATGAGACTGAACCTTCACTAGATGGATATTTTCAAGAATGCAAATGTTCTAAGTTTCAAAATGCTCTGCTCATGTCTCAAAGGTATAGGGAGGTCAAAATTTGTTCATATTAACTACCCCTGAACTAGCTTTACTAGTCATGATCCCTCTTTCATATTTCAAATCTTTTGTAGGGCATTAGGAGGCCAAATAAGGCCCTGCCACAGAAACGCGGGAGAAGGCCCTACAAACGTTTTGCAGGGCCTTCTCCCGCGTTTCTGTGGCAGGGCCTTATTTGGCCTCCCAATGCCCTACAAGACCTACATGACCTTAAATAAAAAAGAAATTTCAGTAGAGGGATATTATCACTAGATCAAAATGACAAGATAAGAAAACAATCATTCATATATGAGAGATTATCACAAGAAAACACATGGAAATGTAAAATGACTGCTCATGTTTCATTCTAAATAATGAGATTATAAATGGAATAGAGGAAAAGTGCTAATGTTTCATTGAAAATGGCAATATTTACAAAAAATCTCTTGTCCATAGAGATCAGTTACAAAACTTAGCTACGATCACCCCTAATTCTCCTAGCTAACTGTATGTCCTTCGGTTGTATAGTGACTCCCTTAGCATGGATGGCGCACAGGTTGGAATCCTCTAGCATTGATATCAAAAATGCTTCAGCTGCCTCTTGTAAAGCTTCTAAAGCTAGAGCTTGGATCCTTAACCCTGCACAATACCTTTGTAACTCTTCTCTAACCACCCTTGCAAAGGGTCTTCTAGGTATGAGAAGCTCAGCTATCTTTTGATAGTGCCTTATCTCTGCAAATGCCTTCGTATGTCTTCTTCTTCGTTGTGGTGCTCTAGCTTGTGGTGGTGGTGGTCTTCGTTGGACATTTTCTTGTGGTCTTGGTTGGGGTGGTCTACGACGAGGTTGAAAGAATTTCTTCTTCCGTTGCACGCGTCTTGAGCTTTCTCCTTGTTCAGGATGTTGTTGCTGGCTTTGCTCTCTCTCTTGATCATTGGGTATGGCCCCCTGATTTGATGGTAGTGTCTTTCCCGCTACAGTAACCCTATGATTTATAGGTATTTCTTCGTTACCCCATGGTGGCAATGTTTGACTCTCCTCACTTGATTGTGAACATTGTTGAGACACATCCTCATGCGATTCATCAAAATCATCATCAGAAACTACCTGTCTATGAGCACGCTCCTTCACCCTTGTCTTTGTTGGTCTCTTTGGTGATGGAGGCTCATCATATGATGATGGTGGTGATTGGGGTTGATTTACGGCCTTTTCCCTGGATTGCCCATGTTCCACTTGTTCATGCAACTGTTCACTCCCAGAGGTATGGCCACCACCTGTTTCACGATGGGATGCAGAGCGCGAGACACTACGTCGCCTTTTGTGGTGATTCATCCATGGTGGCTTCTGAGTGCCTTGCACATAGCTAGGAAAGTTAATGGGATCCTTCCTTGCAGTTTTCTTTGTTCGTGCCATCCTCTATAGTGCTAGAATGTTGAAATGAGACAATGAGTCTCCTTTTATAATGTTTCACTTAAAAAGGTTTTGTTCACATCTGAATGGACAAAAAATAGTTTAAAAATTAAAAATTACGTGAAAAAATTGCAAACAAGAGATTAGTGTGTAGCAAACCTTATGAATTATTCAGAAAATGCCATGAATGTATTAAATGACTTCACTTCCATGATGAACCTTGTCGTGTTCTTGTAGCCCGCCATTGAGCATGACGTAAAGGTCCCAATGATGACTTCCATTTTTCACTAGCTAAGTTGTGCTGATTAAATCTTGCAAGTTTTGCAACTTTCGACTTCTTGGCTCGTTCCATTGCATATGTCCTTGAAAATGCAGTACGATAAAACCAATTAAACATCTCTTCCATATAGTTTGATTGCATTGCACCACCACCATGTCGTGTGTTCTTGAAGTAAACACCTCTAGCTTTGTAATGTGACTTCTCCATTCCTTGTGTACTAAAAATCTCCAATGAACCATATCGATGCATAAAAAATGCTCCATGTGCAAATAAAATATGCTGAAATGATATAAGTACATATAACACAATCTTATCGACAAGAAAATTGAAAAAATAAGAAAACTTACAATGTAATGTGTAATATTTCTCTCTCCCCAAGATAGGATGAAACACTTTGCAAACTCCATTAATGTATCTTGAAACAACTGACGGTCATTTTTGTTGGAGCTATTAAGACTCATTAAACCTACCAACTTATCTAAGCATGACCAAACCTTCTTTCGCCTATTACTAAGGTCAATTTGAGAATCATTATCAGTGGTGATCATGCACAAGTCTTTCCATAGCTCCCTGCATTCATTTTTCTTAGGGCTTACACCTGTTCTGAAAATTTTTCTTGCCTTCTTCCCTGTCATTGACACTTGTTGCAAACTATTTTGCGATTCACCAGGTTCTTTGACAACTAGAGTTACATTACCACCATGACAACCAATCGAATTAAGCAACTCTTCCAATTTTTTGATTGCTTGTACAGATTTATCAATTGGCTTCATGGAAAATGCATATTCTATGTGGAGCTTCAATAATCTATCAAATATTCTCATGAAAGCATGCAATGTGCAAAAGTGAACATTAACTAATGGAAATGGAATAATGGGATTCCAATCTTTATCTAATGTGTCACGGTTAGGTATTTCTAACATTGGACACCTTAACAAAGGTCTATCCCATTCCGTGGAAGTAGGTGCATCTATGTATTCATCTAAGCTAGATAGTACTTTTTGTTGTCCCTTTGTTACTTTGTAGCCTCGAGTACAAAATGGACATGGATAATGAGCACATGCACCTTGCTTGCAACCTAACATGCATTTGATAGTTTTGAAATCCCCACCCAAGTGCCAATCTATCTCAAAATCACCAAAGTTTTCTATGTGGAGCTTTGCACCATGAATTTGAGAAAGTATTACTTTAGTGATCCATGGGGTCCTACTAAAAATCCATGAAAGAACATCATTGGATTCTTTAGGTACTTCAATAGCACCTAACCACCATATTTCTTTCTCGGAGTGAACACTATATGTAGACTTAGAGCTAGAGTTACAACTTTCATCAAATATGGCATTTCTCATAGCTTCATTCATGAGTGTCAAACTCAATCTCTCCATTCGTCGTCCCTTTATAATCTGGCATTCATCTAACTTCAATATAAACTGTAATTTGGTATTACAATCTGCATAAATTAGCAAAATCTTTATAACATCAAAATACAATGTATATCAAGGTAACAATAGTGCACATACCTGGTATAGTAGATTTGTAAAATTGAACTATTGCCTGTTGAAGCCTCTCCAAATCCACGAATATGTTGTTGTACTTTGTGTAAGGAAATCCATTTCCAACTGCGCTTTTCAACTCTTTTTTGGATGTAGATAAATGATAAATAGACATAGGCATAATATCCTCTATATATAAGTAGTTTCCAAGAATACTAGTTATATCTTCATTGGACATTGACTTCTTTAGCGATACCTTGTAAGGAGATGGAAACATATTCTGTAAAATACCTTCTCTTTCTAATGAATGCTTCAAAAGGTTGTACAATGCACTATATCCTTTAGTACTAATTCCTGCTTCATCACATACCATCTGCATGTCTCTAGGAGTGATAATATCTTGTAACTTTTTTGTGAAATCTTTAATCACTTTCTTCTTGATAAGGTTTCCTATCCGTGACTCCAAAATACTAACCACCTGCTTGTTGGTCAAACAAGAATTTAATAACTTGAATTGATCCTCTATTGTTGATGATGCATTAACATCTTCAACGAATGACCTACATAACAAGAAAAAAATATATATATATATACATATAAAAGTCTTCCAAAAAGAGAAACAAATACAAGCCAAACCTTATTGCAAAAACTCGTCGTTTGCGTGCTCCACCACCAATTGAAAGAGAGTCAAAGGATGTTAATGATCGTCTCCTACGTCGCATCCCAAGTGGAGTCTCTCTCAAGTGTTGGACAGTGTTTTTAAATGTCTCAATTGTTCTCTCCTTTTCTTCCATATGCTTTTCAAGCTCTGCAAGCTTTTCTTGTAAAGATATGATTGTGCTTTCAAAAGTGACCAACCTTGTATGATTTAGTTGATATTGTTGAATCCAATACTTAGTAATGGCAGTTGAATGTGTAGATAATCGTTGACAATAACCTAAGAGCCGAGATTTACCGGCACCGATGAACTGAAGTAAAGTTGAGAGGTTATGGAATGTTGGATGGTAAGAAGACATTCGATCAGGAGGGTATAATGAACCATGAGTCCAAAGATCAATATTCTTTTCTCCAGCTTCACGACGCTCATTTTGAGAGTTCATATCATTGTTGCATTGTGTATTTGGAGCAAACTCTCTGGGCACACGAACATGGATACTTGTTGATGCTGGTGTGGAGGTGATCGCAATCCGGGTGGATCGGGTCCGGTCATGGCACACACAGGGTGTATGAAGCTAATGAATGTTGGAAGGTTTAAAGATGTGAAGGTGAAATTAATGTTGAGTATGGAGAAGAGAGAGATGTTGAAATAATTATGGGAATGGGAATGTAGGTGTGCAAGTTAGATTGATGACATGAATGATAAGAATGAAAGAGAACCATACACACGAATCAAATTTGGAAGGAAGAATGGTCCATTGGAGGAGCTTCTTAAACACTTCCTAATTCTAATCCATATGTATAGCCTTCTTTGGATGATATGTATGCATGATGAGAATAGATGGAATCCTTACACATAAATCAGTTTTGAAAGGAAGAATGGTCCAATATTGGAGCTTCTTATACACTTTCAAAAACTAATAAAAATGTATGGATTTGTATGGATTATATGCATGCAAGTGAATTATGATGATGGATTTTACTCACAAGCACAAAGAAACATCCTCACTGGCTCAACGCAATACTGCGGAGCCTTCTCACACATAGAAGAAATAGAAGACATGTAAAAATACTTAAGAGACTGAGAGAGGTGACAAGAGACAAGTGACAAGTGACATGAATTAAAAGAATTTGAATTAAGTTACATGTAAAAGATCATCGTGGTACGTCATGCTAAGCAGTCTACTGATCAAAGGTGGTTCCGACCCTCAAACCATGACAGTTCAACCGAATGTCACACGTAAGAAGGTGAGTTCCACTCCAGTGACCCTATGTCTGTCTAGGCTCGTAACGTCTAACTAAAGAAGTCTAAGACTCATTAAAATCAGCTCTAACTCACTCACACGCTCCACCGAGGGTGAGTCAAGATAGAGATGCTGGTTTCAAGAGCCTATCCTAGATAGGAGTTCTAACTTAAATTTGAAACTAGGTTCTATACTCATACTAGCTCACCTTGGATCCTCACTCGCTCAACCGAGGGTGATCGTCTCAAGGAAACCGTAAGCTAGCATGAGCCCTATGGATGCCTAACAATGATGCTCTAGGAGTTTGGAGGGGGGTTTATATAGTTTTTTGAATGAATTTCGGCCCTTGGATCTAGAGAAATCAACTCTCAACTCTAGGATCACTACTTTTGATTACAACCATTTGATTAATCAAATCAATGGCTTGGAATTGTTCTTTCTATCAAATCTAGTGTAAAGGAGTGAAATTTAGGCGCCCTCATTCTCCACCATTGGATCTGGGGATGATCTGGACCGTTGGATCAGTGCTGACATCAATTCGGATAAGATAAGCCACTATTTTTGGAGAAATGCTGCATTATTGATCTTTGATTGTAAAAAAGGTCTTCTTTTATGGAAAAAATTCGTGGATCCTCCTTCCTTTATGCTTTAGTGCATCTCCACCCTTGAATATGAGCTCATCTTGACCGTACAACATGGTTCAATCATATTTTGACATGTGGCAGACATTCAAGCCTTCAATTTTCTTATTCTAGAAAACTGCGGTGACCTTGAAAACTGGACTTTGTGCTCTTTGACCCTCCAAAAAGTCTTTGATGAAGATGAAACATTGTAGGACTATGTTTCCAAAGATCTCCTTCAAGAATATGTAGAAAAAACTCCCATCTGAATCTAACTTGTACAAGTTTGACTACATTTGGAAGCTTGCAAGGTGGCATTAAGGTGTCTAGGAAGCTCGGATAGCCTTGAAACTTTATACAAATATGTAGCCACATATGGTCTTTATACATGCCAAATCATATGGCTAACATAAATTTCTATACAAGAATTTGTAGGGTCAAACTAGAAAAAAATACATTTTTACAAAATGAACATAGCATATCAATGTGCTACCAAATCCATTTTCTGCTGAAATTTGGGCTATAGACTGCCTTTGACAATCTTTACAAGTATATGGATTTTCATCTAATTTGGTGACAATGAAATTTTTGCCCTAATTTCCCAACTTTGACCAGCTTTGACCAACTTTGACCGCTACCATGGACTTTCTTGATTTCTTTGAAACTTTGTATGTGACCTTCCTTTGACATCCTTGATGCATCCTGGACTTCTCGGGGAATTCTGGCTACCTTCACCAAATATGTTTTTTTTGTAGGCCTTCACAAGTGAGAGAGGAGAGAAAATCTCGACGACATTCGCCCCCACTAAACCTGCGATTCCTCCGGAAGCGCCACTCTAGCATCTGTGAAAAACAAAATGTTCCAGGCATCAAATTCTTTTATAGGCAACATAAGAAACATGGAAGGAAAATTGATTATATGCATGAATAAGTAGGTAACGTGACATGAAGCAAAATTTGCATGAAAGAAATAATTGAAACAGGAAACATGAATATGCATGAACAAATAGGCAACATATATGCAAATGAACAAGCAACATTGGCAACAAGAAAGAAAAAAAACAAGCATCAATATGAAGTGGAAGTGGTTGTATTGAGTCGTTTCAAGCATCAGTTCCTCTCATCTTGAAGAAAATTTTGTACCTTTTTCATAAAGCAATCTATCTTAAATATGATTATAAACAAAGATTTAGGATTTTCAAGAGACATCTTTCATCTTTAGCTTATTTTAGATCAACTCCTTTCCTACATAAATATGAATATGCTCTTTCTCTAATAACATGCAATGAAATCTAACTAAACTCCACTAATGCATAAATCTGCCTATATAGCCCGTGATTTATTCTACTATGCCTCTTTATCCTCCTTTGGCTTGCTTCCTTTTTTTTTGATGATGATGATGATGATGATGATTCGGCAACTTTATGGTTACGATCACTTTTTTGGGGTGGAAGAAAGTGTAAACTTCTTGGTAACATGTAGCTTTTTTTTTTTTTTTTTTTTGACGAGGAAAAATTAAACCCCGATACAAGGTACAACCATTTTTGATGACAGAGAACAGTCGTTTAAACTCCGATACAAGTGCTCTGAGATGGACTAAGGATGTAGAAACATGCAATAGCAGGAGCTAGGATTTCAACAATTATGCTTTCAATATAGGATACATATGCATGTTTATATATGAAAGTCATGTCACCAAAATAAACCTCCAAATCTACATGCCCTATCTTTCCACAATCCTAGATTATAATCAATTCCTTAGTAGATAAGTTACTACTTAAGATACAATTTTACACAAGTAGAGAAATCATCATTTGCCCCTTTTTGACTCAAGTGATGTGGATATGCAATGCAATGCAAAGACTGAAAAAAAAACATGCATGAAACAAGCATGGAAAAAAAAAAATAGAATGAACTTGAAAAAAAACAAAGCAACATGAACTTGAAAAATTAATGATATTTTTATATGTTTTTTTTTTATTTTTTTTTTCCTTTTTTTATTTATATTTTTATTTTTTATAGCATGGATACTCCTGTTTATGAATCGGCCTCATTGTTGTCATCTTCTTCAATGTCCTCATCCAAAATGTACTCGTCATTATCACGTTTCTTGAATAGCTTTATCCTTTTACCTGCAATCAAAGTTTTTAGTGCAACACCATTTAATTCACAAAGAGCATACGTTCCATTGTTGTTGACTTTTGATACAATGTATGGACCAAACCACCGTTGAGTGAGCTTTTTGCGTGCATCATATTGAGAGTCAAATGTACTATCATAAATGAGCACCCAATCTCCTACTTCAATTGGATTAGGACGCAGTCGATGAGTTTTATCAAAATAATGCTTATTCTTCATTCTAGATTCTCTTAATTTTTCAACAGCATCATCAAGTCTTACTTTACCTTGTTCTAACTGTTTAATGCGCAAACTCAAAAAGTCATCACTAGACATGTTTTCAGACCAAGGCAAATTTGACCATGCAGAAATATGAGACTGAATTGGAAACAATGGTTTTTGACAGTACATGAGTTCAGCAGGCATATATCCAGTAGTACGTGTGCATGTCATTCTATCTGCCCAAAGTGCAAAAGGTAAGAATTTAGGCCATTGTTTGATGTCACCGTTACATGCTTTAGATATGGCTTTCACAATAGGTGGATGCCCTCTCTCTATTTTACCATTGGCCTCTGGATTATATGCAGTAGTGAGAGACAAACGAATACCGTGACGCTCAAAGAACTCTTTAGCTTCTCTCGCATTTAACTCTCCACGATCGGCAACTACTTTCTCTATGTACCCAAAGCGACTTATGACATCTTCAAGCAAGAATTTGCAAACATTGTAAGTGGTCTTAGATCGTAGTGCACGTCCCTCTACATGATTAGTTAAGTCTTCTCTTGCAAGTACAATGTAACGCATTTTGTCGATACCTTTAGGCATAGTTACAAGATCTACTACCCACTTGTAGTGAATACAAGGTGGATAAGTAGGATGCAACGGATATCTATGTTTGACTGATGAATGAAGTTGACAAGTAGAACATGTAGAAACATAGCTACTAATGTCAACATACATCCTAGGCCAATAATAGGTACTTCTAATTTTTTCATATGTTCCAAAAAATCCTTTATGACCGGCCCATAATGTCTCATGCATTTCCTTCATTACTTGCAATTGAAGACCTCTTTTTCCTAGGACTCGTTGTGGATTCTTAACCTTACCCTTAGCATGTCTCCAAAGATAACCATTACATAGGAAAAAGTTATAAGCTCGTTTCCTAATGTTACGGAATCTATTTGTAGTCCAGCTAGGTAATGGTTGTAGTGTACTGAGATACTTTCCTATGTCTCTCCATTCATCTTCGTACTCAGACTCATGAAATTTCTCATACTCATATATATGTGGAACATAGTCAACTAAATTCACATTCTTTATTAGATCACTTTCAAGATCATCATCAAATCTAGCTCTCGATAACATATCAGCAACTGAGTTTGACTTACCTGAAATATGAACTAACTCAGGATTTATGAACTTAATATATGAGACCCATCTAAGCATGGCTATATCAGGAGATGAACAATTGGCTATCATTCCAATGAGAGGCAAACAATCAGTCTCAACTTTGACATTTGCACTAATGAAATATTCTTTGTCTGTTTTCAAAGCTGTTACCATACCCCATAGTTCTCGTTTGATCTGTGGATATTTTTGTTGTGTTTCATGTAGAATTTTGGCACCAAACCTAATTGCATATCTATTCCCTTCACTATCATCTTGACTTATGACCCAACCTATACCAATAGGACTAGTATCAACAGTCAATATAATAGGTTTGTTAGCAGAATAGTCTACACGCTTAAGGATGGGAGCTTCAAGCAATAATTTCTTCAATTTACGCATAGCTTGAGTGTGTTTGTCAGTCCAAATAAATTTTCGTTTCTTCCTCAACAAGTCATAAAGACAATCAGCAAGATGAGCAAAGTGAGGGATCCAAATAACATAAAAGATGCAAGCACCAAGAAATCTACGTACCTCACTCACGTTGTTACATGTTTCAGAAATCTTGCTAATGGCATCAACTTTTTGTGGGTATGGCTTTCGACCATAATGGCCACATAAATGTCCAACAATAAGTACCTCGTTGACACCAAAAACAGATTTCTCTATGGAAAATGTGAGACCTACCTCTTCAAATCGTTGAAATATTCTTTCACAATCAGAGATATGGTCAAGAACAAATTTACGACATCCCGATGAATCTAAAGTAATGTCCTTTACACGTTCCTCACTCTCTTTAATTGGAATATCATCAATGAATGGCATAGTTATATGAGGGATAAAGTCATGTAAGACCATATTCATAGCACTCATCATATGAGCCACAGAATTAGTCGCTCCTTGAGGTAAAGTACACATTCGCACTAAGCCTAAAGGAGTTTTCATTGTGGTTATGTCACGACTATCAATTGCTAATTGGAATTGGTCATATCCAGAATATAGATCACCCATTGAATAGATAGAATGTCCTGAAAATGATTCAGCAAACTCATCTACAATGGGTCCTGTTCCTACATTCCTTATGGTGACTTTATTGACGGGTTGGAGATCTTGAATAAAACGTAGTTTCCCATTCTTTTTAGGCACAGTGAACCATCTATTTGAGTAAGGTGCAAAAGATGGCTCTAAAATTCTCATGTTTATCTTCTCCTTAAGTAGTTTCATTAGCTCAGGTAAGTGAGCCTTTGGAACAGGTATAGGACGAAGATTCCATGGAATATGTGGAATAGTAAAGATTATCATGGGTGCGACTAGCTTAGGATCTACACAACCAATCTCATGAGGATACATAGTAAAGGCTTTTCCATGGCTACGAATGACTCTCTCAAATTTATCTCTCTCTGCTGGCAAAAGAAAGTCATCATCTCTACCAATTTTCACTTGTTTGATTGTCTCATCCGTGAATGTATGTCCTATGTTTTTCTTATCCCGAAGAATTGGATCATTTTTCACATCAATAATTTTTTCATTACTTCCTTGAGGTAACGGTTGAGCTATGGGTTTGATTTTTTTGTCTACAGTTTTGTACTTTGTTTCAACTAAGGCATCATGTGTTTGGTTAAATTTTGAGCACTTGTCAACATTGAGAGCATACTCTTGGATTAGAGCATACTCATCAAGGGAAGAAAGAAGAATAATATGGGAATTAGAATTTTGTTGAAGACATAACTCTAACTCCTCAAGAGTAGAGAAACAATGAGATGTTTCAATCACATGCTCAATGTTCTCATCATGTTCCATGATTTTGTTATTTTTATAATTTTTTTGGGTTTTTTGGATAAAAGACTTGGACAATTGACTCTTATGAAGAAAATCTAATCTAGAATGTGGAAAACAAAGTGACAAACTATTGTACATGTTGGTTGGATGCGAGATGTCAAACCAATATCCACTGTTGTCCCGCTCAACAATGGATTCTATCCAAAATTTTGATCATATGTAGCTCCAAACATGAATCGAGGTGCACAATCACTACAAGCATGTTCGTGACCCTGAGTAACAATAGGTTTCTTTCTAATTGACAATCGATTCCTAGGATGATTCACTCCTATTGTCATGACTTGAAGTGATTGCATTCCATCCTTAGACTTGAATCTAGCATAGGTAGACCCATCATCCATGGCTTTAGTTTCCATATGACTCTCACAAATAAAGGGTTGACCTAAGAGAACTTCATAGGAGCAATTATCTTGAATAAAAAAGTGAAATTCTTCTGTGATTCCTCCTATGGATATGGGCACACTAGCACAAGCTCCGTACAGGGTACCTACACCATTATCTGCAGTTCTCATACGCCATCCACAATCTTTATCTATGGGCCATCGAAACTTATCATAGACTTCTCTTGAAATCACATTGATTTCAGAGCCGGAATCTACTAATGCATTTACAGTGATAGTGTTCTTATCATTTCCTATTTTAACATGCATCTCTGATGTACCTCTAGACCAAAATGTTCTTTTAAAGTGACTTTCAGGATTGTTTTCATGATTTTCATGGTCAGGTTGAATAGGTCCTAAGAAATTTTTATTAACATTTACTTCATCATCATCAAAGTCCTCTTCATCAGATTCATCAAAGTTTAAGGCTTCATTCATAGCTTGATCTTGATCTAGAGAATCTTGCATCTCAGTATCTAGATTAAGTGGAAACCTCTTCCTTTTAATTAGTCCGATAAAGTTATCTTTAAAAACAGGCTTTGCAATAGAGAAAACTTGTTCTAAAGACATAGTCACTTGACTCTTAAGCAAAATGTCATCTAAAATCTCCATAGGATCTATTTTTCTCTCAATTTTTGAAATCAAGATGGCTTTAGGTTTTCTCTTTGGTTTCTTTTGTTTTTGCTCAGGGTCTTGTTTTTGTTCATGTTCTCGTGTTTGGTCTTCAGTTTGTTTTGATTGTTCTTGTTTATCTAAAGGCTTTGGTTCTATTTTTCTTTGCTTTGTCTTCTTCCCTTTTTGTTTCTCCTCTTGTTTTTGTTCATTGGGTTCTGATTCTTGTTTTTTATCTTTGGATTGTGATGTTTCTCCTTGCTCTATGATTGTTTCTATTCCCTCTGAGGTTTGTTTTCGAGTCACTCTTCTTTCACTAGGCTCAGCTTCATCTCTTTTTTGTTATTCTTCTACATTGGATATGTGAGAAATAAGAGATTGATCTTCTATCGGTGACTCCCAAGCCGTTATTCTCCTAATCTCATCCCGTGCTCTTACTAAAGCCTCTATGGAAAACTCACCTTCCTTTGTTGTGGGTTTACTTGATTCTACTTGCTGTTCATCAAGAGCTTCTAGTTTCACTCCTCTAGTTCCTACGTCCATTATGGTTATATTTTCATAATGTTTTTTCATTCCTCCCTTATCATAATTTCCTTGCAAAGGTAGCCTAGATCGATAGTCACAGATTTTCTTGTCTATGTCTATTACTAGTCGTTGCTCCTTAGCAGCCTTCAATAATTCACAATCTCTCAAAAAGTGCTCTAACGAATCACACCAAGGACACCTAGGAGGGCCACGCACAAAACCATTTTGATTTTGAGGATTTTGATTAATTTGTGGTGGGAAATTTTGAAATTGAGGATTTTGTTGATAAGGTATTACTTGAACAGGATAATTAGGATTTTGAAAATGCAATTGATGTATTTGAGGAGCTTGGGGAGCAACATGTGGTACTTGAGGTGCAAGAGGAGCTTCCATATTATACGGTTGATGATTTTGAAAATTTAGATTTTGAGGATTTTGAAAAGCTATTTGAGAAGCTTGAGGATACAGGTTTTGATACATTTGAGGATTTTGCACATGAGGATGAGGATTTTGCATTGAAGGATTATGCATTGGAGGAACTTGATATGCTTGAGTAGGAGCTACTTGTGGATTTTGATTGGTAGCTATAACATGTTGATTAGGCTCTTGAAAAGTCATTGGGTTCATTTGATTTTGGAAAGTTTTGGTGTAACTAGATTGTAAAGCATCTATAGTCTTGGCCAAATTGGATTGTGTAGCAATAAGACTTTCCATTTGTTTAGTGAGAATATCCACTTGAGATTGTTCAACTACATTTTTATTTGGCTCTACTTTAAAACCTTGAGTAGGCTCCATCATTTGAGGAATAGGAGTAGAGTCAAAAAGCATAGCATGGGATTGTTCTCTAACTTGCTCCTTAGTTTGTGGAAGGCTAGCTTGAGGAAGACTAGTTTGCTCATAAAGCATGGATTGTCTTTGATGTCTATGGGCTACAGCCTCTACTACTTTACGCACTTTTTGCCAATTGTCAGTAAGACCATAGCGCTTATCTGGTTCTTCTAATCGCCGTTCAACTTCCCTACGAGTTTCAGGATGAAGAAGCTTAAGAAAATTGATCACAAGATCAGGTTCCAAAGTTATCTTATCCTCATTAGGAAGTTGTTCATAGCGTCTAATATACTCATTTTGTAAGTGAGTAATAGAGCTACTAGGCTTTGGAGAATTGACCCATCGTAAGAATCCATCTCGATTATGTTGGCTATAATCTTCAAGATAGAATTCTTTGAGCATCTCCTTTCTAAAATCACTCCAAGGAAGACTATCATATTGAGTGACACGGTTTATGATAGAGCTATCAACAATTCGTTCAAAGAATGATATCAAAAGATCTTCGGGAAGACCAAAAATCATAGCTTGCTCTTCAAACAAATCTAGTAGCTTGTGATGTTGATGCCATTGAATTTTCCCTTCTCTCTCAACATAGAAGAGACTATTCTTTGGCCTTGTTTCTCAACAATAAGGGATTTGAATCCTTCCTCCATCTTGTGTGAATAAGCAAGTGATGCACGATGTTCTAGATCTCTCACAAATGTGTTTACTTCGCGACGAAGATGTGCACGATACTGTGAGAAATCCAGTGCAACACTCAAGAATGATGATGATGATATGATGAGGATGAAAAATATGAAACAAAGGATATGGATCACAACCTCCTAACAAGATCAGAAGCAAATGCCACGAAGCGTTTCACGTCGGGTTCAAATGTGGAGGTGATCGCAATCCGGGTGGATCGGGTCCGGTCGTGGCACACACAGGGTGTATGAATCTAATGAATGTTGGAAGGTTTAAAGATGTGAAGGTGAAATTAATGTTGAGTATGGAGAAGAGAGAGATGTTGAAATAATTATGGGAATGGGAATGTAGGTGTGCAAGTTAGATTGATGACATGAATGATAAGAATGAAAGAGAACCATACATACGAATCAAATTTGGAAGGAAGAATGGTTCATTGGAGGAGCTTCTTAAACACTTCCTAATTCTAATCCATATGTATAGCCTTCTTTGGATGATATGTATGCATGATGAGAATACATGGAATCCTTACACATAAATCAGTTTTGAAAGGAAGAATGGTCCAATATTGGAGCTTCTTATACACTTTCAAAAACTAATAAATATGTATGGATTTGTATGGATTATATGCATGCAAGTGAATTATGATGATGGATTTTACTCACAAGCTCAAAGAAACATCCTCACTGGTTCAACGCAATACTGCGGAGCCTTCTCACACATAGAAGAAATAGAAGACATGTAAAAATACTTAAGAGACTGAGAGAGGTGACAAGAGACAAGTGACAAGTGACATGAATTAAAAGAATTTGAATTAAGTTACATGTAAAAGATCGTCGTGGTACGTCATGCTAAGCAGTCTACTGATCAAAGGTGGTTCCGACCCTCAAACCATGACAGTTCAACCGAATGTCACACGTAAGAAGGTGAGTTCCACTCCAGTGACCCTATGTCTGTCTAGGCTCGTAACGTCTAACTAAAGAAGTCTAAGACTCATTAAAATCAGCTCTAACTCACTCACACGCTCCACCGAGGGTGAGTCAAGATAGAGATGCTGGTTTCAAGAGCCTATCCTAGATAGGAGTTCTAACTTAAATTTGAAACTAGGTTCTATACTCATACTAGCTCACCTTGGATCCTCACTCGCTCAACCGAGGGTGATCGTCTCAAGGAAACCGTAAGCTAGCATGAGCCCTATGGATGCCTAACAATGATGCTCTAGGAGTTTGGAGGGGGGTTTATATAGTTTTTTGAATGAATTTGGGCCCTTGGATCTAGAGAAATCAACTCTCAACTCTAGGATCACTACTTTTGATTACAACCATTTGATTAATCAAATCAATGGCTTGGAATTGTTCTTTCTATCAAATCTAGTGTAAAGGAGTGAAATTTAGGCGCCCTCATTCTCCACCATTGGATGTGGGGATGATCTGGATCGTTGGATCAGTGCTGACATCAATTCGGATAAGATAAGCCACTATTTTTGGAGAAATGTTGCATTATTGATCTTTGATTGTAAAAAAGGTCTTCTTTTATGGAAAAAATTCGTGGATCCTCCTTCCTTTATGCTTTAGTGCATCTCCACCCTTGAATATGAGCTCATCTTGACCGTACAACATGGTTCAATCATATTTTGACATGTGGCAGACATTCAAGCCTTCAATTTTCTTATTCTAGAAAACTGAGGTGACCTTGAAAACTGGACTTTGTGCTCTTTGACCCTCCAAAAAGTCTTTGATGAAGATGAAACATTGTAGGACTATGTTTCCAAAGATCTCCTTCAAGAATATGCAGAAAAAATTCCCATCTGAATCTAACTTGTACAAGTTTGACTACATTTGGAAGCTTGCAAGGTGGCATTAAGGTGTCTAGGAAGCTCGGATAGCCTTGAAACTTTATACAAATATGTAGCCACATATGGTCTTTATACATGCCAAACCATATGGCTAACATAAATTTCTATACAAGAATTTGTAGGGTCAAACTAGAAAAAATACATTTTTACAAAATGAACATAGCATATCAATGTGCTACCAAATCCATTTTTTGCTGAAATTTGGGCTATAGACTGCCTTTGACAATCTTTACAAGTATATGGATTTTCATCTAATTTGGTGACAATGAAATTTTTGCCCTAATTTCCCAACTTTGACCAGCTTTGACCAACTTTGACCGCTACCATGGACTTTCTTGATTTCTTTGAAACTTTGTATGTGACCTTCCTTTGACATCCTTGATGCATCCTGGACTTCTCGGAGAATTCTGGCTACCTTCACCAAATATGTTTTTTTTGTAGGCCTTCACAAGTGAGAGAGGAGAGAAAATCTCGACGACACTGGGGCATGAGGACGTCCTAATGTGAGGTTTGTAATAGGTGTCAACACCATCTTTTCCAACAATTAAACAATACTGAGAAAGAGACCAGAAATTGTTTGGAAGAGATGCTAGAGCATGATTTTCTTAAGAAAAGTTTGTTTTCTTGGATGAGGATGGGTCACAGTGTGTTTTTCCACTCAGAATAGCCAAAAATGTTGAAATTTTGAAAAAGTCATTTTTTGGGTGAAGAGTAGTTACGGATTTGATGATGTGGCACTCTACTTTTGGAGGGATTTTAAAAATATTGCTTTTCAAAAGGAAAGTTAAAAACTAAACTCAAAAAAGGTCACTTCTGACATATATATTAAAAAATGAGCCCTTTCAAGTAAATAAACACTGAAGATGAGACTTTAAAAAGAAAATCATTTTTTTATTCCCATACATGCTCGAGTTTGATGATGTGGAAAGTAGATTCCCTTTCTCTCTCTCTAAAAGAAGAGAGAGAGGAGCCTAGTAAGCCTTAAAAAAAGCCTACTCCAGCCTACTAAAAAGTGCCCTATTAAATGCACTTTGTCCCCTTAGACAACAACAGAATGAGGCTTAATCCCTGAAAATTAGGGATCCTTACAAGGCCCATGCAGGGTTCACCCTTTTTCCTAATGTGAAGAGCATCAAATAAAGGAAACAAATTGCTACATTAGTAGAATGGTTATGAGAATGGATCAGTAGAGTATGCTAACTCACATGCATCCTATGTGATACTCATGGAAGTATGTACATTATGGGAAATCAAAAATCCATATTGATTGAGAGCAAGAGGAAGGTGTTAATAGGTTATCATATGTCTTTGATGATAGTTCTTCTCAATATTTTTCAGAATCTCCATGAATGTTGTGTGTATTTTTTTGATTCATTTATTATATAATTATAAGATGCCATGAACAAGCAATAAAATTCTATGTTTAACTATATTTATGTATGATCTCATTTTTCTCTCTATGTTATTCTATTCTATAGTTTTTCTACATACAAACACACACACATACACACACACACACACACACACACACACACACACATATATATATATATATATATATATATATATATATATATATATATATATATATATATATATATATATATATATATATATATATGTGTGTGTGTGTGTGTGTGTGTGTATGTGTGTGTGTGTGTGTATATATATATATATATATATATGTGTATATATATATATATACATATATATATGTATATATATATATATATATATATATATATATATATATATATATATATATATATATATATATATATATATATATATATATATATATATATATATATATATATATATATATATATATATATAGTAGCTTTTGGTCCATGGGTCGAAGGGAATAAATCTCAATTTGAGGCTACCCATGAGTAAAGGAAAAAGTGGGTCTACCCTTGTCCCATTCTTTGTATATACTTAAGCTATAATAGATAAATGCAAATTAAAATAACGAACCTATTGCAGTGGGATACATATGGGGAGGTTGATTTTATCTTTTCAATTTGGAAGGTTTATCAAAGGGAGAAAAGGTGGATAACATTGCTCTAGAGGAGCATGCAAACCACCTCAAGAACCTCCACCTCTTTGAGTCTTAATCCGTGGAGAAATAAGGATGATAGGATGAACATGAATGAGTGATGTGTGTGAAGATGAATGTGAGAATCACACTAATTTCAGCAGTCCAACACTCTGCACCACTCATCATCAAATTTAAGAGATTATCTTCTTTCTAGAGTAGAGAAGGCATTATCTCAATATCGTATGTATATTTGATCCCCTTGAGAGTGATACATCCCTTCTCTAAATGTATCTGTAAGTGGTTATTAGTCCTCGACGAAATCCAAAATTGGTCCCTTCCTTAATCCTATAGTGTTTTTGCTTGCCTCAGTCAAGGCCTTCCTCAAAGTAGTGGATAAGAGGTTTTCTATGATAGGGTAATAACAATGAAATCCAAGAGGAACTAACAACTTTCTAGTGACATTTGTACCTTCTTGATAATGTAGAGGGGGATATTCCGATGCTGATCTCTTAATGCCAGAATGAACGATGCCACCTTGGTGCACTTCAGTTTAAGTTTCTTCATTGTAAAATTGGGCATCAAATTGATGTTCGAGCCTCCATCTATAATAACCTCAGTCAGAACATAATCTTTTATGAAAATAGTTAGCCTTCAACTTCAATTGTCTGCCAAGGATGCATGATGAAATTCAACCATTAAACCTTCTATAATAGGAGGTGGAATCATGTAGTCCAACTTTATGATTTTTAACAGATCATTTCTCACCTTTGCATCTACTCATATTAGTTGGAATAAACTGTATATAGGATGAATTCCTTTCAAAATTTCCTCAATATTGACCTCGTTAGTAGTTTTTGCTGGTGTGTTATTTTCTCTTTCAAGGAAGTTCTCACTATGTCATAGGCCTCTTCAATGGTCACTCCATCCTCAAAATCAGACCTCTTTCCTTCTTCTAGTTCCTTGACTACATGTTGCTCCTTTTCACATGTTTATGCCACTTGCCTCGTCCCGTTCATCATAGGAAAAAAGGCTAACGAAACAACATAAGATTATGGGATCATACCTTCTTCTTTTGGAGACACCTCAATCAAATGGATCAGAGCGGGGTGGTTGTAAGGAAAATCCTTTGTAGTTGACCATATTCACTGTAATGATAACACATTAAATGCCTAGTATATCTACATCTCTCTTGATGATTCTCCTCTCTATTATGTATATTTGATGTACTAGCATAAAAGCTGTCAGAAACTTGAATATTACCTCTCTCTTGGGCTCGCTTGAGGTAATAACTCATGGTCACTTTTATCGCAAAATTGATAGCTTACTCTCTTGGGGCAGTTTATGTGAGAATGGCCACTCTTGTTACATGACGTACACCAAGCTTTCCTTTGGATATCTTGAGAGGTTCACAAATCCTCCACTTCTCAGCAAAGCTAGGCCACTAAATCTTCATCTTGGCGTGCAAGTTTCGACACAATCTTTCCTTTATTTTGACTTCATTGCATTTCTAGCTCTTCTAATTCCCTTCTAAGTTTTGCGATTGGGTGAAGATTTGCAGTGTAGTTTGCTTGATTCCCTCCTTAAAAGTGCATCCTAGCCTCTTATATGCAAGAGCTCGATGCTACAAAATAATTTAGTTGGCATTGAGTCTACAAGACTCCCTAAGATTTTGTTGGGATGACCTAGGAAGAGCCTTTTCTATCCACTTCTTGCCCAAGAAATCCCCTGGAGCATGTGGTAAAGGGAGACGAGTGCCTTAGTATGAGTATGTAATTCATGAAATGATTCACTTGGGCCTAATTTGAGATTCTTGCATTGATCTAGGCTTTGCTTTGAAGAGCTGGTTGGTTGGAATGTTTGTGAGAATGAATTCTTCAATGCTTCCTAAGTGGTGGTGTCTACCTGCATAGTGGTTGTACAACTTATGTCCAAGACCTTCTTATGTTGAAGGAAATAGGACCACATTACTTCCTCATGGTTTTGAAGCTCAAAAGTGGCATAAGGAGATAAATCTTCTCATTTGGTCATTTGTGTCTTCATAAGAAGATCCCTTAAAGGTACGGAATGAAATGCTCAGCCTTGAGAGTAGCTTCAAAAGGTCTTCCATAGGCGCTTGTACTTTCTCTAAAGTATTTGACAAGAAATCCAATGTCCTTCTATGCTTCTCCTTTGAGACTTGGGTTCATGTCAAATCAATAGACAAATTTAACGATTGAGGGGAGATAATTTGACTAGTCGAAGGTAAAGATGACTTCTTGAGGCTCCTTTGCACACGAAGAGGCTCTCTGTCTACTTGATTTTGGGTCATGTACCCACTCGCAAGATGCAAAAAGCAAGAAAGAATAATGCTAAAAACATGTATTTACTCTACTAGGTAGCTCACATAGAAAATGCAAGATTCCACTGTGCATGACAAACAGTAAAGGGGCTAACCAGGACTATGATTTGAGTACTCCTTCTACTCGAGGGGAGTTCACCTTAGGGAATTATACTTTGTAATATGATTATGTAGAGGTATCACAAGAAAGACACAAGGGACATAAGAGATACATAATGGCTATTTATGAGTACAAAAATAAGAAAAAAGTAGCCCACTTTGATACAATTGCAAATAACACTTTTACTTAGCAATACAATTGCCTCTATCCACTCTAGAGTATGAAATTTGACAACTCGACACTAGGAAGGTATACAAAAACAATATTTAACTTCTACAAATAACTTCAAGAAATACAACTCACTTCTATTTACAAGGGCTATCCTAGAGTACCCAATCTCACTATCAATCCAACTGCCACCCAACTTCGAAGCCCTCACTCGGTATCTAACCCAAAGAGGCATCTTTGGGAGTTGATAAGGTTGCACCAATGATCCGAGAGTAACTAGGGAGTAGCACTATGGAGTACACACTCAGAAAAAGCTCGATAGAACCATAATAACACAAAAGAACAAAAATGACAAGAAGCTAGAGTTGAGTCACGATGGCTCTATGTGTATCTCTCCACTTCATAAATCACTTAAAAACCCTTCTGATGGATCCATCAATGCTCAAAACAAGTGCATACTATTTCTTATATAGATCTCCAAGCCAAGAGAGTGGCCCCCATTGAATCCACTCACTTATTGCACCTTCATTGTTTACTACACGTGCATCGCTCATGAATGACAAAAAAGGGGTGGAGGAGTGTTCTAATTCTGAAGGATTGGTCTAATTTTGGTCTTACACCCAAGTAACTAGAAATGGCTTGCAGATTTCAAAATCATAAAAATTCACTCTCTCCTTAGATTTGAGGTAGCTAATGTCACTCCGAATCCTTGATATTTACTCTCGCACCTCATATGAATTTATCCTTTCTCGACCATTAGCTTAATTATAATATTCAATTTTATGGCTGAAGATCAATGAACTATGTTAATTGAGTCAAATTCGTATTTGAGAAAATTCATAATTCTTCCTTGATCAAACATGAACTTAGTCAAAAGGAAAATATAGCCAATCACAAGAGGAAGAATCTACCTTGGTGAATTTGGCAAGGACTTTGACAAATTTGGAGCAGACCAATTCTGTGGGAAACAAATCTTCTTTTCGAGCGAATTTGTTGCACAGTTTTTGGAGCTAATTCATCTATAAGGAGAATGCAGCACATAAGACACATTTGAGAGAGGAATGCTTATCCAAAGAAGATGAAAAATCTTACATACTACTACAAATTATTATGAAATGAATTGCATGCATATAAGCAAAAGTAGATGTGTTGTTGGATAGGCTATACAACTATTATTCACCCCATCAGGATTCAACTCCGAAGGGTGCACAAATTATTTTGTATGATCAGCATTGATTTTCGTGCATGTTGTTTATGGAAAGACAAATTTGGCGCACATAGCCTTGGCTAATTGATGATGAGAACTTGAGAGAAGATGATGGTAATGAACTCAGTATCATATGGTAGACGAATTGTAGGCAGATGAGTTTTCTTCATTACATGAATCAGAGGCTTGGCTGCAAATTCTATGACCTTGATGGCCAATTTGCAGCTCTATACCTTGGCAATGAAATACTATTAGTTTCAAATATGAAGGCCCCTTGGTAGCACAAGATTCTCCAAGTCGGGCTCCCTATGTTCAATCCCCATGCCGAACATCTGTAGCATTGAATATGGTTAATGAACATTTAGTGCGACAACAAATTTTTTTGGCTAAGGTGATGGATTCGTTATTTTAGATGAGGGAGGGCATAATCTTTTGGGGCGATTGGTTTGACATTTAAGGTTAAAATAAAGGCCCTATGGCAATGTGTGGTGTCCCCATAGAACCTTAATGGAGGGAGTGCAGAGGGGGGCTTGCCCCCTTCTATGGGGTCGAGGGGGCCTATTCCCCTAGCCCATAGGGCTGAGACAACAGGGCTTCTGGTCATGGAGATATTGTCAGATTGTATGTTTTATTGACTATTTTTTATCTCTCAACAATGTTTATCTATACCGAACCACCTTGTAAAAGCTATATAAGCACGGTCCAGGTTCAGTTTTACATAGGATTGCCCACTAATAAGCCCTTCATCTAGAGTCTCTCTAGATCGCCATCTAAGTCACCATCTAAGCGCAACATTGGGAGCGCACAAGTGGACAACACCATCATTGTAACTGCATTATGCTCGCCAATCTAAGAATTTGAGTTCTCTATCTCTAAGTGTGCATCGATTTTTGTTTGTGTTTTTTCTCACTCTATCTACAGGTATATTCTGCTCTGCTGTTATTTTCATACATGGTATCAAAGCACAGAAGACTTTGAGTGGTGCAGAATCAAAAACGAAGAGGTTGCAGAGGTCTGAACGACAAAAGAAAGTAGATGTCAAGCAGTGTGTCATCATCTACAAGTGGGAGTCAAGGTGGTTCATCGACAAGATCAGCTGGTGCACAAGTAGGAGAAGCAATGATGCCGGTCATCCCAACATTGTAGATATGGCAAGTAGCCTTCACTGAAGGTAAACTTGATGGTATGAACTACACCCTATGGAATTTTAAAATCTCTTCTATTGTTGATTCATAGGAGCTTTTGGAGATTGTTCTTGGGACTGATCATGAGCCCCAAGAAAGACCTGATCCAAATAATCATGGTCAAATGATTCCTCCTAATGATGATCTTCTACATGCTTGGAAATATATAAATCCAGAGACTCTATGATCTAGTTACAAGTACTTTTGATAGTGTTATGACTCTCATTCAGCATCCTACGAAGGAATGTGAAGCATGGAACATATTGAGAAATCAATATGAAACTCATAATCAAACACGGATTCAGAACTTGGAGAATCAGCTTGCAACAGAACAGTTTGCTCATGGGGAGACTACAAAGGTGTTTATCACTCGCATAAAGAATCTACGAGATCAAATCGTAGGAGCAGGTGTTCAAAAGTCAAGTGAGGTGCTAGCTTGGCATTGTCTTTGAATCTGTCCACCTTAGTTTGATGGTTTAGCAACTGCTCTTAATACTCAAATCTAACCTCAACCACTAACGTTTGAAGAATTCAGTGCCTTACTCATGGAGGAGGAGTTGTAGCTCAAGGCAACGAGTGGTGGTAGCAAAGGAGATGATGCATTCATAGAAAATTCCAAAGGAGGCAAAGTAGACTCTTCAAAAGATGGAGACAAAAAGAGGAATGACAAAAAGAAGTTTAAGTGAGAGTGTTTCCACTACAAGAAGAAAGGACACAGAATCCAAGAATCTCTCATCAAGAAGGTAGAAGAGGAAAGTGGCTCTTCAAAAGGTGGCAGGGGCATGGAGTCTGCCAACAGAGTAGAAATAGAGCTTGAGTTATTTCTTATGATAGAGGAGGTGTGCTCCTCACATGAAGATTCAGGTACAAATGACTCATGGGTGTTGGACAGTGGTGCATCTCATCACATGATGAGTAGAAAAGACCTTTACACTTCCTTATAGCCTCTAAAGGAACCCATCAACGTAAAGGTAGGTAACAATGCAAGATGTCCTATAGAGGGTGAAGGTAAAATTTTTTTCATTAACTCTAATGGTGATATCAAAAAGCTTTCAAATGTGTTGTATGTTCTAGAACTAAAACGAAATCTACTTTCAATAGCTTCTATAACTCATCAAGGTCATCAAGTATCCTTTAGTAAGACACGAGCTAAGATTATGGATGGTAACAAAAACATTGTTGGGATTGGCATCAGGAGGAACAACCTGTATGAGTTGTGTGCTCTTATAGCGACTACAAACGTGGGTACAAGTAAGCTATGCATGAGAGATTATGCCACATTGGATACCATGTACTGAAGGACATGCGTCGCAAGGGTATGGTTACACACCTACCATCGATTATAGAAATGAAGGAACCATGTGAAGCTTGCATGATCGGCAAGCAATAGAGGAAGGTGTTTCCACAAGAAAGCAAGAACAAGGCAAGCTATCCTCTGGAGTTGGTGCATGTTGACTTGTGCCGGAAAATGCCTACATAGGGCTTGGGTAGATCTTCCTACTTCATGTTACTTGTCAATGAATATAGCAAGAAGATGTGGGTGTACCTCCTCTGTGATAAGGCTCAAGCTTTTGGTAAGTTTAAAGAATGGCTTCAACTTGTTGAAACTAAACTAGGGAAGAAGATGAAGAAATTTGGGACAAATGGTGGTGGTGAGTTCACATCAACATATTTTGACGATTTCTGAAAGAGTAAGGGAATCAAGCATCAACTCACAATGGCACAAAGTTCATAAGAGAACGGCGTTGCATAACCTTGCAATCGAACCATCATGGAGATGGAAAGGTGCATGTTGAAAGGAAAGGGTTTGCCTAATCAATTTTGGGCAAATGATATCAACACTGCTGTCTACATCTTGAATCAAAGCTACACCAAGGCAATTGATGGAAAGACTCCACAAGAAGCCTACACTGGTAAAAAGCCTTCTGTTTCCCATTTCAAAGTATTTGGAACTGAATGTTATATACATGTTCCAGATAGGGAGAGAAAGAAGCTTCAACCAAAAAGCATCAAATGTATCTTCCTAAGGTACAAGAAAGATAAGAAGGCTTATAAGCTTTATGACCCTGAGGCTAAGAAGATCATGGCGATTCGTGATGTGGTGTTTATGGAGGAGCAGCCACATGCACTTGACGAGGAAAAGTAAGCTTCCACTTTACCATTAGGCAAAGGGGCAATCCACTATGAACCTCACTCAAGAGCTATCTCTTCTACACAAGAGAAGGAAGCATCATCTTTAGCTGATGAGTCTTAAAGTCACCAACCTGTCGACACCCAAGTCGAAAAGCCATTGCAATGTTGGGTGAGGCAGCTCTATGATTCTGCAAATCCCATCCCATAGTCATTATAATAGGCTGCAGATGGACTGAGGCAATCATAGAGAATAGAGGAAGAGAGACGGGTAAGTGCCCATATTGTAAACACAACCTTGATGGCTGATCTCATTCAAGAAGAAGCAAAGGAACCAACTGATGTGGAGGAGGCACTCCACGATCCAAATTGGAGGGCTGCCATGCAAATAGAATACAACCATATGATTAAGAATGGAACTTGGGTGCTAGTGGATCAACCCCCTAAGCGTAAAGTCATTGGCACCAAGTGGGTCTAGAAGCTATACTCACAAGTTGAAGGCATTGACTTTTGTGAATCATTTTTCCCGACTACAAGAATGACTACTATCTCAGTAGTACGAGCTATTGCTACACATAAGTGTTGGTCAGTCTATCACATGGATGTCAAATCAGCATTCCTGAAATGAGACCTCAAGGAGGAGGTATATGTGTCTCAGCCACTAGGGTTTGAGGCTCCCCATTCAGAGAACAAGGTATGTAAGCTAGTGAAGGCATTATGTGGGCTAAAACAAGCCCTTACAGCATGGTACCAACAGATAGATAAGTATTTCTTGGATTTAGGTTTCAAAAGATGTGCTTTTGATGCTTATTTGTATGTTCTGAAGAGAGGAGGGAAGGCAATTGTGCTTGTACTCTATGTAAATGCCCTTGTGATTACAAGAAATGATGATTCTCTTCTTCAATAAATAAAAGATGCCTTGAGTTCAGAATTTGAAATGACAGACTTAGGCTTAATGCATTATTGCTTAGATCTTGAGGTTTGGCAAGAACCAGGGAAGATTTTCATCTCTCAACTAAAGTATGCAAGACAGATATTGAAGGCATTCAACATGGAGGATTGAAAGGAAATTTCTACAACTATGGAGGTGAACACAAAATTATCTATTGAAGATACTTCACCTCCAATGGATATTTTTAGATACAAGAAATTAGTTGGAAGTCTCATCTACTTGTGCCATAGTAGACCAGACATCTCTTATGTTGTTGGAGTCGTAAGTAGGTTCTCTAATAAGCCTTGCCAAACTCATTGGAAGGCAATCATGGAGATAGTCATGTATGTGAAAGGAACCACTGATTATGGTATTCTTTATGAAGAAGGATCATCTCTAGTCCGATTGTTGGAAGCGATGGATGGATACCTCAAGGAAGTGACATGGTACTGCTAAAACCTACTTTGTACCTGTCATAAATCACTTCAGATTTTGATAGTAGGGCCTTTTACCTTGCAAATGACACCAAAAAAGTACCTATGTACTTTGGAGTGGATGCTTGAAACAATTGAATCAAAACAGACTACTTCACAACTAGCTAGTTTCACAAAACTTGCTATTTTGGTCCTCACACCTATTGGTTCTTTTGCTCAATGCCCTTAGTATAGTAACAATTGATATAACTCCTTTTAAGGGAATCAAATTATCTTTGACAGGTAAAGATTAAAAGTGAAATCATCTAAAATGATGAACTATAGTGTGAGAAATGGCTCAAATGGCTGTACCAAAAGCTTTGCAAACTTTGATTGCATAAACTAGACTTTGTGCTGGTTCCAACAAGCTATAGTCATTCAAAAATGTTGAGAAATCTCTGAGATATGATCAAACAAAGTTCACTATTCTAAGTATTCATAACAAAGAAGTAGACAAAGATGATCAATGGAATATATGTATTATACGACATGATTGTACAAGATCATTGGCATTGTAATGATGCCCAATGATATTGATATAAGTGAGCTATGGTGTAAGAAACTTAACTCCTATAGATGATCAAGGACAAGGCACACAATGAGGCACCATGGCCTGGAGAGTTAAAAGCCTCTTTTTATAAGAGTTCTCTTTCAAGTTTGAATTTGAATTCAAGTTTGGATCAAGTAAAAGTGATTCCTTTGATCTAGGACATTTTCTCTCATTCACACTCGTAGCTTATTGTTATTCCTAACTCCATGAGATTTTTTCTTTACAAGATTCTCAATGATTTAACCTTTTACAAATGGTAAATGATCCAATGTTACAAGCAATGGTTCCCATGCTTCATCAAGTAGTTGCACATATTTTCTGCCATGCCTATCCAAATGTGAAGGCTTGGATATTTGCACCAACAACTCCCCGTCAAGCCAAACATTTTGGCTTCACTTTCTTCATTAATCTTCCTCGATGTTTTGCAATCCAATCATGGTTTTAAGCCTATAAATCTTTGTACCATCAAGTGCTTTGGTAACAAATCTGCACCTTGCATATTTCTAGATACATATGCAAGTTGAATCTATTTTGTTAATAGCTTCTCTCTCACATAGTGATAGTGCACTTCTATATGCTTGGTTCTTGCATGATAAATGGGATTTGCTTCAAGATGCAAAGAAGTTGTGTTATCACCAAACATCATAAGCGAATGAGTATGAAGTCCTAAATCTAGGTAAAGCAATCTAATCCAAGTAGCCTCTTCTATAGCATTTTCTAATCCCCTATATTCAGCCTTTGTTGAAGATAAACCAATAGTTGGTTGCTTCTTGGAAGACCATGAAATTGGCTTATCACCTGCAAAAGATAAATATCTAGAAGAACTTCTTCTATGATCGTTACAATCTACCCAATCTACATCTCGATATAGCTTAATGTCCAAATCTGATGTGTATGGGAAGTAAAGACCTTGATTTTGAGTAGCTTTGAGATACTTCAAAATCCTTTTAGTACTTTCCAAGTGATGTGCTCCAGGTTTATGCATGAATTGACTGAGAACACTAACTCTATAAGATACATCTATTCTTGTTAAGGTTGCATAGTTAAGACTTCTAACTATGCTTTGGTATCATGCAATGTCTTCAAGCAAATCACGTTCATGAGCACTTAATTTATGATTTACCTCGTTAGGGGTGCTAGCTATCTTTGCATTCTTCAAGTGGAACTTCTTCAACATGTCCTACACATATTTCCTTTGAGTGATGTACCTTCCAGAGTTAGTGTATACTAACTCAAGTCCATGAAAATACTTAACAAATCTGATTGGCTTCTTACTCTCTCTTTGTGATCTCGTCAAGGCTTGGTTGGATCATTCAGGTTTGTCTTCCAACCTCTTGATCTTGGCCTTTCATTTGGTCAACTACCATGCCATGCCTCATAGGGGGTCATCCCATCAAGGGATTTAGAAGGTAACCTATTAATAAGGTAAGTGGTAGTAGAAACACTCTCTACCCACAAATATTTAGGCGATTTCTTTTCACTAAGCATTGATTTAGCTACTTCTAGAATCAATCTATTCCTCCTCTCTGCTACTCCATTTTGCTCAGGAGTATACATAGTAGTAATCTCCCTTTTGATAGCTTTGTCCTGCAAAAATGCATCAAATTCATTGAAGTACTCACCTCCTCCATCTAACCTTATCCTATTTTGACTTTTTTGTGTTTTATTTTCCACAAGTGCAAGATACTTCTTGAAACAACTGAACACTTTATCTTAATGTTTCATGAGATACAATATAATCCACCTACTGAAATCATCAATGAATGACACATAGTACCTTGAGCCTAAAATTGAAAGGTCCTTGCTTGGTCCCCGCACATTTGTCTAGAGAAGTTCCAAATAGTTCTCCTACATATCGCCTTTCCTTGTAAAGGGTAACCTGTGTGAGTTTTCAAACTGACAAGCACCACATTTATAGATCATGTGTTGCTTGGATACATTAGGTATCCCAAGTACACATTGATCTCTACATATTTGCTTCAATGTTCTCTCACCAATGTGCCCTAATGTTTTGTGCCATATCTCTAATTCAGACAAAGTTTGATCATTGTAATTATAAAGTGCAATGTTTCTAGTGTCCTCAAGCTCAAATATAAATAATCTACATGTCTTCTCTCCCTTTGCAATTCTTCTAAATCCTTTTTGGGGGTCCTCCACAAAAGCTCCAAATTTATTGAACCTAACCTGCAAACCCTTTTCCACTATATGTCCAACACTCATCAAATTCTTTGTGATAGTAGGTACATATAGAACCCATGCTCAAGAGATTTCTATTCCCATTAGAAGATTTTGACATTTCTTGCCTTGACAACTGAATGCTTGGTATCATCACCTGTCTGCACTTGGTGCTTCCCCTTGGGCTCCTCAAGATCAGAAAGAGAGCTACATTGCATGCTACATGGTTTGAACAACTTGAGTCAATATAGAAGAGGTGCTCATCATTCATAGCTTGTTTTGAAGTCATGTTCATAATGAGAAGAAAATCTTCTTGATCCTATTTGTAATTGTTGAAGTCTGTTCTTCATCTGTATCCTCCTTGATACTTATTGTTGTAGCCATGGTTTTATCCTAGATTATGGTGGAATCTTCCTCTTGATTGTTAGTAGCCAACCCTTTGAAATCCTCTTCTTGTCTGGTTCTTGAAGTTCCTATAGCACTCACTTCTTGTGGGATTAGATAGTCCACATATATTGCATGGGGAAGAGCTGAAAGGTCTCCCCCTACCTTGCTTTCCTCCTCTGCCCCTTCCTCTTGAGTTAATACCTCTCTCTACGTAGTTAGCTTGAGAAGTGGTACCTTCATCTTCAACCCTTTTGCTCTTTCCTTTATCTTTAAACTTTCCTTTATCAGTATAGACGACAGAAGAATTGTTACCTTATGGTTCTCCATTTTTGTTGAGCTTGGATTCATGGATAAAGAGTTTCCCCATGGGTGTGGTAAGATCTAGGATTTGCATGTCCATGTAAAGGTCCATAGTAGTTGTGAAAGCTTCCCACTTATCATCTCCCTTGATGCCATTGATTATTTGTCTCACTATTTGCTCTTCTTAAATCTCCTCTCCTATGCTTGCCAATTGATCAACCACATCTTCTACCTTAGTCACATACTCTAAAACACTCTGCTTAGGTTTCTTCCTTTGAGTAGTGAACTCAATCCACAACGTATGTTTTCTAGCTCTTGTATTGGAAGAAAAATATGAAGATAATGTATTCGAAGTCTCTTGGGAAGTTTTACAATTCTTAATGTGAGGAAGAAGGAAGTAAAAAACAAAGTTAAGTAGATATGACCTTGATAAAGCATCTTTGGCACACCATGAGTTGAGTCTTTCTAGTTCCTCTCTTGTAAGTTGAGCTTTTCTTCTAAATATGGTATCTCCTCATCTCCTGATATGTATCCATAGAGACTCCTTCCTTGTAGATATTTCCTCATCCTCAAGGACCATGTTGGATAGTTATTCTTGTCCAATTTGTTACTCAAGGAACGGAAACCATCTCCCATTTTACCTCAACTTGCACTGATGTGACTGCTGGAAGAGATGGATGGATACCTCAAGGAAGGGAGGTGGTACTGTTAAAACCTACTTTGTAGCTACCCTAAATCACTTCACAGTTTGATAGTAGGCTCTTTTAGCTTGCAAATGACACCAAGAAAGTACCTATGTACTTTGCACGCAATGCTTGAAGTAATTGAATCAAAGCACACTACTTCACAAATAGCTAGTGTCACAAAAATTGCTATTTTGGTCCTCACACCTGCTAGTTCTTTTGCTCAGTGCTCTTAGTATAGTATAAATTGATACAATTCCTTTTGAGGGAATCAAACTAGCTTAGATAGCTAATGATTACAAGTGGATTTATCTAAAATGATGAAGTATACTGTGAGAAATTAATTTAGCATTCCAAAGCTTAACCTCCACTTTTTAGGGACTGAATAGTAGATGACTAGTGAGGAGTTTGATGGTGATTTCTCCCAAGTGGCTGAACCAAAAGCTTTGAAATTTGACAACATAAAATAGACTTTGAGCTAGTTTGAGAAATTTATAGATCATGCAAAATGGTTGAGAACGCATTGAGATATGATCAAACAAATTTCACTGTTCTGAGTAGTCATACAAGAGAAGTAGACAAATATTATGAATGGAATATATGTATTATATGACATGATTGTAAAAGATCATTGGCATTGTAAGGATGCACAATGATAGTGATATAAGTGAGCTATGGTGTAAGCAACGTTTCTCCTATAAATGATCAAGGAGAAAGCACAGAATGAGGCACCATGGGCGCGAGATTTACAAAGCCTCTTTTTATAAGAGTTCTCTTTCAAGTTTCAATTTGAACTCAAGTTGGGCTCCAACTAAAATTGATTCCTTTGATCTAGGAGATATTGTCTCATTGAAACTCATAGCTTATTGTTATTCCTAACTCCACGATTCTCAATGATTTAGCCTTTTACAAATGGTAAATGATCCAATGTTACAAGCAAGTGTTCACATGCTTCATCATGTAGTTGCACATATTTGCTTCCATGCCTAGCCAGATGAGAAGGCTTGGATATTTGCACCAACACAGATACTGTGACTCAGATTGGACACGAGATATTGATACTAGAGAATCCGTTTTTGTATATTTCTTTTCTTTATGATCCGGGATTTTCTCTTGGATTAGTAAGAAGCAACCGACTATAGCATTATCTTCTATTGAAGCTAAGTACAAAGCTACATGCATTGCAGCATGTGAAGCAGTATGGTTGAGGAGGATCCTATGGCACATAGGAATACAAGGACAGAAGGCTACAAAGTTGAAGTATGACAACCAAAGTTGCATGGCCATTGCCAAAAATCCTGTTTTCCATTCACATACCAAGCACATAGAAATGCAGTATCACTATGTGCATGAGTTGATTGAGGATGGGGTCGTGGAGATAAGTTATTTCCCTATTGAAGAAAATGGAGCAAATATCTTCACCATGGCTCTTCGGAGAGAGAAAATGTTTTGATACTTTCCAAAGCTTGGGATTGGACCTAGCTAGTTCACCATATGGTGGACATTGAGGGGGGGTGTTAGATATGCTCAATATTCCACCCTCATGTGACCACAAATGATCCATGGTGCTCTAAGTTGTAAGGCCCCCATTATAAGGAGAAGCCATTATGAGAACTGGACATTTGTGGAACCCTAACTTCCAAGTTAGATAAGGTTTGTATGACGGTTGATGGTGGTATATGACCTTTGTGAGCCTAGCCATTAGCTTAGGTAGGGCATAAAATTTTGGGCCATTGGGTTACCATTCAAGGTGAAGACAAAGACCCTCTGACATCGTGCAGTTTCCCCACAAGACTTGTGGTCGTGGAGATATTGTGGGATTGTATATTTTACTGACTATTTTGTATCTCCCAACTATGTTTATCTATACCAAACTGCCTTTCAAAAGCTATATAAGCATGGACCAGGTTGAGTTTTACATAGCATTGTGCACTAGTAAGCCCTTCATCTAGATTCTATCTAGATTGCCATCTAAGCTCCACATTGGGAGCGCATGAGTAGACAACACCATCATTGTAACTGCATTACACTCAAAAATCTAAGAATTTGAGTTCTCTATCTCTTAGGCTCTATCTATCTTTGTCTGTGTTTTTCTCTCAACGCTATCTACAAGTCTATTCCACTATGCTACTATTTTCGTACACCATGAGTAGTAGTCATAATGATCTTTCCAACTCCCATGACTAGATAAGAGGAATTCTTGATGCATGTGATAGTATTCCCTATAGGGGAAGGCTCAAGTGAAGTGAAGAAGCTAGAGTGTGAGGTAATATGTTTGGTTGTCGCGCTATCAAAGTACGAAACATCTGAGTCTACTATAGACATACATTGTTTAAAAGAAGATGGGTGAAACTTGCAAACAGTAGTAAAGGTCCATTCCTCATTCTGCACAAGATTAGTAGCCTTTGTTTTTTGTGTAGAGGGCTCTGCCACAACCACTCCAACCTCTTTTTTCTTTGCATTTTCTGTAGCCATTTTCGGAGTATCCTTTATGACATGATCATTTCCTTTATAGTTCTTACAAAAGAATTTTTGCTTTCCTAATTTATTCTCATCTTTTTCTTCCTTCTTCAAATGTGCAGCATTAGCAAATTTCTCCTTACTAGTTTATGAACTCCATTCACCTTTGCCCTTCTGACTATTCAAGAAAGCCTGACCTAGAACATGCATAATGGACATGTTCTGCCTAGACTGATCTTCCTACAATAGAAAAGAGACTAATTCCACAAATGACAAGGCATTTAGATTGCCTTTCATCATCAAATGAAGAGTAGAAGAATATGAATCAGGAAGACCATTTAGAAGCGTCTGTACAAGTGAGCTATCTTGTATAACTACATCAGCAAAAATCAATTATTCCTTCAAGTCTTTGATATTTGTCAAAAAGCTATCCATAGAATCACCTTCATTCATGTGCTCACTCTCTAGCTATTTTTGGAGATAAGCAACAAAAGCCTCATTCTTTGCCTGGTCTAATGTGGTAAGCATATTCTAAGCATCCTAAGCTATTTTGCAAGAGCGATTGTTATGAATAATGGTACGTTTGATAGAGAAGGCTATCATTGCATGTGCCTGAGAATCTCTACCATCAAAACCAATTTGCTCTACAGTAGGTGCAATTGGAACTATTGTGGTCATGATATGGCTATCAAGCTAGCAAACCAAACTAGGAGCACCAATTCAAAGCTCAACCAAGAAAAAGAGAAATCATCAGAATGAATTGATCTTCGTCAAGTGGCAATAGAAAGAAGAAATGATAACAACATTGTGCTAATTGTTTTTGGCATAGGTGGCACCAAAGAAGAGGCCTAGTCAGAGGTATTGGTTGGCATTGGATTATTGGCATGATCCATTGTAATGCTTTTGACAGCTCTATGGGGAAGTTTTCTTCTGCTTGTCCATGTGATTTAGATGTTTTTGACAACAAGCTCACTGTTGTGGACAAGAAGCTTACTTGGCCTTATCACTTGCAAGGAATTGGGGTAAAAAATGATGAGTTCACTACCTTTTTTTTTATGAATTATGATTTTATATATCACTCATTGTAGCCACAGTTTGCATGGGCTTTGATATCTCATGTTCCATTGGAAAGCTATTTGCACTTCTAGCATGCATTTTTGTCTCCTGGTAGGCTTCTTGAATACTGCGTTTATCAAATATTTACTCCATGAGTTTAGCATCAAAGAAAGGAAATATTAGGCAACAATGACTGATAGGTTTCTAACGCACGAGGATGGGCAGTGGACAAAAAAGGGAGTTTCTTTCCTTTTTATTGAAAGCTCTCGAGGGATATTATTCTCTTCAGTGGGGTTTTGCGCTTCTTTCGCTCTCAGCGAGGGGGAGCTCTCTCATTAGGGGATGGAAGAACTTCTACTTCGAGAAGCCCTTCGTCAAGCATCGGGAGGGGTGGATCTGAAGGTGCACCGAACAGAGAGGAGAAGTCTTCTGATTTTCATTTTTTTGAGTGTTTTTTTTAGGCCAGGCAAGGTCGTGTCGGTAAGCTTCCTCTATTCTTCGACCGCCTTTCACAGCCTTCTCGGCCGGTCCTCATCTTTTGCTTGGCAAATGGGCTTGATATGGAAGAAAATGAAGTGGATCTGTGAAAGGAGAGCACAAAAAAGCTGAATACAAGCCTATCAATCCTATGGGTCTTGTCCCTACCATTGATGACGATGGTTTCTACTTCTTCGAGAGTCATGCGATCTCGAGATACCTATCTTCTACATATCCATGTATTGCGCATCACTGTCGTTCTGATCTATGTTAGGTATCTTACGAATGTCAAGAAAAGGGTGCAAATCGAATGCACATTGGATTGGCATCACACGAATCTGCGCTTTGGCTCTGCTAGTTTGAAACTGAACCGGGTAATTGGGCCTGCATTTGGTCAACCTTTAAACGCGAAGGCTACAATCGAGTGTGAAGCTCTCTCGAAAGCCACTGTTAAGAAAATAGATGCTCTCTAGTTCAACAAGAGTGCTTTTTGTTTTAACTCGAAGTCTAAAACCTTCGATCGCTGATATGAGCTTGGCCTGCAAGTTGATGCAAGTGGAGGTACCATTGTAGGTGTTCGTCATGGTGCTGATCAAGACGCTGGCAAGGAACCTTTCAACAATTATGGGTTCCAACACATACAGGCTCTGAGAATCAAAGAGAAGAGCCTGCGTCTTTTCTACAATTTTTTGGACTTGGGAGGAAAAAAAACACTTCTCTTCATTAAAATATGAAAGGGTGAAGTCAAATACTTATAAACTTACATATCCAGATGTTCAGTAGATATGAACCTAAGAAATCAGTAGGTTTGAGGTTTTGCTATAAATCTATTTTCCTTCTCTATATTTGATTGTGCTAATTTCTTCTCGTCTACTAAGATGAGAAAGGTTAGAATTCTCTTAAGAAGCAGGGCAAACGCATGTATGAAGGTGCTACTCACGGGATCAGAGGAGAGCAACATCTGTAGTCGAGGAAGAAGGCAAGGAACATGCATACAAAGACAAGATATATAAGGGAGTGCTGGTGAGTGTTGTAGAGAATAGCCATGTTACACCAAAAGAAGCAAGGAATTTAGTTCAAGAGAAGGCCGCTAAAAACGAATCCTCAAGGAAACGATGGATGGAGGACTGTAGTAGACACAAATGTTGAGGGAATCATTGTAACTCATGATTGATCATCTACATAAAATCCGATATTTGCAATAGTCACATGTGATGAACCCTCACCCGGCCTCAAGGCAATCCTCAATTTAATTTACCCAGATCAGAAATCTGGAAACGCTAAGCTATAGTACAAGCACAAGTATGTTGGTGTGAGTGTGGATGTACACTTGACCACATCACCCCTTACTGAGATTTTTGTAGTTGTTGGTAACAAGGGTGTTACATTTGTTTGACGAATTGGCTTTGGTATTGCAAGTGGAAGTCTTACCAAGTATGATGCAGGGTTGAGCTTTACAAAACTAACCTTCACAATTGCTTTTTTTTTTCTAGCTGACAAGGCTGATACTCTGAAGTTCTTTTATTTGAATACCTTGAGTCCTCCCACAAATAGCACAGTAGCTGCAAAGATAGCTCGTAGCATCTCCAAGGACTGAAACACATTTTGCGTTGGCGGCCTCTATGTGTTGGATCCTCTCACTACCATCAAGGGCCACCTCAGTCATAATGGAAGGATTGATGCTCTCATTCAACATGAATGGTTGCATGTTCGAGAGGTCCAAATGATTACAAACATAGATTTATAAAGAATATTTAAAGCTTTGGGTCTTTTGAGGATTGAAGAACTCTCTTCTAGGTGCAACTATCGATGATTTTATGTTTACCAAAAATATAAAGAATCTTATCTAGCATAGATGCTGCCAACAACATACAATTGCTGAAGATTTATATGACTTCGATGTTGTTGTCAATGTTGTATGCCTGTCAAGAATCATTAAGTAGTTGCACTCATTATCTATATACTCATGGACTATTAAGTCATGTAATATTTGCTCATGGGTGCAGCTATATATAAAGATCTATGATCTTTTTATGCATTCAATTACGATGCCTTAAGACTATGAAGTCATGCATACTCTTTTCATGGGACAAGTCCTAAATGTAAATCTCAAATCATAAAGGTAGATACAGACTCGTCTTGACAATACTCTCCAAAGAGTGTGAGAGTTTAACTCCAGTAACAATTGAGGTTGAAATTCGTAAAAAGAAAAAGTGTTGAAGAGATCATCCTACCAAGATACAGTTGGCACATGGAATTGAAGAATTACAAAAACTTTTGAATGACGTTCTAGGTCACTGTTATCTTGTTTTAATTCACTTGGTGCAACATTTAATAAGTTATATGTTTTAAATTCATTTTTCTTGAAGTAAGCTCAATGATTTTACTGTTGACCTAAAAGCACGAAACTAGTCTCTGATGTTATCATGATTCGTTGTCTATAAATCAGCCATCTCTTTAGTTTGTTTTCATTAGAAATTTTGAGGGCCCACTGAATCTTAAGAGTGATAGGATCGGTTTATGAAAGCCTCCCTATTGTATCATCTTATCATAAAAACAAGCCTTTGGCACGATAGTTTTGAAATGGTAGATTTTTAGTGTTTCGATTGCCATGTTTGGAAGTTCAATTCAGTTTGCATTAAGATATATCCTAAATCAATCGAGTCCTGAAGCAGGGTTGCTCTATTAATTCTATAAGCTTTATGTTCTATGTGGGAAGAACCTTTTGCTTTCTTTTTCTGCTCTCCTTTACACAACACATGAAGTAAAAATGTAAAAACTTTTAATAAGTCATATGCATAACTTATTAAGCACATTCACTCTTGGCTAAACATAGAATAATAGAAACCCTAGTTGGGCATATGGTGAATATGCATGCAATACATGTACATGCTTGTGATGAGGATTACCATAAAGAATCTAAAATTATAAAAGATACAATCTCTGAAATCCAAAGATGCCAAGAATCCATAGATACTTTTATAGTGACCACATCTTCATGTGCTATATATGCACAAACCCTGATGATGGGAGGAGCAAAGCAACATGCGGAAGGTAAAAATATCAAATTGAAACCAATATCAAATGTACAACAAACTAAAAATAAACAAAACCTACCAAGAGAACAACATGAGGCTTCCCATAATCTGATAGACTCTTGGCTTCTAAGGGAGGATAATCAAACAAACAAAGAAGCAAGGCATGATAGTAACAAAGATTTAAAGACACCCATGGGATGTCAAGGTGATAAAAAAGAGATTGAAAATGAATACCTCAAGATAATCTAGTGAAGCTATGTGAAGATCAAGCACAAGATGGTTCGTTAACTGATGAAACCAAGCAATATTTGAGGAAATATTTGATGCCATCAGAGAGAGAAACATCTCTTCAAGCATATGATTCAAATATGGATTATGAACAAATGAGAGATGTGTATAAAGAGAATGCAAGTGAGCATGATGCTAGCAAGGAGGGCATGCCAAAGATGAGTCCTCTAGAGATTGAAATGTATGCCAACATAGAAGAGCATGTGCTAGACCTAACAAAATTGAAGTTGGAGAACAAGTCCATGATATACATTTGGTTGATGCCACATTAGAAAAATGTTTAGAGATGCAAGAAAATGATCTTGTTCATAAGAAAGAGGATAAGCAATTGGCTAGATTGCATAGTAAATAGATGTATACATGTAAGGCCACACTCTATAAGGGGGTGCATTTCGATGGGAATGATGACTATGATGAGCTGAATCCATTTTCTAAAGATATTCAGTATGAGGAGATAGATGTGAGATTCATTGAAATATATGGAAGATTTTATGATACCAGGTTACCTACCAAAAATAAATGTGAAAGAAATGACTCAAGTGGCTGCATTGATGAAGTTGGGTACAAATACTATCCAAAAAAATTGAGATGTAATTGACTCAAGTGAAAATGCCAAGATATTTAGACATGATGAAACATTTGAGCATGAATAGTTGACTGAGGGAATGTATGAAGAATGTGTTCTAAGTACATCCTTTGAAGAGAATGAGCAAGAAACAATCAAAATAGAAAGAGAATTATGTGATGGCATTTTGAATAGGGAAATTGATTCGACCTTAAACCACAAGGAAATGCCTACAAAGCATTTTGAGGAGATAAGTGCATGTGGAAAATGCAATATGTTTGACTTGCAAAGGCAAGAATCTAGTGATGTTGAGAACTTGAGTAACCTGAGTTTTGAAGCACTTAGTGAAGCAGGTGTCAAGGCTTTCTACAAAGAGGAAGATAGGGCTTTAGTTGCAACCAAATCTGAAGCTCTCCCAAAAGCCTCTATTAAGAAAATAGATGCTCTCTGGTTGAATGAGATGGCTTTTGTTTTAATAAGAAGTTTAGAACCTTCGATAGGTGCTCTAAGCTTGGCCTACGAGTTGATGCAAGTGGAGGTACAATTGTAGGTGTTCCTCATGGTGTTGATCAAGAAGCTTACAAGGAACACTTCAAGGATTATGGGTTCCAATAGATAAAGGCTCTAAGAGTCAAAGAGAAGAGCTTGTGTACTTTTTTGTAGTTTTCTACACTTTGGAGGAAAAGAACGAGTTTTCGTTAAAATATGAAAGGGTGAAATCTAATACTTATCAACTTTCATATCAAGACGTTTAGTAGACCTCAATCTGAGAAATTAGTAGCTCTAAGATGTTGTTGTAAATTAGGTTTCTTTCTCTATCTTTGATCTTGCTAATTTCTTCTAGGCTTATAAGATGAGAAAGGGCAGAATTCTCTTTAGAAGTAGGACAAACTCATGTACAAACATGCCTCTGATGGGATCAGAGGAGAGCAACATCTGTAGTCAACGAACAAGGTAGGGAACATGCATAAGGAGACGGGATATATAAGGGAGTTTTGTAGACAACATTAATGTTACACAGAAGACTCAATCATAAACTTGTCTCCATAGGAGTGGAAATAGGTTTGCAGTGTTCAAGGCTGCAATCATCTGTCTGTATGTTTGGTTTGACACAAAGTTATTCCACCATCAACTTGCATAAAAGTGAATGCCAAACTAATCATGGAAATGCCCCAAATCAGATATCTCAAATGAGGAATGCAGATCACCCTTAAAATCAGCAATATGCTTCTTAGGAGGACCATTGAGCAATATGTCATCAACATACACAATATGATCAGAAGCATATCATTAGCACACTTAACATATAAGGTGCTTTTAGTTAGACTCTTCTCAAAACCATGTGCAATCAGGTAGGCATGTATATTTTCATACCAAGCACGTGGTTCTTGTTTCAAACCATATAATGCCTTTTTTAACCCACATACTTCATTTTCATGCCCTTTCTACACAAAGCCACAGGGCTAAGAAACATACAATTCTTCACGCAAGTCACCATTCAGAAATGCACTTTTAATGTCCAATTGATGTACATTCCAACCATGATGAGTTGCAAGTGCATAGATGCTAAAAATAGTAGTCATCAAAAATATACCCTTCACATATATGTTTTTCGGGTGCCTCAAGTTTTCACGAAAAGGACACCATTTCAAATTTCTGCAGGCATAGCAAACTAGAAAAATTTTGATTTCCAAAGCATGCATGCCAAAGCCTTGCATTTGACATATCTTGAGAATCATGTGTAGTGCACATGTTGAATCATTTATAGATTTTTCATAGTCTATAAGCTTATATAGCCCACGACATAAGATGCTAGAAGCAATAATCACGTCGCCATTTGACAGATCATGAACTATACATCTGTCGTCAACAAATTTCACAACCAACCCAATATTGGCTAATGCAAAAATTGATAATAGATTTTCCTTCATCCCTATTAGAAATAAAGCATCTGACAATAAAAAAGAACTACCATAAGTAGTATTTAGAATGATCTTACCAACTTCCATGATCGAATAAGAGGAGTTGTTGGCACATGTGAAAATATTCCTTGTAGGGGGAGTCTCTAGTGAGGTGAAGAAACTACGTTGCGGGGTAAGATGTTTGATTGCCCCACTATCAAAGTACCAAACACCTTAGTCTACTGAAGACATGCACTGTTTAGGAGAAGATGGATCAAAATTGCAAACAATATTAAACACCCATTCTTCATTCTACACAAGATTAGTAGACTCTATTTTTGGTGTAGAGGCAGAACCATTCCAGCCTCTTTTTTCTTTGCCTCTTTTTCAACCAGTTTTGGAAAGTTCTTTATGACATGATTGTTCCTTTTATAGTACTTACAAAAGAATTGGTGCTTTTCTTATTTCTTCTCATCTTTGTCTTCCTTCTTCCAATGTGTAGCAATTGTAGATTTCTGCTTACTAGTAGATGAGCTCCATTTACCTTTGCCCTTCAGACTAGCCAGGAAAGCTTGATCTAGAACATGCATAACGGACCTATTCTACCTAGAATGATCTTCTTACAACAGAAGAGAGGCTAAATCCTCAAATGATAGGGAATTTGGATTGCCTTTCATCATGAAACAAGGATTACAAGAAAAACTCTCATATGAATCAGGAATACCATTCCAAACACTCTACACAAGTAAGCTATATGGTATAACTTTGTTAGTAGAGATCAACTGTTCCTTGAAGTCTTTGATCTTTGTAAAAAGAAATATCCATAGAGTCACCTTTATTCATGTGCTCACTCTTCAATGTTTTTCGGAGGTAAGCAACACGAGCCTCATTCCTTACTTGGTACAATGTGGTAAGTGTATCCCAAGCATCCTTAAGTGTTTTGCAAGAGCGAATGTGAGGAATAATGGCATGTTTGATAGACAAGGCTATCAGTGCATGTGCTTGAGCATCTTTAGCATCCCAATGAATTTGCTCTATAGTAGGTGCAATAGGAATCGGAGCAAGAACAAGAATCTGCAAAATATCATCATCTTCAATGACATTTGCATCAGCTTCAGTACCTGTATTTGTAGTTGTAATAGGCGCTTTTCAACACCCTGCACAATATTCCATAGTCCTTTTGTGACCAACACATGATGCATCATATAAGAGGACAATGGATAATTCATACCCTCCAACTTATCCTCAACAACCAACATACAAAATACATCACTGCTTTTAGCCATGGCCACTGATTAAAATTCTCTAATGAAAAAAAAATGATTGTATCTAAAAAAGCTGAATAGATTTACCCTAACGAGTTCTTCAAAACCTGTAGGAGACTTTGAGATGCTTATAATGGAAAACTAAAATCTGTATATATTTTTGGCACAAAAAGAAAAAATAACCTACATAGGCACTATGAGAGTGCATTTTGAGGCAAAAACGACCTAAGATCACGATTTTGGCACCACCATAAAAGAGCGAAGTAGTTTTGTTCTCCTAATCATGCTGAGTATACACACAAAATTTCGTGTGATTTTTAGACTATGATAGGAGAGATGTGGGCGACGTCCTAGATGAAGTGGCGACGTCCTCTGATACCAATTGTTGGAGCTAGAAATCTATGGAAGCACGCAAATAGCACAAGGAAGAAGAAGAAGCTTGAAGCACAACACACAATACTGAATGTATTACCACTAGAATGTACAAAGATAAGTAACCTGTTAGGGCTATAGGGGTATATACAAGCTGGGGGAAAAAACCTCCTAAAGATGAAAAAAGTGCCCTCCCGATCCTAGTGTGTTCACACACATCACTACCCAAATATATCAATGGTCTCTGTTTATGGCATGCTGCTCAATGCTCCTAATGAGAACCATATTGCTAATTTTAAGGATGATTTTCATGCCTCTTTTGAGATGTTATATTTGGGGCATTTGCATCATTAGTTGGGCATTCAATTTATGCAACTTGATGGGGGAAAATATATTGAGACATTATAATGAAACATTAATGCACTTTTTGGCCTTGAACACTGCAAACCTATCGTCACTCCCATGGAAATAAGTTTATGTCAAGTCCTCATGATTCTAGGGATGCATTTTATGTTTTCATCTATGAACAAGCTTTTGTTTAGTTATGCATGACTAGCCTAATATTTGGTATGTTGCCTCTCAAATGAGGAGGTTTACGAATTTCCCATGTTTCATGCATTTGCAAGGGGTTAAGCACGCCCTTTGCTACTTGAGTGGTACCTAGCTACTTGGATTGTTTCATCCCAAGCAAGGACCACTATTGCTAGATTTACATGCTTTTTTGGAATCTCACTCGGTTGGTTGCTATGACACTCATGTGTCCACTAGTATTTTTTCTTCATGCTTATCAACTCATGAATATCTTGCTTTAGCAAGAAGCATCTTACTATGGCCACTTCCAACTGTGAAGCAAACTATAGAGCAACTTTGAGTATTGTTGTTGAGTGTGTGTGGCTTAGATGCCTTTTGATAGATTTGGGTGTTGCTCAATCTTCTTCCACAACCATCTTCAGTGACATTCAAAGTGCATTGGCAGTCTTGAGGAACCCATTATTCCATGCTTGCTGAAAGCATATTGAGGTGCATTATCATTATGTCAAGGGGAGGTTCTCTTCTAGAACAATCAGTTTGGCATATGATCGCACAAAGGATAACATTTCAGATCTTCTCACAAAGGCTCTACCTCAAGGAGAATATATTTCTGATTATATTCAGGAAGAGAATATATTTGAAAGGAATTTGACCAATATCTTTTTAATCATGAGATCAAAGGCAAATATCATGTAGATATACATTACAACAAAATAGTGTTACTGAATGGAAGAATCATGTGTTGGAAGAAGTTGTTGTATCTATGTTAAATGAAAAGAACTATGCTTAATCTAAGAGAAAGGCTAAAGCATGCTTTTCTTTCCCATTTAGTAGGCGACTAAGTCATGGGAAGCTCATTTGCAAAAATATCCAACTACATATTCATTATGAGCTTACACCTAGACTTTTTATTGTTAGATAGATGAACTAAGACACACAAAAGTGAATTTATATCATAAACATGATTACATTGTTTGGAAGTAACATATATAATTTCTCTAAAAGAGGCAACAAAGTGTCATACACATCTTTGGAGCTAAGTAATGTCTCCTAGGCACATGAAAGTAATGGCTGATTTGCATCTTCCATAAAAAACCTCATGGATAACAAAAATGCATTTAGTCTATGGATGATATAAATGATAGTATTTGCTTTCAAAATTGTACCTAACAAGAACAAAGTTCACTAAAAAAACTAATAGACTTGCAAAATTAGTTCTTGAAGGTGATGCAAATGGTATCGAAGTTGAGAATCTTGAAATCCATGTTCGTGCTATAGTCTTGTTGCACCTATTGTAGAGAAACTTTGTTGGGATGGCAAAGCTGCTGAGGCACACACATTGATAGCTTTGTTTATCAAACATGCGATTATCCATCATATTTGCTCTTGCAAAAGAGTAAAGGATGCTTGGAATACACTTATCACATTTTACTAGGAAACAAATGAGGCTCATGGTGCTTACCTCCAATAAGAGTTGGAGATTAATCATATGAATAAAGGAGATTCTATGGATGGGTTATTAACAAAGATCAAAGATTTCAAGCAGTAGTTGATTTCTAAAAATGAGGTCTTGCTAGATAGTTCACTTGTGTAACCCTTTCTTAATGGTCTTCCTAGTTCATATTAGAGTTTTGCTACTACTCTTTTGTTGATGATGAGAGGCAATCCAATTCCTGAGCATTCAAGGAGTTACTTTCTGATTTATTGAAGGAAGATCAGTCTATGCAAAACTATGTTGTAGATCAAACTTTTTTTGGTAGTAAGAAGGGCAAAGGTAAATGGAGATCATCTACTAGTGAGCAAAAGTTTTCTAATTCTTCACAATCAAAAAGGGAAGACAAAGAGAAGAAGAAAATAGAACAATAGAAACAATTCTATAAATACTATGAAGAAAATGACCATGTCATAAAGAGTTTTCAAACACTTGCTGCAAAAGAGGCAAAGAAGAAAGAGGTTCGAATGGTTGTTGCAAAAGCCACTACAGCAAAAATAAAGTTTGCTAATCTTGTGTCAAATTCAAAATAGGTGATTACTACTATTTGTAGCTATGGCCCATCTTCTCATGAATAGTGCATGTCCATAGTAGACTCAGATGATAGTGGGGCAATCAAACATATTAGCTTGTACCATAGTTTCTTTAGTTCACTTGAACCTCCTACATGAAATACTATCACATGTGCTCACAACTCCTATCATACAATGGAAGTTGGTAAGATCATTCTCCCTATAGCTGATGATAGTTTTTTTCACATCGTCACATGCTTTTCTTATGCCAAGCATTAAGAAAAACGTGTTGTTAGCTTCAACATTAGCCAAGATCAACTTGGTTTTCAAATTTGTTGATGACATGTGTACAACTTAGGATCTTTCCAATGGTGATGTAATTATTTCTTTTAGAATTTTATGTCATGGGTTGTATAAGCTCATACACTATGCAGAATGTGGAATGATTTAGCATGTGAAATTCATCACTCTTAAGAAATCTCGATGCAAACCTTTGGCATGCATGCTTTGGTCATCTAAGTTTTTCTCTTTTGCTTCACGTCCACAAATCTGAATTGGTGTCCTCTTTACCTAAAGTTGAGACACCTCGTAAATATGTCTACCAAGGCTGTATTTTGCACAAAATGCAGCATTCCTTGTTCCCAAAAGATGGTTCAGTACAAGCTTCTCAAATGTTCCAGGTTATTCGAAGTGATGTCTCTAGTCCTATGAAGACACCATCTTTGGGAAGTATCTTTACTTCGTGAATTTTATTGATGATTTTTACAAGAATGCATGAGTGTTTCCATTGAAAATCCAAAGTATTTATGTGCTTCAAATAATTTCTAGTTATGATTGGGAAACCATTAGAATGTAAAATAGGAACCCTCCATTTTGATTGAGAAGGGAAATACATGTCTTCTAATTTTAATGCATTTTTGGCTAAACATGGATTAAAACATTTGCATATACACCTCAATAGAATAAAGTTGGTAAAAGAAAGAATCGGTCTCTCAAAATCAAGCTTTATCACATAGCTTCTAGCTTGAGGTTCCTAGGTGTGCAGCATATGTACTTAACAGATGACCCACCAAAGCACTAGAGTCTTTCACTCCATATCAGGCTTGGCATGGTCCCAATCTATCTGTGGCTCATTTGTGTGTCTTTGGTTGTCTTGTACATGCAATAGTGCCTAAAAAACAATGTAGGAAGCTGGATGATAAAGTAGTGAAACATATTTTTTCTTAATATAATTTTGAAAGTAAAGGCTATCATTGGTATCATCCACAAAGGAAACACATTTTGGTTAGTTGTGATATTCTTTTGTGCATTATGAAATTCAGCCATTACTTTCATGTACTAATGAGACATCACTTAGCTCCAGAGATATGCATGAGACATCTCTTTTTGGTTGAAGTGTCAAGTCATGGTCCAAATAAGGCAATTTCTCAGCCTTTACTGGTTTCACATGATGATGCACATCATTCCAATTCTTGTGCCAATTTAGATGAGGCACTTGTTGATGAGATGGCTGATGTTGACAAGGCAAAAACTAAGCCTAAGTGGCTAATGTAGACTCTATAAGATAGCAAATTAGATGCATCTTTTCCATATGGTACACCGCTCATCCCTCATAGTGGTTCTTTTGCATCAAGTTTCCATGTTATGGCTACCCTTGGTCTCTATGAAGAGAAGGAGCCTATTTATTCTGATGAAGCATGAAATTTAAAAATTTGGATAGGTGCTATGCAATCTAAAAAAGATGCTATATCATGAGAAATGGTACTTCGTCTTTATGTGAATTGCCTCTAGGAAAAAAGGCCATTAGCACTAAATGGGTATACAAGTTGAAGCATAAACCTGATGAATTTGTTTGCAGGTATAAGGCTGGGCTTGTTGCAAAAGCATATGCTCAAGAGAGAGGCATTGATTTTCATGAGACCTTTGGTTTTGCATGCAGAATGACTTCCATTTGTAGCATTTGTGCACTCCTAGCTCATCATGGTTGGAATGTACACCAATTGGACATTAAAACTACATGTTTGAATAGTGACTTGGATAAAGAAGTGTATGTTTTTGCACCCCATCGTTTTGTGTAGAAAGGGATCAATTATTGGAGCATGCGAACACAAAGGAGGAAATTTTGGACATGTTTACTAAAGTTCTTGATGAGACAAAGATTCTTAAGGTTCATAGATGCATTCACATGAATGTTATAGGTCAAAGCACAAGGTGGAGTTTTCAAAATTAAGATCCAACCTTAGAGAGAAAAAATATTGAATTTTATCATATATTATTCACAAGTGAAGCTTGAAATTATGTGTTTGAACCATAATTTTCTATTTTGCCAAAAAGAAATCAATTATTGGTCAATATGAGGTGTATTATTTGATTGTTGATTAGGATCTTTGATTGTAGTAGTGGTTCACCATTCTCTACTATAGGACAATTCAAAGTCATATTCATGGTTTTATTAATCATAATCACTTTTATTTTTACAACTTGATCATTCATTGAAGTGAGGATGCAACACCACCGAATAAGAAGACTAGTGTAGACACATCAGGTTGATCAAGTTACATTTTTTTATCGATGAGTTCTTCTTGATGTGTGTCACATCTTGGATCACTAGGTTGCACATGCAATGAGAAAATGATAAATCAATGCACATTGCGAATTTGGTGTAATGTATGTATATACAATCAATTAGCTTCTCTTACAACATATACTTCTCCATACCTCATATTTTTATTGGAGTGACTCTACTCATGTTACATAACTAAGTCTAGTTATATCTCAAAACGTTAAAAGAAAATATCATAGTGATTATGGATCATTATTAACTAGTCTAGACTTCTATCGTAGTAAGATAATCTTTGATGGCCTAGGACCTTCAGTTCGCATTGGAAGTTTGATTCACATACCATCACTAAAATGTATATGTTGTCTTGACACCATAAGATTTCTTAAAAATGCAAAAAAAAATGTTATAAAGAACAAAAATGTAGTAAATATATATACACATACACAAGCAAACACATAGACACACAGACCTACACACACACACACATATACATATACACAAGCAAACACATAGAGACATAGACCCACACACACACACACACACACACACACACATATATATATATATATATATATATATATATATATATATATATATATATATATATATATATATATATATATATATATATATGTGTGTGTGTGTGTGTGTGTGTGTGTGTATATGTATATGTATGTATATATATATATATATATATATATATATATATATATATATATATATATATATATATATATATATATATATATATATATATATATATATATATATATATATATATGTATGTGTATATATATATATATATATATATATATATATTTATATATATATATATATATATATATATATATATATACATATATATATATATATATATATATATATATATATATATATATATATATAAATACACATATATATATATATATATATATATATATATATATATATATATATATATATATATATATATATATATATATATATATATATATATATATGAGTGTGTGTATGTGTCTGTGTGTGAGAGAGAGAAGTGGAGACTGACATGCGTCGGACTCACCTCCCAGCCTATTTATAGCCCTTGCCTAGTCACCATCTAGAGTTCTCTCTAAGGTCCCTCTACTCATTGGCCATCATGAGTAGGTACCTCGTATGAACTCTTTGGCTTTTGGCCTTGGCTATCCCCCGTGCAAGGAACTTCTCCTCCAAGCATGTACATCTCTGGAATATAACACTCTCTCCCCCTTATAAAGATCATTGTAGGCAATGATATAGAAGGAGCTATAAACCTGGGAGTCAGAATCTGTGATTCCAAATAATAAGAGTAGAGTGTACTAGATGTCTGAAATACTAGATAATAAAAACGTGGACAACTCATCTCTTTGCTTCCTATCTATCATTTCCATCCATACATAGTAATCCTTGCCTTGGGCATACTATACGAATCCCTTTGAGGTCCAATGAGTCCATATGTGCACAACATAAGTACTCGGAATATCCTTAGACTCTCTATGCCTACACCTTGACCACTAACTTGTGACGGCTTGTCCCCTGTAGAGAGCTTGGTAGCTTGCCTTTGTCTCCCTGAAATACCCACTGATAGCTTGTCATATGGTATAATTCTTGAAAGTAACTTACTCCACTAGAGTAATGAAACAGAAATACTATGCTCATGTAAAACAATATGATAATGCTCCAATCTCTGTGGAAAGAATACTAAAAATAAATGGAAATCTTTTCCAAATAGTGGTTGATCTCTAAGCTCAAGTAAATCTTTCTGATTTACTTACTGTAACGATATGAAACTCCAAATACAAGATGATAGTCTATTAATGATCCACACTATGGAGCAAGATGTCAATCTATCAACGATCCAAACTATGGACCAAGATTTCAATTATGTCACATCCAAACTATGGATCAAAATCTCGATGTGTCATATATAATAATCCAAACTATGGATCAAAATCTTTCCAATACAACTTAAATCCCAATCCACTCTCTAGAACTAAGTCCATCATGCCAAGTGGAGACCTGCTAAGAAAGTATAGAAACTAGTGGAACTACCAGTGCCTTCTCAATAATAACATGCAAGATGTTCCAAGTGGATGAATTTTGCTTTATCACGAACCACCATCTGATCATCACTATGATCAAATCATTCCCAACTAGGAATGAGGTGTCTCTAGTAAACTATTGTAATAATCTCGCACTCCCAGATATAATGAGGACCATAATATAAGTCCACTAAATACACTAAAAATGGTAAGTAGATGTGTGCACTCATAGCCCACTATGCTAAGCATCTAGCTCACCTTATACACACTATGTATGAAACATGGCCTATTCTCAGGCATATCAAATAAAGTAGTACCTACTCTATGAATTTCTTCTCAATCCAATTGCCTATTCATAGTTCCTAGGTGCAAACCTTGCCTTTCCACTTCTAGGCTACTAGCCTGTGGACTTGCCTTGTTTGCGATCACATACAGAGTGACTGTCTCAACTACCCCTCTGTTGTCTTATAATAGGAAGATCATATGAATGAACTCCAAATCATATAAAAAAAACAATCTCAGAGACTTCTCTCCCATACCATCTCTCCTACACCTAGGTAGAACACAAAGTTTGATGTCCCATACCACCAAAAGTTATACCCCATATAGATGCGTGTATGAGATTAAAGTCGAACACTTCTCACCCAAAAAATAAGAATAACTCAGTGAGTACTCACAACCATAAACAATAATAATGAAATCATGAAGTGTTCCTGAAGTGTTTCCTTCCCTCTATGGAAAGAAGAGAGTCATTCATGTGACTCTATCACTCATAACTATCTTGAATAAAAAACTCATGTTGAGTTCAGAAATGAGAAATCATATGCTAAATCAACTCAATTAGAGTTGTGAAGGATGCGGCTTGCATCAAATATCAACTCAAAATAAACTTGTATGAATCCAATAATATGAAATGAGGACAACTAGCAAAGTTCTCATGTTGCATGGTCTCATCGCACTATATATATTTCTTAACATTTTGATAGAGCTTTCTCTGTCCTACTACGAATGGTCACCATAAACCAATGCTCAATAAACAAGTTTCTAAAGCATGTGCAGCCCATGGTTATCACACCATATCAAAACCATATCATAAAAACCTATGGAAAATCTTTTCCTTTCAACAATCTCTCCTGCATAAACAATTTGAAATAGCAGCAAATTAAAACTTAATTTTAACTATGTTGTACTCGAGAAAAATTTATGAAATTTTCCAACCTTTTGCAACTCTTTTCAATCTTTCATTAGGCACAAAAATCACCTAATTTGGACATTTTTTCAGAGTTTTATAGCCATTTCATTAGACGGGTGGAACACTTGACGACCAACTTTGAAAATATATAGGATCATCTTCTTCAAGCCCTTAGACTGATCAAATCTAGATCAACTTATCTAGTTTGTTCTCACAAAATTTCAATTGAAAATGAAATCAAATATGAATTCAAGAGTATAATTCTATCTCTGCTACACCTGTGCTTAGGTGAGCCGAGAAACAATGCTATTGCACTTTTATAATATCTCCTAACTATGAAGATAAATTCCAAAAGCTTTCAATTTTGGTTATAGTAGCTTCTTAAACAAAAATTTTGAAATTGGAGCTTCCAATATGAAACAATCACGTGTTTATCGGACACATGTACCACTCTTTAGCGAATCCTCGCCGGCAACTGTTCTGCAAAGAATAGGTCAAAATCACCTACAAATTGATATCAAATTTCTTTGAAATTTGCATGGCATGAAGCTAGTACTATCCATCTCTATTGATATAAATTTCATAGTATTTGGACATTTGCGGCTTTGATAATGACCAAAATACTAAGCCTCTATACCTGCAATATTTTAAACATATGCAGAGGCTAACTTTTTATCTTTTCTTTATGTCTCCTAAATGGAGAAACATTTCATCTTGAAATTTTTTACACAAGATGTGGAGGTGTCTATCTAATAGAAACAAAAATATCTCAATTTGATTAAATGAGCTAAGAGAACCAATCACCTCTAGGTGAGATGTTCTTTGATCATTTGATAAGTTCTAGAGGCTGCACTTTCATGTGAAGAGATCATTTGACCTATCAAATGATCTTTAAAAATAATGAAAATTTTTATGCATACTTTGAATCTATTAAGCTTATATATCCAATAAATATCATGCAATTTGGATCTATTAATTAGGAGAAAAACCCTTTGTAATTGGCATATGTTACTTGTTTCAGGCCTCTACCTCTACTAGTAGCACTTCTAGTACAGAGGTCATTTGACCTTTGTAAAAAATATCCAATTTACTTGAAAACTAGTCAGCTCAAAGAAACACCCATAGGCTTCTTTTCCTCCAATGCTCAATAAGTTTGGGCATTCCCTCAAAGAGTGGCATCCAAATCTCTATGAGGCTTCTACCTCACTAACTATTTGCTTAATCAATTTTTTTAATCTAAAAATGACGAGACATGTTAATCCTTATGATTAGACATAATCATTCATTCTCTTGGATGCATTATGACATGGACACATATCCATTCATATGATGATCGTATAGATCGATGCAAACCAATTACCAATCCAAATCGTCTCATTGAAAAATCAACTCTTTACATAGCATCCACCTTTCAATGAAAGTGAATATCTACGGATGTCATTCTAATTATTGCTCTTTTTGCATATTCATTAATTTGATTGCAACCAATCATATACAAGCATTTAATAGTTGTATTGATGATCATAACCATAGCACTCTTGTGTTGAGTCGGGATAAACTTCTTATTGAAGTACATAGACTCGCATGAAGAACATTTCATGTGCTCATGTGTTACTAAAAGAAAACACATCTTAGTTATTCTTGATGCATATACCTTGTCATATACCTATGCATGGTACCTCTATCACATACCTCATGCTCACCCTAACTCATGAGAGTGATACATAAAAGTGATCTTCTACAAACAAAAACTGCATTATGCACTTCAACTTTCTAGGAATCATATCCTTTATGTATGCATGCATCCATTCATGCATCTTCTTCTCTACTTCAAGAAATTCATATGCTTTTACTTATGGACATATAAGACTTCCTCGCTCTCATAATACAACATCACTCTAGTTGTCATATGGCATATAATGCTATATGGCTACAAAAATATGGGGAGCACTTCCCCAAGAAAATGAAGCCTAAACAAATAATAACAATTACAATGATAGGCCTCAGCCTAAACAAATAATAACCATTACAATGATAGGCCTCATTTCTTTATGTTTTCCTTCTTTCTTTCTTTCTTCTTCTTCTTCTCCCATCATGATTTCCTAAATGCTAAAGAATAGTAAAATGCATTTCTTCCTTGTTTATTTGAATATTCATCGGCTTTATTTTTTGTTTGATTTAATTTTGATGATGTTCAAGAATCTTCATGGTCTCCATCAACATACTTTTTAATAAATCGTAAAAACAAAGTTCTCATTATAAAACCTGAAGGGTGGAATTGACGTTATCCAACTTATCAGTTTCTAACTCTAGCATCCCATTAACATTGATCATTTTTTAGAGGGACTTTATTGTTGGAAACAATGTCAGACTAGTCCTAAACTCCAATTTCCAACATTCCTAGCTTTTAGGTGCTTAAACAAATTTTGTTCAATGAAGGTCAAAAATTATTTCTGGCCCATTAGATAAAGCTTCAATAGAGATTTCATTTGGTATATAACATTCAGTCATTTGAGGTCTAGGAATGGTATGAAACCCTAACCCTGATTTTTGCTCAAAAATGCTTTTTGCATTATATGATACCTTAGGTCATTTAAATTTAGAAAATCTAACTAGTATTTTTAATCTAATGAATAAAGAAGCTAATCATTGCAATATAACATGCCCAAAGCAAGTTCATTTTTTTTGAGAAGTTGATCACAAAATCTTCTTTTTGTCCTAGATTTTTATACTTTTTGTTAAAAATTTTATAATACAACCCCTAAGGGATCATTTTTGGCAACCAACACAAGCTATGCATAAGCTAGAATGAGAGTAATACACTTGAATAACATGTGCTCTACCTTTAGTCCACATTTGGAGGAGACCTTGGTAGCCAACCATCAGCATATTGCTAGATGTTGTGAGTAGCAAGTCTAATTTTAGTTTTTCCCTTGCTAGCTCATCAAAATTTTATTTAGGGTTTCTTCAAACTTTGATTTCAAAATTGTTGATGTGTAAAACACCACAAGAAATGAATTAGTGTGACACTAGATCACCTCTATGGTCACCATTAACTCATTGCCACTCCAAACTTTGAGAAATGATAGCCTAAAGTGAGAACTTTGCTTCTACAAAATTCCTAGTCACTGAAATGACATACCTTTAGTATTTTGCTAATTTCTCTTAGCTCAAATATTATTTCTCCATGATATTTTAACGCTGAAACTAGAAGAGTAGAGCTTTCCAACAAGCTATCATATGCATGAAATGGAGCTCTAGATCTCAAGTTATGGCCCTCACAAGATGACCCTGTATGACCTTCCAAAACTGGAAATTTTACCTGTTTTAGTAAATTTCGCTATCTAAAAATAAAAATTCGATGCGTAGCATCGAATTTCAGCCAAAGTTGATGCTGGGCATCGACTTTGAGCTTTTTTAGCCTCTTTTTCTGCAACAAAAATAGCCTCTTTTACACACACATGAATAAGACCACTTTATGTGGGAAGTCGATGCCAGGCATCGACTTTATGCTGAAACTCGATGCGAGGCATCGAGTTGCTCCACAAAATTCATCTTTTCAAGAAGATTTGGCAGTAGATAAAAAAACAGGTATGAAGACAAGGACTTATCAGGTGAGATTTGATGCCAGACATCGACTTCTCGCATAAAACTCAACCTTTCAACATACATTCAATGCCAGGCATCGACTTGCTTGGAAAACTTCAACCTTTCAAATCATTACACAGAAGACAAACACTGGAGATGGAGGAAGAAGACTTATACATAGAACTTTAACTAGTTCTTGTCATAACTATGAAAACTCAAAAGCTTACAAGTGCTTTCTCGCTCAAAAAATCCCAACTATACTCAGTCATACAAAAATGAGTTATTCTCACTTTCTCATTGTCTTCCTCATCGCGTCAACTGATACAAACTAACTTATATAGATTTTCTTATTCTCGTGACTTTTTAAAAAACTTCTAGAACTAAAGTGAACTAACTTTACAAATCTGATACACTTGTGAATTTGTCCCTTCACATAGGCATGGGGTTTTCTTCCTAAGATTTAACCTTCAAATATATGTCCAATTAGTGATTGTTTCTCCAACAGCTCCCCCTCAATCACTATTTGACATTCTCTGTTTCTTCATATCATCTTCTTTTCTTTTACTCTTGCCATGCTTTTGAATCTGCTGGTCTTCATACCATCCAAGCTCTTTGTCATTATGTCTGCTAACTGATCTTTAGTAGAAATGTACTCCACTTCAATCTCCTTCTCCATTACCTTTTCTCTGAGAAAATGATATTGTATCTCTATGTGCTTTGTCCTTGCATGAAAAACTAGATTTGCTGCAAGATAAAGTGAACTCATATTATCTCCATGTATTATAGGTGTACCTTGATCAATGCCTAAGCTTTTGAACAATGTCTGCATCCATATGACCTCCTTAGCTGCTTCCACAAGTCCTTTGTACTCAGCTTCAGTTGATGATAATGCTACTGTATGTTGTTTCTTTGAACACCAACTTATAAGCTTATCACCAATGTATATCATGTAACCATGAGTTGATCTTCTCTCATCCTTGTTACCTGCCCAGTCTGAGTCACTATATGCTCTCAACTTCAAATCTGATGTAAAAGGATAATATAATCCTTCCTTTATAGTTCCTTTGATATATCTAAGAACTCTTTGACCTGCAATCCAATGTGGGTCCTTTGGAAAATGCATGAATTGTGACAGACTCCCACTACATAACTAAGATCAAGTCTTGTTAGTGTAGCATAAATCAAACTACCCACAAGAGATTGATACTTCCTCATATCTTTGTATTCTGCACCATCATATTTACTGAGCTTGTGATTAACTTCAAGTGGAGTTGAGGCTTCTCTGCAATTTTCCATATCAAACTTCTTCAATAGATTCAGAAGATACCTTTCTTGTGATACATATATGCCATGATCTGTATAAGTGACTTCCATTCCAAGAAAGTATGACAACTTTCCTAGATCACTGATCTTGAACTCTTTCTCAAGTAATCTCTTTACCTCCTTGATTCTTCATCTGAACTACCTGTGATTATAATGCCATCTACATAAATACAAATGTAGATTGTACCTTCCTCTGTTCTTTTGATGAGTAGACTTGGATCTGCTTTTGAACTTTGATATCCAAGTTCATTGAGATACTTCACCAGTCTATAGTTCCATGCTCTTGGAGCTTGCTTCAATCCATACAATGCTCTTCTCAACCTGCAAACAAAATTTGGATACCTGGAATCTATAAACCCTTGAGGTTGTTCCATGTATACCTCATCTGATATGTATCGATTCAAAAATGCATTCTTTATATCCAATTGACTTAGGGTCCATCCTTTTGAAGCTCCAATAGCAATGATTGTCCTTATAGTTGGCATCTTAGTTACAGGACTGAATGTCTCATCATAATCTATGCCATAGGTTTGGGCATAGCCTTTCACCACCAGTCTAGCTTTGTATCTGGCTATACTTCCATCTGCAAGCTTCTTCACTTCATAAACCCATTGATTTCCAATTACTTTCTTACCATTTGGTTTAGGAACAAGTTCCCATGTCTTGTTCTCCTCCAGTGCATTGAAATCTTCCTTCATTGCTTCTTCCCATTGCTTCTTACCTTTTGCTTCATCATAGTTCTGAGGTTCTTCATCATCTTTGACCATATATGCATAGTTCTTATGAGTTATGTAAGAAGTATCATAAGAATACCTTTCTCGTTGTCCTCTAGTCCTGCTTGACCTTCTTGGTTCACATTCTTCATAAGTGTCTCGATACACCTCTTCATCAAATATAGAAGCTTCTTCATTCCTTCTTGTTAATCCACTTCTGGATGTACTTGCTTGCATATAGTCTTCATCTCTATTCACCTGCACAATTGATTTTCCTTTCTCACATCTTCTTACCTCCTCTTCAAATTCTTCAGCTGTATGACTTTGATCTGCATACCAACTTTTCTGTTCATCAAATGTAACATCGCTAGAAACAAGAAATTGTTTGGTTAGAGGATTCCACAACCTGTAACCCATCTGCTTTTCATCATAACCAATGAACACATATTTTTCTCCCTTTGGTTCAAGTTTATGTCCAAGTTGTGATGGCACATAAGCATATGCAATTGATCCAAACACTCTACAATGATCTAGTGTTGGTTTCTTACCCCACCAAGCTTCATATGGAGTCATTCCATTGAGAGCTGCACATGGTAATCTATTCACAAGATATGTAGTTGTATTTACAGCCTCAGCCCAAAGATAATTTCGACAATTCTTCTCCTTTAGCATAGCTCTAGCAAACTCAATCAAAGTCCTGCTCCTTCTTTCTGCTACACCATTTTGTTGTGGTGTATACCTCCAGGTTATTTCCCTCTTAATACCTGCATTCCAAAGATAATCATTGAACTCTTGGGAGAAGTATTCTCCACCTCCATCAGACCTTAGTCTCTTAAGCTTTTGACCTGTGACTCTCTCTACATATGCATGAAAATGCTTGAAAGCTCCAAACACTTCTGATCTTTCCTTTAAAACATATAATGGTATCCATCTTGTAGCATCATCAATGAAAAGAACATAATACCTTGAGCCACTGATAGATCCTTCTTTTGTTGGTCCCCATACATCTGTATGAATGAGCTCTAGTAATCCATCATGTTTGAATCCTTTCTTTTGAAATGGTAACCTATGTGCTTTACCCATTTGACATGCTTCACATTTATAAACCATATGTTGACTTTGCACATTTGGCAATCCTAGTACAGAGTGATTAGCAACCATAGCTTTAATTCCTCTTTCAATGAAATGACCTAATCTCTTATGCCAGAGATCAAGTTCTGTAAAAACTCCTTCACCATGTGTGAGCAAAGCTTGACCAATGTTCCCTTGCACTCTTAAAGTAAAGAGTTTACCTTCTTTCTTACCAGAGACAATCTGATTATATCCATTCTCTGGATCTTCCACAAATACTCCTTCATTTGTAAACCTGACTTGAAAACCTTTTTCAACTATCTATCCCACACTAATCAAGTTTTTAGGTATTTTAGGAACATACAAAACATTAGTTAGCAAATCTGCTCCACTCTTGCATTTCACTTTTCCAATTGAATTAACACTATGTCTTGTATTATCACCTGTTTGAACTGTATGACTAGAAATGCCTTTTTCCAATTCTGACATCAATTCTATGTTTCCTGACAAATGATTAGAACATCCAGAGTCAATGTAAAATACCTTTAGATCCTCTTTATTTGATGTGTTGATTGAGTTCATCATCAATGATGTATGACTTTCATTCTGTGTGTCATTTGCATAGTTGTAGTAGGTGGTGTTGTAGGATTGATTCTGTCCCCAACTTCTTCCTCCACCTCTACCATAGCCTCCTCTTTGATTTTGTGTACCTCTTTGAAAATTACTTTGATATCTTCCACCTCGGCCTCAGCTATTGTTGTTTTGATTCTGGTTTGATCCTTGTTGGTTGTGCCAACAGTCATGAGCTAAATGATTACTCAATCCAAAGATCCAGCAAGCCTTCTTGTTGTTATTTTGATTACCTCTTCCTCTTCCAAAACCTCTTGCTCTTCCTCTTCCTGTGCCTTTACCTCTTGCATAATAAACTTGAGAACTTGACTCTTCTTCATCCTTTGCTTTACCTTTATCTCCTTTCTTCTTGTTCTTCATGTACATTGCAGAACTTTTTCCTTTATCTCCATCTCCCTTCAAATCTTGCTCATATGTGAGGATCAAACCAAGTAATTGATTCAAATCTGGAACATAATGATTTAATGAAAGTTCTGTTGATAAGACAAAAGGTTTCCACCTTTCATCCCCTCTCAAACCTGCAAGTAATTGAGCAATCAACCTGTGATCCTTAATATCTTCATCTATGGATCCAAGGCTATCTGCAAGATCCTTCATCTTAGTGACATAATCACTAATACTTTGACTTGGCTTCTTCTTGAATGTTGTAAACTCTGACCATAGACTTGCTTTCCTTGCTTTGGTAGTACTTTGGAAATGATACTCCAATGCATTCCATATATCTTCAGATGATTCCAATCCTCTGATGTGTGGTAGCAAAGGATCAGAGATTGTATTGTAGATGTAGGCTTTTACACTTGCATCCTTCTTCTGCCAATGCTTTAAAGCATCAAGTTCTTCTTTCTTTGGTCGGCTTTCATCTTCAAATACTAGCTTCTCTTCTTCACCTGTAACATATATCATGAGATCCTTACTCATAAGTAAGGCTTCCATTCTCATTACCCATGCAAGGTAATTATCTCTGTCCAGTTTGTCAATGGAGATATGATCTGCCATACTCCTTCCCTTCTGCTGCAACCTGTGAGCTTAAAGGATAAAGGATAATACCTTTTCAAGTTCTTTGTGTATGAGGATACTTCGAAAGTAGTCTTTTGATGCCTTGTGTCTTCAAATGCTTCACCTTTCAAACTTTAATGGAAAACTTTCCAAAACTTCTCGTACCTTGGCCGCCTTCTGCTCTTTAAGACCTTTCTGCTTTGATACCACTTGTTGATGTGTAAAACACCACAAGAAATGAATTAATGTGACACTAGAACACCTCTATGGTCACCATTAAGTCATTGCCACTCCAAACTTTGAGAAATGATAGCCTAAAGTGTGAACTTTGCTTCTACAAAAATTCATAGTCACTGAAATGACATACCTTCAGTATTTTGCTAATTTCTCTTAGCTCAAATATTATTACTGCATGAGCTTCCAAGCCTGAAACTAGAAGAGTAGAGCTTTCCAACAAGCTATCATATGCATGAAACGGAGCTCTAGAACTCAAGTTATGGCCCTCACAAGATGACCCTGTATGACCTTCCAAAACTGGAAATTTCACCTATTGATCTTTGTCAAATGACAATAGAAAGTAGAAATGATAAACACATTGTGATAATTATTTCTGGCATAGGTGGCACCAAAGAAGAGGCCTACTTAGAGGTGTTTGTTTGCATTGGATTATTGGCACATTAGTAATGCTTTTGACAACTCGAAGGGGAAGTTGTCTTCTGCTCTGTCGATGTGATCTAGATGTTGTTGCCAACAAGAACAGTGTTGTGGACAAGAAGCTTACCTAACCTTATGACTTGGAAGGAACTAGGTTTGAAAATGATGACTTGACTAACTTTCCTTCTTCAATTATGATTTTATCCATCACTCCTTATATTGCGGCCATAGTTACCATGGCCTTTGATAACTCATCTTGCATTGGAAAGTTGTTTGCACTTCTAGCATGCATTTTTGTCTCCTGTTGGGCTTCTTGTATACTGTGTTTATTAGATATTCACTCGATGGGCTCAGCAGCGAAGAAAGGAAATAGTAGGCAACAATGATTGATAGGTTTCTAAGGCATGAGGATTAGTAGTAGACAAAAAAGGAGTCTTTTTTCCTTTTTATTGAAAGTTCTCGAAGGATATTATTCCCTTTGGTGGGGTTTTTTACTTCCACTACTCTCACGGAGGGGGGGATCTCTCATTGGGTGATGGAGGAATTTCTTTTTTTAGAAGCCCTTTGTGAAGCATTGACCGGGGGGCGGGGGGAGGATCCAACGGTGCACTCAACAAAGAGGGGGGAGTCTTCTATCTTTCATCTTTTTGAGTTTTTTGCCCGATCAAGGTTGTGTGCCTAAGCTTCCTCTATTCCTTGATCGCCTTCCACAGCCTACTCAGGTCGTCTTCATCTTTGGCTTGATAAGTGGGACTGATATGGAAGAAAATGAATTGGATTTTGGGAAAGGAGAGGAAAAACAATCTCAATACAAGGCTATCAATCCTATGGGTCCTGTCCCTTCCATTGATGATGATAGTTTCTACTCTTTGAAGAGTCATCCGATCTTGAGATACCTATCGTTTGCATATCCATGCATTGCGCATCTTTGACATCTTGATGTGTGCTAGCTATCCTACAAATGTGAAGAAAAGAGCACAGATCAAATGCATATTGGATTGGCATCAAATAAACCTACACCATGGCTCTGCTAGTTTGAAAGTGAACCAGCTAATTAAGATTGAGTTTGGTCGACCTTTGGACAAGAAGGTTGCAACCAAATCTGAAGCTCTCCCAAAAGCCTCTATTAAGAAAATAGATGCTCTCTGGTTGAATGAGATGGCTTTTGTTTTAATAAGAAGTTTAGAACCTTCGATATGTGCTCTAAGCTTGGCCTACGAGTTGATGCAAGTGGAGGTACAAATGTAGGTGTTCCTCATGGTGTTGATCAAGAAGCTTGCAATTTTTAACCACAACAAGGCACTCAATCCCACGTCGGAAATTTCGATGGATGTTAGCTGAGCTGAGTTGGTAGTGTAGGAGAGTTGCTTTTATAATGAAATAAATTGGGACCATTTTTCCTATTACTTTTTCATACCGTAAACATTCATTGGGATACGAACTTGTCATCCGAGATGACAACATCCAAAAATCACAATCCACTCTTACTCCGAGGAAGGTTAGAGATATCCCACTTGATCTTGGGGATTATCTTTCATTTGGGTCACCCATCCAAGATAGAGTTTTCTGCAAATCCTCTACTTCGTGAAACCCTTTCTTGATGAGATTTTAATACGATGTGTGGTAAATGGTGAAGGGGATGCGAATGTGTTTAACAAACATGGATTCTCGAAATCAACATTTCCTTTGAGTAGTTGCGTTTCAATGCAAGCTGAATCAACGTTAATTCCCACTCGCCCTTAATTCGAAGTTGGAATTTCAATTGGATTTCTAATCGTTTAAACTTTTGAGCTTCAAAATAGTACCCTTGTCCAAGATCAAACTTTGAAAATATCTTTGCTCCTTCCAATTGATCAAACAGATCATACTTTCAAGGCCATGGATATTTTCTCCTTATAATGAATTCGGTCAAAGCTTGATAATCAATGCACAAAATCATTTATTCATCTTTCTTCTTTACAAAGCGGATAGGAGTTGCACACAAAGACTGTGTAAGTTTTATTTGTTTCTCCACTTTAGCTTGTTGGGAGTATGGGAATCAGTGGGAAGTTTTATAGATTGGACTATGCTTAATCTAAGAGAAAGGCTAAAGCATGCTTTTCTTTCCCATTAAGTAGGCGACTAAGTCATGGGAAGCTCATTTGCAAAAATATCCAACTACATATTCATTATGAGCTTACACCTAGACTTTTTATTGTTAGATAGATGAACTAAGACACACAAAAGTGAATTTATATCATAAACATGATTACATTGTTTGGAAGTAACATCTATAATTTCTCTAAAAGAGGCAACAAAGTGTCATAGACATCTTTGGAGCTAAGTAATGTCTCCTAGGCACATGAAAGTAATGGCTGATTTGCATCTTCCATAAAAAACCTCATGGATAACAAAAATGCATTTAGTCTATGGATGATATAAATGATAGTATTTGCTTTCAAAATTGTACCCAACAAGAACAAAGTTCACTAAAAAACCTAATAGACTTGCAAAATTAGTTCTTGAAGGTGATGCAAATGGTATCGAAGTTGAGAATCTTGAAATCCATGTTCGTGCTATAGTCTTGTTGCACCTATTGTAGAGAAACTTTGTTGGGATGGCATAGCTGCTGAGGCACACACATTGATAGCTTTGTTTATCAAACATGCGATTATCCATCATATTTGCTCTTGCAAAAGAGTAAAGGATGCTTGGAATACACTTATCACATTTTACTAGGAAACAAATGAGGCTCATGGTGCTTACCTCCAATAAGAGTTGGAGATTAATCATATGAATAAAGGAGATTCTATGGATGGGTTTTTAACAAAGATCAAAGATTTCAAACAGTAGTTGATTTCTAAAAATGAGGTCTTGCTAGATAGTTCACTTGTGTAACCCTTTCTTAATGGTCTTCCTAGTTCATATTAGAGTTTTGCTACTACTCTTTTGTTGATGATGAGAGGCGATCCAATTCCTGAGCATTCAAGGAGTTACTTTCTGATTTATTGAAGGAAGATCAGTCTATGCAAAACTATGTTGTAGATCAAACTTTTTTTGGTAGTGAGAAGGGCAAAGGTAAATGGAGGATCATCTACTAGTGAGCAAAAGTTTTCTAATTCTTCACAATCAAAAAGGGAAGACAAAGAGAAGAAGAAAATAGAACAATAGAAACAATTCTATAAATACTATGAAGGAAATGACCATGTCATAAAGAGTTTTCAAACACTTGCTGCAAAAGAGGCAAAGAAGAAAGAGGTTCGAATGGTTGTTGCAAAAGCCACTACAGCAAAAATAAAGTTTGCTAATCTTGTGTCAAATTCAAAATAGGTGATTACTACTATTTGTAGCTATGGCCCATCTTCTCATGAATAGTGCATGTCCATAGTAGACTCAGATGATAGTGGGGCAATCAAACATATTAGCTTGTACCATAGTTTCTTTAGTTCACTTGAACCTCCTACATGAAATACTATCACATGTGCTCACAAATCCTATCATACAATGGAAGTTGGTAAGATCATTCTCCCTATAGCTGATGATAGTTTTTTTCACATCGTCACATGCTTTTCTTATGCCAAGCATTAAGAAAAACGTGTTGTTAGCTTCAACATTAGCCAAGATCAACTTGGTTTTCAAATTTGTTGATGACATGTGTACAACTTAGGATCTTTCCAATGGTGATGTAATTATTTCTTTTAGAATTTTATGTCATGGGTTGTATAAGCTCATACACTATGCAGAATGTGGAATGATTTAGCATGTGAAATTCATCACTCTTAAGAAATCTCGATGCAAACCTTTGGCATGCATGCTTTGGTCATCTAAGTTTTTCTCTTTTGCTTCACGTCCACAAATCTGAATTGGTGTCCTCTTTACCTAAAAGTTGAGACACCTAGTAAATATGTCTGCCAAGGCTGTATTTTGCACAACATGCAGCATTCCTTGTTCCCAAAAGATGGTTCAGTACAAGCTTCTCAAATGTTCCAGGTTATTCGAAGTGATGTCTCTAGTCCTATGAAGACACCATCTTTGGGAAGTATCTTTACTTCATGAATTTTATTGATGATTTTTACAAGAATGCATGAATGTTTCCATTGAAAATCCAAAGTATTTATGTGCTTCAAATAATTTCTAGTTATGATTGGGAAGCCATTAGAATGTAAAATAGGGACCCTCCATTTTGATCGAGAAGGGAAATACGTGTCTTCTAATTTTAATGCATTTTTGGCT
>CM035421.1:89544032-89581532 GCA_020310875.1 Ceratopteris richardii
ATAAACAAGTATCTAAAGCATGTCCAGCCCATGGTTATCACACCATATCAAAACCATATCATAAGAACCTATGGAAAATCTTTTCCTTTCAACAATCTCTCCTGCATAAACAATTTGAAATAGCAGCAAATTAAAACTTACTTTTAACTAGGTTTTACTCAAGAAAAATTTATCAAATTTTCCAACCTTTTGCAACTTTTTTCAATCTTTCATTAGGCACAAAAATCACCTAATTTGGATATTTTTTCAGAGTTTTATAGCCCCATCTTCTTGAAGCCCTTAGACTGATCAAATCTAGATGAACTTATCTAGTTTGTTCTCACAAAATTTCAATTCAAAATGAAATCAAATATGAATTCAAGAGTATAATTCTATCTCTGCTACACCTGTGCTTAGGTGAGCCGAGAAACAATGCTATTGCACTTTTATAATATCTCCTAACGATGAAGATAAATTCCAAAAGCTTTCAATTTTGGTTATAATAGCTTCTTAAACAAAAATTTTTAAATTGGAGCTTCCAATATGAAACAATCACGTGTTTATCGGACACATGTACCACTCTTTAGCGAATCCTCGCCGGCATTTGTTCTGCAAAGAATAGTTCAAAATCACCTACAAATTGATATCAAATTTCTTTGAAATTTGCATGGCATGTAGCTAGTACTATCCACCTCTATTGATATAAATTTCATAGTATTTGGACATTTGCGGCTTTGATAATGACCAAAATACTAAGCCTCTATACCTGCAATATTTTAAACATTTGCAGAGGCTAACTTTTTATCTTTTCTTTATGTCTCCTAAATGGAGAAACATTTCATCTTGGAATTTTTTACACGGGATGTGGAGTTTCTATCTAATAGAAACAAAAATATCTCAATTTGATTAAATGAGCTAAGAGAGCCAATCACCTCTAGGTGAGATGTTCTTTGATCATTTGATAGGTTCTAGAGGCTGCACTTTCATGTGAAGAGATCATTTGACCTATCAAATGATCTTTAAAAATAATGAAAATTTTTATGCATACTTTGAATCTATTAACCTTATATATCCAATAAAAATCATGCAATTTGGATCTATTAATTAGGAGAAACACCCTTTGTAATTGGCATATGTTACTTGTTTCAGGCCTCTACCTCTACTAGTAGCACTTCTAGTACAGAGGTCATTTGACCTTTGTAAAAAATATCCAATTTACTTGAAAACTAGTCAGCTCAAAGAAACACCCATAGGCTTCTTTTCCTCCAATGCTCAATAAGTTTGGGCATTCCCTCAAAGAGTGGCATCCAAATCTCTATAAGGCTTCTACCTCACTAACTATTTGCTTAATCAATTTTTTTAATCTAAAAATGACGAGACATGTTAATCCTTATGATTAGACATAATCATTCATTCTCCTGAATGCATTATGACATGGACACATATCCATTCATATGATGATCGTATAGATCAATGCAAACCAATTAACAATCCAAATCGTCTCATTGAAAAATCAACTCTTTACATAGCACCCACCTTTCAATGAAAGTGAATATCTACGGACGTCATTCTAATTATTGCTCTTTTTGCATATTCATTAACCTGATTGCAACCAATCATATACAAGCATTTAATAGTTGTATTGATGATCATAACCATAGCACTCTTGTGTTGAGTCGGGATAAACTTCTTATTGAAGTACATAGACTCGCATGAAGAACATTTCATGTGCTCATGTGTTACTAAAAGAAAACACATCTTAGTTATTCTTGATGCATATACCTTGTAATATACCTATGCATGGTACCTCTATCACATACCTCATGCTCACCCTAACTCATCAGAGTGATACAGAAAAGTGATCTTCTACAAACAAAAACTGCATTATGCACTTCAACTTTCTAGGAATCATATCCTTTATGTTTGCATGCACCCATTCATGCATCTTCTTCTCTACTTCAAGAAATTCATATGCTTTTACTTATGGACATATAAGACTTCCTCGCTCTCATAATACAACATCACTCTAGTTGTCATATGGCATATAATGCTATATGGCTACAAAAATATGGGGAGCACTTCCCCAAGAAAATGAAGCCTAAACAAATAATAACCATTAGAATGATAGGCCTCAGCCTAAACAAATAATAACCGTTACAATGATAGGCCTCATTTCTTTATGTTTTCCTTCTTTCTTTCTTTCTTCTTCTTCTTCTCCCATCATGATTTCCTAAATGCTAAAGAATAGTAAAATACATTTCTTCCTCGTTTATTTGAATATTCATCGGCTGTATTTTTTGTTTGATTTAATTTTGATGATGCTCAAGAATCTTCATGGTCTCCATCAACATACTTTTTAATAAATCGTAAAAACAAAGTTCTCATTATAAAACCTGAAGGGTGGAATTGTCGTTATCCAACTTATCAGTTTCTAACTCTAGCATTCCATTAACATTGATCATTTTTTAGAGGGACTTTATTGTTGGAAACAATGTCAGACTAATCCTAAACTCCAATTTCCAACATTCCTAGCTTTTAGGTGCTTAAACAAATTTTGTTCAATGAAGGTCAAAAATTATTTCTGGCCCATTAGATAAAGCTTCAATAGAGATTTCATTTGGTATATAACATTCAGTCATTTGAGGTCTAGGAATGGTATGAAACCCTAACCCTGATTTTTGCTCAAAAATGCTTTTTGCATTATATGATACCTAAGGTCATTTAAATTTAGAAAATCTAACTAGTATTTTTAATCTAATGAATAAAGAAGCTAATCATTCCAATATAACATGCCCAAAGCAAGTTCGTTTTTTTTTTTAAGTTGATCACAAAATCTTCTTTTTGTCCTAGCTTTTTATACTTTTTGTTAAAAATTTTATAATACAACCCCTAAGGGATCATTTTTGGCAACCAACACAAGCTATGCATAAGCTAGAATGAGAGTAATACACTTGAATAACATGTGCTCTGCCTTTAGTCCACATTTGGAGGAGATCTTGGTAGCCAACCATCAGCATATTGCTAGATGTTGTGAGTAGCAAGTCTAATTTTAGTTTCTCATTTGCTAGCTCATCAAATTCTTATTTAGGGTTTCTTCAAACTTTGATTTCAAAATTGTTGATGTGTAAAACACCACAAGAAATGAATTAGTGTGACACTAGATGACCTCTATGGTCACCATTAACTCATTGCCACTACAAACTTTGAGAAATGATAGCCTAAAGTGAGAACTTTGCATCTACAAAAATTCCTAGTCACTGAAATGACATACGTTTAGTATTTTGCTAATTTCTCTTAGCTCAAATATTATTTCTCCATGATATTTTAACGCTGAAACTAGAAGAGTAGAGCTTTCCAACAAGCTATCATATGCATGAAACGGAGCTCTAGAACTCAAGTTATGGCCCTCACAAGATGACCCTGTATGACCTTCCAAAACTGGAAATTTTACCTATTTTAGTAAATTTCGCTATCTAAAAATAAAAATTCGATGCCTAGCATCGAATTTCAGCCAAAGTTGATGCTGGGCATCGACTTTGAGCTTTTTTAGCCTCTTTTTCTGCAACAAAAATAGCCTCTTTTACACACACATGAATAAGACCACTTTATGTGGGAAGTCGATGCCAGGCATCGACTTTATGCTGAAACTTGATGCCAGGCATCGAGTTGCTCCACAAACTTCATCTTTTCAAGAAGATTTGGGAGTAGATAAAAAACAGGTATGAAGACAAGGACTTATCAGGTGAGATTCGATGCTAGACATCGACTTCTCGCATAAAACTCAACCTTTCAACATACATTCAATGCCACGCATCGACTTGCTTGGAAAACTTCAACCTTTCAAATCATTACACAGAAGAAAAACACTGGAGATGGAGGAAGAAGACTTATACATAGAACTTTAACTAGTTCTTGTCATAACTATGAAAACTTAGAAGCTTACAAGTGCTTTCTCGCTCAGAAAATCCCGACTATACTCAGTCATACAAAAATGAGTTATTCTCACTTTCTCATTGTCTTCCTCATCGCGTCAATTGATACAAACTAACTTATATAGATTTTCTTATTCTCGTGACTTTTTAAAAAACTTCTAGAACTAAAGTGAACTAACTTTACAAATCTGATACACTTGTGAATTTGTCCCTTCAAATAGGCATGGGGTTTTCTTCCTAAGATTTAACCTTCAAATATATGTCCAATTAGTGATTGTTTCTCCAACAGCTCCCCCTCAATCACTATTTGACATTCTCTGTTTCTTCATATCATCTTCTTTTCTTTTACTCCTGCCATGCTTTTGAATCTGCTGGTCTTCACACCATGCAAGCTCTTTGTCATTATGTCTACTAACTGATCTTTAGTAGAAATGTACTCCACTTCAATCTCCTTCTCCATTACCTTTTCTCTAAGAAAATGATATTGTATCTCTATGTGCTTTGTCCTTGCATGAAAAACTAGATTTGCTGCAAGATAAAGTGAACTCATATTATCTCCATGTATTATAGGTGTACCTTGATCAATGCCTAAGCTTTTGAACAATGTCTGCATCCATATGACCTCCTTAGCTGCTTCCACAAGTCCTTTGTACTCAGCTTCAGTTGATGATAATGCTACTGTATGTTGTTTCTTTGAACACCAACTTATAAGCTTATCACCAATGTATATCATGTAACCATGAGTTGATCTTCTGTCATCCTTGTTACTTGCCCAGTTTGAGTCACTATATGCTCTCAACTTCAAATCTGATGTAAAAGGATAATATAATCCTTCCTTTATAGTTCCTTTGATATATCTGAGAACTCTTTGACCTGCAATCCAATGTGGGTCCTTTGCAAAGTGCATGAATTGTGACAAGACTCCCACTACATAACTAAGATCAGGTCTTGTTAGTGTAGCATAAATCAAACTACCCACAAGAGATTGATACTTCCTCATATCTTTGTATTCTACACCATCATATTTACTGAGCTTGTGATTAACTTCAAGTGGAGTTGAAGCTTCTCTGCAATTTTCCATATCAAACTTCTTCAATAGATTCCGAAGATCCTTTCTTCTGATACATATATGCCATGATCTGTATAAGTGACTTCCATTCCAAGAAAGTATGACAACTTTCCTAGATCAGTGATCTTGAACTCTTTCTCAAGTAATCTCTTTACCTCCTTGATTCCTTCATCTGAAGTACCTGTGATTATAATGTCATCTACATAAATACAAATGTAGATTGTACCTTCCTCTGTTCTTTTGATGAGTAGACTTGGATCTGCTTTTGAACTTTGATATCCAAGTTCATTGAGATACTTCACCAGTCTATAGTTCCATGCTCTTGGAGCTTGCTTCAATCCATACAATGCTCTTCTCAACCTGCAGACAAAATTTGGATACCTGGAATCTATAAACCCTTGAGGTTGTTCCATGTATACCTCACCTGATATGTATCGATTCAAAAATGCATTCTTTATATCCAATTGACTTAGGGTCCATCCTTTTGAAGCTGCAATAGCAATGATTGTCCTTATAGTTGGCATCTTCGCTACAGGACTGAATGTCTCATCATAATCTATGCCATAGGTTTGGGCATAGCCTTTCACCACCAGTCTAACTTTGTATGTGGCTATACTTCCATCTCCAAGCTTCTTCACTTTATAAACCCATTCATTTCCAATTACTTTCTTACCATTTGGTTTAGGAACAAGTTCCCATATCTTGTTCTCCTCCAGTGCATAAGAATCTTCCTTCATTGCTTCTTCCCATTGCTTCTTACCTTTTGCTTCATCATAGTTATGAGGTTCTTCATCATCTTTGACCATATATGCATAGTTCTTATGAGTTATGTAAGAAGTATCATAAGAATACCTTTCTCGTTGTCTTCTAGTCCTGCTTGACCTTCTTGGTTCACATTCTTCATAAGTGTCTCGATACACCTCTTCATCAAATATAGAAGCTTCTTCATTCCTTCTTGTTAATCCACTTCTGGATGTACTTGCTTGCATATAGTCGTCATCTCTATTCACCTGCACAATTGATTTTCCTTTCTCACATCTTCTTACCTCTTCTTCAAATTCTTTAGCTGTATGACTTTGATCTGCATACCAACTTTTCTGTTCATCAAATGTAACATCGCTAGAAACAAGAAATTGTTTGGTTAGAGGATTCCACAACCTGTAACCCATCTGCTTTTCATCATAACCAATAAACATATATTTTTCTGCCTTTGGTTCAAGTTTATGTCCAAGTTGTGATGGCACATAAGCATATGCAATTGATCCAAACACTCTACAATGATCTAGTGTTGGTTTCTTACCCCACCAAGCTTCATATGGAGTCATTCCATTGAGAGCTGCACATGGTAATCTATTCACAAGATATGTAGTTGTATTTACAGCCTCAGCCCAAAGATAATTTCGACAATTCTTCTCCTTTAGCATAGCTCTAGCAAACTCAACCAAAGTCCTGCTCCTTCTTTCTGCTACACCATTTTGTTGTGGTGTATACCTCCAGGTTATTTCCCTCTTAATACCTGCATTCCAAAGATAATCATTGAACTCTTGGGAGAAGTATTCTCCCCCTCCATCAGACCTTAGTCTCTTAAGCTTTTGACCTGTAACTCTCTCTACATATGCATGAAAATGCTTGAAAGCTCCAAACACTTCTGATCTTTCCCTTAAAACATATAATGGTATCCATCTTGTAGCATCATCAATGAAAAGAACATAATACCTTGAGCCACTGATAGATCCTTCTTTTGTTGGTCCCCATACATCTGTATGAATGAGCTCTAGTAATCCATCATGTTTGAATCCTTTCTTTTGAAATGGTAACCTGTGTGCTTTACCCATTTGACATGCTTCACATTTATAAACCATATGTTGACTTTGCACATTTGGCAATCCTAGTAGAGACTGATTAGCAACCATAGCTTTAATTCCTCTTTCACTGAAATGACCTAATCTCTTATGCTAGAGATCAAGTTCTGTAATAACTCCTTCACCATGTGTGAGCAAAGCTTGACCAATGTTCCCTTGCACTCTTAAAGTAAAGAGTTTAACTTCTTTCTTACCAGAGACAATCTGATTATATCCATTCTCTGGATCTTCCACAAATACTCCTTCATTTGTAAACCTGACTTGAAAACCTTTTTCAACTATCTATCCCACACTAATCAAGTTTTTAGGTATTGTAGTAACATACAAAACATTGGTTAGCAAATCTGCTCCACTCTTGCATTTCACTTTTCCAATTGAATGTACACTATGTCTTGTATTACCACCTGTTTGAACTGTATGACTAGAAATGCCTTTTTCCAATTCTGACATCAATTCTATCTTTCCTGACAAATGATTAGAACATCCAGAGTCAATGTAAAATACCTTTAGATCCTCTTTATTTGATGTGTTGATTGAGTTCATCATCAATGATGTATGACTTTCATTCTGTGTGTCATTTGCATAGTTGTAGTAGGTGGTGTTGTAGGATTGATTCTGTCCCCAACTTCTTCCTCCACCTCTACCATAGCCTCCTCTTTGATTTTGTGTACCTCTTTGAAAATTACTTTGATATCTTCCACCTCGGCCTCTGCTATTGTTGTTTTGATTCTGGTTTGATCCTTGTTGGTTGTGCCAACAGTCATGAGCTAAATGATTACTCAATCCACAGATCCAGCAAGCCTTCTTGTTGTTATTTTGATTACCTCTTCCTCTTCCAAAACCTCTTGCTCTTCCTCTTCCTGTGCCTTTACCTCTTGCATAATAAACTTGAGAACTTGACTCTTCTTCATCCTTTGCTTTACCTTTATCTCCTTTCTTCTTGTTCTTCATGTACATTGCAGAACTTTTTCCTTTATCTCCATCTCCCTTCAAATCTTTCTCATATGTGAGGATCAAACCAAGTAATTGATTCAAATCTGGAACATATTGATTTAATGAAAGTTCTGTTGATAAGACAAAAGGCTTCCACCTTTCATCCCCTCTCAAACCTGCAACTAATTGAGCAATCAACCTGTGATCCTCAATATCTTCATCTATGGATCCAAGGCTATGTGCAAGATCCTTCATCTTAGTGACATAATCACTAATACTTTGACTTGGCTTCTTCTTGAATGTTGTAAACTCTGACCATAGACTTGCTTTCCTTGCTTTGGTAGTACTTTGGAAATGATACTCCAATGCATTCCATATATCTTCAGATGATTCCAATCCTCTGATGTGTGGTACCAAATGATCAGAGATTGTATTGTAGATGTAGGCTTTTACACTTGCATCCTTCTTTTGCCAATGCTTTAAAGCATCAAGTTCTTCTTTCTTTGGTCGGCTTTCATCTTCAAATACTGGCTTCTCTTCTTCACCTGTAACATATATCATGAGATCCTTACTCATAAGGAAGGCTTCCATTGTCATTACCCATGCAAGGTAATTATCTCTGTCCAGTTTGTCAATGGAGATATGATCTGCCATACTCCTTCCCTTCTGCTGCAACCTGTGAGCTTAAAGGATAAAGGATAATATCTTTTGAAGTTCTTTGTGTATGAGGATACTTCGAAAGTAGTCTTTTGATGCCTTGTGTCTTCAAATGCTTCACCTTTCAAACTTTAATGGAAAACTTTCCAAAACTTCTCGTACCTTTGCCGCCTTCTGCTCTTTAAGACCTTTCTGCTCTTATACCACTTGTTGATGTGTAAAACACCACAAGAAATGAATTAATGTGACACTAGAACACCTCTATGGTCACCATTAAGTCATTGCCACTCCAAACTTTGAGAAATGATAGCCTAAAGTGAGAACTTTGCTTCTACAAAAATTCATAGTCACTGAAATGACATACCTTCAGTATTTTGCTAATTTCTCTTAGCTAAAATATTATTACTCCATGAGCTTTCAAGGCTGAAACTAGAAGAGTAGAGCTTTCCAACAAGCTATCATATGCATGAAACGCAGCTCTAGAACTCAAGTTATGGCGCTCACAAGATGACCCTGTATGACCTTCCAAAACTGGAAATTTTACCTAATGATCTTTGTCAAATGACAATAGAAAGTAGAAATGATAAACACATTGTGATAATTATTTCTGGTATAGGTGGCACCAAAGAAGAGGCTTACTTAGAGGTGTTTGTTTGCATTGGATTATTGGCACATTAGTAATGCTTTTGACAACTCTAAGGGGAAGTTGTCTTCTGCTCTGTCGATGTGATCTAGATGTTGTTGCCAACAAGAACAGTGTTGTGGACAAGAAGCTTACCTAACCTTATGACTTGGAAGGAACTAGGTTTGAAAATGATAACTTGACTAACTTTCCTTCTTCAATTATGATTTTATCCATCACTCCTTATATTGCGGCCATAGTTACCATGGCCTTTGATAACTCATCTTGCATTGGAAAGTTGTTTGCACTTCTAGCATGCATTTTTGTCTCATGTTGGGCTTCTTGTATACTGTGTTTATTAGATATTCAGTCGATGGGTTCAGCAGCGAAGAAAGGAAATAGTAGGCAACAATGATTGATAGGTTTCTAAGGCATGAGGATTAGTAGTAGACAAAAAAGGAGTCTTTTTTCCTTTTTATTGAAAGTTCTCGAAGGATATTATTCCCTTTGGTGGGGTTTTTTACTTCCACTACTCTTACGGAGGGGGGGATCTCTCATTGGGTGATGGAGAAATTTCTTTTTTTAGAAGCCCTTTGTGAAGCATTGGCCGGGGGGCGGGGGGAGGATCCAACGGTGCACTCAACAAAGAGGGGGAGTGTTCTATTTTTCATCTTTTTGAGTTTTTTGCCCGATCAAGGTTGTGTGCCTAAGCTTCCTCTATTCCTTGATCGCCTTCCAAAGCCTACTCAGGTCGTCGTCATCTTTGGCTTGATAAGTGGGACTGATATGGAAGAAAATGAATTGGATTTTGGGAAAGGAGAGGAAAAACAATCTCAATACAAGGCTATCAATCCTATGGGTCCTGTCCCTTCCATTGATGATGATAGTTTCTACTCTTTGAAGAGTCATCCGATCTTGAGATACCTATCTTTTGCATATCCATGCATTGCGCATCTTTGACATCTTGATGTGTGCTAGCTATCCTACAAATGTGAAGAAAAGAGCACAGATCAAATGCATATTGGATTGGCATCAAATAAACCTACACCATGGCTCTGCTGGTTTGAAAGTGAACCAGCTAATTACGATTGAGCTTGGTCGACCTTTGGACAAGAAGGTTGCAACCAAATCTGAAGCTCTCCCAAAAGACTCTATTAAGAAAATAGATGCTCTCTGGTTGAATGAGATGGCTTTTGTTTTAATAAGAAGTTTAGAACCTTCGATAGGTGCTCTAAGCTTGGCCTACGAGTTGATGCAAGTGGAGGTGCAATTGTAGGTGTTCCTCATGGTGTTGATCAAGAAGCTTGCAATCTTTAACCACAACAAGGCACTCAATCCCACGTCGGAAATTTAGATGGATGTTAGCTGAGCTGAGTTGGTAGTGTAGGAGAGTTGCTTTTATAATGAAATAAATTGGGACCATTTTTCCTATTACTTTTTCATACCGTAAACATTCATTGGGATACGAACTTGTCATCCGAGGTGACAACATCCAAAAATCACACTCCACTCTTACTCCGAGGAAGGTTAGAGATATCCCCACTTGATCTTGGGGATTATCTTTCATTTGGGTCACCCATCCGAGATAGAGTTTTCTGCAAATCTCTACTTCGTGAAACCCTTTCTTGATGAGATTTTAATACGATGTGTGGTAAATGGTGAAGGGGATGCGAATGTGTTTAACAAACATGGATTCTCGAAATCAACATTTCCTTTGAGTAGTTGCGTTTGAATGCAAGCTGAATCAACGTTAATTCCCACTCGCCCTTAATTCGAAGTTGGAATTTCAATTGGATTTCTAATCGTTTAAACTTTTGAGCTTCAAAATAGTACCCTTGTCCAAGATCAAACTTTGAAAATATCTTTGCTCCTTCCAATTGATCAAATAGATCATACTTTCAAGGCCATGGATATTTTCTCCTTATAATGAATTCGGTCTTTCAAGGCCATGGATATTTTCTCCTTACAAAATCATTTATTCATCTTTCTTCTTTACAAAGCGGATAGGAGTTGCACACAAAGACTGGGTAAGTTTTATTTGTTTCTCCACTTTAGCTTGTTGGGAGTATGGGAATCAGTGGGAAGTTTTATAGATTGGACTATGCTTAATCTAAGAGAAAGGCTAAAGCATGCTTTTCTTTCCCATTAAGTAGGCGACTAAGTCATGGGAAGCTCATTTGCAAAAATATCCAACTACATATTCATTATGAGCTTACACCTAGACTTTTTATTGTTAGATAGATGAACTAAGACACACAAAAGTGAACTTATATCATAAACATGATTACATTGTTTGGAAGTAACATATATAATTTCTCTAAAAGAGGCAACAAAGTGTCATACACATCTTTGGAGCTAAGTAATGTCTCCTAGGCACATGAAAGTAATGGCTGATTTGCATCTTCCATAAAAAACCTCATGGATAACAAAAATGCATAGTCTATGGATGATATAAATGATAGTATTTGCTTTCAAAATTGTACCCAACAAGAACAAAGTTCACTAAAAAACCTAATAGACTTGCAAAATTAGTTCTTGAAGGTGATGCAAATGGTATCGAAGTTGAGAATCTTGAAATCCATGTTCGTGCTATAGTCTTGTTGCACCTATTGTAGAGAAACTTTGTTGGGATGGCATAGCTGCTCAGGCACAGACATTGATAGCTTTGTTTATCAAACATGCGATTATCCATCATATTTGCTCTTGCAAAAGAGTAAAGGATGCTTGGAATACACTTATCACATTTTACTAGGAAACAAATGAGGCTCATGGTGCTTACCTCCAATAAGAGTTGGAGATTAATCATATGAATAAAGGAGATTCTATGGATGGGTTTTTAACAAAGATCAAAGATTTCAAGCAGTAGTTGATTTCTAAAAATGTGGTCTTGCTAGATAGTTCACTTGTGTAACCCTTTCTTAATGGTCTTCCTAGTTCATATTAGAGTTTTTCTACTACTCTTTTGTTGATGATGAGAGGCAATCCAATTCTTGAGCATTCAAGGAGTTACTTTCTGATTTATTGAAGGAAGATTAGTCTATGCAAAACTATGTTGTAGATCAAACTTTTTTTGGTAGTGAGAAGGGCAAAGGTAAATGGAGATCATCTACTAGTGAGCAAAAGTTTTCTAATTCTTCACAATCAAAAAGGGAAGACAAAGAGAAGAAGAAAATAGAACAATAGAAACAATTCTATAAATACTATGAAAGAAATGACCATGTCATCAAGAGTTTTCAAACACTTGCTGCAAAAGAGGCAAAGAAGAAAGAGGTTCGAATGGTTGTTGAAAAAGCCACTACACCAAAAATACAGTTTGCTAATCTTGTGTCAAATTCAAAATAGGTGATTACTACTATTTGTAGCTATGGCCCATCTTCTCATGAATAGTGCATGTCCATAGTAGACTCAGATGATAGTGGGGCAATCAAACATATTAGCTTGTACCATAGTTTCTTTAGTTCACTTGAACCTCCTACATGAAATACTATCACATGTGCTCACAACTCCTATCATACAATGGAAGTTGGTAAGATCATTCTCCCTATAGCTGATTATAGTTTTTTTCACATGGTCACATGCTTTTCTTATGCCAAGCATTAAGAAAAACGTGTTGTTAGCTTCAACATTAGCCAAGATCAACTTGGTTTTCAAATTTGTTGATGACATGTGTACAACTTAGGATCTTTCCAATGGTGATGTAATTATTTCTTTTAGAATTTTATGTCATGGGTTGTATAAGCTCATACACTATGCAGAATGTGGAATGATTTAGCATGTGAAATTCATCACTCTTAAGAAATCTCGATGCAAACCTTTGGCATGCATGCTTTGGTCATCTAAGTTTTTCTCTTTTGCTTCACGTCCACAAATCTGAATTGGTGTCCTCTTTACCTAAAGTTGAGACACCTCGTAAATATGTCTGCCAAGGCTGTATTTTGCACAAAATGCAGCATTCCTTGTTCCCAAAAGATGGTTCAATACAAGCTTCTCAAATGTTCCAGGTTATTCGAAGTGATGTCTCTAGTCCTATGAAGACACCATCTTTGGGAAGTATCTTTACTTCGTGAATTTTATTGATGATTTTTACAAGAATGCATGAGTGTTTCCATTGAAAATCCAAAGTATTTATGTGCTTCAAATAATTTCTAGTTATGATTGGGAAGCCATTAGAATGTAAAATAGGAACCCTCCATTTTGATTGAGAAGGGAAATACATGTCTTCTAATTTTAATGCATTTTTGGCTAAACATGGATTAAAACATTTGCATATACACCTCATTAGAATAAAGTTGCTAAAAGAAAGGATCGGTCTCTCAAAATCAAGCTTTATCACATAGCTTCTAGCTTGAGGTTCCTATGTGTGCAGCATATGTACTTAATAGATGACCCACCAAAGCACTAGAGTCTTTCACTCCATATCAGGCTTGGCATGGTCCCAATCTATCTGTGGCTCATTTGTGTGTCTTTGGTTGTCTTGTACGTGCATTAGTGCTTTAAAAACAATGTAGGAAGCTGGATGATAAAGTAGTGAAACATATTTTTTCTTAATATAATTTTGAAAGTAAAGGCTATCATTGGTATCATCCACAAAGGAAACACATTTTGGTTAATTGTGATGTTCTTTTGTGGATTATGAAATTCAGCCATTACTTTCATGTACTAATGAGACATCACTTAGCTCCAAAGATATGCATGAGACATCTCTTTTTGGTTGAAGTGTCAAGTCATGGTCCAAATAAGGCAATTTCTCAGCCTTTACTAGTTTCACATGATGATGCACATCATTCCAATTCTTGTGCCAATTTAGATGAGGCACTTGTTGATGAGATGGCTGATGTTGACAAGGCAAAAACTAAGCCTAAGTGGCTAATGTAGACTCTATAAGATAGCAAATTAGATGCATCTTTTCCATATGGTACACCGCTCATCCCTCATAGTGGTTCTTTTGCATCAAGTTTCCATGTTATGGCTACCCTTGGTCTCTATGAAGAGAAGGAGCCTATTTATTCTGATGAAGCATGAAATTAAAAAATTTGGATAGGTGCTATGCAATCTAAAAAAGATGCTATATCATGAGAAATGGTACTTGGTCTTTATGTGAATTGCCTCTAGGAAAAAAGGTCATTAGCACTAAATGGGTATACAAGTTGAAGCATAAACCTAATGAATTTGTTTGCAGGTATAAGGCTGGGCTTGTTGCAAAAGCTTATGCTCAAGAGAGAGGCATTGATTTTCATGAGACCTTTGCTTTTGCATGCAGAATGACTTCCATTTGTAGCATTTGTGCACTCCTAGCTCATCATGGTTGGAATGTACACCAATTGGACATTAAAACTACATGTTTGAATAGTGACTTGGATAAAGAAGTGTATGTTTTTGCACCCCATCGTTTTGTGTAGAAAGGGATCAATTATTGGAGCATGTGAACACAAAGGAGGAAATTTTGGACATGTTTACTAAAGGTCTTGATGAGACAAAGATTCTTAAGGTTCATAGATGCATTCACATGAATGTTATAGGTCAAAGCACAAGGTGGAGATTTCAAAATTAAGATACAACCTTAGAGAGAAAAAATATTGAATTTTATCATATATAATTCACAAGTGAAGCTTGAAATTATGTGTTTGAACCATAATTTTCTATTTTCACAAAAAGAAATCAATTATTGTTAAATATGAGGTGTATTATTTGATTGTTGATTAGGATCTTTGATTGTAGTAGTGGTTCACCATTCTCTACTATAGGACAATTCAAAGTCATATTCATGGTTTTATTAATCATAATCACTTTTATTTTTACAACTTGATCATTCATTGAAGTGAGGATGCAACACCACCGAATAAGAAGACTAGTGTAGACACATCAGGCTGATCAAGTTACATTTTTTTATCGATGAGTTCTTCTTGATGTGTGTCACATCTTGGATCACTAGGTTGCACATGCAATGAGAAAATGATAAATCAATGCACATTGCCAATTTGGTGTAATGTATGTATATACAATCAATTAGCTTCTCTTACAACATATACTTCTCCATACCTCATATTTTTATTGGAGTGACTCTACTCATGTTACATAACTAAGTCTAGTTATATCTCAAAACGTTAAAAGAAAATATCATAGTGATTATGGATCATTATTAACTAGTCTAGACTTCTATCGTAGTAAGATAATCTTTGATGGCCTAGGACCTTCAATTCGCATTGGAAGTTTGATTCACATACCATCACTAAAATGTATATGTTGTCTTGACACCATAAGATTTCTTAAAAATGCATAAAAAAATGTTATAAAAAACAAAAATGTAGTAAATATATATACACATACACAAGCAAACACATAGACACAGAGACCTACACACACACACATATACATATACACAAGCAAACACATAGAGACACAGACCCACACACACACACACACACACACACACACACACACACACACACACACATATATATATATATATATATATATATATATATATATATATATATATATATATATATATATATATATATATATATATGTATGTATGTATGTATGTATGTATGTATGTATGTATGTATATATATATATATATATATATATATATATATATATATATATATATATATATATATATATATATATATATATATATATATATATATATATATGTATATGTATGTATATATATATATATCTATATATATATATATATATATATATATGTATATATATATATATATATATATATATATATATATATATATATATATATATATATATATATATATATATATATATATATATATATATATATATATATATATATATATATATATATATGTGTGTGTGTGTGTGTGTGTATATGTATATTTATGTATATATATATATATATATATATATATATATATATATATATATATATATATATATATATATATATATATATATATATATATATATCTATATATATATATATATATATATATATATACATATATATATATATATATATATATATAGATATATATATATATACATACATATATGTGTGAGAGAGAGAAGTGGAGACTGACATGCGTCGGACTCACCTCCCAGCCTATTTATAGCCCTTGCCTAGTCACCATCTAGAGTTCTCTCTAAGGTCCCTCTACTCATTGGCCATCATGAGTAGGTTCCTCGTATGAACTCTTTGGCTTTTGGCCTTGGCGATCCCCCGTGCAAGGAACTTGTCCTCCAAGCATGTACATCTCTGGAATATAACACTCTTTCCCCCTTATAAAGATCATTGTCCGCAATGATATAGAAGGAGCTATAAACCTGGGAGTCAGAATCTGTGATTCCAAATAATAAGAGTAGAGTGTACTAGATGTCTGAAATACTAGATAATAAAAAAGTGGACAACTCATCTCTTTCTTCCTATCTATCATTTCCATCCATACATAGTAATCCTTGCCTTGGGCATACTATACGAATCCCTCTGAGGCCCAATGAGTCCATATGTGCACAACATAAGTACTCGGAATATCCTCAGACTCTCTATGCCTACACCTTGACCACTAACTTGTGACGGCTTGTCCCCTGTAGAGAGCTTGGTAGCTTGCCTTTGTCTCCCTGAAATACCCACTGATAGCTTGTCATATGGTATACTTCTTGAAAATAACTTACTCCACTAGAGTAATGAAACAGAAATACTATGCTCATGTAAAACAATATGATAATGCTCCAATCTCTGTGGAAAATAGTAAAAATAAATGGAAATCTTTTCCAAATAGTGGTTGATCTCTAAGCTCAAGTAAACCTTTCTGATTTACTCACTGTAACGATATGAAACTCCAAATACAAGATGATAGTCTATTAATGATCCACACTATGGAGCAAGATGTCAATCTATCAATGATCCGAACTATGGACCAAGATTTCAATTATGTCACATCCAAACTATGGATCAAAATCTCGATGTGTCATATATAATAATCCAAACTATGGATCAAAATCTTTCCAATACAACTTAAATCCCAATCCACTCTCTAGAACTAAGTCCATCATGCCAAGTGGAGACCTGCTAAGAAAGTATAGCAACTAGTGGAACTACTAGTGCCTTCTCAATAATAACATGCAAGATGTTCCAAGTGGATGTATTTTTCTTTATCACGAACCACCATCTGATCATTACTATGATCAAATCATTCCCAACTAGGAATGAGGTGTCTCTAGTAAACTATTGTAATAATCTGGCACACCCAGATATAATGAGGACCATAATATAAGTCCACTAAATACACTAAAAATGGTAAGTAGATGTGTGCACACTCATAGCCCACTATGCTAAGCATCTAGCTCACCTTATACACACTATGTATGAAACATGGCCTTTTCTCAGGCATATCAAATAAAGTAGTACCTACTCTATGAATTTCTTCTCAATCCAATTGCCTATTCATAGTTCCTAGGTGCAAACCTTGCCTTTCCACTTCTAGGCTACTAGCCTGTGGACTTGCCTTGTTTGCGATCACATACAGAGTGAGTGTCTCAACTACCCCTATGTTGTCTTATAATAGCAAGATCATATGAATGAACTCCAAATCATATCAAAAAAACAATCGCAGAGACTTCTCTCCCATACCATCTCTCTTACACCTAGGTCGAACACAAAGTTTGATGTCCCATACCACCAAAAGTTATACCCCATATAGATGCGTGTATGAGATTAAAGTCGAACACTTCTCACCCAAAAAATAAGAATAACTCAGTGAGTACCCACAACCATAAACAATAATAATGAAATCATGAAGTGTTCCTGAAGTGTTTCCTTCCCTCTATGGAAAGAAGAGAGTCATTCATGTGACTTTATCACTCATAACTATCTTGAATAAAAAACTCATGTTGAGTTCAGAAATGAGAAATCATATGATAAATCAACTCAACTAGAGTTGTGAAGGATGTGGCTTGCATCAAATATCAACTCAAAATAAACTTGTATGAATCCAATAATATGAAATGAGGACAACTAGCAAAGTTCTCATGTTGCATGCTCTCATCGCACTATATATATTTCTTAACATTTTGATAGAGCTTTCTCTGTCCTACTACAAATGGTCACCATAAACCAATGCTCAATAAACAAGTATCTAAAGCATGTCCAGCCCATGGTTATCACACCATATCAAAACCATATCATAAAAACCTATGGAAAATCTTTTCCTTTCAACAATCTCTCCTGCATAAACAATTTGAAATAGCAGCAAATTAAAACTTACTTTTAACTACGTTTTACTCAAGAAAAATTTAATGAAATTTTCCAACCTTTTGCAACTTTTTTCAATCTTTCATTAGGCACAAAAATCACCTAATTTGGTCATTTTTTCAGAGTTTTATAGCCATTTCATTAGACGGGTGGAACACTTGACGACCAACTTTGAAAATATACAGGATCATCTTCTTGAAGCCCTTAGACTGATCAAATCTAGATCAAATTATCTAGTTTGTTCTCACAAAATTTCAATTGAAAATGAAATCAAATATGAATTCAAGAGTATAATTCTATCTCTGCTACACCTGTGCTTAGGTGAGCCGAGAAACAATGCTATTGCACTTTTATAATATCTCCTAACTATGAAGATAAATTCCAAAAGCTTTCAATTTTGGTTATAGTAGCTTCTTAAACAAAAATTTTGAAATTGGAGCTTCCAATATGAAACAATCACGTGTTTATCGGACACATGTACCACTCTTTAGCGAATCCTCGCTGGCAACTATTCTGCAAAGAATAGGTCAAAATCACCTACAAATTGATATCAAATTTCTTTGAAATTTTCATGGCATGTAGCTAGTACTATCCACCTCTATTGATATAAATTTCATAGTATTTGGACATTTGCGGCTTTGCTAATGACCAAAATACTAAGCCTCTATACCTGCAATATTTTAAACATTTGCAGAGGCTAACTTTTTATCTTTTCTTTATGTCTCCTAAATGGAGAAACATTTCATCTTGAAATTTTTTACACAGGATGTGGAGGTGTCTATCTAATAGAAACAAAAATATCTCAATTTGATTAAATGAGCTAAGAGAGCCAATCACCTCTAGGTGAGATGTTCTTTGATCATTTGATAAGTTCTAGAGGCTGCACTTTCATGTGAAGAGATCACTTGACCTATCAAATGATCTTTAAAAATATGAAAATTTTTATGCATACTTTGAATCTATTAACCTTATATATCCAATAAAAATCATGCAATTTGGATCTATTAATTAGGAGAAACACCCTTTGTAATTGGCATATGTTACTTGTTTCAGGCCTCTACCTCTACTAGTAGCACTTCTAGTACAGAGGTCATTTGACCTTTGTAAAAAATATCCAATTTACTTGAAAACTAGTCAGCTCAAAGAAACACCCATAGGCTTCTTTTCCTCCAATGCTCAATAAGTTTGGGCATTCCCTCAAAGAGTGGCATCCAAATCTCTATGAGGCTTCTACCTCACTAACTATTTGCTTAATCAATTTTTTTAATATAAAAATGACGAGACATGTTAATCCTTATGATTAGACATACTCATTCATTCTCTTGGATGCATTATGACATGGACACATATCCATTCATATGATGATCATATAGATCAATGCAAACCAATTAACAATCCAAATCGTCTCATTGAAAAATCAACTCTTTACATAGCATCCACCTTCTTGTGAAAGTGAATATCTACGGATGTCATTCTAATTATTGCTCTTTTTGCATATTCATTAACCTGATTGCAACCACTCATATACAAGCATTTAATAGTTGTATTGATGATCATAACCTCTTCTACAAACAAAAAATGCATTATGCACTTCAACTTTCTAGGAATCATATCCTTTATGTATGCATGCATCCATTCATGCATCTTCTTCTCTACTTCAAGAAATTCATATGCTTTTACTTATGGACATATAAGACTTCCTCGCTCTCATAATACAACATCACTCTAGTTGTCATATGGCATATAATGCTATATGGATACAAAAATATGGGGAGCACTTCCCCAAGAAAATGAAGCCTAAACAAATAATAACCATTACAATGATAGGCCTCAGCCTAAACAAATAATAACCATTACAATGATAGGCCTCATTTCTTTATGTTTTCTTTCTTTCTTTCTTTCTTCTTCTTCTTCTCCCATCATGATTTCCTAAATGCTAAAGAATAGTAAAATACATTTCTTCCTCGTTTCTTTGAATATTCATCGGGTGTATTTTTTGTTTGATTTAATTTTGATGATGTTCAAGAATCTTCATGGTCTCCATCAACATACTTTTTAATAAATCGTAGAAACAAAGTTCTCATTATAAAACCTGAAGGGTGGAATTGTTGTTATCCAACTTATCAGTTTCTAACTCTAGCATTGCATTAACATTGATCATTTTTTAGAGGGACTTTATTGTTGGAAACAATGTCAGACTAGTCCTAAACTCCAATTTCCAACATTCCTAGCTTTTAGGTGCTTAAACAAATTTTGTTCAATGAAGGTCAAAAATTATTTCTGGCCCATTAGATAAAGCTTCAATAGAGATTTCATTTGGTATATAACATTCAGTTATTTGAGGTCTAGGAATGGTATGAAACCCTAACCCTGATTTTTACTAAAAAATGCTTTCTGCATTATATGATACCTTAGGTCATTTAAATTTAGAAAATCTAACTAGTATTTTTAATCTAATGAATAAAGAAGCTAATCATTCCAATATAACATGCCCAAAGCAAGTTCATTTTTTTTGAAAAGTTGATCACAAAATCTTCTTTTTGTCCTAGCTTTTTATCCTTTTTGTTAAAAACTTTATAATACAACCCCTAAGGGATCATTTTTGGCAACCAAGACAAGCTATGCATAAGCTAGAATGAGAGTAATACACTTGAATAACATGTGCTCTACCTTTAGTCCACATTTGGAGGAGATCTTGGTAGCCAACCATCAGCATATTGCTAGATGTTGTGAGTAGCAAGTCTAATTTTAGTTTTTCCCTTGCTAGCTCATCAAATTTTTATTTAGGGTTTCTTCAAACTTTGATTTCAAAATTGTTGATGTGTAAAACACCACAAGAAATGAATTAGTGTGACACTAGATCACCTCTATGGTCACCATTAACTCATTGCCACTCCAAACTTTGAGAAATGATAGCCTTAAGTGAGAACTTTGCTTCTACAAAAATTCCTAGTCACTGAAATGACATACCTTTAGTATTTTGCTAATTTCTCTTAGCTCAAATATTATTTGTCCATGACATTTTAACGCTGAAACTAGAAGAGTAGAGCTTTCCAACAAGCTATCATATGCATGAAACGGAGCTCTAGAACTCAAGTTATGGCCCTCACAGGATGACCCTGTATGACCTTCCAAAACTTGAAATTTTACCTGTTTTAGTAAATTTCGCTATCTAAAAATAAAAATTCGATGCTTAGCATCGAATTTCAGCCAAAGTTGATGCTCGACATCGACTTTGAGCTTTTTTAGCCTCTTTTTCTGCAACAAAAATAGCCTCTTTTACACACATGAATAAGACCACTTTATGTGGGAAGTCGATGCCAGGCATCGACTTTATGTTGAAACTCGATGCCAAGCATCGAGTTGCTCCACAAACTTCATCTTTTCAAGAAGATTTGGCAGTAGATAAAAAAACAAGTATGAAGACAAGGACTTATCAGGTGAGATTCGATGCCAGACATCGACTTCTCAAATAAAACTCAACCTTTCAACATACATTCAATGCCAGGCATCGACTTGCTTGGAAACTTCAACCTTTCAAATCATTACACAGAAGACAAACACTGGAGATGGAGGAAGAAGACTTATACATAGAACTTTAACTAGTTCTTTTCATAACTATGAAAACTCAGAAGCTTACAAGTGCCTTCTCGCTCAGAAAATCCCGACTATAGTCAGTCATACAAAAATGAGTTATTCTCACTTTCTCATTGTCTTCCTCATCGTGTTAATTGATACAAACTAACTTATATAGATTTTCTTATGCTCGTGACTTTTTAAAAAACTTCTAGAACTAAAGTGAACTAACATTACAAATCTGATACACTTGTGAATTTGTCCCTTCACATAGCCATGGGGTTTTCTTCCTAAGATTTAACCTTCAAATATATGTCCAATTAGTGATTGTTTCTCCAACAGCTCCCCCTCAATCACTATTTGACATTCTCTGTTTCTTCATATCATCTTCTTTTCTTTTACTCCTGCCATGCTTTTGAATCTGCTGGTCTTCACACCATCCAAGCTCTTTGTCATTATGTCTGCTAACTGATCTTTAGTAGAAATGTACTCCACTTCAATCTCCTTCTCCATTACCTTTTCTATGAGAAAATGATATTGTATCTCTATGTGCTTTGTCCTTGCATGAAAAACTAGATTTGCTACAAGATAAAGTGAACTCATATTATCTCCATGTATTATAGGTGTACCTTGATCAATGCCTAAGCTTTTGAACAATGTCTGCATCCATATGACCTCCTTAGCTGCTTCCACAAGTGCTTTGTACTCAGCTTCAGTTGATGATAATGCTACTGTATGTTGTTTCTTTGAACACCAACTTATAAGCTTATCACCAATGTTCTCTGCAATTTTCCATATCAAACTTCTTCAATAGATTCAGAAGATACCTTTCTTGTGATACATATATGCCATGATCTGTATAAGTGACTTCCATTCCAAGAAAGTATGACAACTTTCCTAGATCACTGATCTTGAACTCTTTCTCAAGTAATCTCTTTACCTCCTTGATTCCTTCATCTGAAGTACCTGTGATTATGATGTCATCTACATAAATACAAATGTAGATTGTACCTTCCTCTGTTCTTTTGATGAGTAGACTTGGATCTGCTTTTGAACTTTGATATCCAAGTTCATTGAGATACTTCACCAGTCTATAGTTCCATGCTCTTGGAGCTTGCTTCAATCCATACAATGCTCTTCTCAACCTGCAAACAAAATTTGGATACCTGGAATCTATAAACCCTTGAGGTTGTTCCATGTATACCTCATCTAATATGTATCGATTCAAAAACGCATTCTTTATATCCAATTGACTTAGGGTCCATCCTTTTGAAGCTGCAATAGCAATGATTGTCCTTATAGTTGGCATCTTAGCTACAGGACTGAATGTCTCATCATAATCTATGCCATAGGTTTGGGCATAGCCTTTCACCACCATTCTAGCTTTGTATCTGGCTATACTTCCATCTGCAAGCTTCTTCACTTTATAAACCCATTTATTTCCAATTACTTTCTTACCATTTGGTTTAGGAACAAGTTCCCATGTCTTGTTCTCCCCAGTGCATTGAAATCTTCCTTCATTGCTTCTTCCCATTGCTTCTTACCTTTTGCTTCATCATAGTTCTGAGGTTCATCATCTTTGACCATATATGCATAGTTCTTATGAGTTATGTAAGAAGTATCATAAGAATACCTTTCTCGTTGTCTTCTAGTCCCGCTTGACCTTCTTGGTTCACATTCTTCATAAGTGTCTCGATACACCCCTTCATCAAATATAGAAGCTTCTTCATTCCTTTCTGTTAATCCACTTCTGGATGTACTTGCTTGCATATATTCTTCATCTCTATTCACCTACACAATTGATTTTCCTTTCTCACATCTTCTTACCTCTTCTTCAAATTCTTCAGCTGTATGACTTTGATCTGCATACCAACTTTTCTGTTCATCAAGTGTAACATCGCTAGAAACAAGAAATTGTTTGGTTAGAGGATTCCACAACCTGTAACCCATCTGCTTTTCATCATAACCAATGAACACATATTTTTTTGCCTTTGGTTCAAGTTTATGTCCAAGTTGTGATGGCACATAAGCATATGCAATTGATCCAAACACTCTACAATGATCTAGTGTTGGTTTCTTACCCCACCAAGCTTCATATGGAGTCATTCCATTGAGAGCTGCACATGGTAATCTATTCACAAGATATGTAGTTGTATTTACAGCCTCAGCCCAAAGATAATTTCGACAATTCTTCTCCTTTAGCATAGCTCTAGCAAACTCAACCAAAGTCCTGCTCCTTCTTTCTGCTACACCATTTTGTTGTGGTGTATACCTCCAGGTTACTTCCCTCTTAATATCTGCATTCCAAAGATAATCATTGAACTCTTGCGAGAAGTATTCTCCCCCTCCATCAGACCTTAGTCTCTTAAGCTTTTGACCTGTGACTCTCTCTACATATGCATGAAAATGCTTGAAAGCTCCAAACACTTCTGATCTTTCCTTTAAAACATATAATGGTATCCATCTTGTAGCATCACCAATGAAAAGAACATAATACCTTGAGCCACTGATAGATCCTTCTTTTGTTGGTCCCCATACATCTGTATGAATGAGCTCTAGTAATCCATCATGTTTGAATCCTTTCTTTTGAAATGGTAACCTGTGTGCTTTACCCATTTGACATGCTTCACATTTATAAACCATATGTTGACTTTGCACATTTCGCAATCCTAGTACATACTGATTAGCAACCATAGCTTTAATTCCTCTTTTAGTGAAATGACCTAATCTCTTATGCCAGAGATCAAGTTCTGTAATAACTCCTTCACCATGTGTGAGCAAAGCTTGACCAATGTTCCCTTGCACTCTTAAAGTAAAGAGTTTACCTTGTTTCTTACCAGAGACAATCTGATTATATCCATTCTCTCGATCTTCCACAAATACTCCTTCATTTGTAAACCTGACTTGAAAACCTTTTTCAACTATCTATCCCACACTAATCAAGTTTTTAGGTATTGTAGTAACATACAAAACATTGGTTAGCACATCTGCTCCACTCTTGCATTTCACTTTTCCAATTGAATGTACACTATGTCTTGTATTATCACTTGTTTGAACTGTATGACTGGAAATGCCTTTTTCCAATTCTGACATCAATTCTATGTTTCCTGACAAATGATTAGAACATCCAGAGTCAATGTAAAATACCTTTAGATCCTCTTTATTTGATGTGTTGATTGAGTTCATCATCAATGATGTATGACTTTCATTCTGTGTGTCATTTGCATAGTTTGTAGTAGGTGGTGTTGTAGGATTGATTCTCTTCCCAACTTCTTCGTCCACCTCTACCATAGCCTCCTCTTTGATTTTGTGTACCTCTTTGAAAATTACTTTGATATCTTCCACCTGGGCCTCTGCTATTGTTGTTTTGATTCTGGTTTGATCCTTGTTGGTTGTGCCAACAGTCATGAGCTAAATGATTACTCAATCCACAGATCCAGCAAGCCTTCTTGTTGTTATTTTGATTACCTCTTCCTCTTCCAAGACCTCTTGCTCTTCCTCTTCTTGTGCCTTTACCTCTTGCATAATAAACTTGAGAACTTGACTCTTCTTCATCCTTTGCTTTACCTTTGTCTCCTTTCTTCTTGTTCTTCATGTACATTGCAGAACTTTTTCCTTTATCTCCATCTCCCTTCAAATCTTGCTCATATGTGAGGATCAAACCAAGTAATTGATTCAAATCTGGAACATAATGATTTAATGAAAGTTCTATTGATAAGACAAAAGGTTTCCACCTTTCATCCCCTCTCAAACCTGCAAGTAATTGAGCAATAAACCTGTGATCCTCAATATCTTCATCTATGGATCCAAGGCTATGTGCAAGATCCTTCATCTTAGTGACATAATCACTAATACTTTGACTTGGCTTCTTCTTGAATGTTGTAAACTCTGACCATAGACTTGCTTTCCTTGCTTTGGTAGTACTTTGGAAATGATACTCCAATGCATTCCATATATCTTCAGATGATTCCAATCCTCTGATGTGTGGTACCAAATGATCAGAGATTGTATTGTAGATGTAGGCTTTTACACTTGCATCCTTCTTCTGCCAATGCTTTAAAGCATCAAGTTCTTCTTTCTTTGGTCGGCTTTCATCTTCAAATACTGGCTTCTCTTCTTCACCTGTAACATATATCATGAGATCCTTACTCATAAGTAAGGCTTCCATTGTCATACCCCATGCAAGGTAATTATGTCTGTCCAGTTTGTCAATGGAGATATGATCTGCCATACTCCTTCCCTTTTGCTGCAACCTGTGAGCTTAAAGGATAAAGGATAATACCTTTTGAAGTTCTTTGTCTATGAGGATACTTCGAAAGTAGTCTTTTGATGCCTTGTGTCTTCAAATGCTTCACGTTTCAAACTTTAATGGAAAACTTTCCAAAACTTCTCGTACCTTTGCCGCCTTCTGCTCTTTAAGACCTTTCTGCTCTTATACCACTTGTTGATGTGTAAAACACCACAAGAAATGAATTAATGTGACACTAGAACACCTTTATGGTCACCATTAAGTCATTGCCACTCCAAACTTTGAGAAATGATAGCCTAAAGTGAGAACTTTGCTTCTACAAAAATTCATAGTCACTGAAATGACATACCTTCAGTATTTTGCTAATTTCTCTTAGCTCAAATATTATTACTCCATGAGCTTTCAAGGCTGAAACTAGAAGAGTAGAGCTTTCCAACAAGCTATCATATGCATGAAACGGAGCTCTAGAACTCAAGTTATGGCCCTCACAAGATGACCCTGTATGACCTTCCAAAACTGGAAATTTTACCTATTGATCTTTGTCAAATGACAATAGAAAGTAGAAATGATAAACACATTGTGATAATTATTTTTGGCATAGGTGGCACCAAAGAAGAGGCCTACTTAGAGGTGTTCGTTTGCATTGGATTATTGGCACATTAGTAATGCTTTTGACAACTCTAAGGGGAAGTTGTCTTCTGCTCTGTCGATGTGATCTAGATGTTGTTGCCAACAAGAACAGTGTTGTGGACAAGAACCTTACCTAACCTTATGACTTGGAAGGAACTAGGTTTGAAAATGATGACTTGACTAACTTTCCTTCTTCAATTATGATTTTATCCATCACTCCTTATATTGCGGCCATAGTTACCATGGCCTTTGATAACTCATCTTGCATTGGAAAGTTGTTTGCACTTCTAGCATGCATTTTTGTCTCTTGTTGGGCTTCTTGTATACTGTGTTTATTAGATATTCACTCGATGGGTTCAGCAGCGAAGAAAGGAAATAGTAGGCAACAATGATTGATAGGTTTCTAAGGCATGAGGATTAGTAGTAGACAAAAAAGGAGTCTTTTTTCCTTTTTATTGAAAGTTCTGGAAGGATATTATTCCCTTTGGTGGGGTTTTTTACTTCCACTACTCTTACGGAGGGGGGGATCTCTCACTGGGTGATGGAGGAATTTCTTTTTTTAGAAGCCCTTTGTGAAGCATTGGCCGGGGGGCGGGGGGAGGATCCAACGGTGCACTCAACAAAGAGGGGGAGTCTTCTATTTTTCATCTTTTTGAGTTTTTTGCCCGATCAAGGTTGTGTGCCTAAGCTTCCTCTATTCCTTGATCGCCTTCCACAGCCTACTCAGGTCGTCGTCATCTTTGGCTTGATAAGTGGGACTGATATGGAAGAAAATGAATTGGATTTTGGGAAAGGAGAGGAAAAACAATCTCAATACAAGGCTATCCATCCTATGGGTCTTGTCCCTTCCATTGATGATGATAGTTTCTACTCTTTGAAGAGTCATCCGATCTTGAGATACCTATCTTTTGCATATCCATGCATTGCGCATCTTTGACATCTTGATGTGTGCTAGCTATCCTACAAATGTGAAGAAAAGAGAACAGATCAAATGCATATTGGATTGGCATCAAATAAACCTACACCATGGCTCTGCTGGTTTGAAAGTGAACCAGCTAATTAAGATTGAGCTTGGTCGACCTTTGGACAAGAAGGTTGCAACCAAATCTGAAGCTCTCCCAAAAGCCTCTATTAAGAAAATAGATGCTCTCTGGTTGAATGAGATGGCTTTTGTTTTAATAAGAAGTTTAGAACCTTCGATAGGTGCTCTAAGCTTGGCCTACGAGTTGATGCAAGTGGAGGTACAATTGTAGGTGTTCCTCATGGTGTTGATCAAGAAGCTTGCAATTCTTAACTACAACAAGGCACTCAATCCCACGTCGGAAATTTCGATGGATGTTAGCTGAGCTGAGTTGGTAGTGTAGGAGAGTTGCTTTTATAATGAAATAAATTGGGACCATTTTTCCTATTACTTTTTCATACCGTAAACATTCATTGGGATACGAACTTGTCATCCGAGGTGACAACATCCAAAAATCACAATCCACTCTTACTCCGAGGAAGGTTAGAGATATCCCCACTTGATCTTGGGGATTATCTTTCATTTGGGTCACCCATCCGAGATAGAGTTTTCTGCAAATCCTCTACTTCGTGAAACCCTTTCTTGATGAGATTTTAATACGATGTGTGGTAAATGGTGAAGGGGATGCGAATGTGTTTAACAAACATGGATTCTCGAAATCAACATTTCCTTTGAGTAGTTGCGTTTCAATGCAAGCTGAATCAACGTTAATTCCCACTCGCCCTTAATTCGAAGTTGGAATTTCAATTGGATTTCTAATCGTTTAAACTTTTGAGCTTCAAAATAGTACCCTTGTCCAAGATCAAACTTTGAAAATATCTTTGCTCCTTCCAATTGATCAAACAGATCATACTTTCAAGGCCATGGATATTTTCTCCTTATAATGAATTCGGTCAAAGCTTGATAATCAATGCACAAAATCATTTATTCATCTTTCTTCTTTACAAAGCGGATAGGAGTTGCACACAAAGACTGGGTAAGTTTTATTTGTTTCTCCACTTTAGCTTGTTGGGAGTATGGGAATCAGTGGGAAGTTTTATAGATTGGACTATGCTTAATCTAAGAGAAAGGCTAAAGCATGCTTTTCTTTGCCATTAAGTAGGCGACTAAGTCATGGGAAGCTCATTTGCAAAAATATCCAACTACATATTCATTATGAGCTTACACCTAGACTTTTTATTGTTAGATAGATGAACTAAGACACACAAAAGTGAATTTATATCATAAACATGATTACATTGTTTGGAAGTAACATCTATAATTTCTCTAAAAGAGGCAACAAAGTGTCATAGACATCTTTGGAGCTAAGTAATGTCTCCTAGGCACATGAAAGTAATGGCTGATTTGCATCTTCCATAAAAAACCTCATGGATAACAAAAATGCATTTAGTCTATGGATGATATAAATGATAGTATTTGCTTTCAAAATTGTACCCAACAAGAACAAAGTTCACTAAAAAACCTAATAGACTTGCAAAATTAGTTCTTGAAGGTGATGCAAATGGTATCGAAGTTGAGAATCTTGAAATCCATGTTCGTGCTATAGTCTTGTTGCACCTATTGTAGAGAAACTTTGTTGGGATGGCATAGCTGCTGAGGCACACACATTGATAGCTTTGTTTATCAAACATGCGATTATCCATCATATTTGCTCTTGCAAAAGAGTAAAGGATGCTTGGAATACACTTATCACATTTTACTAGGAAACAAATGAGGCTCATGGTGCTTACCTCCAATAAGAGTTGGAGATTAATCATATGAATAAAGGAGATTCTATGGATGGGTTTTTAACAAAGATCAAAGATTTCAAGCAGTAGTTGATTTCTAAAAATGAGGTCTTGCTAGATAGTTCACTTGTGTAACCCTTTCTTAATGGTCTTCCTAGTTCATATTAGAGTTTTGCTACTACTCTTTTGTTGATGATGAGAGGAAATCCAATTCTTGAGCATTCAAGGAGTTACTTTCTGATTTATTGAAGGAAGATCAGTCTATGCAAAACTATGTTGTAGATCAAACTTTTTTTGGTAGTGAGAAGGGCAAAGGTAAATGGAGATTATCTACTAGTGAGCAAAAGTTTTCTAATTCTTCACAATCAAAAAGGGAAGACAAAGAGAAGAAGAAAATAGAACAATAGAAACAATTCTATAAATACTATGAAGGAAATGACCATGTCATAAAGAGTTTTCAAACACTTGCTGCAAAAGAGGCAAAGAAGAAAGAGGTTCGAATGGTTGTTGCAAAAGCCACTACACCAAAACTAAAGTTTGCTAATCTTGTGTCAAAATCAAAATAGGTGATTACTACTATTTGTAGCTATGGCCCATCTTCTCATGAATAGTGCATGTCCATAGTAGACTCAGATGATAGTGGGGCAATCAAACATATTAGCTTGTACCATAGTTTCTTTAGTTCACTTGAACCTCCTACATGAAATACTATCACATGTGCTCACAACTCCTATCATACAATGGAAGTTGGTAAGATCATTCTCCCTATAGCTGATGATAGTTTTTTTCACATCGTCACATGCTTTTCTTATGCCAACCATTAAGAAAAACGTGTTGTTAGCTTCAACATTAGCCAAGATCAACTTGGTTTTCAAATTTGTTGATGACATGTGTACAACTTAGGATCTTTCCAATGGTGATGTAATTATTTCTTTTAGAATTTTATGTCATGCATTGTATAAGCTAATACACTATGCAGAATGTGGAATGATTTAGCATGTGAAATTCATCACTCTTAAGAAATCTCGATGCAAACCTTTGGCATGCATGCTTTGGTCATCTAAGTTTTTCTCTTTTGCTTCACGTCCACAAATCTGAATTGGTGTCCTCTTTACCTAAAGTTGAGACACCTCGTAAATATGTCTGCCAAGGTTGTATTTTGCACAAAATGCAGCATTCCTTGTTCCCAAAAGATGGTTCAGTACAAGCTTCTCAAATGTTCTAGGTTATTGGAAGTGATGTCTCTAGTCCTATGAAGACACCATCTTTGGGAAGTATCTTTACTTCGTGAATTTTATTGATGATTTTTACAAGAATGCATGAGTGTTTCCATTGAAAATCCAAAGTATTTATGTGCTTCAAATAATTTCTAGTTATGATTGGGAAGCCATTAGAATGTAAAATAGGAACCCTCCATTTTGATTGAGAAGGGAAATACATGTCTTCTAATTTTAATGCATTTTTGGCTAAACATGGATTAAAACATTTGCATATACACCTCAATAGAATAAAGTTGCTAAAAGAAAGAATCGGTCTCTCAAAATCAAGCTTTATCACATAGCTTCTAGCTTGAGGTTCCTATGTGTGCAACATATGTACTTAACAGATGACCCACCAAAGCACTAGAGTCTTTCACTCCATATTAGGCTTGGCATGGTCCCAATCTATCTGTGGCTCATTTGTGTGTCTTTGGTTGTCTTGTACGTGCATTAGTGCCTAAAAAACAATGTGGGAAGCTGGATGATAAAGTAGTGAAACATATTTTTTCTTAATATAATTTTTAAAGTAAAGGCTATCATTGGTATCATCCACAAAGGAAACACATTTTGGTTAGTTGTGATGTTCTTTTGTGGATTATGAAATTCAGCCATTACTTTCATGTACTAATGAGACATCACTTAGCTCCAAAGATATGCATGAGACATCTCTTTTTGGTTGAAGTGTCAAGTCATGGTCCAAATAAGGCAATTTCTCAGCCTTTACTGGTTTCACATGATGATGCACATCATTCCAATTCTTGTGCCAATTTAGATGAGGCACTTGTTGATGAGATGGCTGATGTTGACAACGCTAAAACTAAGCCTAAGTGGCTAATGTAGACTCTATAAGATAGCAAATTAGATGCATCTTTTCCATATGGTACACCGCTCATCCCTCATAGTGGTTCTTTTGCATCAAGTTTCCATGTTATGGCTACCCTTGGTCTCTATGAAGAGAAGGAGCCTATTTATTCTAATGAAGCATGAAATTAAAAACTTTGGATAGGTGCTATGCAATCTAAAAAAGATGCTATATCATGAGAAACCTCCTTCAGTCCCACCACCCCGCCTCGCCCCTCAGGCCCCCCGCCTCTCCCCTCACGCCCCTCCCCCCCGCAGCCCCCTCGGACTTTCTCTCTCTGTCTCTCTCTCTCTCTCTCTCTCTCTCTCTCTCTCTCTCTCTCTCTCTCTCTCTCTCTCTCTCTCTCTCTCTCTCTCTCTCTCTCTCTTTCTCTTTGCCACGTGCACCCCTCCCTCCTCTAGTCCCGCTGCCCCCGCAACCCCCCTCAATCCCACCACACCCGCCTCTCCCTCCCACCCCCGCCTCTCCCCTCAGGCCGCTCCCCCCGCCTACCACGTGCACCCGTCCCCCTCCAGTCCCATAGCCCCCGCGACCACCCCCCTTCAATCCCACCACCCTGCGACCCCCTCCCCGCACCCCTTAGCCCACTACTGTGCGATGCCCTCCCCGCCCCGCGACCTCCTCTCCGCCCCTCCAGCCCCACAACCCTCCACAACTACCTCTCCCTCTCTCTATCTTTCTCTCTCCCTGCACCCCTCAGTCCCTCTCCCCCCTCTCTCTCTCTCTCTCTCTCTCTCTCTCTCTCTCTCTCTCTCTCTCTCTCTCTCTCTCTCTCCCCACACCCCTCAGCCCACTACCCTGCGACCCCTTCCCCGCCCCTCTAGCCCCACAACCCTCCACCTCTCCCTCTCTCTCTCTCTTTCTCTCTCTCTCTCTCTAGTCTCTCTCTCTCTCTCTCTCTCTCTCTCTCTCTCTCTCTCTCTCTCTCTCCACACCCCTCGGTCCACTCCCAAAAAGGTTTTGTTTAGCTCCTCTCTTTATGCATGGTCAACAAATCAAAGGAAGGTGGACCTGAGTTGGATTCCGAAGATATGAATGAGAGACAGTGAACATTTGATCATTCAATGGGAATAAACATTGGAGTGCAATCAAGTATCTTGGGAAAGAGAGGCATCATAAGAATCGGTGGCACAGTGCTCTCACAGCTACGCATAATAGGGAAGAAGGAAGGAGTGCATGTTTTGTTGTTCAAATAAAAGATGAGAAAGGTCAGGTTTGCCCGGGCATTCCAATATCAAAAGTATAAGTGGTAAAAGTGAAAGAGGAGCAATGTTGCCTACAACCATTCATGACGACTACCTATTCTTGTGGATCCAATTCAAATTTACAAACCTGCCCCTCCAATTTTGGGCAATCAATCGGCGCTTGATCAGTGGACGTGAAGAATCGGCAAGGCCCTCTTGGCCTATTGGAGTCTATAAAAGAAATGGACTTGTGTTCATTTGGGATACATTCAAATACACACATATACTTACATGCATACAGGGGTCCTCTCTTTGCACTCTGTGGTTACAAGCCTACTGTAGGAAGTCACTCTGTGGTGCAGATACAGAGCGTGGGCTTCGGAGTGGAGGGCTAATAGCACTATAGTGTGAAGAGAGTGGCCTGGCTTTGTCTTTCAGTGTGAGTCAGTGGTATTTTTATGCTCTTTTCCTTAGAGCAATTCTTTAGACTTTGTATTGATCAGTGCTAGTCTGCATCTACTTGTGTTCATTATATGGATTGGACGAATCTCTTGTAATGATATTGTTTAGTTCTGGAGTGGCATGCTAGCCCAGAGCATCAACTTTAGAGCATTTCCTTTGCCTATATTATAATCATCCGTTCGAACTAAGGAGTGATTGGTCTTCCTTTATTGTTATTTGTCATTAATATTTTCTTGAGTATTCACAACTCTGTGCAATCATTGATATCTGCCTGCTCATAGAAGTGTTAAAGGGTATATTTCCCTAACGAGAACCTCCCTTGAGTAGGTGAAGTACTGGAGTGCTTGCTGCATGCTCTTGTTAAAAGTAGATACTCTTGTACCTCCTCTATAGTTTGGCACGCCCGTTGGGACACTTGCATTTCTGTGAGAGGCTCTGAGGATAGTAAATAGTCCTCTTTTTTCAGTATTTTTTCCCTATTGCATTTGCAAGTAGGTACATGACCCATACGCGAGTAGATAAGGAGCCTCTTCGTGTACGAAGGAGCCTTAACAAGTCAACTATATCTTCGACTAGTGAACCGACCTCCCCTCTACCCTCCTTGAATTTATCTATTGATTTGGGTGCGACACCATTGTCAAAAGAGAAGCGTAGGAGAACCTTAGACTTCTTCTCAGATACGTCATAGGAAACACCAGTGCAAATGGAGGATCTCTCTCATTTACTCTCGAGACTCAATATCAAGTTCCCTACCTTCAAGGAACAAGCTTATGAGGATGCTGATGATCATGTGAGGAGATTCATCTCCTTATCCCGTGGACGAGGTTTGCAGAATAGAGAGGATGCAATGCTGGTACTCTTCCCATCCACATTGGAAGGCCTTGCAGATAAATGGTATAGTCAATATGCAGATGGCCATTTTGCTGCATGGGAGGCTTTGAAGACGGCGTTCTCATAGACATTTCGACCAAGTGATTCCTCCGAAAGAGCTCTAGATCAACTAGAGAATTTAAGGCTGAGACCAGGTGAATCCTTTCATGAACTTCACACTAGAACAAAAGCACTTGTTGCACGTCTGCCACATGCTCCAGGTGATTTCTTAGTTAAAAAATGGATAGAAAAAGCTCTATCCAGGTCATCTCAGTAGAAGCTACATGAGTCTCTTAGATTGGATGCAACCCTCAATAATTTTGTTGCAGCAACATCTCGCATTGAAGAAGCTAAGCAACATTTTGAAGGGGATACACGACCAAACTATGCCGAAGAACTAGACCCTATTGGGCAACTGAGGAAAGAACTGGAGGCATTGAGAATGCAACAAAATCAGCAAGAAGAGAAGGTTTTTCCACCGCTGCGACGCACTAATGATGAAGTAGCCCAACTTCGCCGTGAGCTAGAAGATTTGCGGACCACTCAGGACATAAGAAGGCAGATCTGGTGTACGATATGTTGTTCTGGTGTACGATATGTAACAACAATGGACATTCTAATGCTAATTGTCCTAACAAGGTAAGTTGTCAATTTTGTGGAAAGGATGGCCACGAAGTTAGAGACTGTTACTACCTCAAGGGTACACAGCAACGAGGTAACCCTCAAGCTCTGGATTCCTATTATGCCAATACTTCAAATGCACCTAATACTAGAGGAGAATCCTACAATGAAGCCTAGATATAATAGGCCATTGTTGTGTTATCGTTGTGGTGAGTATGGCCATATGCAAAATAGGTGTTCCCTTCCAGAAGATGCACCTCCTTGTCAACATTGTCCAGAGGCTAAGGATCACTACATGAAAGATTGCCCAAGAAGCCGTCCTGCTCCAATCCACCTGATTGCTATCTCTCCACAAGAAGAAGGTATGACCACTCAGTCTTATGCTGTTTCATCATCTTCAATGCCCATGATGATGAGAGCCAGACAAGCGGCAGCAACCTGTAGAGAGGAGCAAGAGGGACTCGAAGATAAAGAGGAGGAAAAGAAGGCTGGGTGGAAGGGCCAAGAAGAAATTGAAGGAGCTTATGAAAGGATGGCTACTTCTCTAAGGGATCAACCAACAAGTCTGCAAGAAGACACTCATGAGGTAAACATTGAACATATCTTGAAAGGTATTCATCACAAGCTTAGTCTGTACGAACTTATAAGCATGGATTCAAAAATAAGAAGTGAATTATTAAAGATTATACACTCTCCTCACTTGATCCAATCACCCAGTATAGATGGTTTCATGGTTGATTTTCCCCCTACACCCTTCGCAGACTACCAAAGCTCAAGATTATCTGTTTGTATAAAGGATGAAGCTCTTAGAGGTATGATCATAGATGGAGGTGCTGGTACCAATTTGATGCCAGATTTCACAATGAAGAAACTGAATTTGAACCCCACTAAGATGGCACCATTCATAGTTACACTAGCAGATCAACATCAGGTTGCGCCTCTTGGAATTATTGAAAAGGTACTGATGATAGTACGGGCTTGCCACTTTGTGCTGGATTTTGTTGTTATTGCACTTCCACAGGAGACTTCCTACCCTTTACTCTTGGGGAGGCCTTGGTTGAGGCAAGCAAAAGCTTTGCAAGATTGGGGGAAAAACAAATTGTGGATTTCAACAAGCACCAATAGCCAACTACAACTACATTTGGAAAAAGGATTCGACTCAGGGAAAACCACTGGGTATACTGTGGACACTCAGGTAATGCCCTCTCTACCCCAAGAACAAGATACATTATTGAATTGGATGATGGAAAGAGCAGAGCGTTGCATGGTGGAAATCAATGAAATAGAGGAAGAAGTTGCAAATGAAGGGGTTGCAGGAAAAGGCCATGAAGTTCACAAGGAGTTAAAGAATGAGAGTTTTCAGGAGAATACAACCTTTGAAGGGGTAACAAATATAGAAGTATCGGAGAAGGAAAGTTATGAGCCTGAGTGCAGAGAAGATCTTCCTTTTACGGATATACCTCAAGGATGGACCAGAGAACATATTGCAGAATATAAGCTAAAGTCCACTCTTGCATACAGTGGAGATGATTTCTCAAACAAGACTAGTCCTGAAACACTCGTTCAAGAAGTAAATCTAGGGGATGAAGAGAACCCTCAAGGAGTCCACTTGGCCTCCTGTCTATGGCATTATCCCCCTTTACTGCAGAAGGTAGCTTCTTTACTTTTTGCTTATAAAAATGTCTTCACATGGTCCTAGAAAGATCTAACAGGGATACCAGAGGAGCTTGGATTGCATAGAATACCCTTAGTTGAGGGAGCCGTGCCTGCAAGAAGTAGGCCGTATCGACTCAATCCAAAATATGCAGAGGTGGTAAAGTTGGAAATTACAAAACTAGAAGAAGCAGGTATAATTGTTCCAGTAGAACATTCCAGGTGGCTTTCTTCTATGGTTGTTGTACCCAAGAAAAATAGTGGAAAAATAAGAGTTTGCATTGATTTTATGCCTTAAATAAAGTAACTGTGCAAGATGGATTTCCTCATCCCTTTATAGAGCAAGCACTTGAGGAAGTAGCCGGTCACACTTTGTATAGCTTCTTGGATGGTTTTAGTGGCCACAATCAGATAGTGATCCATCCTCATGATAGGGACAAAACAGCCTTCGTGACTCCATGGGTCACCAATGTCTATACCCGCATGGCTTTTGGCTTGAAGAATGCACAAGCTTCATTTAATAGAACAATGTATATGGTATTGGGCAAATGGTTGACAACTTTTCTACGCATTTTTATGGATGACTTTTCAGTATTCTTAGGCATAGATAGAAGAGAAGCAGTTCAGGATTTCCATGATCATTTGGAAAATCTTAAGGAAATATTTGAGCAATGTCTCAAAACAAGTTTGAAGTTAAATCCTGCTAAATGTCATTTTTTGGCCACCAAGGGCACTCTTCTTGGTCACATAGTATCTGCTAAAGGGATAACTGTGGATCCTGCAAAGAATACTGCTATCCTTTCCATGCCTATTCCACAAAGCCCAAAGGAAGTGCAAAGTTTTTTGGGCCATGCAGGATACCATAGAAGATTCATACGAATGTATTCACAAATAGCTAAGCCCTTGTCAAGGCTTACTAGTAAAAAGGTCCCCTTCTCATGGAGTGCTAAAGCTGAGAAAGCATTTTGTGAACTAAAATTGAGGCTATGTACTGCTCCACTTTTAAGTGTTCCTAAATGGTCATTTGAGTTTCATGTGCATATAGATGCTAGTCTTCATGATGTTGGTGCAGTTCTAGCTCAACCATCATCACACAA
>CM035421.1:89586532-89605660 GCA_020310875.1 Ceratopteris richardii
ATTCTTCATGATATTGTTGTATTCCTTTTGCATAGAAATAATCCAAATTTTTGAGTGCTTATTCCACACTTTTCAGCTCCTTCTCTTGTTTTCCCATAATCTCAGCTACCAATGTTGAGTTTAGAATATGGGCCTCCACCCATCTCTCTTCCTCTATTGTATATGATTGGCTTGGACCATTTAAAATCTGCTCACTTGACTATGGGATGGGATTTCCAGAATAATAGAGCTGCCTCACCCACCATGGCAATGGGTTTTCCACTTGAGTGACTACAAGTTGGTGACTTAGAGTCTCATCGTCTGAGGATGATCCTTCCTTCTCTTCCATAGAAATGCGAGCTCTTGGATTAGGTTCATAGTGGATTACTTCTTTTTCTGTTGATAGAGTGGAAGCTTCTTTTCTTCTTCCAGTGCATGTGGCTACTCCTCTGTGAACACCACATCGTGACTCACTATGATCTTCTTCGCCTCCCTATCATAAAGCTTGTACGCTTTCTTCTCTTCACAGTACCCTAAGAAGATACATTTTGGAGTCTTTCCATCAAGTGCCTTACTATAGCTATTCAGATGTAAACATCTGTGTTTACAACCTCAATTCAAAAATGAATAGGTAGAACCTTTCCCTTCAATATGCACCTTTCCATTTACATGATGGCTGGATTTTGATGTTCAACAACATTGTTTTGTTGAGGGTTCTGCACCATTTTGAGTTCATGCTTGATTTCTTTGTCTTTACAAAAATCATCAATTTCTATTGACATGAACTCATTGCCACTATCTGTTCTGAATTTTTTCATCTTTTTCCCTGTTTAAGTTTCAACAAGCTAAAGAATTCTTTAAACTTACCAAAATATTTAGCCTTATCACGAAGAAAGTACACTCACATCTTCTTGTTGTATTCATCGATGAGTAATATGAAGTACAAAGATCCTCCCAAGGCTTCTATAGGCATTTTTCCACACAAGTCAGCATGCACCGACACAAAAGAATAGCTTGCTCTATGCTTGCTTAATTTTGGAAATGCTTTTCCTCTTCTACTTGCCTATCATGCAAGCTTCACATGGTTCTTTCATCTCTACAACTCGAGGGAGGTGAGAAACCATATCTTTCCATTCCATCACTTTCAATATCGAGTACCCTATATGGCCAAATATCTCATGGATGTAAGAGCAAAAAACTCGTACATGTTGTTCCTGCTTATTCTGGTCTTGACAACATTGTTGTTTCCATTTATAATCTTAGCTCTTGTCTTGTTAAAGGATACCTTATGACCTTGATGAGTTATAGAAGCTACCAAAATTAGATTTTGTTGTATTCGTGGAACATAAAATACGCTCAAAAGTTTTCTGATGTCCCTCCTATGGTTAACGAAAGACAATGTACGTTTGCCCTTAGCAAAACATCTTGCATTATTACATACCTCTACCATGATGGGTCCCTCTAGAGGCTTTAGGGAACTATAAAGGTCTAGTTTGCTTGTCCTATGATGAGAGGCACCACTGTCTAATACTAGTGAGTCATCTATAGCTCAATCTTGAGTTGAGGAGCACATTTGCTCTACCATAACAAACCATTCAAGGTCAGTTTTGACAATGTTAGCAGCCTCCTTACCATTGCCACTTTTCCAAGAGATACTCTTCTTCTTTGCCTTCTTAGTTTCATATTCTTGGATTTTGTGCCTTTTTTCTTGCACTAGAATCACTCTCCCTTGAACTTCTTCTTGTTCTTTTTCTTTTTTTCCCCATCTTTGAAAGAATTGATTTTGGTAGGTTTGGTGTTTACCATGAATGTAGCTTCTCATTTAACATTGTCATTCCTTGCCTTGAGCTATAGCATTGAATTCTTCAAAGGTTAGTGGTTGGGTTCTGATCTCAATATTAAGGCGAGTCACGAGACTACTTCACTGGAAAAAATTCAGAGACAAGGTCGAGCTAGCTTCTCCCTTCACTTTCGTACACGTGCTCCTGTCATTTGATCCCATAGATTCTTAATGCGAGTGATGAACACTTCAGTAGTCTCCCCTTTAGCAAACATCTCTACTGCTAGCTCATTCTCCAAGTTCTACATTCGTGTTTGATTTCGAGTTTCATATTGTTTTCTCAATATATTCCAAGCCTCACATGCCTTTGTGGTGGTCCAAATAAGAGTCAAAACACTATGAGAAGTACTTGTAACTAGAGTATAGAGTGCATCCACATTCCTATGCTTCCAAGCATATATAAGATGAGCATCGGGAGGAATCATTCATCCAAGATCATTTGAGTCAAGTGTTTCTTGAGGCTCAAAGTTAGTCCCAAGTATAGTCTTGATAAACTTATAAGATTCAAGGATAGAAGTGATCTTAGACTTCCACAAGGTCTAATTAGTACCATTGAGTTTACCTTTTGTAAAGGGTGGTGGTCGAATCTACAATGTTTGTTTGACTTGCATCATTACTGCTCCATATTGTATTCCGCATGCTCTTGCTGATGAACCACCTTGACTCCTAGTAGTAGATGATGACACACTAATTGACAATTTTTCTCTTTAAGTTGTTCAAAGACTCCTATGATTTCTATGTTTTTGCTTATATAATACTCTAAAACTCATAAGCTTTGATACCATGTTAGAAAATAATGATGAAGAGGAATAACCCAGAATTGAATCGAGAAGTAGATTAAAGAAAGGCAATACACACTTAAAGAATTGTACTTAGATAGAGAGACAACAATTGTCTATAGTAATGTTTATACACCAATGATAATGTCCATCCATGCGCTCCCGCTGTGGAGCTTCGATGATGATAAAGACGATGGTCTTAATAGGTAGCATAACATTGAGTTTCCTTGGTAATAGCGTCCTTCCCAATCCATTGATTTAGGCATGATCTCTGGCACCGCTAGATGGCATGTTTTAGACATAACCATTAGAATTGTCAATAATTTTAGAATATCCAAAATTATCAGACTGAGTAGATCTCGGAACAGAGTTAAGGCCACCGGAAAAAACTAGTCCACTAAAATAGTAATCAAACTTCTAGAGAGGTTGACTACCAAACTACTCACCGTAATTTCGGATGGCTTGACCATTGAACTCATCATCGTAATTCCCTTAAGATTGTAGACAAACTTCTGGACTTCCTTCAAGCACACCCTCTAGACAAATCTTTCGGGATTCCAGACACACTTCTAGAATTCCTCTAAGATTCTAAACATGTCACTGTAATTCCCCATTCCTTGACTACCAAACTATCATACCTGTGGAATTCCGGTGTGATTAAAGTATATGCCTTGGCTAGCCTTCAAACTAGACTCACATAGATAAACTAGAAATCTTGTTGATCTTATGTAGACCTCATCACAAATGTCGAGGCTCTCATAAAGACTTCTCCTCATAATGGGGAGCAATACAACTTAGAGTATCATGAATCATTTGTAGTCGCATGTGGGTGGAGTATTGAGTATGGCTAACAAAGAGTACATGTCAAAAGAGTTTAAGCCTTTTCTTGAGGATAGAGGTATCTCTCCACAACTTAAGCTTACATTTTATGTAAATGATTTCGGTATTTTGCATTATTATCTTGGGATTTATTTTAAGAGCACGAATGATTGTATCTACATAATGGCGTATAAGTACATTAAGAAATTATTGGAAAGGTTTGAGATGATAGATTCCAAGCCTATACAAACACCTATGGATGTTAAACTATCATTATAGGTAGAAGGAGATTAAGAACCTTTTGATGCTACTTTGTATACTAAAAAAACCAATTGCTTGATCTATTTATGTAATGCACGTCTTGAGATTCATTTTGTCGTTTCTAAAGTATTCAAATTCATACACAGTCAACTCAAAATTCAATGGAAATAAGTGAAGAGATATAATTTCAAAGATCCGAAGTTTTACAAATATCCAATATTTTGCAGGTATTTGAGATTTTGCAGATATCCAAAGTTTTGTAGACGTCAGAGGTTTTGGAAATTATTAAATCTTGTACCATTATGAAATTGAAGTGGGGATTATTGGAAACAGTGTGAGAATAATCCAAAACCCTAATTTCCAATAATCCTAATGTTTGGGTACTTGGCCAAATTTTGATCATAGAAGGTCAACAATTATCTTTGGCTTATTATATAGAGCTTGGGGAGAGCTTTTATTTTTTATATAACATACAATCATTCCTTATTTTTGCTCAAAAAGGACTTTTTTGCACTATATGATATCTCAAACCATGAACATTTTGGAAAGAAAACTCCCATTCCAATCTAACGAATACATAAGATGATGATTGCAATTTTAGGTGCCAAAAGCAAGTTCATGTTTCTAAAAAGATGATAAAAAAAAGTGCTTTGCTCACCCAACTTTTTGTGCTTTTTGTGAAAGTTTTTGTAAGGTAGTTTAGAGGATATATAAAAGACCCTAGGGGATCATGTTGAGTAACCAACGCAAGCTATTCAAGAGATATCAGGAGTGTCTACACTTGGAGGATTTGTGCTCTACCTTAATTGCAGATTTGGAGGAGATTCTGGTAGCCAACCATTAGCATATTGCGGAGTGTTGTGAGTAGCAAGTCTAATTTTAGTTTTCTCCTTGCTAGTTCATCAATTTGTGATTTATGTCTTCTAAAACACCAATTTCAGAATTAGGTTTTGTTGCAAAATATTTATGAACTATTCATACTTGCTCTATTCTCGCACACACACTTTTTACATACCTCTTAGTCACTATACAAACAAACTTTTGTATCTAACTCCCGAAATTATACCTAGATTTAGATTTTTGTATCGACATTCTGCCTAGATTCAGTTTGTAACCATATTCACACATGCTAACTTGACATTTATAATAAGATAGTGGAGGTAAGCATTCTAGCTTTTAGTTATAGTTGGAAAAGCTTACCTATTCTCTCTCTATTTCTACTAATCTTTTTTTGAGTCTTAAGGTGTGTATGCTAAGGTTTATTTGTTGGAAAATCCTACTGTGATTATTGTTATTGCTGCCCACCCACTTCCACCATTTATGACTCTCTCAAATCATTTGCATTTAAAAGTTTTATTCCCAGTATACTACACCATATTATTCAAATGAATCTAATATATTCAATATGTGGTCCATAATATCTAAAGAAGAGAAACGAAAAGTATATCAATATTAATAAAGAGCTATAGGGTAAATAGAATGAAACTCACTAGAAAAATTAGAAAAATATTTTTAGAAAAGAATGCACATTAATTGAGAAATGAAGCGGAAAAAATGCATAGACTAGCACTTGAATGAAACGTTTTAATACTGTATTATTATTTGTATACTTCACTTCGTCTTGAGGTAGTTTCATCTAGAGCTGATTTATGGATTAAGTATACCGATGCCACACATTGCAATGGTAGTGGTTTAAGGATAAAAATGTTATTCGCCTAATCAAGTGAGATATGTTGAAGGTTATTGTAGATGAATGAAATGGAGATATGCTGGAGTTTCTCCGTATGATAATAGAATCAACGTCAAATGCCGAACAAATTTTGATTAATTAGATGATATGAATTACGCCAAGGTATTCTAGATACAAGACGATTTCATAAGTTATGGATAGAGACTTCTTAGATCTCTTAGACCTTCTAGTTACTGCACAATAGAACGCGAGTAATGATTTTAAAATGAAGGGAGATAGTGATAATGCTCGTAGTAGGAAAGTTTTGTGACTTCAGAATCCGAAATTGACAAGCAATAGCTCCTAACTATATGAAACCTCTTAGTTTTCTATTATAGAAAAAATAAAACAGATTCTATGCGCATTGTATAGTGCTTCTATGAGGTGGGAGGAGTGCACTGCTTTCCCTCGTTTATCTTAATTGAAAGTTACACGTTCTTGAAAAGAAAATAGAAGGTTAGAGTTGCGTACTTATGATTTCTTGGGGAAGGCCCGTCATGCGATGACATTTAGAAAGCCACAAATGTGTCAGATTGGTAAGGCTGCCAATGCTTGAATCCAAGGCCTCGAGGCATTCGCATTCTTCCAAACTCAGGCGTTTCAAAGATGGCATGAAAGCACGGAATGTTGCTGGAAGGCTCCTCAACTCTTCACAACAGATTAGATCCAAGTTTACTAACTTTGGTAAGTAGGCCTCCTGCGTACCCCGTAACACATGTTAATGTAGAATTAGATGCAAAGCTTAACTAAAAATAATGTGAGCGTCGCAGAAGAGTATACGCCTATTATCATTGAACTACAGTTACCTTGATTAACTTCAATGTGCGGTCACAACATATTTGTCCTACCGGCACGTTGCTTATGTTGGTTCCGGATAGGCCCAAAATTTCAAGGACTGTTGAACACAGTCCATGAGGAACTTGACTTATTTGAGTCCCCAATAGATGGAGTTGTCGAAGGTTTGGGCAGCAGACTACAGACGGCAGTTCCGATATTTTAGTGCCTGAGAGATCTATGTATTCAAGAGTTCTGGAGAAAACTTCACCCGGAACTTCGCTTATGTTAGTGCCTGCCACATCAAGATATCGAAGATTTATGAAGGGGGCACGAGGCAACTCGCTTATGTTACTGTCACGTAGATCAAGAACTCGAAGGTTTGTGGAACAAAGTCCAGGAGGTAGTTGTCGGAAAGGGGCGTCCCTCCAGCCCAATAGCCTGATTAAAAGAAGCATGGGTGAAGTCTTGGACATGGAAACCCTATCACATCTATGGAGATAGAAACTCCATTCATCACAATAACAGTTACAATTTTACCTGAGCTCGTCACAACGCACATTTTTCAGGACATTTCCTGCAAAATTGTTCCCTGGAAGACTGACCCGCAGGAACCAAGCGTCGATTAGAATTCAGCAATTAAGAGCTGCATCACGCTTAAACAGATCTAATATGCTCACCTCTCGCTATCATGAGAGTCATGGATCACCCGAAGAAACGACAGCTCAGGAAGTAACTTCAACTTGGCAGCCTCCTCTGGAAGAGGCATGGCACTGTTTATTGAAAGGCCACGCAATGTAGAACGAGTCCTCTCATCCTTTCACAAGGTTCCAACCCAAAATCAATAAAAGGTTGCAATTCACTTCACAACATTCATATTTTAAGCAATAAAAAAGAAAAACAAAAATATAGATTACAGGTATAGCACCTTAAGAAAGTGCTTGGCAGTCTCTTCATCCCAGGCACGGTTTTTCTCTTCTTCTCGAACGACCTGTCTGCCCATATCGCGGAGATGATCATGCATTCCTATGTTCCATTGATTCTCAAACGTACCTTCTTCTTTATCAAAAGTCAAAAGGCATCTACTGTGTAGGAGCTTTAGATGAGTCAAACCCACTCCGTAGACCCCTTCTAGATACGCCCTACAAAGGATATCATTTTGACCGACAAAGAAACAACATATATCTAAGAAGGAATCTCTTTCGTCCCTCTCAAGGCCATCCAAACTTTTTCTCAATACACCAAGGACGCCACTCTTGTTTCTCCTAAAGAACTCCAAGCTTTCATGCCAGTAACGCTCGTCAATGTTATGAAATAAATAAGTGCCCACGACTTTTAGTGACAATGGAAGCCCTTGGCAGGCATTAACCACGCGTTTCGAAACTTCTTTGAGCTCTGGTGGCGCTTCCGGTTTTAAAAATGCATGCCAATTAAATAACCTCTGAGAGCTCTCTTCGCTGAGTCCGTGTAGTTCAAAGATATGGCTTGATTGTGCATGCTGTAGAATTGCCTGATTACGGCTGGTTATTAGTATTACGCTCTTGGGTCCCAATGAGGAGCAAAGTGGATCGTAGAGTGCCTCTAGTTGGGCAATAGAGTCAACATCATCCAACACAACTAATGCCTTTATGCCCCTTAGCTTAGAGGACAAGAGTGCCCTCCCATGCAGTTCATCATTGTGGACCATAAGAGTGCTTTTCCATGCAATACATCTTTTGGTCGCCCATATTCACATTGGTTTTTTGACAACAAGCTCTTAAGAATTTCCCTTTGCAAAGACACCAAACAGGAAGCGTCTGGAGCCACCGTTGCTGCCGTGTTCAGACTAAAAAATGAACGCTCAAATTGGTTTTCTATTTTATTATAAATTGACGTGGCAGTCGTTGTTTTACCCACCCCACCCATTCCCAGAATTCCGAAACATACCACTCCATTATTGCTAGTCAGCAAATAGCTGGAGATTTGTGCCCACATGCTATCGACTCGTTCCGTAAGGCCTACGGGGAAATTTGCGGCCTCCATGATTTCCTCAGGCCTTTTATTGAAGGCCCGCACCACTTCGTGAACCATCGCCTTAAACTCCCGCTTGTTTAACCTGTAAATTTATGCGTCAATGGTCATCCCTGATGATGAACAGTTGTCTTCAATACAATTTATATCCTAAAGCATGAGTTATATTTGTAGAAATTCAGAAAACTATACTCATATCTTTTCTAACATGTACTTACTCCGAGTCTTCGAAATTGACTTTTAATTTGAAGCAGGATTTTGAATTGCTTTCGTTTGTAGAATGTCGCCCGTAGGAGACGTAGAGAACGTTGGGACGATGGATCGTTAGAGCAGAAAGCATTCCCTCGAACTCCCCAATACTCAAACTTTGTGAAGTAATGCAGAGGATCACTCGTGCATTCTCAAGAATCTTACTGTCTTTGGAAAGTCTCTCTGTGTTCAGAAGGTAGACATCCAGCCCGAGCATAGAAAATGTTTCTTGCAGCTCATCGATGAATGCTTCGTGTATATCGCTTTTGTTGCCGTAACATATTAAGAGAATTCCAGTGGTATCCTCCGAGAAGGACAATCTGATGAATTTGTGAACTTCCAACTGTTGCTGCAGTACGTACTGGAAGGGACTGGTAACAACTACAAGACTCCCAGTCTTAAGATTTTGTCGCAATACTTGGAGCAATGGCCTGATGTTGTCAATGTCATTTCCTACGCCATTAAGAACTACGAAACACCTCTTATTTCGCAAAAGTTGCTCATAGTGAGGCCGATACTTTGTTATGTCATCGAATGAGAGGGGCTTTTCGTTAGGCTTTCGGATGAGATATGAATACAGTTTCTGCACCAGATGTATGAGCCCCTCTTGGCGGCTACTTTCCTCCATCACATTTGACAAGAGGCAAGATGCATCGAACTGATTGCATAATTTTTGTACCATCAGCTCGGCAAACTGCGTCCTTCTGGGCTCATAAACCCCAATAAGAAAAACAGGGTTCGAATCGAAATCGACTGATTCCAACACTTTGAACACTTGATTTAGTTTCTCTTGATACAAGCTCGCACATTGCTGCTCATTGTAGAATGAAACGACTTCCTTGCTTAAAGCTGCTTCTACTTTTCTCGCTATCTCATCAAGAGTTTCCCATTGAAACCTGTAATGAGCTTACCAAAAAATGTAAGACCAACGGCAAAAAGCCTTTCACCGTACATTGATTTTCTGATATTGAGAAGAAAGAGCTAGTAACAATGCTAAAGTTCTCAGTGAATGAAGTAACGAACCAGTACAGCTACCTTGTCTTTGTGTTGTATTCGAACCCCTTCAAATGCGATAGACTATTGAGAGCTTTTGCCCAACGGTTGTTCTCCTCAGAGGTGCTTCCGTGCACATTGTCTAAGTTGTATGCTGAACCTTCTAGCTGATAGCGAACCACATAGGGTGCCACATCAAAAAGACTGGTAACACCTTCACTTTGTGTGGCTTTTCAGACGAGAGGACATTCATGATTGTCACGATTTCCTCCAGACACTGTTTAGAAGTTACGAAGTTTTTACTCAAAAATATTACGTAAACTCTAGAATTTCTTACGTCCTTGTCAATGTCTAACTTCGTTTGAGCTCCTTCCTTTTCATAGTCAGCAACAACGCACGTTATGCCTCGGGAGCGGAGGATTCCGCGAAGAACGCTCACAACATTACGCTGTGTATCCTTTTTATAATGGCAAATGAAGACAGACTCGTAATCTGGATACACATCAGTTCTCCAAGTACAGTCTCCTTCATGATGTCGGTTTTGATGAGGTAGAATATATTGTGAAATTAGAAATTCTTCCACCTCCGACACAATATGCTGTAATTCTTCCCATTCGAACCTGCAATGACCTTATTAACATCAGAATGTAGAGGAGGAAAAAGTGAAAGCGCATTGTCTGATGAATTTCTCATGCGGAGAAAAGTGAATTAGCTCGCGATGACAGAAGTTTTGAATAACTATCTAATTAAAAATAAACCTTACGCTGTTTCACTGTTGTATTCGTGGCATTTGAGATTGAGGAGGCCTTCGAGAGCTTTAATCCAGGCTTCCTTCTGCTCCTCAGTGCCCACACTTGGCTTGTGCACATCCATAGACGATGCCACGTCATAAAATATAGGTATTATTTTTCGGGGTTTACTAATTGTAGTGATGCCATTTCGTATATTCATGATTTGGAGAACCTCGTTCAGACACCAACGAGAACCTTTAAAATCTTCACTTAGAATTACTATATGCACTAGGGAGTTTTCTATGGCCTGTTCGATGGCAGACTTTACAGCAGTTCCTTCATCCATCTTATAATCAACAAAACATGTAATCCCTTTCGAATGTAGAATGCCCTGCAATACACTAACAATGTTTTTCTTCGTGTCGTCGCCCCTGTGGCAAATGAACACGTTGTATTCTGAAGACATCATGAAATGTTCACTTGAGTTATCGACCGTTGCTGATGTTTGTGGCTTTCGACGCGTGAAAAAGAATTATGCCCTTCGTCTCGTAGAAATACAAAACCTTAAGCGTTCAGGTGTTTCCGGAGCTGAGGGTAAACTTTCTGCAAGTGCAAGTGCTCATGCACAATTTTTTTTTTGAAAAGCAGGAAAATATAAATTGACACAGGGATGATACATCAGTGCAGAGGGCAGGAGCACCCAGACCAAAACTGTTACAATGAGTACATCATGACAAATCTGTGCCCAGTAAAAATTTGAGCTAACAGGGATTTCCAACAGCAATACTTGTTTTCATACAGACGAGAGTGAATGACCTGGGCGGGCTGGGAGGGCCTAACAATGCTTTTTATAGAGTGAATAGCCACTTTCTTAAGGGTCTTGCGGAGGGAAATGAGGAAGTTCCTCCTCACATGACCAAAAACACTATTCTTTCTGCTAAGCCAAATGGCCCACAAAATGTGACCTCTCCACGTGTTCCACAATTGATGCTTGCTGCAGATGCGTTTGGACGATTGCACGGGCAGACGCTGTGAATAAACACGGGCAGAGACAGAGTATGAGGGAAGTAGGCTTCACGAACCATAGCCACTTTATATAACTCTACCCTGTATGTGACATATTTCTTTAATATTGTCCCTTACATAGTTATTTTCTGTATGATTATTATTTTTATTCATTTTGAAATTTCATCTTGTTCTCTGTTCGTCAACATATGCTTTAAATATCGAAAGAAAAACACACCGAGCTCCGGACGTCTCCATATCCCCATCATCTCATAGAAGGAGTAACATAAGGGTCAATGGCAGGAGAGACTTAGAATAACTCATAGCACATTCTCAGGAATTCGCAAGTGGTAATATTATTGTCATCATTGTTTCACGCAGTTTTAAAATTCCATCTGAATCAAGATAGACGCCACTTTCCGTCCCAAGCGATAGAAGTGGTCCCGCAAATTTTGGAATTGTCTGCTCTTCGCTTACCCCATTTGTAAATGGTGAAGCACATGAGACAGATCGTTTCGGAGTGTCTACTATTATCATTATGAATTATTTCAAGAAACGTGGATGTACGTGCTGTGAGTGGTACCACTTAACTTCTAATTTATTTCTTTTCCGCATACTGAATTATTATGACATTTCCACGTAAGAAACGAAAGTAAATGAAGAAATTGTAAAAGCAACTTGATAATTTGATTTGATCATCCAGTTGACCTTGTAGTCTAATTCTATCTGTTTTTAAGTATGGCCTAATAAATACTGTGAATTAGCGAACAGGGGGAAGAAAACTAATGCATAAACTGTTCTCAATTGTTGTATTTGTCCTCGTATTTATTCGATTTTTCAGTGGAAAAAAGAATAAGGATTAAATCCCAATAAAAGGAGAGGCAAAAACATGATATCTTCTGGAAAATCTCATGGTATTCAGACCCTCGTCACGTTTATTTTCCGTTTGTCTTGCTCCGGAGATGTTAAGTGCCTTTATTTCCACATTATTAACAGTATTAAAAGTAAAGAAGATAGCGATATGAATTTCTGGAATCATATTGCGTTTCTTTATGCAATAACACCGTGAAGGTCGTGGAAGAAAGCAGCAGACATGTTCTCACGAATCTTGCACTTTGCTTATCCACGCACCCTGTTCATGCAACTTGCACTTTGTTTATTCCGGCACCCTGTTCAGTGATGAATGAGTTTCCATGATTTTATTTACGATGGCAGCTTGTTGGACGATGGACATGTCTCACGGTGCCTTTCCTTATTTAGAGATATTTGCTGAACAAGAAATTGGACGACAACGAAGAACTTGTCAAGCCTTGCATGAAAACGATTGTGTTAGAATTAGTATCCATATTTATTAATAAATATGCAAGATATGGATGAGCATTTCTTCCAATATGCCGTAATTTAGTGTCATAACATCTAGAATTCTGTAACAAAGTCAAGCAGACAACAAACTGTTCAATATACATATAGTTATAATATCTTTATGGGATCCTAAATAATGAGCCACGAAAACACATTCTGTTGTTTCGGGACAAATCCCTCTCACTTGGTCCCTGAAACACATATATTTCATAATCTAGAAACATTATTGCAGCAATTTGGCTTTGAAGACTGCAAACCTATTTCCACTCCTATGGAAACAGGTTTACGATTGAGTCTTCATGATGCTGGAGATGCATTTCATGTTGTTCTCTATAATTAGGATGCTCGATGCTTGGTTTACTTATGCATAACTAAGCTTGATATTTAGTTTGTTGTGTCACTAAGCTTGATGCATAACTAAGCTTGATGCAGAGGTTTATGCGTGGCCCTTATGTCAAGCATTTGTAGGAGGTTAAGTGCGTTTCTAGCTGCTTGAGTGGTACCCCGCTACTTGGATTATTTCATCCCAATGGGGGGTCACTACCATGAGATTCACATCTTTTTTCTGACTCTCACTCCGCTAGTTGCTATGACACGTGTGTCTACCAGTGATTTTTGCTTCATTCTTGGCACGTCATGCATATCTTCGTTAAGTAAGAAGTAGCCTACTATGGCCACTTTGACTGGTGAGGTTGAGTATAGGGAAGCTTTCACAATGACTGTTGAGTATGTGTGGTTCAGATGCATTCTGGCTGATTTGGGTGTTGGTCAGTCTTGTGCCACCACCATCATCACAAACACTTAGATGGCATTGACAATTGCGAGGAACCCTGTGTTCCATGCTTGCACTAAGCACATTGAGGTGCACAATCTTTATGACAGAGTAAGGTTCTCTTTGGCATATATGCCCACATAACAGAATGTTCGAGACCTTTTCACAAAGGCTCTACCTAGGGAGAAGTTTGAAGCTCTCCACAAAGCTTTGGGCTTACTTCCTATTGTGGATTGATTCCATATAACTTAGCACTTCCTTATACATGAGTGCTAGATCCTTGTTAATTGCATTACTCCTAGGGGGATCTATTGATATAATCTGATACTGATGTCTATGAACACACTAGGAAACAAGGCCAATTTTTTCCCTCATTAAGAGGCTTTTTCCCAGGGCTTTTATAGACACCTATAACCTTAGCTAGTCACTTATCTTTGTACCTTCAATTGGTAATACATTCATTATTGTGTGTTGTGCTCCAAGCTTCCTCTTCTTCCTTGTGCTATTCGCATTCTATATACGTCAAACTCCAATAGTCAGGTGCTTCTTGAAACTCACTCTCTTATCCAATTTGGTGCTATTGATCTATCTTTGACCTTCAATCTATCGGGGATCATGCACAGGAATTCGCAAGTGGTAACCACTTAAAAGATTCGTTCTTGACAGCATGAAATATTATTGTCATCATGGTTCCACGCGGTTTTAAAATTCCATCTGAATCAAGATAGACGCTTCTTTCCCGTCCCAAGCGATAGAAGTGGTCCTGCAAATTTTGGAATTGTCTACTCTTTGCTTGGCCCATTTCTTAATGGTGAAGCACATGAGCCAGATCGTTCAGGAGTGTCTACTATTATCATGATGAATGATTTCAAGAAACGTGGATGTACATGGTCTGAGTGGTACCACTTCTTATTTACTTCTTTTCCGCAAACTGAATTATTATGACAAGAGTAAATGAAGAAATTGTATAAAAAACTTGACAATTTGATTGGGATCATCCAGTTGACTTTGTAATCTTATTTATCTCTTTTCAAGTATGGCCTAATAAAGAATGTGAATTAGCGAACAGGCGGAAGAAAACTAATGCATTGATCTTTTCTCAATTGTTTTATTTGTCCACGTATTTATTCGAGTTTTCAGTGGAAAAAAGAATACGGATTAAATCCCAATAAAAAGATATGCAAAACTATGATATCTTCTGGAAAACCTGATGGTATTCAAACCTTTCTCACGTTTCTTTTCCGTCTTTCTTGCTCCGGAGATGTTCAGTGTCTTTGTTTCCACATTATTAACAGTATACAAAGTATAGAAGATAACGATGTGAATTTCTTGAGTCATGTTGCGTTTCTTTATTCAATAACACTGTGAAGGTCGTGGAAGAAAGTAGCAGACAGGTCTTCACGAATCTTGAACTTTGTTTATCCAGGCACCCTGTTCATGAAACTTGCACTTTGTTTATCCAGGCACCCTGTTCAGTGATGAATGTGTTTCCACGATTGTTTTTTAATGATGGCACCTTGTTAGACGATGGACATGTCTCACGGTGATTTAGAGATATTTGCGGAATAATAAATTGGACGAAGGCGAAGAACTTATCATGTCTTCCATAATTATTAAAAAATATGCAAGATATGGATGAGCATGTCTTCCAATATACCCTAATTTATTGTCATACATCTAGAATTTTGTAACAAACTCAAGCCGACAACAAACTATTCAATATACATATAGTTATAATATCTTCATGGGATCCTAAGTGATGAGCCACGACAATACATTCCGTCGTTTTGGGACAAATCCCTCTCACTTGGTCCCTGAAACAAATATATTTCATAATCTAGAAAAAACGGTTAATATTTTAGACTACCAAGGTGAAATTAATCAAGAGCTGATTGATGAGGAGAAAACCCTAAAAAATAGTTGAGGAAAGGCAATCGAGAAAAAATAGTTGAGGAAAGGCAATCGAGAAGGACACAACAAAGAAGATAATTCAGACAGAGAAAAGTGGATCATTCGATCTACGATTCCTAGTTTGGCTTTGGAATTTTGTGTGATGGTGGTTCCCTATAAGGCGAACATCCAGTAGAGTTACCTTGGAAGAGCCCTCAAATGAAGACTCGTGAAGGTCCCTACTTTTGTAAGTAAATTGTTATTTCGTTTAGAGTCAGAGGGCTATCAGAAACCTGAAGAGTGCTCGTGATTGGTAGTGAATGGTTTGGAGATAAAAGTGTTACTCTAGACTTCATTTTTCTTCAAGACATCAAAATTGATCGTGAGGATCTTCAAAATAGAACACAGATATTTTTCTAATTTCTGGTTCACCACAGAACACGTGCAAGGACTAGTGGTGCAGTTATTGGATTAAGGTTAGTATTGGATGCTTTCTTGGTGGTGACCTTGGCCGATCAAAATTATCGTTGGGTTGCAGCTAGCTTCAGGGGAGGAACGAGCTTACCTTTTCGTTGGTGTATCCCCTCGCTCATGTACTAGATCTTGGGTCCGCAAGCTCGGCCAACCTGTGGCGCTAGGCGAACCTATGGCACTCTCTTATAGAGACGTACCAAGCTAATTCCCGGCATTTTTTGGAGTCCCGCCCTTTGACCTAATGATACATGGGGAGTTTTAATATGTTGGAAGTTTTGATTGATAAATGGGACCGAACTAACCATATGGCATTGAGAAACTTACCACATGGCATTCTTTCGAGTCCGTCCCCTTCAAGCTAATGATACAGAGGGACTTTGATATGCTGGAATTATTGATTGATAGATCGCACTAGTTATTGATGTTCTTGAGAAAAATTTTTAGGACTAAGCTAAGCTCCACTAGAATTTGATGGAATTAAAATATGAGCATGGCTTTGCTAGGTCAAAGCTGGATCTATGTACTAATTTGTGGAAAGCTAGATTTGTCAAAACTTACATTACATAAAATATTGTTGAGAACCTTCGTTCCCCATCCTTCTCTAAATGTGTGAAATTATTATTTTTTATCGCTATCCTCTGATTCTTACCTTCAAGCTATAACTAACACATGGGAAATATCTCTAGTTCCATATTGAACCCTAAAACCTCACCCTCCCTTCAGTTCAGCAATTGTTCCTTTGATGTGGATCAAGGCCTTCCATGCACACACCTCTCCAACCAAGTGTTGGAAGTTCGTTGTCAAGGAAACCCAATATGTGCTTAGCAAGGCTCAAAAGGAGATTGAAAACATCTAATGTGCAAGAAGAGAAATTCTTTATCATAGGCTTCCATGTTTGGAGGTGCAAGTGAATAAACAAAATTCCCACATCAACCTTGGGCTCTCAAATATCAGAAGGAAGATTAGATACGAAGAGGAAATGCAAAGAAATCTGATAGAATGACTAAAGATATGTGTAAAATCGTAAGGACGAAGCACCACAAAGGAAAAGAGTCCATAAGTATTTAACAATCAACAGATCGAATACACTACGGATGAAGAGAATAAAAGAATAATACATTCTCTTCTCAACGACATCATTACACCTCGCTAATCGGATTGCTTTCATTGTCGCGCATGGGTAATGAGGCTCCAAATGGATTCATAAAGGGTAGATACATCATTCAAGCCATTATTTAGGTGGGGAAGGACTTCAATTTGCTAAAGATTCTTCTCAAAACTTACAATCCCCTCCTGGTGGACTTCATTCTCCAATCCATGTAAGATATTGGTTGTGGCTCTTAATTCCCCAAAATGTTCTCAAGACATCAACTCAAATTAATATCAATGGTTAAATATCTCAAGAAATTAGATTAAGTTACCCTATTAGATAGGGCTACCTCGAGGCTCCACTTGTCTTTGGTATTGCCACTAATGGATTAAGTTATCCTATTAGATAGGGCTACCCCGAGGCTCCACTTGTCTTTGGTATTGCCACTAATGGTTTTAGCTTCTTGGTTCACCATGAAGCCCATCCTCAAAGATCCATGGTCTATTGTTTCCTCATAGCCAGAACTTCATGATAGTCAAAATAGTTTTCGATGACGTGAATGCTTTCATGCATAGTGATCTTAATAATATCACCACCATTGGCTTTGGGAAATTACTAAATACTTTTTGGAGTGCGTTTAGTTCTAGAATAAATCACTAAAAAAATCTCTCTCATGACTACTTTTTGGCCCTCTCCAAATTTTTTGGTCTATGAAGAATGGCATGAACTCCCTAGTCGACATCTTATATCTCATTAGAATTGGGATGGGTTCTCAAGTTTCCATGGGTCAATGGTGGAACTAGATTCTTGATAAGTTCAACAATAAACTTGCTTACTATAATGCTTGCAATTTAGCATGTGGGATTTGCCATGATGATCAACACTTTCATTCTTTCATCCATTATCTAGTTTTTAGTGTATTGGAGATTGAAAGACAAATATCTAGCAAAGTTGGAAAGAATCTAGAGATCTTTCCTTTAGATGATAGATCCCAATAGGAGGTGTCCCCAAAAATCAAATGGGTCATCTACAAACGAAAATACTCTAGTGGATTACGGACTTTGGGCATTGGGGGAATCGTAGATAAGATGGGTCCCAAGTGGATGACTTAAGCATGTTGCAACACCAAAGCTTCGAATGGAAAATGATTCTCAAAAAAAAATTCTCTTATGCTCATGGGGCTTCCTACGTTGAAGGTGCACGATCTGCTTACCTTTTGTTTTCTCGCTTTTGAGTGACTCCTAGAGGTTAACAATCATTCTACTACTTGTGCAAGAGTTGAAACAAGATGAGACCCCACATCAAGGTCAATAAAGATTGGAAGTGGGCGTGAATGATTAGAAAAAATAATATGATTTTCTCCCTATTGTGGGAATCAAAGAATTGGACTAGGAGAACCTCCAAAGGGAAAATATATTAGAGAATAGAGGGTTTCATATGTGGAAACGTTTGTGGAATGAAGAGAGAAGACACTAGATGGGATTTAAAGACATAGACCCATGAACGAGAGTTGACTATGAAGAGTGATGCCTTGTAAGACATAGAATCAATCCTGGGATAATTCAAAGGCTTGCCTTAAGGGTCTATTTACAATTAGAGCCAAAAATCCTAGGGTTATTTAAGGGTTGAGGCTCGATTTTCATGGGATAAAGTCATGTTTTCAGGGGTTTTCAAGGGTCAAGCCTAGGGGTTTATGGGTCAAAAGTTATCTATTTACACAACACAGATCAAATGCACATATCTTACATGGTTTCCCGTCTCACAGTCAATCAAACCAACAAAACATTCAAGAATCGTAATCCTTTCTTGATCAAAACATCACTCCATAATCCGAAATTAATGAACTTTGAAAAAAAAAATCATGCACACTTCCCTGAGGGATTTCATTTCGACAACGCGTCACTATGGCAAGAAATTCTTTATCATGAATTTCATAATTAATTTATGGAGGAGAAAATTTCCTTGAATTATATGCAACTGGATGTAGGTGTCCATTATCTCCATATTGTGAGAGAATGGCCCCTAGGGCAAAGTCTGATGCATCTGTCCTCTAGAAAGAAGGGCCTACTAGAATCAGATGAACTAGAATTGAGTAGTAGTGAATGATTTCAAGGTCTGAAATGCTTTTTTCTACTTCTTCGATCCTGAAAAATTTGGAGTTCCCTATAAGCTTGCTAAGACGTGTCACTATCATGGAGTAATCTTTGAATATCCCTATAGAACTTGGCAAACCCCAGAAAACATTGTACAATTTCGAACACATGAAGGTGGTTGCCAATCAAGGATTGTCTGAATCTTCTTAGGGTCCACAAAAATTCCTTTATCTGATACAATGTACCCTAAAAATTCCACTTCTATCTTATGGAAAGAG
>CM035421.1:89640660-89648160 GCA_020310875.1 Ceratopteris richardii
AATTGAATCCTCAAAAATAGGTAGTGGCCGTGAAGGGTTGGTGGCGACTTCTTTCACTTTTAACCCTTCCACTTTAATTTCAAGTCCTTATTAGCTCCGATGATGACTGATAACCGTGAAGCATACTGAACTCTTGGACCAGAAGCAGCTTCTTCCTCCTCTTCCTAAGCCTCATGCATGGGTTGCTGTTGTTTCCTTCTCATTTCTTCTTCCATATTATCATTTTGTAGGATGATTTCCTCACATTCATTAAGCTCTATATCTGGCATCTCCGCAGATGGCTTGGAAGGAGGAATTGTCTCCAGAATGGTGCGGGGGTGGATGTGTAATGGTGCGGGTGTATGTGTGTGTATGTGGGTGAGGGGGGGGTGTGTGTATGTCACATGGGTGTGTGTGTGTGATTGTGTGGGGGTGTGATGCATGTGTGTGAGGGAGTGCATGTGTGGTGTGCATGTGTGTGAGGGTATGTATGTGGTGTGTGGGGGGTGCATGTGTGCAGGTGGCGGGAGTGGGCGGCAGGTGTGAGAGGGGAAGTGTGAGGGGGCGGGAGGGGTAGCGGGTGTGCGGGGTGAATTGGGGGAGTGAAGTGGGGTAGTGAGGTGGGGGAGGGAAGTGGGGTAGTGAGGTGGGGTGGCGGGGAGGAGAGAGAGAGAGAGAGAGAGAGAGAGAGAGAGAGAGAGAGAGAGAGAGAGAGAGAGAGAGAGAGAGAGAGAGAGAGAGAGGGAAAGGCGTAGTGGGGTGGCGGGAGTGGGCGCATGGTGGGGTAGTGGGGAGGGGGATCGAAGTGGGGCAGTGGGGTGGGGGAGTGAAGTGGGGTAGTGAGGTGGGGGAGGGAAGTGGGGTAGTGAGGTGGGGTGGCGGGGAGGAGAGAGACAGAGAGAGAGAGAGAGAGAGAGAGAGAGAGAGAGAGAGAGAGAGAGAGAGAGGGGAAAGGCGCAGTGGGGTGGCGGGAGTGGGCGCATGATGGGGTAGTGGGGAGGGGGATCGAAGTGGGGCAGTGGGGTGGGGGAGTGAAGTGGGGTAGTGAGGTGGGGCAGGGAAGTGGGGTAGTGAGGTGGGGTGGCGGGGAGGAGAGAGAGAGAGAGAGAGAGAGAGAGAGAGAGAGAGAGAGAGAGAGAGAGAGAGAGAGAGAGAGAGAGAGAGAAAGAGAGAGAGAGAGAGAGGGGGGAAAGGCGCAGTGGGGTGGCGGGAGTGGGCGCATGGTGGGGTAGTGGGGTGGGGGATCGAAGTGGGGTAGTGGGGTGGGGGAGTGAAGTGGGGTAGTGAGGTAGGGTGGCGGGGAGGAGAGAGAGAGAGAGAGAGAGAGAGAGAGAGAGAGAGAGAGAGAGAGAGAGAGAGAGAGAGAGAGAGAGGGGGGGGAAAGGCACAGTGGGGTGGCGGGAGTGGGCGCATGGTGGGGTAGTGGGGTGGGGGATCGAAGTGGGGTAGTGGGGTGGGGGAGTGAAGTGGGGTAGTGAGGTGGGGGAGGGAAGTGGGGTAGTGAGGTGGGGTGGGCGGGGAGGAGAGAGAGAGAGAGAGAGAGAGAGAGAGAGAGAGAGAGAGAGAGAGAGAGAGAGAGAGAGAGAGAGAGAGAGAGGAAAGGCGCACTGGGGTGGCGAGAGTGGGCGCATGGTGGGGTAGTGGGGTGGGGGATCGAAGTGGGGTAGTGGGGTGGGGGAGTGAAGTGGGGTAGTGAGGTGGGGTGGCGGGGAGGAGAGAGAGAGAGAGAGAGAGAGAGAGAGAGAGAGAGAGAGAGAGAGAGAGAGAGAGAGAGAGAGAGAGAGAGAGAGAGAGAGAGAGGGGAAAGGCGCAGTGGGGTGGCGGGAGTGGGCGCATGGTGGGGTAGTGGGGAGGGGGATCGAAGTGGGGTAGTGGGGTGGGGGAGTGAAGTGGGGTAGTGAGGTGGGGGAGGGAAGTGGGGTAGTGAGGTGGGGTGGCGGGGAGGAGAGAGAGAGAGAGAGAGAGAGAGAGAGAGAGAGAGAGAGAGAGAGAGAGAGAGAGAGAGGGGAAAAGGAGGAGGGGTGCTACAGACCCCCACATCAAGCTTTTGCACTGTCCCTGGTGCAACTTCTTCTTATTGAATGAAATACTGCTAATATTTGAATGACAAAATAACTACAAATACTCAACCAATGAAATACCCTAATACTCGAATGACACGTGGTATGTACAGTGGTTGAAATTCTTCCAAGTCGACTTAGTTTAGATACTTCTTCACTGTGGAGATATTGACCAAAGGAATCCTTTTACCTTGCAGATTTTCCAGATGCACAGTGCCATGTGGCAATACCCCGATAACCTTATATGGTCCTACCCATTTGGGTGCCAATTTAGTTTGACTTGGTGGAACCTGATGCACTAAAACCATAGACCCTTCCTGAACTTCGTTGGATCTCAGATACCTGTCATGCAATCTCTTGCGCTCCTCTTGTGTCTCCAGAAGTTTCTGCATTGCCCCTTCTCTGTACTCTTCTAATGCCAGCAATCTCTGAATGGGGGGTTCAATTCCAATGGTTTTGATTCCTATTTCCTTTGTGATGATAAACTCAAATGGTGCCAATGCCTCTTTCCCATAAACTAAGCGAAATGGAGTCTCGTCTGTGGTTCCCCTCTTCGTAGTTCTGAAAGCCCAAATTGCACCAATTAGTGCTAGTGGCCAAGAGCTTTGATGATCAAAAGATAGTTTGCGAAGTAGTCCAATCAAAATCTTATTGGAACTCTGTGCTTGGCCATTTGCCCTTGGATAATATGCACAAGACTTTTTATGGAAGATTTTGTACTTGTCAAATATAAACTAGAGCAATTGATTTACAAAATGTGTGCCCCTATCACTAGTAATCTCCAGTGGGCAACCAAATCTTGAGAAAATACGTTTATACACAAATTTAGCTACTGTCAGAGCCGTGCAGTCCACAGTAGCTTTAGCCTCTATCCATTTCGTGGCATAACATGTGGCCATCAAAATATACTTTTTACCTCTTGGTTGCCCAGCTGGGCTAATTGGCCCTATGAAATCAAGACCCCATCGTTCAAATGGAAGCCATCCGATAGATATGACTAATGGTTGGAAATTCAATCTGGTTGGCGTGGGAGCACATCTCTGACAGATTTGGCATTCTTTTGCAAACTTTATTGCATCCTTGAAAATATGAGGCCACCATAACCCTTTGTGGATGATTCTATGAGCCAATTCTTCCCCCTTTAGGTGTCCTTCATTGTGTGCAGCCTCCAGCAAAAGATTTACTTCTTCTGGATAGACACACCTTCCCAATATATCATCCTGACAGTATTTATATAAATTTCCATTTATAAGAGAATATGCTTTGGTTTTCAGGAGCAATCTTCTCTTTTCTACAGGTGTCAAGTGTTCTGGGATCTTTTCGGTAGTGAGAACATGAAGAATTTCATCATACCAACCTGTCCGAATTGCTACTAGGAAAAGATTGCTATCCGCTAGTTCATCATTAATACCTGTTGCCTTTTCGCTCATGGCCGTCCTGGACACTTGATCTGCCATGAAGTGCTCTTTTCCTGGTTTAATATGAATATCAAAATTAAATTCTTGAAATAGGAGTAACCATCTCCAAATCCTTCCAGCTACTCTAGGCTTGTTTATCAAATACTTCAAGGGCTGATGATCAGAAATAACAATGAAATGCACACCAAGGAGATAATGTCGGAACTTCTGAAGAGCAAATATGATAGCCAAACCTTCTCTTTCCGTTGTACTGTAATTTCTTTCAGCTTGGTTGAGTAGTCTGCTTGCATAAGAGATAGGTCTATCCACTTGGTGAGATGATGGTTGAGCTAGAACTGCACCAACAGCATGAAGACTAGCATCTGTATGCACATGAAATTCCAATGACCAATTAGGAACACTTAAAAGTGGAGCAGTACATAGCCTCATCTTTAGTTCACAAAATGCTTTGTGGGCTTCAGCACCCCATAAGAAAGGGATCTTTTTACTGGTAAGCCTTGACAAGGGCTTAGCAATTTCTGAATACATCCTAATGAATCTTCTGTGATACCCCGCATGGCCCAAGAAACTTTGCACTTCCTTTGGGCTTTGTGGAATTGGCATGGAAAGAATAGCAGTAACCTTTGCAGGGTCGACGGTTATACCTTCAGCAGATACTATGTGACCAAGAAGAGTACCCTTGGTGACCAAAAAGTGACATTTATCAGGATTCAATTTCAAACCTGTTTTGAGACATTGCTCAAAAATTTCTTTTAAATTTTCCAAATGGTCATGGAAATCTTGAACTACTGCTCTTTTATCTGTACCTGAAAATATTGAAAAGTCATCCATGAAAATGCATAGAAATGTTATTAACCATTTGCCCAATATCAGATACATCGTTCTATTAAATGAAGCTGGCGCATTCTTCAAACCAAAAGCCATACGAGTATAGACATAAGTGCCCCAGGGAGTAACAAAGGCTGTTTTGTCCCTATCATCAGGGTGAATTAGTATCTAGTTGTAGCCACTAAAACCATCCAAGAAACTATACAAAGTGTGACCAGCTACTTCCTCAAGCACTTGCTCCGTGAAGGGCTGAGGAAATCCATCTTGAATAGTCACTTTATTCAAAGCACGGAAATCAACACATACTCTTATTTTTCCACTATTTTTCTTGGGCACAATAACCATAGAGGAAAGCCACCTGGAATGTTCTACTGGAACAATTATACCCGCTTCTTCTAATTTTGTAATCTCTGCTTTTACTGCCTCTGCATACTTTGGATTGAGTCGTGTCGAGCCCTAACCAGTTGAAACTAAGGGTGCAAAGTATTTTTCTTAAGGTTCAAAGGATGAATTTAAATCTTAGGTGCAAAAGTAAAGAATTAAAAGGAAAGGTGAAGGTATGGAAGCGGCCACGTACGCAAAGGTGGAAAGAGGGCCGCCCAATCAAAATTTTGTTCTAAAGTCACTACATGACAAAGTAGTGAGTCGTTGGTGACCAGTTCAAAAGACAATCTTGGGACATTGAAAGGACACCAAGATTGTATTACAGTTAGAGCACGGAACCGGCGCACTCAACAAAGAGAGAGACAAAAGGCTATTCTGGAAAAAGTAAGAAAAAAGAGAGAAGTGAAGAGTCACTGGTGTGTGTCGACCGCGGAAAGTAAAGAGTGCAAGAAGTGAGGCTAAGGGAGGTGCAGAGAGTGCGAAGCAGGAGACCAATCCCAAAAGTCTCTCTCTCCGCGATCAGGCCCGAAAGAGATTAGTCCCTCAGCTCGTGGAAGCTTAGTGCAAGGTGTGCACAAGGAGAAGCTGGAAGCAAGTGAAGGACTGGTGCAGAAGAGGCCGGCTGCTGGGAGAGTCTGAGCTAATTGATCTTTTATGATTGAGCATTCTCTGTAATTGCGCCCGAGTATTAACTTGGATTGAATGAAATAGTATAATCCTTCTATTGTAATCAAAAAACTCAAGGTTCAAAGGTTCAAAGGTGTTTCTGCAGAAGCTTGTCTGAGTTATTTCATCTCTTGTTCTTCTTCTTTTTTCTCCTACAAACCCTCAAACTCCTTCACGTCCAAGAAAACCCCCAACAAGTCGATATGGTCTACTTCTTACAGGTGCGGCTCCCTCAACTAAGGGTATCCGATGTAACCCAAGCTCTTCTGGTATCCCTGTTAGATCTTTGTAGGACCATGCGAAGACACTTTTATAAGTAAAAAGCAAAGAAGTTACCTTCTGTAGCAAGAGAGGATAATGCCACAACCAGGATGCCAAATGGACCATTTGAGGGTTCTCTTCATCCCCCAAATTTACTTCTTGAACCAATGTTTCAGGACTGGTCTTGCTTGAGAAATCATCTCCACTATATGCAGGAGCGGATTTTAATTTATATTCTGCAACCTGTTCTTTCATCCATCCTTGAGGTATATCTGCAAAAGGAAGATCTTCTCTGCTCTTAGGTTCATAATTTTCCCTCTCTGATACTTTTATATTAGTTGCCTCCTCAAAGCTTGTATTTTCCTTCAGTTGCTCATTCTCCAACACCTTGTGGTCTTCATTGCCCTTTTCTGTAATTTTCTTATCTGCAACTTCTTCCTCAATTTCATTGATCTCCACTGTGCAACACTTTGCACTTCCCATCATCCAATTTAACAATGTATCATCTTCTTGGGGTAGAGAGGGCATTACCTGAGTATCCACAGTATATCCAGTGGTTTTTTCCTGAATCAAATCCTTCTTCCAAGTGTAGTTGCAGTTGGCTATTGGTGCTTGTTGAAATCCATAGTTTATTTTTTCCCCAATCTTGCAAAGCTTTTGCTTGTCTCAGCCAAGGTCTCCCCAGGAGCAAAGGATAGGAAGTCTCCTATGGAAGTGCAATAACAACAAAATCCAACACAAAGTGGCAACCCTGTACTATCATCCGTACCTTTTCAATAATGCCAAGTGGCATAACCCGATGTTGATCTGCTAGTGTAACTGTAAATGGTGCCATTTTGGTGGGGTTCAAATTTAGCTTCTTCATTGTAAAATCTGGCATCAAATTGATACCAGAGCCTCCATCTATGATCACACCTGTAAGAGCTTCATTCTTTATACAAACCGATAATCTTGAACTTTGGTAGTCTGCTAAGGGTGCAGGGGGAAAGTCAACCATGAATCCATCTATACTAGGTGATTGGACTAAGAGAGCAGAGTGTATAATCTTCAGTAAGTCACTTCTTATTTTTGAATCCATCCTTAAAAGTTCATATAGACTAACCTTGTGATGAATACCTTTCAAGATTTGTTCAATGTTTACCTCCTGAGTGTTTTCTTGCAGACTTGATGGTTGACCCTTTAGAGAAGTAGTCATTTTATCATAAGCTCCTTCAATTTCTACTTGATCCTTCCATCCATCCTTCTTTTCCTCCTCTTTATCCTGAAATCCTTGTTGTTCATCTCTCTGGGTTACAGCTGCTTGCCTAGCTCTAGTCATTATGGGCATAGTAGAGGATGAAACTGCATAAGTCTGAGTGGTTTTCACTTCTTCATGTGGAGAGACTGCAATCATGTGGATTGGAGCAGGACGACCTCTTGGGCAATCTTTAGTATAATGATCCTTGGCCTAATGTTGACAAGGAGGCGCATCTTCTGGAAGAGAACACCGATTTTGCATGTGGCCATACTCACCACAACGATAGCACATCAAAGGTCTATTGTATCTAGGCTTTGCGGGCCGATTCTCCTCCCTATTAGATGTATTTGAAGTGCTAGCATAATATGAATCCAAATTTTGAGGGTTACCTCTCTGCTGTGTACCCTTGAGGTAGTAGCAATCTCTAGCTTCATGACCATCCTTTCCACAAAATTGACAGCTTACCTTAATAGGGCAATTAACATTGGACTGTCCATTGTTGTTACAGATTGTACACCAAATTTCTCTCCTTATATCCTGAGTGGTCTTCAAATCTTCTAACTCTCGGCGAAGTTGAGATACTTCATCATCAGTGCGATGTAGTGGTGGCAAGACCTTCTCTTCTTGTTGAGTTTGTTGCATTTTCAATGCTTCCAATTCCTTCCTC
>CM035421.1:89658160-89668160 GCA_020310875.1 Ceratopteris richardii
AGTGTGTGGTTCATTATTTTTGATGAGATTACTCTTGAAAGTTAGCTCTTTAAGTTAGCTAGACTTCCCCAAGAGGAATTAAGCTAATTGCTACTGTGCTCAGAGAATTATGTAAAACACTGGACAGGTGTATGAACCAAGAATAGCAAGTTTTCACCTCTGAGCTAACTCCAACTTATCTGTTTTGATCTATCGTTTTGAGAGTGATCTTCCAAGGTACATAGGGTGTCTAATACATCCATTGGCAAGATACAAGGGCCCACCATATACTCTTGGAGTTCATTTGGCTGGTGTAGATCAAGGATTTTGCAACACCTCTTCATCTTCAAGCACATACCTATCCATCTCTTCATAGTGGTATCAGAGCAAGGTTGGACAACATGGCAGATGGATTTCCTTCATCAATTGACAAATTAGATAGAGGTAACTACTCAGCTTATATAAGAATGGAAGCCTATCTCCAAGGTAGAAATTTATATGGTTATGTGGCTGGAGATGGAGTTATGCCAAGTTTCAGGAACAAAAGTCAACCAACATAAGAAGAGCAAGAAAGATTGAGCACATGGTGCTCCAAGGATGCACTTGCAAGGTATTATCTCCTCAACTCTATCTCAGATTTTTTGTTGCCTCACATTAGAAGTTGTAAGACATCTCAGGAAGTGTGGGATGCACTTGAAGCTTTCTTTTCTTCAAGTACTAAAGCTAGGAAGCATCAACTATGGCTAGATTTCACAACTCTCAAGAAGGCTTCCAAACAAAATGTGACTGATTTTGTCACAAAGCTCAAGGACATAGCAGATCAGTTGGGAAGCAGTGGAGAGGTAATAGATGAAGAGCAAATTGTAAGGCAGGTCATCAATGGCTTGAAGGCAGATGACAAGTGGGAAGCATTCACCAGAGCTATGGATTTGTACATGGACATGCATGTACTTGATTTCAACACACTCATTGGACAACTACTTACTCAAGAGGCAAAGCTTATCAAAAATGGAGAAAGCTCTAAAGATAATCAATCTTCAGCTTTATACATGAATAAAAGCAAGTCTAAAGATAACAAAGGAAAGGCAAAGAAAGTGGATGATGAAGCAGGTACATATCAAGCTAACTATGCAGGTAGAGGAAGACATGGCAGAGGTAGAGGAAGAGGAGGTAGACAAGGCAGGGGGAGATCCCAAGACTCCAAATCATGTTCTATTTGTGGATTAACTAATCATACAACTGAAAATTGCTTTAGGAATTCTTGGAATCAAAGAGGCAGAGGATACAATAAAGGAAGTTATGGCTACTCAAGAGGAAGGTTCAACAACTACCATGGCAACTACAACAACTACAATCATTCAAACTATCAAGGAGGCTACAAAGGAAGGAGAGACTACAATAACTACACAGAAGACTCAAACAAAGAGGATTCATTATTGATCATGAACATGGCTTTGCCACAAGGTAAATCTGATGAGCATGTTTTCTACATAGACTCAGGTTATTCAAATCATGTGGCAGGAAATGTGGCACTCCTATCAGATTTAGAAGATCCAAGGAATAAGCATGAGGTACAAACAGGAGATGATACAAAACATCCTGTGGAGAAAATAGGCAATGTCAAAGCACCTGATGGAAACATCAACCTACTCAGTAAGGTACTCTATGTCCCTACCATTACAAAGAATTTGATAAGTGTTGGGCAGATAGTAGAGAAAGGGTTGCAAGTCAGGTTCACAAAAGCAGGAGCATTTGTTGAAGATCCAAGTCAAGGATTCAGAAGAATTGCAAAAGGTGAAAAGATAGGTAGATTGTTCACATTTGAATTACAGGACACTAGGAACATTGCTCTCTTTAATTATGGTAGTCAGACACTCACAGAATTGGAAGTATGGCACAAAAGGTTAGCACATATTGGTGAAAGGTCATTAAAGCAAATCTGCAGGGACCAAAGTGTACTTGGACTTCCTAATTTGTCAAAACAACATATGATTTATAAGTGTAGTGCATGTCAATTTGGAAAGTCTCACAGGTTACCATTCATGAAGAAAGGTTATATGCATGGAGATCTCTTGGAGTTGGTTCATACAGATGTATGGGAACCTAGCAAGGAAGCTTCAATAACTGGATCAAGGTATTATGTTTCCTTTATTGATGATTGCAGCAGATGTGTTGGTGCAAGACAAGCCTACACACATTGGCTTGGACCCTTGGACTTATGAAAGATTAACATGGACAAAGGATTATCTAGGCTTCACTTAAAGGAAGACTCATGTGAACATATGCTTATGTGTTCCTACCCTTTTTACCTCTTGTAAAAGTCTAAGTGACTTATCATTTGAGTGAAATCACTTTAAGTCATCTACCTACCACTAGAGTCGTGAAAATTTGAATGTTGAGATAGAGAGAATATCTCCCTACTTTTAGAGGAGAGATTCAAGGGAGCCTAAGTTTGAATTTCAAATTCAAATGAAGATCAAACTCCTATAAAGGATGTAATCAAAAAGTCGCGGTTAGTCCTGCCACTCTAGCTCACTCCCCGAGGCAAAATTTCATTGTAACTCATTGTGTGTGAGGGCTACTCTATACCCAACATCACACTACCTCATTTAGCTGTGCTTGGCAAGCTAATGAGATTGTACAAACACATTTATCAATAGAAGTATACATTTTATCATCTCTGATTTTTCTGAGTATCCTACTCCAAGTCTGTCAACTTCATCAGGGCATATCTCTGACTCTACTGAACCAAATCAAGAGATCTATAGCTCATTGGAACCAGCTCAAAGTCTACTACAAGCATACAAAATCTCAAAGGATTTAATTCAGCCATTTGGGAGAAAATCGAATAGAAGTGCCCACTGGTATTTGTCTGCAGAGTTCCTGAAAAGTCGGGGGTGATTATAACTTTGCTAAACTTATTTCTCAGTGCATAGTTTATCAATTGAAGTGATTCCACTTGTGATTGGTAGCTTACTAAGGTACATTAATACTCCCAAAAGGAATTGTTCCAATTTTAAGTGTGCTGGAAACACTGAGTAAAAGTCTGAGCAGGTATCACTACAGGAATAGAAAGTTTGTTGCTTGATCTTTGAAGTACAAAGTTATCTGTTTTGGTTTGATCATTACCGAAACAATTTCCAAAGTACATATATGGTTTCTTTGTGTCATTTGGAAGCTAAGCAAGTGTACTAAGCATTTCTGAAGAGAAAAGAGGGCAGGTGTGAAGCAGGTTTTGCAGCACCAACTGATTTCCTGAGTGCATTCATCCATCACTCTCAACAGTGGTATCAGAGCATAGAAGGTAATCATGGGTGATGGTTTCCCTTCTTTCATTGACAAATTGGACAGAAACAACTATCAAGCTTGGTCATTGAGAATGAAGACCTATCTACAAGGGAGAAGTCTATTTGGATACATATCAGGAGATGAGGAGTTGCCCTCATTCAAGACTAGAGGACTACCTACAAAGGATGAGCATGAAAGACTTAACCAATGGTGTGCAAAGGATGCTTTGGCAAGGTCTTATCTCTTAAACTCTATATCTGACTTTCTTTTACCTCATGTAAGGAACTGTAAAACTTCCCAAGAGACTTGGGAAACCTTGTCAAATTACTTTTCTTCTAACACAAGGGCTAGGAAGAATCAATTATGGATAGAGTTCACAACACTTAGGAAGCAGCCCAAGCAATCAGTCTCAGAGTATGTGACAAAGATCAAAGATGTGGCAGACCAACTAGCAAGCATTGGAGAGGAAATTGAAGAGGAGCAAATAGTCAGGCAAGTGACAAATGGACTCAAGGCAGATGATAAGTGGGAAAGTTTCACCACTGCAATGGACCTCTACATGGACATGCATACCCCTGATCTCACAACACTCATGGGCCAACTATTTACACATGAAGCAAAGTTCACCAAAGCTGGAGATCAATCAAAAGGTAATAACCCCTCTGCTCTCTATACTGATAAGAAAGTTAAAGATAAAGGCAAGAAGAAACAGGATGAAGAAGGCTCTACCTCTCAAGCTAATTATGCAGGGAGAGGTAGGTCATCTAGAGGAAGAGGCAGAGGAGGTAAGTCAGGTAGGGGGAGACCCTACAACTCATCACCTTGCAACATCTGTGGATTGTCCAATCATACCACAGATGAATGCTACAAGAACTACAAAAATCAGAGAGGAAGAGGCTACTCAAGAGGTGGATACTCTCAAGGAAGAGGCAGATTCAACCAACATCAAAGCTACAATGGGTACAACAACCAATACAACAACAATTACAACAACAATCACAATGGAAATTACCAAGGTGGATTCAGAAATAGAAGAGATTACAACAACTACACAGAGGAGCAAGATGACTCCTTATTGATCATGAACATGACCTCCAAGATAGGTACAAATGATGATCATTTATTTTACATTGACTCAGGATGTTCTAACCATGTAGCTGGCAATGTGGCACTACTTTCTGATTTGGAAGAGCCCAAGGGCAAACATCAGGTACAAACAGGTGATGACACTAAACACTCTGTTGTCAAAATTGGAAATGTGAAGACATGTGATGGTAATCAGAACCTATTAAGCAGGGTACTCTATGTACCAACAATAACTAAGAATTTAATGAGTGTTGGTCAGATTGTGGAGAAAGGTTTGCAGGTCAGATTCACACAACATGGAGCATATGTGGAGGACCCAAAACAAGGATTCAGAAGGATAGCCAAAGGGGAGAAATCAGGTAGATTATTTACATTTGAGCTAGAAGATACAAAAAACATTGCTTTGTATAATTACAAGGATCAGACACTTTCAGAGTTGGAAATATGGCATAAAAGATTAGGGCACATAGGTGAAAGGACTCTAAAGCAAATGTGTAGGGATCAATGTGTGCTTGGGATACCTAATGTATCCAAGCAACACATGATTTATAAATGTGGATCATGTCAATTTGGTAAGTCTCACAGATTACCCTACTCAAGGAAAGGTTTCATGCATGAAGACTACCTAGACTTGGTACACACAGATGTTTGGGGACCTAGCAAGGACCCTTCCATTTCTGGTTCAAGATATTATGTGTCTTTTATTGATGACTATAGCAGGTGGACCATTTTATACTTTATGAAGCATAAAGATGAAGTGTTTAATTGTTTCAAGAGGTATCTTGCACTTGTTGAGAATCAAACAGGTAGAAGCTTGAAGAGGCTAAGATCAGATGGTGGAGGAGAGTACTTCTCCAATGAGTTTGAAGATTTCTTGCAGGAAAGAGGCATCAAGAGGGAGATCACTACAAGGTACTCACCTGAACAAAATGGGGTAGCAGAAAGAAGGAATAGACTTATAGTGGAAACAGCTAGGTCTATGCTCAATGAGAAAAAGTTGCCAAATTACTTATGGGCAGAGAGTGTATCCACTGCCACTTACCTCATCAATAGGTTGCCATCCAAATCACTTGATGGCATGACTCCATATGAAGCTTGGCATGGTAAGAGACCCTCTCTGGATCATTGCAAAATCTTTGGATGTGTAGCATATGTGCATATTCCCTCACAGGTCAGAGGAAAGCTAGACCCAAAGGCAGAGAAATGTATCTTCATTGGTTATGATTTGAACCAAAAGGGATACAGATTCTACAACCCCACAAACAAAGGGTTCAAGGTAAGCACAGATGTCATATTTGATGAGAATGACTCATGGTATGAGAATGAATGCAGGAAAGTGAGTTTACCCTATGACATGGAGGAAGATTTTCCAAAGCTTACCAAGGAAGAGCCAACTCAGCAAGAAGACTCAAGCTCAGATGATGATACCATAAACCTTGAAGAGTTCAAGGCTTGGAAATCCAAAGGAAAGATGAAGATGAAGCAATTGGAGGACAAGGCAGAAACTTCTACTCAAGCTATGAGAAGATCTCAGAGAGAGAAGAAGAAACCTATCAGATTTGGGTATGACACATCACTTGTAACTAAACATTCTGTATATCTTGCAAAAGACTTGTTGAATGAAGAACCAGGTACCTATGAAGAAGCAATCACAAAACCAGAATGGAGAGAAGCCATGGATGAGGAGATAGAAGCCCTCAAAGAGAGTGATACTTGGGACTTGGTACCCAAGAAGGACACTATGAAGGTAATAGGATCCAGATGGATCTACAAATTGAAGAAGAATTCAGATGGAACAATTAACAGATACAAAGCTAGGTTGGTAGCCAAAGGTTTTGCACAAACCCAAGGCATTGATTATGAGGAAACATTTTCTCCTGTGGCCAAGATGCCAACAATCAGAGTTTTGGTAAGTGTAGCTGCATCCAAGAATTGGAACATGTACCAATTGGATGTGAAGAATGCATTCCTAAATGGATGGATATCTGAAGAAGTCTACATGTCACAACCACCTGGCTATGAAGATCCAAGAAAGGTACATTATGTTTGTAAATTAAAGAAGGCTCTGTATGGTTTGAAGCAGGCACCTAGAGCATGGAATTACAGATTGACCACCTACCTCCAAGACCAAGGATTTGTGATGAGCAAAGCAGACACTTCTCTATTCATAAAGAGAAGTAGTACAGAGGTAATCTACTTATGTGTTTATGTTGATGACATCATCATTACAGGGAATGATGTCAATGGGATTAGACACATCAAAGGACAAATGATGAAAGAATTCAAGATTAGTGATCTTGGATTACTAAAATATTTTCTAGGACTTGAATTGATCTACACAAATTCAGGTATCTACATTACCCAAAAGAAGTATGTACAGGATATGGTCAAGAAGTTTGGTTTACAGGATGCTAAGGTATCTACTACTCCAATGGAGGTTAACCAAAAGCTAAGTGCTCATGAAGGAGAAGAAATCAAAGACATTACAGGATATCAAAGTATGGTGGGTAGTTTAAACTATGCTACCTTGACAAGAATTGACATAGCTTATGGAGTAAGTGTACTTAGTCAATTCATGCACAAACCAAGGATACCTCACCTAGAGGCAGCAAAGAAGATCTTGAAATACCTCAAGGGAACTCAAAGTCATGGTTTGTATTTTCCTTATACATCAGATATTGACATAAAGGTTTATTCAGATGCAGATTGGGCAGGATGCAAGGATGATAGGAGAAGCACCTCAGGTTACATTTGTTTTACAGGGGATAAGCCTATCTCTTGGTCAGCTAAGAAGCAACCTACAGTGGCATTGTCATCCACTGAAGCAGAGTATAGAGGACTTGCAAATGCTACTCAAGAAGCTATCTGGTTGAAGCTTCTATATACAGAGTTAGGTCTACTCACAAGACCACCTATCATATTTGGAGACAACACTAGCTCTCTTCATCTTGCAGCAAACCCAATTTATCATGCCAGAACAAAGCACATAGAGGTTCATTACCACTATGTGAGAGAGAAATTGCTAAGTAAAGATATACAATTGACATATGTATCTACTAATATGCAATGTGCAGATTTACTTACAAAGGCATTGGATGGAAACAAGTTATGCAGATTCAAATCTATGATTGGATTGCAGGAAGTGATTGAAGAATGAAAGAGAAGACTTAAGCCAAAGTGTTTGGCTTGAGGGGGAGCTGTTGGTGCAAGACAAGCCTACACACATTGGCTTGGACCCTTGGACTTATGAAAGATTAACATGGACAAAGGATTATCTAGGCTTCACTTAAAGGAAGACTCATGTGAACATATGCTTATGTGTTCCTACCCTTTTTACCTCTTGTAAAAGTCTAAGTGACTTATCATTTGAGTGAAATCACTTTAAGTCATCTACCTACCACTAGAGTCGTGAAAATTTGAATGTTCAGATAGAGAGAATATCTCCCTACTTTTAGAGGAGAGATTCAAGGGAGCCTAAGTTTGAATTTCAAATTCAAATGAAGATCAAACTCCTATAAAGGATGTAATCAAAAAGTCGCGGTTAGTCCTGCCACTCTAGCTCACTCCCCGAGGCAAAATTTCATTGTAACTCATTGTGTGTGAGGGCTACTCTATACCCAACATCACACTACCTCATTTAGCTGTGCTTGGCAAGCTAATGAGATTGTACAAACACATTTATCAATAGAAGTATACATTTTATCATCTCTGATTTTTCTGAGTATCCTACTCCAAGTCTGTCAACTTCATCAGGGCATATCTCTGGATCTACTGAACCAAATCAAGAGATCTATAGCTCATTGGAACCAGCTCAAAGTCTACTACAAGCATACAAAATCTCAAAGGATTTCATTCAGCCATTTGGGAGAAAATCGAATCGAAGTGCCCACTGGTATTTGTCTGCAGAGTTCCTGAAAAGTCGGGGGTGATTATAACTTTGCTAAACTTATTTCTCAGTGCATAGTTTATCAATTGAAGTGATTCCACTTGTGATTGGTAGCTTACTAAGGTACATTAATACTCCCAAAAGGAATTGTTCCAATTTTAAGTGTGCTGGAAACACTGAGTAAAAGTCTGAGCAGGTATCACTACAGGAATAGAAAGTTTGTTGCTTGATCTTTGAAGTACAAAGTTATCTGTTTTGGTTTGATCATTACCCAAACAATTTCCAAAGTACATATATGGTTTCTTTGTGTCATTTGGAAGCTAAGCAAGTGTACTAAGCATTTCTGAAGAGAAAAGAGGGCAGGTGTGAAGCAGGTTTTGCAGCACCAACTGATTTCTTGAGTGCATCCATCCATCACTCTCAACAAGATGGACTATCCTATTCTTTATGAAACACAAAGATGAAGTTTTTTCATGTTTCAAAAGATATTTGGCTCTTGTGGAGAATCAAACAGGTAAATCACTAAAAAGGCTAAGGTCAGATGGAGGGGGAGAATACTTCTCTCATGAGTTTGATTCTTTTCTTCAAGAAAGAGGAATCAAAAGAGAGGTAACTACAAGGTACACTCCTGAGCAAAATGGAGTGGCAGAAAGGAGGAATAGGACAATTGTTGAAGCTGCAAGGTCTATGTTAAATGAAAAGCATTTACCTAATTACTTATGGGCTGAGGGTGTTTCTATAGCCACTTACTTGATTAACAGGTTGCCTTCAAAATCCCCTGATGCAATGACTCCATATGAGGCTTGGAATGGAAGAAGACCAAGCTTAGATCATTGTAAAAGTTTTGGATGTATTGCTTTTGCTCATGTTCCTTCACAGGTTAGAGGCAAGATGGATCCAAAAGCAGAAAGGTGTGTATTTATTGGATATGACAACAATCAAAAGGGCTACAGGTTATACAACCCTACCAACAAAGGATTCCTGGTAAGCAGAGATGTAGTTTTTGATGAGAACAATTCATGGTATGAAGATTCATGTAGGAAGATCAATTTACCATATGATCTTGAAGAAGATTTTCCAAAGCTTGGTAGAGAACAACCAAAGATTGAAGAACAAGACACCTCGGAGGATGATGAAGAATCTCATATGGAAAAGATCAAAGCATGGAAGTCTAAAGGTAAAGCAAAATTGCAGGAACTTGGACATGAGGCAGAATCATCACATCATGGCCTAAGAAGATCTATGAGGGAAAAGAAAAAACCAGAAAGGTATGGGTTTCACACCTCATTAGTAACTAAACATTCTATCTACATAGCACACGACATAAACCAAGAGGAGCCATCATCATTCGAAGAGGCCAAAGCAAAAACAGAATGGAAGCATGCAATGAAGGAAGAGATTGAAGCACTTGAGGAAAACAACACTTGGGATTTGGTGCCTAAGACTTCATCCATGAAGGTAATAGGCTCAAGATGGGTCTATAAACTCAAGAAGAATTCTGATGGTTCAATTAACAGGTATAAGGCAAGGCTTGTAGCAAAAGGCTTTGCACAAACTCAGGGAATTGATTATGAGGAGACCTTCTCTCCTGTGGCAAAGATGCCTACTATTAGGGTTTTGCTTAGTATTGCCTCTTCCAAGAATTGGAAGATACTTCAACTAGATGTAAAGAATGCATTCTTGAATGGTTGGATAACAGAAGAGGTATATATGGCACAACCACCTGGTTTTGAGAACCAAGTTTATCCTGATTATGTGTGT
>CM035421.1:89680660-89685660 GCA_020310875.1 Ceratopteris richardii
AGTAAAAGTCTGAGCAGGTATCACTACAGGAATAGAAAGTTTTGCTTGATATTTTGAAGTACAAAGTTATCTGTTTTGGTTTGATCATTACTCAAACCATTTCCAAAGTACATATATGGTTTCTTTATGTCATTTGGAAGCTAAGCAAGTGTACTAAGCATATCTGGAAAGAAAAGAGGGCAGGTGTGAAGCAGGTTTTGCAGCACCAACTGATTTCCTGAGTGCATCCATCCATCACTCTCAACAGTGGTATCAGAGCATAGAAGGTAATCATGGGTGATGGTTTCCCTTCTTTCATTGACAAATTGGACAGAAATAACTATCAAGCTTTGTCATTGAGAATGAAGAATTATCTACAAGGGAGAAGTCTATTTGGATACATATCAGGAGATGAGGAGTTGCCCTCATTCAAGACTAGAGGACTACCTACAAAGGATGAGCATGAAAGACTTAACCAATGGTGTGCAAAGGATGCTTTGGCAAGGTCTTATCTCTTAAACTCTATATCTGACTTTCTTTTACCTCATGTAAGGAACTGTAAGACATCCCAAGAGACTTGGGAAACCTTGTCAAACTATTTTTCTTCCAACACAAGGGCTAGGAAGAATCAATTATGGATAGAGTTCACAACACTTAGGAAGCAGCCCAAGCAATCAGTCTCAGAGTATGTGACAAAGATCAAAGATGTGACAGACCAACTAGCAAGCATTGGAGAGGAAATTGAAGAGGAGCAAATAGTCAGGCAAGTGACAAATGGACTCAAGGCAGATGATAAGTGGGAAAGTTTCACCACTGCAATGGACCTCTACATGGACATGCATACCCCTGATCTCACAACATTCATGGGCCAACTATTTACACATGAAGCAAAGTTCACGAAAGCTGGAGATCAATCAAAAGGTAATAACCCCTCTGCTCTCTATACTGATAAGAAAGTTAAAGATAAAGGCAAGAAGAAACAGGATGAAGAAGGCTCTACCTCTCAAGCTAATTATGCAGGGAGAGGTAGGTCATCTAGAGGAAGAGGTAGAGGAGGTAAGTCAGGTAGGGGGAGACCCTACAACTCATCACCTTGCAACATCTGTGGATTGTCCAATCATACCACAGATGAATGCTACAAGAACTACAAAAATCAGAGAGGAAGAGGCTACTCAAGAGGTGGATACTCTCAAGGAAGAGGTAGATTCAACCAACATCAAAGCTACAATGGGTACAACAACCAATACAACAACAACTACAACAACAATCACAATGGAAATTACCAAGGTGGATTCAGAAATAGAAGAGACTACAACAACTACACTGAGGAGCAGGATGACTCCTTATTGATCATGAATATGACCTCCAAGATAGGTACAAATGATGATCATTTATTTTACATTGACTCAGGATGTTCTAACCATGTAGCTGGCAATGTAGCACTACTTTTTGGTTTGGAAGAGCCCAAGGGCAAACATCAGGTACAAACAAGTGATGACACTAAGCACTCTGTTGTCAAAATTGGAAATGTGAAGACATGTGATGGTAATCAGAACCTATTAAGCAGGGTACTCTATGTACCAACAATAACTAAGAATTTAATGAGTGTTGGTCAGATTGTGGAGAAAGGTTTGCAGGTCAGATTCACACAACATGGAGCATATGTGGAGGACGCAAAACAAGGATTCAGAAGGATAGCCAAAGGGGAGAAATCAGGTAGATTATTTACATTTGAGCTAGAAGATACAAAAAACATTGCTTTGTATAATTACAAGGATCAGACACTTTCAGAGTTAGAGATATGGCATAAAAGACTAGGGCACATAGGTGAAAGGACTCTCAAGCAAATGTGCAGGGATCAATGTGTGCTTGGGATACCTAATGTATCCAAGCAACACATGATTTACAAATGTGGATCATGTCAATTTGGTAAGTCTCATAGATTACCCTACTCAAGGAAAGGTTTCATGCATGAAGACTACCTAGACTTGGTACACACAGATGTTTGGGGACCTAGCAAGGACCCTTCCATTTCTGGTTCAAGATATTATGTGTCTTTTATTGATGACTATAGCAGGTGGACCATTTTATACTTTATGAAGCATAAAGATGAAGTGTTTAATTGTTTCAAGAGGTATCTTGCACTTGTTGAGAATCAAACAGGTAGAAGCTTGAAGAGGCTAAGATCAGATGGTGGAGGAGAGTATTTCTCCAATGAGTTTGAAGATTTCTTGCAGGAAAGAGGCATCAAGAGGGAGATCACTACAAGGTACTCACCTGAACAAAATGGGGTAGCAGAAAGAAGGAATAGACTTATAGTGGAAACAGCTAGGTCTATGCTCAATGAGAAAAAGTTGCCAAACTACCTATGGGCAGAGAGTGTATCCACTGCCACTTATCTCATCAATAGGTTGCCATCTAAATCACTTGATGGCATGACACCATATGAAGCATGGCATGGTAAGAGACCCTCTCTGGATCATTGCAAAATCTTTGGTTGTGGAGCATATGTGCATATTCCCTCACAGGTTAGAGGAAAGCTAGACCCAAAGGCAGAGAAATGTATCTTCATTGGTTATGATTTGAACCAAAAGGGATACAGATTCTACAACCCCACAAACAAAGGGTTCAAGGTAAGCAGAGATGTCATATTTGATGAGAATGACTCATGGTATGAGAATGAATGCAGGAAAGTGAGTCTACCCTATGACATGGAGGAAGATTTTCCAAAGCTTACCAAGGAAGAGCCAACTCAGCAAGAGGACTCAAGCTCAGATGATGAGACCATAAACCTTGAAGAGTTCAAGGCTTGGAAATCCAAAGGAAAGATGAAGATGAAGCAATTGGAGGACAAGGCAGAAACTTCTACTCAAGCTATGAGAAGATCTCAGAGAGAGAAGAAGAAACGTATCAGACTTGGGTATGACACATCACTTGTAACTAAACATTCTGTATATCTTGCAAAAGACTTGTTGAATGAAGAACCAGGTACCTATGAAGAAGCAATCACAAAACCAGAATGGAGAGAAGCCATGGATGAGGAGATAGAAGCCCTCAAAGAGAGTGATACTTGGGACTTGGTACCCAAGAAGGACACTATGAAGGTAATAGGATCCAGATGGATCTACAAATTGAAGAAGAATTCAGATGGAACAATTAACAGATACAAAGCTAGGTTGATAGCCAAAGGTTTTGCACAAACCCAAGGCATTGATTATGAGGAAACATTTTCTCCTGTGGCCAAGATGCCAACAATCAGAGTTTTGGTAAGTGTAGCTACATCCAAGAATTGGAACATGTACCAATTGGATGTGAAGAATGCATTCCTAAATGGATGGATATCTGAAGAAGTCTACATGTCACAACCACCTGGCTATGAAGATCCAAGAAAGGTACATTATGTTTGTAAATTAAAGAAGGCTCTGTATGGTTTGAAGCAGGCACCTAGAGCATGGAATTACAGATTGACCACCTACCTCCAAGACCAAGGATTTGTGATGAGCAAAGCAGACACTTCTCTATTCATAAAGAGAAGTAGTACAGAGGTAATCTACTTATGTGTTTATGTTGATGACATCATCATTACAGGGAATGATGTCAATGGGATTAGACACATCAAAGGACAAATGATGAAAGAATTCAAGATTAGTGATCTTGGATTACTAAAATATTTTCTAGGACTTGAATTGATCTACACAAATTCAGGTATCTACATTACCCAAAAGAAGTATGTACAGGATATGGTCAAGACGTTTGGTTTACAGGATGCTAAGGTATCTACTACTCCAATGGAGGTTAACCAAAAGCTAAGTGCTCATGAAGGAGAAGACATCAAAGACATTACAGGATATCAAAGTATGGTGGGTAGTTTGAACTATGCTACCTTGACAAGAATTGACATAGCATATGGAGTAAGTGTGCTTAGTCAATTCATGCACAAACCAAGAGTACCTCACCTAGAGGCAGCAAAGAAGATCTTGAAGTACCTCAAGGGAACTCAAAGTCATGGTTTGTATTTTCCTTATACATCAGATATTGACATTAAGGTTTACTCAGATGCAGATTGGGCAGGATGCAAGGATGATAGGAGAAGCACCTCAGGATACATTTGTTTTGCAGGGGATAAGCCTATCTCTTGGTCAGCTAAGAAGCAACCTACAGTGGCATTGTCATCCACTGAAGCAGAGTATAGAGGACTTGCAAATGCTACTCAAGAAGCTATCTGGTTGAAGCTTCTATATACAGAGTTAGGTCTATTCACAAGACCACCTATCATATTTGGAGATAACACTAGCTCTCTTCACCTTGCAGCAAACCCAATTTATCATGCCAGAACAAAGCACATAGAGGTTCATTACCATTATGTGAGAGAGAAATTGCTAAGTAAAGATATACAATTGACATATGTATCTACTAATATGCAATGTGCAGATTTACTTACAAAGGCATTGGATGGAAACAAGTTATGCAGATTCAAATCTATGATTGGATTGCAGGAAGTGATTGAAGAATGAAAGAGAAGATTTAAGCCAAAGTGTTTGGCTTGAAGGGGAGCTGTTGGTGCAAGGCAAGCCTACACACATTGGCTTGGACCCTTGGACTTATGGAAGATTAGCATGGATAAGGATTTATCAAGGCTTCACTTAAAGCAAGGCTCATGTGAACATATGCTTATGTGTTCCTACCTTTTACCTCTTGTAAAAGTCTAAGTGACTTATCATTTGATTGTAATCACTTTAAGTCATCTACCTACTTCTAGAGTCGTGGAAATTTGAATGTTGAGATGGAGAGAATATCTCCCTACTTTTAGAGGAGAGATTCAAGGGAGCCTAAGTTTGAATTTCAAATTCAAATGAAGACCAAACTCCTATAAAGGATGTAGTGAAAAAGTCGCGGGTTACACACTCACTCTAGCTCATTCCCCGAGGCAAAATTTCATTGTAACTCATTGTGTGTGAAGGCTACTCTATTGCCAACACCACAATACCTCATTTAGCTGTGCTTGGCAAGCTAATGAGATT
>CM035421.1:89695660-89710660 GCA_020310875.1 Ceratopteris richardii
GGGGTTGGCGGGGGATGGTGGTGAGGGGAGGGGAGGGGGTTGGCGGGGTTGTGGGGGTGTGAGGAGGAGGGAGGGGAGGCGCTCGCGGGGGGCAGAGAGGGGGCTGGGATGGTGGAGAGGGGAGGGGAGGGGGTTGGCGGGGGATGGCGGTGAGGGGAGGGGAGGGGGTGTTGGTGCAAACAAGCCTTAACACTTGGCTTTGTTGTGTGCCTTGAAGACCCAACATAAAGCTTGGACTATTGAACCCTTGGAAACCATAAAAGATTGGACCCTTGGAAGATACATTCACAAGAGTCAATAATCATATGAACCTAGTCTTATTGATTCTTACTTTTTATCTCATGTAAAAGTCCATGTGACTTTATCAACAATGTAATCATACCTACTAGACTAGTGTCGTGGAAAAGTTAGATGATCTAGTTGAGGGAATATCTCCCTAAGTCTAGTGGAGAGAATCAAGGGAGCTTTAATTTGAATTCAAATTCAAATTCATTCAAAAACTCCTATAAAAATCAATGTAAAAGTCGCGGGTTTAGTTACACTCTTCCCGAGGCTAATCCAAGTAAACTTGTGAGTGTGTGAGAGCTACTATCTAGCCTACACCTCAGAGTACCATTGTGCATTACATCTCTTGCCAATGGGAATGTACATTTGATAGATTCAATACATATATTCATAGTCATTATCTCTGTGTTTTCTCTGAGTGACTACCTCCAAGTCTGTCAACTTCAACAGGGCATATCTCAAGATCCACTGAACCAAATTTGATGATCAAGGGCTCATTGGAACCAGCTCAAAGCATTCTACAACACTACAAAATTTCAAGTCATTCTATTCAGCCAATTGGGAGAAATCACTGTCGAAGCAGTCACTGGTATATTTCTGTGTTGTTCCTAAAAAGTCGGGGGTGTCTCTGATTTTGCTAAAGATCATGCTCAGTGTATAGTTTGTTATTTGGAGTGATTCAACTTGCTAATGGTAGCTTGTTAAGTTAATTTAACACTCCCAGAAGGAATTGAACCAATTGCAAGTGTGCTGGACACATTGAGCTTAGAACTGAGCAGGTGTCATTACAGGAATAGCAAGTTTTTGGACTTATGAAGGTTCAAACTTATCTGTTTTGATTTGATCATTTCTCAATCACTTTGTAAAGCACATATATAGTTTCTTGGTGTCATTTGGAAGCTCAAGGAGTCTCCTAACCATATCTGAAGAAAAGAAAGGGCACGTGTGAAGCAGGTCTAGCAGCACCACCTTGATCTTCTGATTGTACCCAGCCATCACATCCAACAGTGGTATCAGAGCAAACAAGGTAATCATGGGTGATGGTTTCCCTTCCTTTATTGACAAATTGGATAGGAATAACTACCAGGCATGGTCATTAAGAATGAAGACTTATCTACAAGGGAGAAGCTTGTATGGATACATATCAGGAGATGAGGAGTTGCCCTCATTCAAAACCAGAGGCCTACCTACAAAGGATGAGCATGAGAGACTTAATCAATGGTGTGCTAAAGATGCTTTGGCAAGGTCATATCTTCTAAACTCTATCTCTGATTTCCTTCTACCTCATGTTAGGAACTGTAAGACTTCCCAAGAGACTTGGGAAACCTTGTCAACATACTTCTCATCAAGCACAAGGGCCAGAAAGAATCAGCTATGGATTGAGTTTACAACTCTTAGGAAGCAATCAAAACAATGTGTTTCAGATTTTGTCACCAAAGTCAAAGATATAGCAGATCAACTTGCAAGTGTTGGAGAAGAGATTGAAGAAGAGCAAATTGTTAGACAAGTGATCAATGGACTCAAAGCAGATGACAAGTGGGAGAGCTTTACCACTGCAATGGACTTGTACATGGACATCCAAGCACCTGATCTAACAACTTTGATTGGACAACTCTTTACACATGAAGCCAAGATCACAAAGAATGGAGAGCAATCAAAAGGTAACAATCCCTCTGCCCTATATACAGATAAGAAGTCTAAAGATAAGGGTAAAAGCAAGAAGGTTGATGATGAAGGATCCACCTCCCAAGCAAACTATGCAGGGAGAGGTAGATCATCTAGAGGTAGGGGCAGAGGAGGTAAGTCAGGTAGGGGGAGACCCTATAATCAATCTCCATGCAATATTTGTGGCTTGTCTAATCATACTACAGATGAATGCTACAAAAACTACAAGAACCAAAGAGGAAGAGGTCACCAAAGAGGAGGATACTCCCAAGGCAGAGGCAGGTTCAATCAATCTCAAGGCTACCATGGCTACAACAATAATTACAACAACAACTACAACAATAGCTACAATCACAATGGCAATTATCAAGGAGGATATAGGAACAGAAAGGATTACAACAATTATGCAGAGGATCAAGATGATTCCTTGTTGATTATGAACATGACATCTAAATCAGGTATCAATGATGATCATTTGTTCTATATTGACTCAGGTTGCTCTAACCATGTAGCTGGGAATGTTGCCTTACTCTCTGATTTGGAAGAACCTAAAGGCAAGCACCAAGTGCAGACAGGTGATGACACTAAACACTCAGTGGTTAAAGTAGGTAATGTCAAAACAAGTGATGGTAATCAGAATTTGCTAAGTAGAGTATTGTATGTTCCAACAATCACCAAGAATCTGATGAGTGTAGGTCAGATTGTTGAAAAAGGTCTACAGGTCAGGTTCACTCAACATGGTGCATTTGTGGAGGATCCAAGACATGGATTCAGAAGGATAGCCAAGGGAGAGAAGTCAGGTAGACTATTTACCTTTGAACTTGAGGATACTAAAAATATTGCCTTGTACAACTATAGGGACCAAACCCTATCAGAATTGGAGATGTGGCACAAGAGATTGGGTCACATTGGAGAGAGAACCATAAAGCAGATGAGCAGAGATCAATGTGTGCTTGGGATACCTAATGTATCCAAGCAACACATGATATACAAGTGTGGGGCTTGTCAATTTGGTAAGTCACACAGGTTGCCATATACCAAGAAAGGATTTATGCATGAAGATTACTTGGAATTGGTGCATACAGATGTTTGGGGACCAAGCAAGGAGCCATCCATATCTGGATCAAGGTACTATGTATCTTTTATAGATGATTATAGCAGATGGACTGTCTTGTACTTCATGAAACATAAAGATGAAGTATTTAATTGCTTCAAAAGGTATCTTGCATTAGTAGAGAATCAAACAGGTAGACATTTGAAGAGATTAAGGTCTGATGGTGGTGGAGAATACTTCTCCAATGACTTTGAAGAGTTCTTGCAGGAAAGAGGCATCAAGAGGGAGATTACCACAAGGTACTCACCTGAACAAAATGGGGTAGCTGAAAGGAGGAATAGACTCATTGTGGAGACAGCTAGGTCTATGCTCAATGAGAAGAAACTACCAAATTATCTTTGGGCAGAGAGTGTATCTACTGCCACATACTTAATTAACAGGTTGCCATCAAAGACACTTGATGGAATGACACCCTATGAGGCTTGGCATGGTAAGAGACCATCTCTGGATCATTGCAAGATCTTTGGGTGTGTTGCATATGTGCATATTCCCTCACAGGTAAGGGGAAAGCTAGACCCTAAGGCTGAAAAGTGTATCTTTATTGGTTATGATTTGAATCAGAAAGGATACAGGTTCTATAACCCCTCAAACAAAGGCTTCAAGGTAAGCAGAGATGTCATCTTTGATGAAAATGATTCATGGTATGATAATGAGTGCAGGAAAGTGAGTTTACCTTATGATATGGAAGAAGACTTTCCAAAGCTTGTCAGACAAGAACCAACTCAGAATGAGGATACAAGTTCAGATGATGAAGACACCATCAACATTGAAGAGTTCAAAGCTTGGAAATCAAAAGGGAAGATGAAGATGAAGCAACTTGAAGACAATCCAGAATCTTCAACTCAAGCTATGAGGAGATCTTCAAGGGAAAAGAAGAAACCTATTAGGTATGGATATGATACTTCACTTGTAACCAAGCACTCTGTATATCTTGCAAAGGATATCTTAAGTGAAGAACCAGGTACATTTGAGGAAGCTATTACTAAACCAGAATGGAAGGAAGCAATGGATGAAGAAATGGAGGCTCTCAAGGAGAGTGATACTTGGGACTTGGTACCCAAGAAGGACTCCATGAAGGTGATAGGGTCCAGATGGATCTACAAACTCAAAAGGAACTCAGATGGTTCAATAAGCAGGTACAAAGCTAGGTTGGTAGCCAAGGGTTTTGCACAAACCCAAGGCATTGATTATGAGGAGACATTTTCTCCTGTGGCAAAGATGCCAACTATCAGAATTATGGTGAGTGTAGCTGCATCCAAGAATTGGAACATGTACCAATTGGATGTGAAGAATGCATTCTTGAATGGATGGATATCTGAAGAGGTCTACATGTCACAACCACCTGGCTATGAGGATCCTAATAAGGTAAATCATGTTTGCAAATTGAAGAAAGCTCTGTATGGATTGAAGCAGGCACCTAGAGCATGGAACTATAGGTTGACAACCTATCTCTTGGATCAAGGATTTGTGATGAGTAAAGCAGATACTTCATTGTTTATAAAGAAGAACAATTCAGAGGTAATATACTTGTGTGTCTATGTTGATGACATCATTATTACAGGAAATGATGTTCAAGGAATTAGACACATCAAAGGTCAAATGATGAAGGAATTCAAGATCAATGATCTTGGATTATTGAAGTACTTCCTAGGGCTTGAATTGGTCTACACAAATTCAGGTATATACATTACTCAGAAGAAGTACATTCAGGACATGGTCAAGAAGTTTAACTTGCAGGAAGCTAAAGTCTCAAACATTCCTATGGAGGTCAACCACAAACTCAGTGCACATGAAGGAGAGGAACTCAAGGATATCACAGGTTACCAAAGTTTGGTAGGTAGTCTTAATTATGCTACCTTAACTAGGATTGATATCTCATATGGTGTTAGTGTACTTAGTCAATTTATGCATAAGCCAAGAGTACCACATTTGGAGGCAGCCAAGAAGATAGTAAAGTACCTAAAGGGAACACAAAATCATGGTTTATATTATCCATATTCATCAGACATTGACATCAAGGTATACTCAGATGCAGATTGGGCAGGTTGCAAGGATGACAGGAGGAGTACATCTGGTTACATATGCTTTGTAGGTGACAAACCTATTTCTTGGTCATCCAAGAAACAACCCACAGTGGCTCTATCATCTACTGAGGCAAAGTACAGAGGGCTAGCCAATGCCACTCAAGAATCAATATGGTTGAAGCTACTATACTCAGAATTGGGCCTATACACAAGGCCACCTATCATATTTGGTGATAATACAAGTTCACTTCATTTAGCTGCTAATCCTGTGTATCATGCTAGGACAAAACACATAGAGGTTCATTACCACTATGTGAGGGAGAAACTACTTAGCAAAGAAATCCAATTATCATATGTGTCCACTAATATTCAATGTGCAGATTTGCTTACAAAAGCCTTGGATGGGAGCAAGCTATGCAGGTTTAAATCCATGATTGGATTGCAGGATATTATTGAAGACTAAAGATGAAGACTCAAGCAAGTGTTTGGCTTGAGGGGGAGCTGTTGGTGCAAACAAGCCTTAACACTTGGCTTTGTTGTGTGCCTTGAAGACCCAACATAAAGCTTGGACTATTGAACCCTTGGAAACCATAAAAGATTGGACCCTTGGAAGATACATTCACAAGAGTCAATAATCATATGAACCTAGTCTTATTGATTCTTACTTTTTATCTCATGTAAAAGTCCATGTGACTTTATCAACAATGTAATCATACCTACTAGACTAGTGTCGTGGAAAAGTTAGATGATCTAGTTGAGGGAATATCTCCCTAAGTCTAGTGGAGAGAATCAAGGGAGCTTTAATTTGAATTCAAATTCAAATTCATTCAAAAACTCCTATAAAAATCAATGTAAAAGTCGCGGGTTTAGTTACACTCTTCCCGAGGCTAATCCAAGTAAACTTGTGAGTGTGTGAGAGCTACTATCTAGCCTACACCTCAGAGTACCATTGTGCATTACATCTCTTGCCAATGGGAATGTACATTTGATAGATTCAATACATATATTCATAGTCATTATCTCTGTGTTTTCTCTGAGTGACTACCTCCAAGTCTGTCAACTTCAACAGGGCATATCTCAAGATCCACTGAACCAAATTTGATGATCAAGGGCTCATTGGAACCAGCTCAAAGCATTCTACAACACTACAAAATTTCAAGTCATTCTATTCAGCCAATTGGGAGAAATCACTGTCGAAGCAGTCACTGGTATATTTCTGTGTTGTTCCTAAAAAGTCGGGGGTGTCTCTGATTTTGCTAAAGATCATGCTCAGTGTATAGTTTGTTATTTGGAGTGATTCAACTTGCTAATGGTAGCTTGTTAAGTTAATTTAACACTCCCAGAAGGAATTGAACCAATTGCAAGTGTGCTGGACACATTGAGCTTAGAACTGAGCAGGTGTCATTACAGGAATAGCAAGTTTTTGGACTTATGAAGGTTCAAACTTATCTGTTTTGATTTGATCATTTCTCAATCACTTTGTAAAGCACATATATAGTTTCTTGGTGTCATTTGGAAGCTCAAGGAGTCTCCTAACCATATCTGAAGAAAAGAAAGGGCACGTGTGAAGCAGGTCTAGCAGCACCACCTTGATCTTCTGATTGTACCCAGCCATCACATCCAACAGGGGGTTGGCGGGGGATGGCGGTGAGGGGAGCGGAGGGGGTTGGCGGGGGATGGTGGTGAGGGGAGGGGAGGGGGTTGGCGGGGGATGGCGGTGAGGGGAGAGGAGGGGGTTGGCGGGGGATGGTGGTGAGGGGAGAGGAGGGGGTTGGCGGGGGATGGTGGTGAGGGGAGGGGAGGGGGTTGGCGGGGGATGGTGATGAGGGGAGGGGAGGGGGTTGGCGGGGCTGTGGGGGTGGTGGGGGAAGAGAGAGAGGCAAGGGGAGAGAGAGAGGGAGAGAGAGAAAGACATATGGAGGCTCTACAGACCCCCCACATCAAGCCTTTGCACCGTCCCTGGTGCAATTTCTTCCTTATTATGCTTATTTTGATGAGATCTAGGTAAAGTGCAATTACTGAACAAAAATACGTACAGGGGATGAAGTGCTTCCATTTTGACTTAGGTCAGATACTTCTTCACCCTAGAAATATTGACCAAGGGTATCCTCTTACCCTGCAAATCCTCTAGATGTACTGCTCCATGAGGTAATTCTTTTATCACCGTGTAAGGTCCTATCCATTTGGGTGCCAGTTTGGTTGGAATTGCTGGGAGCTGATGCACTAAAACCATAGATCCTTCCTGTACTTCATTGGACCTCAGATACCTGTCATGCAGTCTTTTGTGCTCTTCTTGTGTTACCTGAAGTTTTTGCATTGCTCCTTCTCTGTATTCTTCTAATGCCACCAATCTCTGAATGGGGGGTTCGATTCCAATGGTTTTGATTCCTATTTCCTTTCTGATAATGAACTCAAATGGTGCCAATGCCTCTTTTCCATAAACTAAACAAAATGGAGTTTCGCGTGTGGTTCCCCTCTTCGTGGTTCTGAAAGCCCAAATTGCACCAATTAGTGCTAGTGGCCAAGAGCTTTGATGATCAAAAGATAATTTGCGAAGTAGTCCAATCAAAAACTTATTGGAACTCTCTACTTGGCCATTTGCCCTTGGGTAATAGGCACAAGATTTTTTATGGAAGATCTTGTACCTGACAAATATAAACTGGAGCAATTGATTTACAAAATGTGTGCCTCTATCACTAGTAATCTCCAGTGGGCAACCAAATCTTGAGAAAATACGTTTATACATAAATTTAGCTACTGTTAAAGCCGTGCAGTCCACAGTAGCTTTAGCCTCTATCCATTTAGTGGCATAGCATGTGGCCATCAAAATATACTTTTTACCTCCTGGTTGCCCAGTTGGGCTAATTGGCCCTATGAAATCAAGACCCCATCATTCAAATGGGAGCCATCCTGTAGATATGACCAATGGTTGGAAATTCATTCTGGTTGGCGCGGGAGCACACCTCTGGCAGATGTTGCATTCTTTAGAAAACTTGATTGCATCCTTGAAAATATGAGGCCACCATAAACCTTTGTGGATGATTCTATGAGCCAATTCTTCCCCCTTTAGATGTCCTTCACTGTGTGCAGCTTCTAGCAAAAGATTTACCTCTTCTGGATAGACACACCTTCTCAATATATCATCCTGACAGTATTTATATAAATTTCCATTTATAAGAGAATATGCTTTGGTTTTCAGGAGCAATCTTCTCTTTTCTACAGGTGTCAAGTGTTCTGGGATCTTTCCAGTAGTGAGAACATGAAGAATTTCGTCATACCAACCAGTTCGAATTGTCACTAGAAAAAGATTGCTATCCACCAATTCATCATTAATACCTGTTGCCTTTTCGCTCATTGCCGTCCTGGACACTTGATCTGCCATGTAGTGCTCTTTTCCTGGTTTAATATGAATATCAAAATTAAATTCTTGAAATAGGAGTAACCATCTCCAAATCCTTCCAGCTACTCTAGGCTTGTTTATCAAATACTTCAAGGGCTGATGATCAGAAATAACAATGAAATGTACACCAAGGAGATAATGTCGGAACTTCTGAAGGGCAAATACGATAGCCAAACCTTCTCTTTCCGTTGTACTGTAATTTCTTTCAGCTTGGTTGAGTAGTCTGCTTGCATAAGAGATAGGTCTATCCTCTTTGTGAGATGATGGTTGAGCTAGAACTGCACCAACAGCATGAAGACTAGCATCTGTATGCACATGAAATTCCAATGACCAATTAGGAACACTTAAAAGTGGAGCAGTACATAGCCTCAACTTTAGTTCACAAAATGCTTTGTCAGCTTCAGCACTCCATGAGAAAGGGATCTTTTTACTGGTAAGCCTTGACAAGGGCTTAGCAATTTCCGAATACATCCTGATAAATCGTCTATGATATCCTGCATGGCCCAAGAAACTTTGCACTTCCTTTGGGCTTTGTGGAATTGGCATGGAAAGGATAGCAGTGATCTTTGCCGGATCAACCGTTATCCCTTCAACTGATACTATGTGGCCCAGGAGAGTGCCTTTGGTCACCAAAAAATGACATTTAGCAGGATTCAACTTCAACCCTGTTTTGAGACACTGCTCAAAGATTTCCTTTAGATTATCCAAATGGTTATTGAAATCTTGAACTATTTCCCTCTTGTCGGTTCCTAAAAATACTGAAAAATCATCCATAAAAATGTGCAGAAATGAGGTTAACCATTTCCCTAGTATGAGATACATAGTCCTATTGAAGGATGCTGGTGCATTCTTCAAGCCAAAGGCCATACAGGTATAAACATATGTGCCCCATGGAGTAACAAAAGCCGTCTTGTCTCTATCTTCAGGATGAATGGCTATCTGATTGTAGCCACTGAACCCATCAAGAAAACTATATAGAGAGTGTCCAGCTACTTCTTCAAGCACCTGCTCTGTGAATGGCTGAGGAAAACCATCCTGAATAGTTACCTTATTCAAGGCATGAAAATCAACACATACCCTTATTTTGCCGTTTTTCTTTGGTACAATGACCATGGAAGAAAGCCACCGTGAGTGTTCTACAGGAACAATAATACCTGCCTCTTCCAATTTTGTGATTTCTAGCTTTACTGCCTCTGCATACTTTGGATTGAGTCGGTAAGGTCTACTTCTTGCAGTTGAAGCTCCTTCCACTAAGGGTATCCGGTGTAATCCAAGCTCCTCAGGTATCCCTGTTAAGTCTTTATAGGACCATGCAAAGACACTTTTATAGGTAAAAAGTAGGGAAGTTACCTTCTGCAGTAAAGATGGATAGTGCCATAACCAAGCAGCCAAGTGAACCATCTGAGGATTCTCTTCATCTCCAAGATTTACTTCTTGAACAAACTTTTCAGAATTGGACTCACTTGAAAGTTCATCTCCACTGTATGCAGGAGCACAGTTCAATTTATGATCCACAATCTGTTCCTTGATCCATCCTAAGGGTATATTTGAGAATGGAAGTTCTTGAAGGTCACAATTAACTTCCCCAGATGCAGGCACAACTTTGTCTCTTTTTGGTCCTGTAAGCATACAATCATCTGATTCCTCTTGTTTACCTGCCTTCTCTTTACATACCATCGTAGTAGCGCTGAGTGTTGAATTTTGATTATCAGTCTCAATTAGAGGTTTCTGTTCTTCATGAGGTGCCTGCAAAAGATAAACTCGTCTTCCTTGCTTACTCTTTTCTATATTGTTTAAGTGAAAAACATCAGTTGTTTCCTCTTTCCGACCACCTTGTGTTGCTTCAGCAACATCCTCATTTACCTCACATATCTCTACTGTGCAGCATTCTGCACTTCCCATCATCCAATTTAATAGAGCATCATCTTCTGAAGGCATTACCTGAGTTTCCATTGTATATCCAGTAGCCTTGTTGATGTCTGATCCTTCTTCCAAATGTATCTGTAATTGATTGTTAGTACATGTGGAAATCCATAACTTGTTCTTTCCCCAATCCTGTAGAGCCTTTGCTTGCCTTAACCAAGGCCTTCCCAGGAGTAGAGGGTATGAGGTCTCCTGAGGCAGGGCAATAACAACAAAGTCTAAAACAAAATGAAAACCCTGCACTATCATAAGTACCTTTTCAACAATGCCCACTGGTGCAACCCGACGTTGATCTGCTAAGGTGACTGTGAAGGGTGCTGCCTTTGTGGGATTGAGCCTTAGTTTCTTCATAGTGAAATCAGGCATCAAATTGATGCTGGAACCTCCATCTATAATAACACCTACTAGAGCTTCATCCTTGATGAAAACGGATAATCTTGAGCTCTGATAATCAGCCAAGGGTGCAGGAGGAAAGTCCACCATAAAACCATCTATGCTAGGAGGTGGGCTCAAGCATGCAGAATGTATAATCTTCAGCAGATCACTTCTTACTTTAGGATCTATCTTTATGAGTTTATACAGGCTAATCTTATGATGAATACCTTTCAAAATTTCTTCAATGTTCACTTCTTGCTTGCCTTCAGAAGTACTTGTTGGTTGATCTTTTAGCAAAGTAGTCGCCCTCTCATAAGCTTCTTCCATTTCTTCTTGGTCCTTCCATCCCACCCTCTTTTCTACAACTCTATCTTTGAGTCCTTGTTGTTCCTCCTTTTGGGCTACTACCGCTTGCCTGGCTCTGGTCATCATTGGCATGGATGAAGATGAAACAACATAAGATTGAGCAGTCATACCTTCTACTGGTGGGGAGACTGCAATCATGTGAATTGGAGCCGGACGACCTCTTGGGCAATCTCTGGTGTAGTGATCCTTAGCATCTGGACAGTGCTGACAAGGGGGTGCATCCTCTGGAAGAGAACACCTGTTCTGCATATGGCCATACTCCCCGCAACGGTAACACATTAGGGGCCTATTGTATCTAGGCCGAGTTGGGCGGGTCTCTTCTCTATTAGGTGCATTAGAAGTGCTAGCATAATATGAATCTACACCTTGATGGTTACCTCGCTGTTGTGTCCCCTTAAGGTAGTAGCAGTCTCTTGCTTCATGACCCTCTTTGCCACAGAATTGACAACTGACTCTGTTAGGACAATTTACATTGGAATGTCCATTATTACTACATATTGTACACCAAACCTGTCTTCGTATGTCCTGGGTAGTCCGCAAGTCTTCAAGCTCACGCCTAAGTTGAGACACTTCATCCACATTATGAGTTGAGGGTGGCGGTATGACCTTCTCTTCTTGGCGACTTTGCTGCATCCTTAAGGCTTCCAACTCCTTCCTGAGTTGCCCGATCGGATCCAAATCGGATGCATAATTTGGTTGAGACTCCACTTCAAAATGTATTCTATCCTCCTCAATGCGCGATGCAGTTGCAACAAAATCATCAAGTGTTGCATCCAGTCTGAGGGATTCCCGAAGCTTTTGTTGAGATGACTTAGGCAGAGCCTTCTCAATCCATTTTTTGACTAAAAAATCACCTGGAGTATGAGGCAAACGAGAAACAAGTGCTTTTGTTCTAGTGTGCAATTCATGAAAGGATTCACCTGCTCGTAATTTTAGGTTCTCTAGCTGATCTAGAGCTCGTTCTGAGGAGTCGCTTGGTCGAAATGTCTGCGAGAATGCCGCTTTTAGTGCCTCCCACGTAGTGAAGTGCCCATCTGCATACTGGCTATACCATTTGTCTGCAAGGTCTTCCAATGTAGATGGAAAGAGCACCAACATTGCATCGTCCCGGTTCTGCAATCCTCTTCCACGGCATAACGAGACGAATCTCCTCACGTGGTCATCTGCATCTTCATAAGCCAATCCTTTAAATGTAGGAAACTTGATGTTCAACCTAGAGAGTAAATGGGAAAGATTCTCCATTGGTGCCGGCGCCTCTTCTGAAGTATCAGAGGAAAAATCTAAGGTTCTCCTATGTTTCTCTTTCGATAATGGTGTTACTCCCAAATCAATGGATAGATTCAAGGATGGTGGAGGAGAGGTAGGCTCACTGGTTGTAGTTATTTCTAACTTGTTAAGACGCTTCCGTTCACGATGAGACTCCTTATCCGCCCGCGTATGGGTCATGTACCTACTCGCAAATACAATAGGGCGAAAATCCTCTCACAGAAATGCAAAGGTCCCACCGGGCGTGCCAAACTGTAGAGGAGGTATTGGGGTATCCGCTTTTAACAAGGTAGAGAATGAAAATTAAACACGTCCAGTACGTCACCTACTCAAGGGAGGTTCTCTTTAGGGAAGTATACCCTTAAACATTTCTGTGAGCAGGCCGACAATGAAAATTTTACAGAATGGTAAATGCTTCAGCCATTATGGACAACCAATAACCAATGAAGGCTGTACTCTGCCTGATTCAAACCGGATGATTACAAAGTTGGGCACTTGATAGATGATGCTCACAAGTGTAACTTAGGTCTAACAAGCCACCAGCTCAGGGCTAACAAATCACTTTAATAGTAGACACACCAATACAAAAGTTTCTCCTACCCGCATACGGACCACTGATATGCAGACTAACTCAGAACAATACAAGTGGTAAGATCTTCTCAAGAGAATAGAACGCAATCAACCACACTGACTCACGGAAAAGAAGAAGAATCCAAGCTACTCTTTTACACTATGGTGCTCATAGCCCTTCACTGAGAAGCCTCCCCTCTATATACACAACAGAGTAGCTCCCACAGTAGACTTGAAACCACCAAGTGCAAGAGAGGTCTTCTGCACAACTTGTACGTGTACTCCAGTGTGTGTCGTCGTCGTCGTCGTCGTCGTAACCCAAATGAGCACAAATCCTTTGATTTTATAGGCCCCAATAGGCCAAGAGAGCCTTGCCGAATCTTCACGTCCACTGATCATGCGCCGGTTGAATGCCCAAAATTGGAGGGTAGGTCAAATATTCCCTTGGTTTGAATTGGATCCACAAAAATAGGTAGTCGCCGTGAATGGTTGGTGGCAAAAAGCTATTCCCTGCTCCCATTTTTTACCATGCGCACTTTTTTAACACACACCCTTTTGTAGTCAAATTGAGATCTTTACTTTATGTTGCTGGTGATTTAAAAACACCCCTTGAGTGTGAGGAAGGGAGGGTAACTTCACAAATCCTAGAGCCCCAAGAAATACTTTAATTTGAAAGGTCATCTCCAAGCTGGCTCGAAGTACTCATTTGCATCCTCAGACTCATCAAGCTTGTGTTTGATGAATTGTTGAGCCAGGGAACTCAGACGGCCTAAATGGGGCACACTCCCATCTCCATCACGGTGCACTCTCTGTAGCAGAACCCTTACAACCTTCTGACTTTGCTCCTTGAATCCCGTCTAAACATGACAAAAAGAGTTGGCCGAATAATTTCCACATCAAGATCATCAATTCCAATTTTACTTCCAAGAAATGTCCTCTTTATGGCTCCATATCTGTCAGCCTGAGAAGGCCCGGACTGAAGAATTGCCTCATTGTTCTTATGTGATTGTGTGTGTTTGTGTGTGATTGTATGTATGTTTTTGTGTGTGTGAGTGTGAGTGTGGGTGTCTGTGTGTGATTGTATGTATGTTTTTGTGTGCATGAGTGTGAGTGTGTGCTTATATGTGTGTGAGTGTTTATGTGCGTGCATGTGAGTGTGTATGAGTGGAGTGTGTGTGTGTGGAAATGTATGTGTGTGGGGGTGGGTGTGTGAATTTGTGAGTGGGAGGGAACGCGTGGGAGGCTGAGGGGAGTGGGGGTGTGAGGAGGAGGGAGGGGAGGCGCTCGCGGGGGGCAGAGAGGGGGCTGCGATGGTGGAGAGGGGAGGGGAGGGGGTTGGCGGGGGATGGCGGTGAGGGGAGGGGATGGGGTTGGCGGGGAATGGTGGTGAGGGGAGGGGAGGGGGTTGGCGGGGGATGGCGGTGAGGGGAGGGGAGGGGGTTGGCGGGGGATGGTGGTGCGGGGAGGGGAGGGGGTTGACGAGGCTGTGGGGGTGTGAGGAGGAGGGAGGGGAGGCGCTCGCGGGGGGCAGAGAGGGGGCTGGGATGGTGGAGAGGGGAGGGGAGGGGGTTGGCGGGGGATGGTGGTGAGGGGAGGGGAGGGGGTTGGCGGGGGATGGTGGTGAGGGGAGGGGAGGGGGTTGGCGGGGGATGGCGGTGAGGGGAGGGGAGGGGGTTGGCGGGGGATGGTGGTGAGGGGAGGGGAGGGGGTTGGCGGGGCTGTGGGGGTGTGAGGAGGAGGGAGGGGAGGCGCTCGCGGGGGGCAGAGAGGGGGCTGGGATGGTGGAGAGGGGAGGGGAGGGGAGGGGGTTGGCGGGGGATGGTGGTGAGGGGAGGGGAGGGGGTTGGCGGGGGATGGCGGTGAGGGGAGGGGAGGGGGTTGGCGGGGGATGGTGGTGCGGGGAGGGGAGGGGGTTGGCGGGGCTGTGGGGGTGTGAGGAGGAGGGAGGGGAGGCGCTCGCGGGGGGCAGAGAGGGGGCTGGGATGGTGGAGAGGGGAGGGGGATGGTGGTGA
>CM035421.1:89728160-89735660 GCA_020310875.1 Ceratopteris richardii
ACTGGCCAGGGACCTGCAATTGTATACTGTAAAATCTCTTCTTGATGATTGAAAAAGTCCTCCCACCAAGATAAATCTTGATCTCCAACATATTTTTTTGCACGCTCAATATGTCTCTTCTTTTCAATGAGTGCATGCATCCAGCTTTTACTTTGATCAACCATATTTCCACATCTTTCTGTATTGTTTTTATCTTCATATGGTGATTGTTCTGCACCATACACTGTAGACAAATTAGGCACCTACAATAAGAATCTGCATCCCTCTTTAGGCTCCCACCCAAGAGAAGATGAATACTGCTTTGCAAATAAAAGGGTTATTTCATCAACCCTCCTCATCAAGAATACATGGTTGAAACTAATATTGTGCAATGGAGCCAAAACCTTAGCACTGTTATCAAGGCCCATTGAGCAAAAGTGCTTAAAGTCATAAATCTGTGTGAGGTGTTGAACTTCTGGTTTTGGAGTATATGCTTCTGAAATCAGCTCAAATAAAACCCGAAGAGTAAAAGCATTGTTACGTGCCAACTTCTTAGAGAAAGTACTGAACATTTGATCAATCTGATCATGAGTGTGGCCAACCAGAAGGAAATTTACCTTAACCTTCTGAAATACCTGTTTTTCAACAAGCATGCTTAAATATCCAAAGACTGTAGAATTTTTATTCTCTCTCGCAGTATTATCAAGTTGCAAATATAGAGTTGGTGGCAAAAGACCCTTCCATGATTGCAAAACATGATGAATGACAGTAACTGTAAGGTTTGGATCATTATGCACATTCGAATATGTGAAGAAAACCTTGGACATTACAGTTCCATTGTATACCAAAGCACCAACCAAATACATTTGCACAAGGACTTCATCTCCAATGTCCTTAGGGATGCTATAAAATGTGGCAAACAAGTTTTTTTTTATCCATACCATCGATCAACAAACACATATAACGCTCCGGATTTCTGAGTGCTTTACTTCGATGATGAATTGCTTTCTTTCTCTCTAAAGCTTGACTCTCATGATGGTTGTTAAGAAGATTTTTAAAATTATTCTTTTCTTGTGGTGTTGTAGCCCCTTTTGCCATGTTTTTCAAAGTGGCGCAAACTGAACATTCACCCATTCTAACTTTACGAGGAATAGACACATTGTTAAACTCTTCCTTCCATAATCGAGTAAAGTGACGATACAACACATACTTCTCATTTCTATTTTCCATGTCTTCTCTATATATTTGAAATACCTCTCGACGAGTAAAGTTATCTGACAAGTGCAACCTTCCAGTTGTAGGCATAACCTCACAATGCAAGCTAAAATAGTTCATCATCCAATTCATTGCATGCCGTCCAACAGATCCTTTGGTCCCAACATGGAACGTATCCAAAATGAGATCCCCATTCAAAAGCCCTTGTTGAACCCTATGTATTCTAAAATTTTCCACACCCATTGCAATTTTAAATGCAACCCTACAACATCGCATCCCTTGACTAAAGAAATATTCTAAAGCAACACATGTTACTGACATGTTATCCTCAATCATTTGCATGCGAGAAACAAGGTATATATCCTGCCTTTCACTATCTAAATGGAGGAATTTTTCTGTTAGGTGCTTTAGTTTCTTCATTCCTAAATTGTACAAACATTTCAAACCACAACAATGCTTCACAATATCCAATGCAATCTGTCTATCTGAAGTAAGAAATTTAAATCTTTTTTGACTTACTTCACGAGGCCTTCTTTCAAATCGTAGATTGAGCTTGCTTTGCTTTTCCGTTGCTCCACATGCACTTGAGTTAGAAGGGAGATCAATGGTTGGATCAGACGGGAGATCAAGAGGTGCATTTGGTTGAGCAGCATTGCAGTGTGAATTGGATAACTTAAATGACTCAACAGAAAACATAGATCATCAGCACGTTCTAAACCATACGGATCTTCACTTCTCTGGAAAGGGTTGAACAATGAATCTGAAACTGTATCAATATGAGCAGAGGAAGCTGATGCCCAAGCATCCACTGAAAAGATTGAGCTCATCTTCACTAAGTTCATAGAAAACTGAAGATGAATGACCTTTTTAAATAAGTAGAAATCCGAGATCAAGTGAAGATGTCACATCAAATGTCACATCAAGAAGATATGAAATCAAAAGTTCGTTAAAGTACATTAAATAACATTAAACATCAAATTACATCAAATCACTTAATTACTCAAATATACACTAATAAGGGAACCAAAGATTTGATTCACTTTTGAAAGATGAGATACACAGTTGATTTCTAACTAGATATGAGTCATTGAGTCTTAGCATTGTGAGTGAATCAAAATATATCCAAGTTGAGTTCCAACTGGATTAGATATTAAAATTGTTTGGAGTAGTGCCATTGAAGACTATACAAGAAGAAATTTCACCTTTGGTTAAGATTTCAAGGATTAGGTTTTATTGTGGTCTTGGCTAGATCTCAAAGAGGTAGATGAAAGTATATTAAAAAAGAATTATGTGTAAAAGAGGTACACGGAAATGTATATGTAAGAAGTATATGTAAGAATTATATGTAAGAATTAAGTATATGCTTGTTACAAAAGATTTTCAAATGAATTTTGAATCTACGACTTTTCTGAACGTTGGATGCAAAGACAATGAGTGACGTTTTTGAAATTACCAACATATTTTGTCGAAATTACCCCAGAGCTCTTTACTTGAACGTTTATTCATACATTGATTTTCCATTTCAACAATGTGTTACAAGATAAATGTGAATATGAACTGAAGTGAGAAGGATAACACTATAAAGAAGTCATTAATCTCCCATATTAAACACAACTTAGACTTGATTTTTTCCCAAGCAAGAGATTCTAAGAAACAATTTATACATGAGATTAGACATCCTCATGTACATACCATACTCTTGCCATTGAAGTGTAATTTCCATGCAAATGTATATAAACAGTTGCAAGGTTCTATGAATATTTCATTAAAGTGGAGGTGAAACAACCTATTTGTGTGAGTGGTATTTCCTGGTTAGATAAGCTGACAGATATAGTTAGCAACTGGACTCATTCAATTAGATCAAGTTAGTCTCTGGTTCAAGTTACCCAATTGCCTATAAATAGCAGAGGAGGAGATCATTCTCATTTTCAAAATCCACGAGCAAGAGAGAGGAACAGAGCACAGACAGCCATGGAGCACAAAGCTCAGCATACCAGCAAGGCAACTCTGATGGAGAAGAAGAATGTTGGCAAGAGTACCAAGAGGTAGACAAAATCATACCAAAAAAAAAGATTCCTAAAAGATTCCTTTTGTATGTTTGTGTAAATAGTCTGCTTTCTAGGTTTTTATTTTTCTTAGCTCCTAAAATATAGATCCAATGAGGGTAGAGCTCAATGCCTGGCATCGACTTGCACCCTCAAGTCGATGCCAGGCATCGACTTTTAGGTGCAAGTCGATGCCAGGCATCGACTTGAGGGTGCAAGTCGATGCCAGGCATCGACTTTTCGGTGCAAGTCGATGCCAGGCATCGACTTGAGGGTGTAAGTCGATGCCTGGCATCGAGTTGTACCCTTAAGTCGATGCCTCGCATCGACTTGCACCTAAAAGTCGATGCCTGGCATCGACTTTCACCCTCAAGTCGATGCCTGGCATCGACTTTCCCCTAAAAGTCGATGCCTAGCATCGACTTGCACCTAAAAGTTGATGCCTGGCATCGACTTGCCTGGCATCGAATTTGGCCTGAAAGTCGATGCCAGACATCGACTTTTAGGTGCAATTCGATGCTAAGCATTGACTTTTAAGTGCAAGTCGATGCCAGGCATCGACTTTGTGTGCAAGTCGATGCCCGGCATCGACTTGCACTCAAAAGTGGATGCTTGGCATCGACTTGGACCTTTGAAAAACACAATAACGTATGAGCTGATATTTCCAAGCGCCTTCAAGGATGCGGAGTCCAAGAGTGAGAGGCCCTTCAAGAAGTTGAGAGTGACCATGAGCTCTGGTGATCAGCAACGTGACAAAGGCATTGGTCACCAAGCAAAACCAAAGAAAATTATTGCATCCTTATCCTCTGAGAAGGCCAGCAACCCGGTTGGAATATCCTCTGGTGGATAGAGTAGCATCAAAATTCCTGAGGATGATACAACTATGAAGGATAGGTCGAGGGACGCAGAGGTCTTAAGGACAGATCGTCCACTGCGAGACATGACAAATCTGGAGTGGTGCCTTCAGTATGTTGAAGAAAAGAATGCAGTCCTTCTTGTGTTCGTAGGGGCATATGGGAGAGGAAAGATCACAACAACACAGGGTTTTCAGTATGGCCTTGTGTACAAACTAGATTATGAAGATGAGGATTCTGACAACCTCCTTTTCTTGGTAGAGACATCGAAAGGTTTAAGAAATGTTATATGCAAGATGGATTTCTTGTGCCCAAAGTGCTGTATTCCAGATGGGCTTGCTGAAATATGCAGGGAATTAGTGAATCTTATCAAGGACTTGATTCCATGGATCCAGGGCAACATCATGCCAACACAACAGAAGATGACAACCCCTGTAAAGGCAAGGGGTAAGCAGAGCGTGTAGAAAAAGTTCCAGAAGAAAAAGAAGAGAATTGCAGAAGAGGAGTCTTCTGACTCAAGCTCTAGCTATGAGGATATAATAGTTGCACCTGGTGGAGAGCTTGCCTCGGGTGTTCTTGGTACTGAGCAGAACAAGATGAGGGAGGACATAGCTAGAAGAAAAGTTGTGAAGAAAGGGCAGTTGTTCCACCTGCCAATCAATATCATCCATAGGCCACCAATAGATCCAGTCACAAGAAGGAGGCCCCTTGAGATCAGGGAGCCACACAATTTGCACGTGCAGAATCTTAAGAAGAAAATGAAAATAAATCCTCATGCTACTGTTGTGCCATTCCTTGTCATGGTGGATCCGAATGAGTGCAGCTCTGTGGAGGAGTTCAATGAGGGTTTGTTTGAGGATTATACTTATTATGTGATTGGAGGTTCACACTCTACAGAGGCCCGTAGACAGCTAGTGAAGGAGCACCCTACCACATTCTTCTTTAGGTATGCAGAGTGCAAGATATATGTTGGTCTTACAACTGAGGAAGCCAAGCTTCTTGCTTGGGATCACAACAATGACAATGACTACAGGCAAAAAATGTCCTCCATAGAGAGAATTCGGTTCTTCCACCATGAATATGAAGATTGTCTCGTGAAGGAAGCTGCAAGAATACATCCCAATCTACGAAAGCAATGCCTTATTGAGGTTGGAATTGCACTGGATGAGAATAGAAAGTCTGATGCTTTGAGGAAATATGATCCATGGTTTCAACTGGCATTCAGATCAGGTGAGATCTGGGATCTGCAGGATAAAATTTTCACAATGTGGGAGAACAAGGAGGTCAAGGGCCAGAAGCAACGGAAGTCGAGGCCAGACCCACAGGTTGATCTGAAGGGAAAGGGAAGGAAAGTTGACCTCTCAATTGAAGAGGCTCTTGAGGACATGAAGTTGACACCATGGAGGGCCCTTCAAGGAATCAAGGATGATACATTGATTATATCAACTTTGTCAAGGGTAATCTCCAAGGAGTTAAGCCTGGAGGAGATGGTGACTGAGCTCAATAAGTATGTATGTTATTCTCAGATCCTTTTTCCCTCCTCCATGTTTTTGGTCTAACCTAGTCTCTTTTTTATTTCTGTGACTGTAGTCATAAAGTATACATGAACATTCAGGAGGTGATGATGAAGAGGCTGGGTTGCTTTTCTTGGACAGAGGTCCAAGAAGACTATCCAAACACATCATCCTACAAAGCTTTATCAGAATATTTTATCCTGTTTTGTGATTGGGTAGGTTCTCTTTCTGAGGTTATGCCTGGTTTGCCATTAGGTTAGATGCCTTGATTCACCTAATCAATTTGATGCCAGGCTTTTAGTAGGACTTCGATGCCTAGCATCGACTTACTACTAAATTCGATGCCTAGCATCGACTTGCTGCCAAAAGTCGATGCCTGGCATCGATCTCCTAGCATAAGTCAATGCCTTGCATCGACTTGGGGGCATAAGTTGATGCCTGGCATCGACCTCGTGGCATAAGTCGATGCCACGCATCGACTTATGTCCCAAAGTCGATGCCAGGCATCGACTTTTAGTAGAAAGTCGATGCCTGGCATCTACCCACACACGAAATCGATGACATGCATCAATTCCTTATGTTTTGTTTGCTGTATTGAAGAGCTCATTTAATTGTCTTTCCACTTTTTTCTGCAGAAACCAAAGAAAGTAAGTCTGCAGAGCTACTAGATGATTGCCCCCTGCATTCCTGGCTCACATTCAAAGAGCAAGGCATGAGAAATCTAGATTGAAAGCCAAGGAGATGGATTTTGATGATGAACCTGATCTGAAATGTTTCTCCAATCCCCTAGACCCCCTTAGGCCTGTATATTACAATGTATTCTGTAGTGATGTAAATAACATTTCTTCTGTTGTGCCTAGAGAGCATTCTTCCTTCTCATAGCAGACATACCCTATGGATTTAGGATGTTGGGATCAGTTAATGATGATGAAACCTTCAAACACCCTCAGATTTGGAAGATGGTCACTGATTTTGCAGAGTTCACTATGTCTCCTCTTTGGAGGATAGTAATTTTCCATAGCAAAGACCAGTCTTTCTCTGTTTCAACTGCTCTGAAGGCAAGATGTCATGCTGTGGAGTGCCTCACGTGGTAAGTAATCTTCTTTCTATCTCCATGGCTTTAATGATGCTCTCTGTGACTCATAGTTCTTGTTGGCAGGGTGAAGACAAACGTCAATCACACTCCTTTGCATAGGTTTGTGAGCTCCATTGAATGCATTACAGTTGGCTATTATGATGAAGTAAGCAAAAGGAGAGTCAGGGAGCATTGCAATGAGAATGGGATCTCAAATGTGCTCATGTTCCCAGCCGTTACCAAGAAACTTCGTCATGTAGCTGGGGACATGACATTGGTTAACCCCTATCAGAAGCCACAAAAGCTCATAATGAGATTGCTTCAACTATTCTCCAATGATGATGACTGGGTCCTAGACCTTTTTTCAGGCACAGGTAATTTCAATTTTAACAATTTTCATTAGTCATCATGTTGATTGAGGCCTCTAAGTGGTTTTCTGTTGTTTCAGGAACGACTTTGGCTTGCTCCTTAAAGATGTTCAGGCACTGCATAGCTGTGGAGAAGGATGATGCTCAAGTGAGCTTCATTAGAATGAGAATCAATGGGCTGAATGAATGCCCAGATGAAGACCAAGAGGTTGGAAGGAAGCACATTGCAGACACGGAGAGATTCCAACCGGCTTCAAGGGAGCCTGTTCCCCCACTTGTAGATGAACCGGGGGACATGGCTGACCTTGAAGATCCAATCTTGGAGCAAGAGAGGCAGGATATGTGTTCTAATGTTCCAGAGGATCCCATTATGCTTGAGCCTGAGGAAAGCTATGATCAGCTTCTATTGTAGATTCATATTACTCTTGTATTAAAACACATGAAATGTAA
>CM035421.1:89743160-89753160 GCA_020310875.1 Ceratopteris richardii
GAAAACCTTCTACTTTTTACTATACACCTGCTGCTTCTTTTGCTAAGTATAACCACCACAGTAGGAATTGGAAAAACTCCTTTAAGGGGTATCTAATTAGCTTAGCAAGCTAATGATTTCAAGTGAAATCACTTAAAAAGATTAACTATGCTCAAAGATATTAATTTAGCAAGTAAACCTTTACCCCCGATATTTTAGGACTGCTGCAGACTTTGACCAGTGATCCCTTCGACAAAGTTTTCTCTGAAATGGCTGAATAGAAATCCTTCAAATTTTGACAGCATGTAGAAAACTTTGCGGCGGTTCCAAGAAGCTATAGATGTTTGAATTTGGTCGAGAAAGAAGTGAGATATGGTCTCCACAAGTTGATAGACATTCAGACACTATGACAGAGAACTTAGAAATGAACAATGTAGATATATGTATTACTGAACATTGTTGTACAATGCCATAGGCATGAAGATCATTGCCTAATGGTGTAGACAGGTGTGGGCTAGAGTGTAGGCCTCACACACACTTAGAAAGTAGAATGAAAGCTCGGAATGATGAGTCTACATACCGCGACTTTTTTCTTGGAGGTTTATATAGATGCTCACTTCCAATTTGAATTTGAATTCAAATTGTTGGCTCTCTCTAAACAGTGATCCTCCATTAGAGATATTCCATCAATCAAAGCTAACTTTTCCACAAGCTCTTTTTGGTAGGTGTTTACAAAGATTCCAAGTCAAATATGACTTTTACAAAAAGATAAAGTGATAATTAACTACTAGCATTGATTCCTATGCATCTTCATATGTGTATGAACTACAAGCCAAATGTGTAGGCTTGTGAATTGCACCAACAGCTCCCCCTCAAGCCAAATATTTTGGCTTGGTCTTTATCTTTAGTCTTCATGTACCTCCTGCAATCCAATCATTGATTTGAACCTTCCAAGTTTGGTTCCATCCAATGCTTTAGTTAACAAATCTGCACATTGCATGTTGGTTGATACATAAGTTAGTTGAATGTCCTTGCTTAATAGCTTCTCTCTCACATAATGGTAATGGACCTCTATATGCTTGGTCCTAGCATGATAAAGAGGATTAGCTGCAAGGTGAAGTGAGCTTGTATTATCTCCAAAGGTCAATGGTGAAGTAGTATACAAATCCAATTCTGTATACAATAACTTGATCCATATGGCTTCTTGAGTGACATTGGCCAATCCTCTATACTTTGCCTCTGTAGAGGATAAAGCAACAGTAGGTTGCTTCTTGGAAGACCATGATATTGGTTTACCTCCTGCAAATGAAATGTATCTTGAAGTGCTGCTCCTATCATCCTTGCATCCTGCCCAATCTGCATCTGAATAAATCTTGATATCCAAGTCTAAAGTGTATGGGAAATACAAATCATGATGTTGAGTGCCTTTGAGATACTTTAGAATTCTTTTGGCAGCTTCTAAGTGAGGTACCCTTGGCTTGTGCATAAACTGACTTAGCACACTAACTCAATATGCAATATCTATCCTTGTCAAGGTAGCATAGTTCAAGCTACCCACAATGCTTTGATAACCTGTAATGTCATCAAGTTCATCACCTTCATGTGCACTTAATTTCAGATTTACCTCCATCGGAGTACTTGCATCTTTGGCATCCTGCAATTTAAACTTCTTCAACATATCCTGTATGTTTTTTTTTGAGTAACATAGATTCCAGAGTTAGTATAAACTAACTCAAGTCCAAGAAAGTACTTTAGTAACCCAAGATCACTGATCTTGAACTCCTTCATCATCTAGTTCTTGATTTGTCTGATTCCATTGACATCATTACCTGTAAGTATGATATCATCAACATAAACACATAGGTATATTATCTTTGAATTACGTCTCTTAATGAATAGAGAAGTGTCTGCCTTGCTCATGACAAAACCTTGGTCTTGAAGGTATGTGGTCAATCTGTGGTTCCATGCCCTAGGTGCCTGCTTCAATCCATAAAGAGCCTTTTTTAATTTGCATACATGTGTTACCTTATTTGGATCCTCATAATCAGAAGGTTGTGACATGTATACCTCCTCTGAAATCCATCCATTCAGAAAGGCATTTTTTACATCTAGCTGATACATGTTCCAATTCTTAGATGCACACTTACCAACTCCGTGATGGTTGGAATTTTGGCTACAGGTGAGAATGTTTCTTCATAGCCAATGCCTTGGGTTTGTGCAAAACCCTTGGCCATCAATCTGGCTTTGTACCTGTTTATTGACCCATCAGAATTTCTTTTGAGTTTATAGATCCATCTGGATCCAATTACCTTCATGGACTCTTTCTTTGGTACTAGTTCCCATGTATCACTTTCTTTGAGTGCTTCAATCTCCTCATCCATAGCTTCTTTCCATTCTATCTGAGTTTTTGTTTCTTCATATGATCCTGATTCTTCAGTTGACAAGTCTTTGGCAAGATAAACAGAATGTTTAGTAACAAGAGAGGTATCATATCCATATCTGATAGGTTTTTGCTCTCCCTTTGTGACATTCTGATTGCTTGATTTGAAGATTCAGGTATGTCTTCTAGTTTCTTCATCTTGAGTTTGCCTTTGAACTTCTATGCCTTGAGTTCTTCAAGATTGATAATGTCTTCATCATCTGAACTAGTGCCTTCATTTTGAGTAGGTTCCTCCTTAGTAAGACATGGAAACTCCTCCTCCAAGTCATAGGGTAGTTTAACCTTCCTGCATTCATTCTCATACCAAGAGTCATTTTCATCAAAAACAACATCTCTACTAACCATGAATCCCTTATTTGAAGGGTTGTAGAACATGTACCCTTTCTGATTTAGATCATATCCAATAAAGATACACTTCTCAGCCTTAGGGTCTAGCTTACCTCTTATCTGAGAAGGAATGTGTACATATGCTACACATCCAAATATCTTGCAATGATCAAGTGAGGGTCTCTTACCATGCCATGCTTCATAAGGGGTCATCCCATCAAGGGACTTAGATGGTAACCTGTTTATGAGGTAAGTTGCAGTAGATACACTCTCTGCCCACAAATAGTTAGGTAACTTTTTTTCATTCAACATTGACCTAGTTGTTTCAACAATCAATCTATTTCTTCTCTCAGCTACCCCATTCTGTTTAGGAGTATACCTTGTGGTGATTTCTCTCTTGATTCCTCGGGTCTTGCAAGAATGCTTCAAACTCATTTGAGAAGTACTCACCTCCTCCATCTGACCTTAGATACTTTAGGTTTCTTCCTGTCTGATTCTCAACAAGTGCAAGATATTTTTTAAAAAAATTGAACACTTCATCTTTGTGCTTCATAAAGTACAATACAGTCCACCTGCTATAAACATCAATAAAAAATACATAGTACCTTGATCCTCAGATTGAGGGGTCTTTGCTTGGTCCCCATACATCTGTATGGACAAGCTCTAGGTAGTCGTGATGCATGTAGCCTTTCCTTGAGAATGGTAACCTGTGAGACTTTCCAAACTGACAAGCACTGCACTTGTAAATCATATGTTGCTTGGATACATTAGGTAACCCAAGCACACATTGGTCCCTGCATATTTGCTTCAAGGTTCTTTCACCTACATGCCCTAATCTTCTATGCCAAATCTCAAGCTCTAAAAGTGTTTGATCTTTATAATTGTAGAGTGCAATATTCTTTGTATCTTCTAGCTCAAAAGTAAAAAGTCTACCTGATTTTTCTCCTTTAGAAATTCTCTTGAACCCATGCTTGGGATCTTCCACAAATGCTCCAAATTGGTTGAACCTGAGCTGCAAACTTTTTTCCACAATCTATCCAACACTGAGCATCAAGTTTTTTGTAATTGTTGGTACATATAGTACCCCACTCAACAAGTTGTGATTTCCATCACAAGTCTTAACATTTCCAATTTTAACTACAGTGTTTGGTGTCATCACCTGTTTGTACTTGATGCTTACCTCTTGGTTCTTCAAGGTCACGGAGTAGAGCTACATTACGAGCCACATGATTTGAGCATCCTGAGTCAGAGCTATTACCTTTGGATGTGTCTCCATTCTTGTTGAGCTTGGCTTCATGAGTAAATAGTTGCCCCATGAGAGTGGTAAGATCTATAATTTGCATGTCCATGTATAGGTCCATGGCAGTGGTGAAGCTTTCCCACTTGTCATCAGCTTTAATCACATTGATCACTTGCCTTACTATCTGATCTTCTTCAATCTCTTCTCCTATGCTTGCTAACTGATCTGCTACATCTTTAATCTTACTCACAAACTCTAAAATAGCTTGCTTAGGTTGCTTCCTTAGTGTGGTGAATTCAATCCATAATTGATTTTTTTTGGCCCTTGTGTTGGAAGAAAAATAGGATGACAAGGTTTCACAAGTCTCTTGGGATGTCTTATAGTTTCTAATATGTGGCAAAAGAAAATCAGAAATGGAGTTGAGTAAGGCCTTGCTAATGCATCCTTGGCACACCATGTGTTGAGCTTTTCATGTTCTTCCTTTGTTGGTAGTCCTTTGGTTTTGAATGAGGGCAATTCCTCATCTCCTAAGATGTATCCATAAAGACTCCTTCCTTGTAGGTATGTCTTCATCCTTAGAGACCATGCGTGATAGTTGTTCCTGTCCAATTTATCAATAAATGAAGGAAAACCATCTCCCATTTTACCTTGACTTTGCTCTCGTACCACTGTTGGGAATGATGGATGGATACTTCCAGATGATGAGTAGGTACTACCAAATCATGCTTTGTACCAGCCCTTTGATGCTTCAGAGTTGATAAGTAGACCTTCTTAGCTTTCCAATGACATCATAAAATGGCCTATGTACTTTGGAAATGATGTATGAAAAGTTTGAATCAAAACAGATTACTTTGAACTTCAAGTCTTCAAGAAAACCTTCTATTTTTTACTATACACCTACTGCTTCTTTTGCTCAATATGACCAGCACAGTAGGAATTGGAAAAATTCCTTTTAGGGGTATCTAAATAGCTTAGCAAGCTAAGTATTTCAAGTGAAATCACTTAAAAAGATTAACTATGCTCAGAGAAATTAATTTAGCAAGTAAACCTTTATCCCCGATATTTTAGGACTGTTGCAGACTTTGACCAGTGATCTTTTCGACGAACATTTCTCTGAAATGGCTGAATAGAAATCCTTCAAATTTTGACACCATGTAGAAAACTTTGTGCTGGTTCCAACAAGCTATTTGAATTTGGTGGAGAAATGAATGAGATATGGTCTCCACAAGTTGATAGACTTTCAGACACTATGATAGAGAACTCAGAAAAGAACAATGTAGATATATGTATTAATGAACATTGTTGTACAATGCCATAGGCATGGAGATCATTGCCTAATGGTGTAGACAGGTGTGGGCTAGAGTGTAGGCCTCACACACACTCAGAAAGTACAATGAAAGCTCGGAATGATGAGTCTACATACCACGACTTTTTTCTTAGAGGTTTATATAGATGCTCACTTCCAATTTGAATTTTAATTCAAATTGTTGGCTCTCTCTAAAAAGTGATCCTCCATTATAGGAGATATTCCATCAATCAAAGCTAACTTTTCCATGAGCTCTTTTTGGTAGGTGTTTACAAAGATTCCAAGTCAAATATGACTTTTACAAAAAAGATAAAGTGGTAATTAACTACTAGCATTGATTCCTATGCATCTTCATATGTGTATGAACTACAAGCTAAAGTGAATTGCACCAACAATGGAGCACCAAAAGCCATCCAAGGCAATGGAAGGACAAAGGACAAGAAAGGAAAGGTCAAGAGATGACAGAAGATGCAAGGGTAGGTGAAGAGGCCCATGCCCATAGCTCTATATAAAGAGCTCATTTGAACGTGAAAATTTGTGGAGATGACAAGGAGATGATGTGGAAGCATATGCTGGTAGTTCATTCACCAATGGATATCAAAAGGTACCTCATTTGGATGCTAGAAGGCACAAAGGTATGCCGTTCGCATACCTTTTCTATACACAGCCACCTTGTGAAGGTGATATCTCTTTATCTACGTATCCATTTAATGCATATGATATCTTGTTGGAAAGCTTATCGTGCATACTATTTGTATCTAGAATATATCTATCAGATCATTCTCCAATAGTTACAGATAACATTTCTTGTGAACATTAGTTTTTTGCATAACCCGAGATGACAGGTAGTCTATCTTTGAACTATTAGTTGTCTGGTCAATTGAACTTCAAATGGAGTGTTCTTTAGCTTCTTAGAAATCTATGAGAGTCTATTGTGTGTGGACAACATGTCATAGCCATTGGATCTCTAACTTGTGATTGAATCAGGTTTTAGTAAGCATGTGTCTTGGAGTGAAATTTCTGCACATTTTGGTATCAAATCTTTGGTTGCAGAGCATTGGAAGTGGAGCCCATGGATGAGCACAAAACGATCTTGAAGAAGATGGATAGATGTCAAAGGAAAGCATGGAGGTATGAGCTCATGGAGTATGCAACACTCATGTGCTAGGGAGATAAAGCTTTCATATGTAAGAGAATTTGTTGCTTTATGTTATTTGAAGCGATACACTCTCTTGTCCTAATCTCTACTACATATTCTGGAGCATTGAGCCATGCTATAAGTGATACTAATCACTTTGTTGAGGATGTATGAGCAGCCTATAGAAGAAGATAAAGATTCAAGCAAGGAATCTTGGTTGCACAACTACGAGTTGTATGTGAGCATTGTATGCATGCTCTTGATACTGCACTCAATTGAATGAAGTGCAAGTTTTTATTATGTACATGGCTGAAGGTTTAAGCTTTTATGTAAGCTTGATGATAGCATTTTATGCTTATGTATTGGATATGCTTATGTATGCATGCTTGTGAAAGGTTATGCTCAATATGTGTGATAATTTTGGACAGCCATTTGTAGGCTGAATATAAGTTGAATTTAGAGTTGATGATTGATGTCTATCATGCAAGAATGTATAACACATGTGGTAAAGGAGTTTATATACATAGGTTTGGTAATGTGTGGATGAACAATAGGCTATTTTATAAAGCCTATACAAGCTGAAAATTGCTGGTGTATGTAGCCATGTCAATTGGCACAAAGAGAGCTAAATATATGCTCCAATGGTTGATGATTTGCATGCATGATTATGTGATTGTTAGAGTGATATTGAATCACTGATGGTTGGTCTTGTTCAGCCATAGGTGAGCTAAAAGTAAATGTGTTTGGATGCCAAGAAGGTTGCTAAGATGCAAGGCTGCTATGTATGAAATTTGTGGATGTATCATTTTGTGGATAAAACTCATTGAGGTAAATTTGCAAAAGAAAATATGTATGCTTATGTTATGATAACTAAAATCATTTGGTTCGTGAGTTTAGATATATCAAGTGAATGCAATGCTCCTATGGACATAAGCCCAATCAAAGGTGCGCAATGCTTGGATGAAGGAAGGATGCAAAGCTTGGAGCTAAAGTGAAGGAAGGAGCTCAAGCTAAAAGACATTTCAAGGTTGAAGACTTGAAGATTGAACCCAAGCTCAACGTGGACAAGGGTGAAGCCTAGAATTGAGCTTCCCAACAAAGCAGGAGTAGAAGACTCCAAGGTAAGGGCTGCCATGAAGTGTTGAAGACTCAACAAGGACTTGAGGATACTCCCCATGGTTTGAGCACAAACAAGTGCCATGATAGAAGGAAGAGTCACTCACGCAAAATGTGACATGTTGGCTGAAGCAAAGGGAGGTAAAGAAGACCATTTGCAATGCTAAGGGCTGAGGTAAAGGTTTTGAAAAATCCACATTGTGTGTGGTGGTAGGTTCCAAACAAACTCTAACGGTGAATGTTTAGTCAAAGGTTGAGGCTATTAAGACCACCAAAGAGAGTGGCAAGTCTATGTGAGGCAAGTAAGACCACCAAAGAGAGTGGCAAGCCTATGGCAAGTAAGACCATTCCAAGAGGAGTGGCAAGCCTATGGCAAGTAAGACCATTCCAAGAGGAGTGGCAAGCCTATGTTAGGTGCAAGAAGCACCAAAGACCAAGTGAAGGTCTAGTGAAAGGTTGAGGCAAGTAAGATCACCCAAGAGGAGTGGCAAGCCTATGGCAAGTAAGACCATTCAAAGAGGAATGGCAAGCCTATGTGAAGGCAAGTAAGACCATTCAAAGAGAAATGTCAAGCCTGTGTGAGGGAAAGTAAGACCATCCCAAGAGGAATGGCAAGCCTTGTTAGGTGCAAGAGGCACCATTGTTCACATTGAGATTTCTTGTGTTGTTTTGTAGGTGATGAAGAAAGCTTGGAAGGTGTGGAAGCTATGAATGCTTCACATGAAAGTAACTCATGAAAGAGTTCATATATGATCAGCCCATTGATGATTTTGCAGGTCTAAAATCATCCATGAAGGATGAAGAAAAGATTATGAAGCAAAGGGGAGTTAGCCTGCAAGGATTGGAAGATCCAAAACAAGTCCAAAGAAGAGAAAGAGGAGCCAAAAAAAAATTAGATTTGAAGAAAAGTAGGTATGCTCAAAGAAAGAGCAAGAGCAGCCATCAAAAGTAAATTGAAAGCATGAGGAGGAGCCACCACTATGGAAAGAGTGCCAAGAAGGCAAGGAGCAGCCATGATGGACAAAAGAAGGCATGAAGAAAAAGGAAGCATGACAACCATGACATCGTCAAAAGGAGATGCAAAGAGTGCACCCAAAGATAGAGTCAAAGATTATCCAAAGACAAAGGAGCATCAAAGAGAAGCATGCAAGCCTAGAAGACATGAGGCCATGAAGGTGAAGAAGAAGAGAGATGCTAAAAAAGAGGACAACAAGCAAAGAAGAGAGTGAAGCAATGAAGATAAGTACAACCAAGGGATTGAAGCATGCTTATGCTAGGGATTGAAGAAGAGCTCTTGCTAAGAGCCAAAGAAGCAAGAATGATGCTCAAGAGAAACCAACGAAGCTTTGAAGCAAAGAAGGAAGATCACCAACCAGTCAAAGGAAGAGATACAAGGGCAAAAGAAGGAAGAGAAGAAGAGGCCACTAAATGAAGAGTAGCATCGACTCCCAATTGTAGCTTGAGGGGGAGTGTTGAAAATTATGGAACATGTGCAAGCTCCAATTGTGAGGCTTGGCACATCCTCACCTCTCATTTATTACCTCTTCATCATTTATGTATTTCATGTAAGCCCAAAATGAAGGTAGAACCTAAAAATATAAAGGGAACACTCATAACCTTAGAGTAGAGTGTTGAATTAAAAAGAGCATTTATATTTATGGCTTGGATAAAAGCCAATATATATTTAGATAGATGTAATACTCAAAAAAGTCGTGACCTTATCCATATGAAGTGATATGGAGCACCAAAATCCATCCAAGGCAATGGAAGGACAAAGGACAAGAAAGGAAAGGTCAAGAGGTGAGAGAAGATGCAAGGGTAGGTGAAAAGTCCCATGCCCATAGCTTTATATAAAGAGCTCATTTGAACATGACGATTTGAGGAGATGACAAGGAAATGATGTGGAAGCATATACTAGTCATTCTCCCACCAATGGATATCAGAAGGTACCTCATTTGCATGGTAGAAGGCACAAAGGTATTCAAGCCGCATACCTTTTCTATACACAGCCAACTTGTGAAGGTGATATCTCTCTATGAACTTATTCATTTAATGCATATGATATCTTGTTGGAAAGCTTATCTTGCATGTTCTTGGTATCTAAACATCTATGTCAGATCATTCTCCAGTAGTTACTGAGAACATTTCTCGTGAACCTCAGTTTTTTGCATAACCTGAGATGACAGCTAGTCTATCTTCGAACTGTTAGTTGCCTGGTCAAATGAACTCCAAATGGAGTTTTTTTTAGCTTGTTAGAAAGCGAAGAGAGTCTATTGTGTGTGGAAAAACTTTCATAGCCATTATGTCACTGGATTATGACTGAATCAGGTTTTAGTAAGCATGTGTATTACAAGGAAGATTGTAAAAGAGGTTCTCTAACTTCCGCTGCATGTATTTGAGTGAAATTTCTTCCCATAGATGGATGAATAGATAGAAAGACAGATAGATAGATAG
>CM035421.1:89758160-89803160 GCA_020310875.1 Ceratopteris richardii
CCAAGCAAACTTGTCAGGTAGAAGAAGAGCTAGAGCAAGAGGCAGAGGTGGAAAGCAAGGCAGGGGGAGATTCCAATCATCTCAACCTTGCAATATATGTGGCTTATCTAATCATTCTACTTAAGAATGTTTCAAGAACCTGAGGAACTCAAGAGGAAGAGGATTCAATAGAGGTGGCTATGGATCAAATAGAGGCTACAACAACAACTACTACAACAACAATTACAACAACAACAATTACAACAACAACAACTATCAAAGTGGCCATAGAGGAAGAAGAGATTACAATAACTATGCAGAGGACCAAAGTCAAGAAGATTCATTATTGGTTATGAATCTATCAGTGAAGAAGGGTAAGGATCAGGATCACATCTTTTACATTGATTTGGGATGCTCAAACCATGTAGCAGGAAATGTGGCTTTACTTTCTGATTTGGAAGATCCTCACAACAAGCATGAAGTGCAAACAGGGGATGACACAAAGCACTTGGTGGAGAAGATAGGTAATGTGAAGACATCATATGGGAATATGAACCTCTTAAGCAAACTCTTGTATGTCCCTACAATTACCAAAACTTTAATGAGTGTTGGATAGATTGTTGAAAAAGGATTGCAGGTTAGATTCAACAGATTTGGAGCATATGTTGAAGACCCAAGGAAGGGCTTTAGAAGGATTGCCAAAGGAGAAAAGAAAGGAAGGCTTTTCAATTTTGAAGTGGAAGATACAAAGAACATAGCTTTGTTTAGCTATGGATCTCAATCTCTCACAGAGTTGGAGATATGGCACTAAAGGCTTGCTCACATTGGTGAGAGGACACTTAAACAAATTTGTAGGGACCAAAGTGTACTTGGTTTGCCTAATATCACAAGGCAACACATGATTTATAAGTGTGAAGCTTGTCAGCTCGGCAAGGCTCATAGACAACCTTTCAATAAGAAGGGATATGTGTATCAAAATCCTTTGGATCTAGTGCACACGGATGTGTGGGGTCCAAGTAATGAGCCATCTATATCAGGCTCAAGATATTATGTGTCTTTCATAGGTGATTGTAGCAGGTGGACCATTCTGTTTTTCATGAAGCACAAGGAAAAACTTTTTAATTGCTTTAAGAAGTATGTTGCTCTTGCTGAAAACCAAACAGGTAGGACTTTGAAAAGACTCAGATCAGATGGTGGAGGAGAATACTTCTCTTCTAAATTTGATGCCTGCTTGCATGAAAAAGGCATTAAAAGGGAAGTCACTACAAGGTATACACCCAAACTCAATGGTGTAGCAGAGAGGAGAAACACAGTTGTAGTTGAAGCTGCAAGGTCCATGCTCAATGAAGAGGGATTGCCAAACTACCTATGGGCAGAGGCTATGTCTACAAGCACATATCTCATAAATAGACTTCCATCGAAGTCACTAGATGGAACCACTCCATATGAAGAGCGAAATGGTTCCTAGTCTAGAGCATTGTAAAATTTTTGGATGCTTAGCCTATGCTCACGTTCCTTCTCAAGTAAGAGGGAAATTGGATCCCAAAGCAGAGAAGTGCATATTCATTGGTTATGACCATAATCAAGAAGGATATAGATTGTACAATCCAACCAATAAAGGATTTTCTATGAGTAGAGATTTAAGTTTTGATGAAAACAAATCATGGTTTGATGATGACAGGAAAGTGAAGCTGCCTTATGACTTGGATGAAGATTTTCCATCACTTCAACCAAAGGATCCAAAGCAGATTGAAGAAAGTGATTCAGAGATTGATGTAGAAGACTTGGGAAGACTAAAGCTATGGAAGAACAAAGGTAAATAAAATATGCAAGATGCTACATATGGACCCGAGAGCTCACATCAACCACTTAAACGGTCTTCAAGGGAGAAGAAGAAACCAAAGAGTTTCGGTTATGATACTTCTTTGGTCACTAAGCACTCAATCTACATTGCTTAGCGGAATGTCATGGATGAGTATGTAGATATGCCCCATGAGGAACTAGACTTCACCATACAGATGCCTACCTAGCGGCTAGAGGAAGCCTCCTCTGTGGTTGCATATGTAGAAAGAGACTTATGTACCATAGATATGTTTCTTTTCATAAAGTAATTTTTTTAATGATATTATAACACATGTTTTTATTCATTTTATTTATTTATTTTTAGGACACGTATACCAGCTCGAGCTCTTGAGAGCACAATAGAGGTTCCTATGAGGACATGCATAGGTAGCCTAGGGCAGGAGTGTGATAAAGACCCTGAGGGGAGTATAGTGTACATGAGGCATGGGTTGGAGTTCAAAAGAAGAATGAGAGCTTTATGTGACTCCTACCTATGTTTCATTCACTTGAAATGGAAGTAAGTATAAGTTTTACATATAAATAGAGATAAATATTTAGTGTTTTACTTATATGAATTATTTTCTTTTTGCGATGAGTTTGAGGAGAGAGATAAAAAAAAGTTCTTAGTTCATTGGAGACAGAATTTGGCATTGAGTTGTCCCATAAGTGGTGCCTGAAAGAAATGCAGTTACTTATGGCACATCTTCGTGAAAATGCATGGTATGCATTGTTTTTATTTGTTATATTTAGGCTTTAGGGTATATATATATATATATATATATATATATATATATATATATATATATATATATATATATATACATATATATATATATATATATATATATATATATATATATATATATATATATATATATATATATATATATATATATGATAACCTCTCAGTCCAAGGGAAAGTGCCTACACACAATGATATTTTGCCAAAGCCTTTTGATACTAGTTCACTTTTGGTCCCCCTGAATCCACAATTTCACTCCAATATAACCAGTAACATCCACCTCCAGCTGTTCGCCTATAGAGTCTCATGCACTTAACCTTCGGACGATGCCAGAATCCTGTATTTCCTTTCTTAATGGATAATGGTCAAGACGGTTGTCCCCCTCTTCTTACTCTGATTCTCTAGAGTCCTCGGTTTCTGCTCTCCTTCTCTCCGAAATACTGTGTTCCCCAACGGAGAAAAACAAGCAAAAACAGAAAAATCCCATTGCTGCCCCCGATTTGAATAGCCCTACTGAGGAAATGCGAAAAAAAAAACTAGCCCCCAGCTTCCAGCTCAGTCCCTTTCCTGTCGGTTGCCGGTGCAAAACTTGCAGAACAAGATGGGAGAGCCCACCTTCAACCAGAATGCTATTACTGCCCACAAGGAATCCCCTCGAGAACACAGAGGAGAAAACCCCCCTCTCCGGATGGAAACCAAAAAACAGCAGTAAAAAAAAATCTCCCAAAAACTGAAGAACAGCAGAAGATTCCCTCCCTCTCCTGCCAATGGGTAGACTGTGTGTACAGTATGCAACCCGCACAAAAGGGCTTCCTTTAGCTCTCTCTTCTGCCAAGAATGACGATCAACAGCCCCCCGTTCCCGCTTCACAAAAAATTGAAGAAGAAAAACAATGAGAACTTTGTTGTATATATACAAAAATGAATAATCTCCTTTGATCTGTTCTGTTAACCCTTGAAAAGGAGCCGCTACGTGCTCCTGACTCTTCTCGTGTGGGCATTCCCAGCCCACACCCTTCCCTACAGTAATTGGCAGCCCTCAAGAAAGAGCATCTCTTCCTCTCCTTCTGGCCTCGAATCCCCCTTCGTACCTGCATATCCTCACGAAAAAACAAGAAATTTACCCCCCATGTGTTGTCAGAGGCATTTAGGGTTTCCTTCCCCTTAATCTCCTCCTGCCCGAAGCGTGCGTGCATCAATGGGTGTATCCCTCTACCAGAACATGGAGCAGAATGAAAAAAATAATAATAAGAATTGCATGCCATTAATTTCAAAAAAATGCTCCAATGGATTCTTTCTAAGATCGCCAAGAAATGCTCTCTGTGCTAGTCAATTAGGTCATGTCATGCTTCGCAACTAGACACAAAGAGCCTTTAGGATTGACAGATGCCTTTTCCAATATTCTTGGACAACATTTACTCCCTGTATCTGTTCTCCATAGTCCTTCACAACCACACATGAACATCCAACAACTTTCCTATCCTTTCCTTCAGCATCAATCTTGTGGAGCCTAGACCCTTACCTAGTTTCTTGGCACTAGGGACAGAAATTAAGTTTATATTGTGCTCAGAACACAGGGCTTGAACTAGATTACCATAATCTGGTTGATTGCAATCTTCTGCCAGGACACATAGCTCTGCAGAAACCATTGCATCTCGGGAAGCAGTATCATAACAAGGTAGGGCACAGAATACTTCCTGTGTTCGTAACAACCACCACATTTGAATATGCATTCAAAAAGCACAGTTGACAAATACATCTGAAACAAGACTTTTCCTCTCTACATCTGTATGCAATGACTGGCCTATCTCCACGCACATACTGCTGTTTTGCTTCTGCTGAATGAATAGAGAAGCATCACCATCATAACCATCTTCCTATGCAAAAGGCCTACGAGCAACCACCTATTCTACCCAATGAAGACACGTTAGTGTAAAAAGATCAACAAAAATTCTAGTCAACATACTCCCCTCTTCTGCTCGCGAAGTCGTCCCTAACAAGGCAATGTGTGCGTGCACTCGAGCCAAGGTTTAGTTCTCTTAAAAGAAACATCTAATCGGCTTATCGTTAATGACATGCTTTCTCACCCATGCCCCTTATCCACACATGAGCTTGATCAAGTAAATCATGGCTCATTTCCATTTTCCTATTCTCTCAGTCACCTCGTCTACACTTTCCCACGTCCAATCACATACCATTCTTCACACACATATCCACATCATCAATTATACACTTTCACTCGTGCTCACTCACCTTTTCATGCATTCCAAGAAAGACACATGCCAACCACATTCATTTCCATGTCTTCATGCAATCATCTTTTACTTTTTCTCTATCTCACATCTCCTCTTCATCATGCCACATGCAAGTTTATGCAAACACACATATGAACCATGCCGCATACCATGTTCTCAACCATATCCATATACTTACGCTCCTTTCACCAATCTATTTCCAAACATAGAATCCTCAAAACCCTGTTTACATTCGTTGACTCGATCACTTCATACCTTACTTACCATCCATGGCACTCTTTCCTTTGGCCCTTCAGCTGTGTTCCTGCACTATCCATCAAAACAAAATCCAACCATCACAAAAAGACTTACCATGTATAAACATACTGGACATAATCCCTCTTTTCCATTGCACCTGTTAACTCACACATCTCAACAAAAATGTAAGTACCAAAAAGATGTATCAAAACCAAAATCATCATGTATAATTTGCATGCATACAGGCATCTTCCGTATTAAGAACTTTACAAGCCTATAATTCCATGCCCTTGGGGTCTGCTTCAATCCATACAAAGCTCTCTTGAGCTTACACACATAATTTGGATACACTTGATCTTTGAAACCATCTAGTTGCTCCATGTAAACCTCATCTGAAATATAACCATTCAAAAATGCATTTTTAACATCTAATTGAGATAATTTCCAACCTTTGCAAGTAGCAATTGCTATGAGAGTTCTTATGGTTGTCATCTTTGCAACAGGACTATAAGTTTCATCATAGTCCACACCATATGTTTGTGCATATCCCTTCACAACAAGTATGGCTTTGTACCTAGACACACTTCCATCTGCAAACCTTTTTGTTTTGTATACCCATTTACATCCAATGATCTTCTGACTATTTGGCTTAGGAACCAAATACCAAGTCTCATTTTCCATCAATGCATCATATTCCTCTTGCATAGCTTTTTCCCAATTCTTCTTCCCTTTGGCATCATCATATGTGGATGGATCTTCATCTGCTTTTAATATGTAAGCATAATCTTTAGTAGTCAAGAATGAAGTATCATAGCTATACCTTGTAGGTTGCCATTTGTGCCTAGATGACCTTCTGACTTCTCCACTTCTTGAAGTTTCTGGTTCATCACATTCTGGATCAAATCTTGGCATTTCTTCAACTTCAACTTGTACTTCACTATTGTCATCTTCATCAATTATTTGAACTTTTGATTTACCTTTCCTTTGATTCACAATTTCTTCAGCATCTGCATGCTTAGTAAGTGTACCTGCATACCAAGTACCTTGTTCATCAAATGTAACATCCTTAGACACAAGAAATTGCTTTATGGATGGATTCCACAACCTATAACCCATCTGCTTGTCATCATAACCAATGAATACATATTTTTCTGCTTTAGGTTCCAATTTATGCCTCAATTGAGATGGCACATATGCATATGCCAAGCAACCAAATATTTTACAATGATCCAAGGTAGGTCTCTTACCCCACCAAGCTTCATATGGTGTCATGCCCTGCAAAGCTTTACAAGGTAACCTATTGACCAAATATGTGTTTGTATTTACAGCCTCAGCCCACAAATAATTTGGTCAATTTTTCTCCTTCATCATAGATCTTGCAAACTCAACAAGAGTTCTATTTCTTCTTTCTGCTACCCCATTTTGTTGAGGAGAGTACCTGCAAGTAACCTGTCTCTTTATACCTGTATTCCACAAGTAATCACTGAACTCATTAGAGAAATACTCTCCCACTCCATCTAACCTTAGTCTCTTCAATTTTTGACCTGTAATTCTTTCTGCATATGCATGATAGTGTTTAAATGTATTAAACACTTCTGACTTGTCTTTGATCACATAAATTGTGATCCACCTGGTAGCATCATCAACATATATGACATAATATCTTGAACCATTTATACTGAAATCTTTTGAAGGACCCCACACATCTGTATGTACCAATTCAAGTCTTTCTGAATACATAAAACCATGCTTATTGTATGATTTCTTATGAGCCTTACCTAACTGACATGCTTCACATTTGTATGTCATGTGTTGACCTGCAACATTAGGCAATCCAAGCAGTGAACCATTGTTAATCATTTCTTTTATACCTCTTTCATTAAAGTGTCCAAGTCTTTTATGCCAAAGATCCAATTCAGACACCTTTTGCTCTCCATATATAAACATAGCATGTCCAACATTACCTTGTATCTTTAATGTGAAGAGCCTTCCTTCCTTTTTTCCTGTAACAATCTATTTATACCCTTGACTAGGGTCTTCAACATAAACTCCATCATTAGTGAACCTTACCTCATATCCTTTTTCCACAATTTGTCCTACACTTATCAGATTTTTAGGAATTGTAGGAACATACAGAACCTTACTCAAGGGAGTGCTTCCATCTTTGGCTTTGAATGAACCAATTGACTTTACTTTGTGCTTTGTATTATCACTTGTTTGAACTGTATGATTAATTGCATTATAATCTAGATCAGTCATCAAAGAAATATTTCCACTCAGATGGTTACTACATCCTGAATCAATATAAAACACTCTCATGTCTTCATGTGAGGCTTCACACGCTGCATTGATAATGAGAGTTGAATCTTCTTTCTGATCTGATGCATAATTGTAGTAGGTGTTATTATAGGACTGATTTTGGAAGTTTCTTCCTCCCCCTCTTCCAAAATAATTCCTACCACCTCTACCTCTGAAGTTTCCTCTCTGATATCTACCACCTCTTCCTCTTTGATTAAAATTCTAATTAAAATTACCATTGATTTGATTATTGTGCCAACAATCATGAGATAGATGATTGGTCTTACCACATATCCAACAAGCTCTGACATTATCTTTGTTATTTCTGCCTCTTCCTCTACTTCTGCCACTTCCTCTTCCTCTTAGGAAGTTTGCTTGACTTTGTTGCTTTCCTTTGCTAGCTTTCTTCTTGTCTTTAGAATACATTGCATGACCTGCACTCTTGTCAACATCTCCTTTGATATCATTCTCAAAAGTTATCATATGTCCTAACAATTGACTCAAATCAAGAGTGAAATGATCTAATGAAAGTTCTGTAGACAAAATAAAAGGCTTCCACTTCTCATCTCCTCTTAGCCCTGTGAGAATTTGTCTTACCAACTTATCTTCTTCAATATCTTCATCAACTGCACCTAAAGAATCAGCAATGTCTTTCATCTTTGTCCAATAATCAGATATTGTTTGTGAAGCCTTCTTCTTGAAGGTAGTGAACTCTACCCATAATGAAGCTTTCTTTGATTTGGTTGTATTTTGAAAATGCTCTTCCAAAGCATTCCAAATGTCACTTGCACTTTCAAGTCCTCTAATATGAGGAAGCAAATAATCATTCACTACCATGTAGATTATGCTCCTTGCTTGAGCATCCTTCTTCATCCAAATCTTTATATCTACAAGCTCCTCCCTAGTCGGAACACTAGGATCTCTGAACTCTGGCTTTTCTTCCTCTCCTGTGATGTATCCCATCAGATCTTTGCTCATAAGATGAGCTTCCATTCTCATTGACCAAGCTGGATAGTTCTCTCTATCCAACTTCTCAATTTGGAGACAATCTCCTATCCTTTCTTCACCTGTAATCTCAGATCTTTAATCCTTATAAGAATGAATGTACCTTAGCTTCGAATGTTGCTCCTTCTGATCCTTTTGATAACCTTTATGTGTCTTCCTTCAATCTTTCTTTCACACTTTATCCTTTTGAACCTTAAAGATGTGAAATCTATATGTCTGCAGCAATCGAGGTCTTCCTTTCCTCAATTTTGATACAACCTGCTCTGATACCACTGATGGAGAGTGTTAATCTCCAAAAGAACAAGCTATTCTTGATGTTAGACCACCTCTATATCAAGAACAACTTTAAACTCTAACCAATTTTGGAAGACAAGTACCAAACTATCAAGAAATTAGCTAACTGTGAAGAAACTTGTTTCTCAAAAAAGTTTGCTGCACATTAATCAATCATTGACTAATCATTTGCGTAAAGTTTCTTATGAAACTTTGTAGAATGTGTCATCTAAATCGTGCGCACCTTCTCCAAGTTAAAATACTTCAAATGCTCGAGTAGATTGTGAGAAATGACTCAAACACTTTACCTATGTCTGAAACTGTCTCTCTGTAATGTCGACTTTGACACCTGCAACTTCTAAGAGATGGTTCTCCCAAACTAGAACCCGTTTAATCAAATGCTTTTAGCCGTAGATAGGTTACCTCTCAACTTAAATTTTGAATCCTCATTTGTGTAAAACTTTACATTGTGCACTGAGCACTATCCATTTCTTTGACCATCGAATTTGTGCATGTTTCAGAAGACACTCAGAACTTTCTTACATATGAATGTTCCTATTCGAAATTCTCTGAGTCTGTTTGCAATTGACCTCTCAAACTTTGATCATAGGTAGATTAACTATGGTTTTAGACATGTACAAAATAATTTCTCAAAAGATTAAACACAGAAGGAGAATTAGAGAAAAGATCGACGCACAATTCTCTGAAAACTTTTTCTTCTCATAAATCTTCATACAACTGATGGATGACATACATAATGTTCATCTCATTCTCTCCTATTCTTCTATTCTTCACATCTATTCTCTTCTCTATCTCTTCTATATCAATGCTCGACTATGAGCATGCATATATATATATATATATATATATATACACGAGTCTAACTCGTCATTTTTTCAAATACATTGAAGTATTTACAATACTAATGTACAAAAGAACTTTGCTTCTGAATCTCCTCTTTTCCTTGAAACTAATCTTCAATCTTTCATGCATCTTTCCACTTCTAGATTTTATGTAATCACTAATTGTTGATTGTTCTGCTCCAACAATACACATGCACACATACATACGCACACATGCATACATACACACACCTGTACACATATGCATACACACACATATACAAACATGCATACACACACATATAGACACATGCATACATACACACACACACATATACACACATATATACACACACATACATACACACACATGCATACACACACACACATTTACACACATGCATACATACACACACATACATAGATGCATACATATACACACATATATACACATACACACACATATACACACACATACACATACACACACCCACACATATACACACATGCATATACATACATATGCATACATATACACACATATATATAATAAAATATATAAAAAATAGGGTTTTCAAGATTTTAATTAAATTAAGTATATATAACAAAGAAGAATAAAAAAATAGAATCTAAAATTAAATATATATAAAAAATCGGATTTCATTAGAGATAAATAAATATGAAAATAGCTAGTGTTTTGATTAAATACATATAATTAAATATATAAAAATAAGATTTAGGGTTTTTTATCATATGAAATATATGAAAATATGATTAGGGTTTTTAGGCTATTTACCCATGTATACACATATACACATGCATACACACACACACACACACACACACACACACACACACATATATATATATATATATATATATATATATATATATATATATATATATATATATATATATATATATATATATATATATATATATATATATATATATATACACATGCATACACACATATACATGTTTTAGGTCTAGGTCTTTAGGATTAGGGTTGTAGGGTTTTTACCCACATATAATTCAATTAAATATATATAAAGAAAAAATATAGAAAAAATTAAGAAAAGAAATAGAATATATTAATTAATATATATAAAAAATAAGATAATTATATAGATAAATAAATATGAAGAGAGCTAGTGTTTTAAATAAATAAATTAAATATATATGACTAAATATAAAAAAATAGGATTTTAAGGTTTCTTTATCAAATTAATTATCTCAAAATAGGAGTTTCGAGTTTGTATCAAGTCAAATATTTATAATTAATTATATTAAAAATAGATTTTTAGACTATTGTTAACATATGTAAACATATACTTATAAAAAATAGGATTAGGGTTTTTAAGTCCATGCATACAGACATATATAATACATACATACATACATACATAGATACAAACACACACACACACATACACACACACACACACACACACACATATATATATATATATATATATATATATATATATATATATATATATATATATATATATATATGTATATATATATATGCATAAATATATAGCATTAGGGTTTTAGGGTTTTTAGCATCTTATGATATATAGAAAATATGTCTTTAGGATTTTAAATATATATAAACACTAGGGTTTTAGGATTTTAACATATTACAAACACACATTCATATGCATACACACATAGAATTTGGGTTTTAGAGTTTTTAGGTTTTTTATGATAGATAGAAAATAGATCTTTAGGATTTTTAATATGTATAAACAATAGGACTTTAGGATTTTAACATATTGCAAACACACGTGCATATACATACACACATATATATACACACAGACACACTCACATATATACCTAACTAAATATATAAAAAATAGGTCTTTAGTATATATATAAATAATATATATAAAAATAGGTCTTTAGTATAAATAATTACACACATGCATACACATATAAACACATAATATATGTACACATACACACACATAGATATATAAAAATAGGATTTTAGGATTTTTTATCAAATTAAATATATAAAAATAGGATTATGGTTTTTAGGGTGTTTACACATGCATACACATTAAATCTATCTAAAAAATAGGACTTTAGTATAGATAAATAAATATGAGAATAAGTCGTATATATAAAAGTAGGATTTTAAGGTTTTTTATCAAATTAAACATATAAAAATAGGATCAGGGTTTCTAGGTTGTACACATGTATACACACGTATATACACACATATACACACATAATATATGTACACATACAAATAAATATAAATAACTTATATATATATATGTATAATTAAATATATATGATCAAATATATAAAAATAGGGATTTAAGTTTTTATTATTAAATTAAATATATATAAAAAAGAAAATAAGAAAATTAGAATATATAATTAAATCATATAAAAAATACGATTTTAGTATAGACAAAAAATATGAAAATAGCTAGTGTTTCAATTAAATATATATAATTAAATATATAAATTGAATAAGAAAAAGAAAATAAAAAAGAATATATAATTAAATCTATGTATATTTTAGATTCAGGTCTTTAGGATTATGGTTTATAGGTTTAATAAAAAAAATCAAATGTTCCAAAAAAATTATATTGTATCAGATGGCTAGTTTGGATGCGGAGGAGAGAATGGCATGTCCTTGCACTTAGTGCAAGTATCAACTTTATCGGAAATGACAGATTTATTTTGCACATGTTAGACAATATGGATCCTTTGCACAACCTATGCTATCATTTGCATGGTCCCCCTAGTGAGGAGGTGGACCCAAATGACATTGCACCGATAACCTCTCGTGGACAAAAGAGAACAAAAAGTGAGTTAGAAGTACAAGGTACTAATAGCATTACTTAGAATGAACACATGGAAGAAATGCTCAAAGAATTCTATGAGATCAACAAAGATCACGATGCTGGAGAAGATGTCATATGTTTCATTGACACAAAAAAATTTCCATGATCAGAAGCTGATGAAGAATACCAAAACATGTGAAAAATAGCTCGTTTACCATCATACAATGGAGCAAAGATATATGTAGTACATGCATCACTCGCAATGCTTAATCCGCAATCCATTTATGGATGGTCAGATAGTAGTGTCTCAAAATTGTTTAGGTAAGTGGATTTGAAATAAACTTTCATTGTTGTATCAAAACAACTTTATTTACTAATATCGTTCTAATTGTTTATTGCAGGCTTCTTAAAGGTCAATTGTTGCTAGAGGGCAATGACATGCCTCCAATATGTGGATATGCAAAAAAACTTTTACAATCCATTGGAATGGACTACATTAAGATTCACGCTTGTTTGAATGATCGCATGTGAGGCTTTCCTCAAAGAAGACATGCGAATGATGTGTATGCCACTCTCCTCCCATCCATTTATATCCTCTTGTATCTAAAATAGCAGTGATCTGGAATGATCTAGCGTCGCCATGTGGTTAGCATGCAACACTCATCCCCACTAACCATCAAATACCTTAGGATATACCCCCAAGCTTAGGACCTTGGCTAACTAGCCCTCATCCCACACACACATGGAATGGTCTCTGTAGACCAATGTCTGACACTCTGTCCCCCCTTATAAAGATCATTGTCCACAATTATCAATGAAGGAAAGTACTTGCGAACTAGAGCTGTTGATTCCCAAGTAGAGTCAGTAAGTGGTAATCCTCTCCAAGCTACCAGATACTCTTGGATGACACGATTCCTCAACCGTTTATGTCTCCTATCTAGTATTCTGTCTGGAGAATGATCTTCTCTATCGGTTTCCTGCAAAGAAACAATACCCTCTATTAGATTATCCTCCCTAGATATATACTTTCTTCGTTTACTGACATGAAATACTGGATGGACTCTGCAATCTAGAGGAAGCTCTAATCGGTATGCGATATCACTCAATTTCTTTACAATCTTCCAAGGTCCACAATACCTTGGTGATAGCTTACTACACTTCCCTGTGGACAATGAAGTAGATCTAGCCGGTACCTAAAGAAAGACTCGATCTCCTTCCTCAAAGGATCTAGGAGATCTTTTCCTATCAGCATACTCTTTGGCTCTATCAGCTGCTTGCTGCATCTTGGCTTTAGCTATTTCAAGGTTTGCTTGGATATTCGCTAAGAACTCGGAAGCACTAGGACATTTCTTAGGCATTCCTATGGTACTAGGAGCAGTGGGATTCATGCCATAATTCATCTCAAAAGGAGACATCCCAGTCAGCTTCTAAGTCCTATTGTTATAAGCAAACTCTACTAGTGGCAAATAACTATCCCAATCTGTCTGTCTCTCAGACACATATGCCCTCAACATATCCTCTAGAATTTGGTTGACCCTCTCGGTCTGACCATCTGTCTGTGGATGATCACCACTACTCATTTTTAGTGACATTTCAGTTTGTCAAATACAAACTTCCAGAAGTGTCCTATAAATCTGACATCCCTATTTGAGACTATGGATGTAGGTAACCCATGCAATCTGAAGATATTCTAGATAAACAACTCCGCTACCTGTGGAGCTTCTATCGTCTCCTGCGTGGGTATGAAATGAGCCATCTTGCTCAGTCTATCTACCACAACTAGGATTGTATCCCGCTTCCTTTGTGTCCGCGGTAACCCCACTATGAAGTCCATGGGTATACTATCAGAATTATGATTTGGAACTTTTAAAGGATGTAAAAGACTTGGTGTCTTTACCCTTTTTTCTTTGTTGATTTGACACATAAAGCATTGTTTAACATAAGTATGGATATCTCTGGCTAATCCAGGCCACCAAAATGTTCTTCTAACAAGCTGTATTGTCTTATCAACACCAGGATGTCCTCCACTGGGAACATCATGGTTATCATGCATGACTTTCTTTCTCAAATCCCGGGAATCTGGCACACAAACCTTTCCTTTCCGCTTCACTATTCCATTCTCCTGTGAGAAATTAGAATACGGAATGGACTTGTTTGCTTTAATAGAAGAAGAAACAGCTGGAACTGTCCCATCTCCTAAAATAGAGTCATCACTAATGGCTCTTACTATCTCTAACAAACGTGGATCTTCCACCTGTGCTTCCTTAATTTCTTGAAGCAATGAGCTATCTTAAATTGTAAAGCTCATTTGATACATTATACGAGATAATGCATCAGCTACTATATTTTCTTTGCCTCGTCTATACAAGATTTCCATATGAAATTCTTGCATGAGCTCAGCCCAATAAGCCTGTCAGCCTCGAAGATCTGGCTGACTACAAAAATACTTGAGTGTATGATGATCTGTGAATACCTTAAAGTCTACACCATAAAGATAGTGTCTCCAAACTTTAAGTGCATGCACCACTGCATACAACTCTTGTTCATGCACCGGCTAATTGCGTTGTGCACTACTTAACTTCTTACTTTCAAAAGCTATTGGCCTGCAATCTTGACTCAAGACTGCACCTATGGCTATGCTGCTAGCATCCGTCTCTAACTCAAATGGTTTCTGAGGATCCACCACTTTGAATATAGGAGCCTCTTAAACAGCTTGTTTCAGAGTATCAAAACTCTCTTGCTGCTCTTGCTTCCATGCAAATGGAATTTTTCCTTGAAGCAAGTTCGTCAAAGGTGCTGCTATCGACGAATATGAAGAGATGAATTTTCGATAGAAATCGAAAAGTCCTAAGAATGACCGTAACTGCCCTTCATCCTTAGGAGTAGGCCATGCTAAAATAACTGATACCTTCTTGGGATCCATATGAACCCCATCAACTGAAATCACATGCCCTAGATACTCTATCCTCGGAAGAAACAACTGTGTCTTCTCTAGATTTACATACAGCTTATTTTCTTTTAAATTATTCAACACAAATCTTAAATGATTTTCATGCTCATGCATAGTTCTACTATACACTAGCAAATCATCCACAAAATCAACAACACACTTTCCTATGAAAGGTCTTAAGATATCATTCACTAACATCATAAATGTAGCTAGAGCATTTGTCAAACAAAAAGGCATGACCAAATACTCATAATGACCAAAACGGGTCCTGAAAGCTGTCTTATGTACATCATGATCTTTCACTCTAATCTGATGATAGCCACTCTTTAAATCTATCTTACTGAATACAATGGCTCCACCTAGAGCATCCAAAAGATCGTCAATCTGGGGCATGGGATATCTATGTCTAATAGTGATCTTATTGAGTGCTCGATAATCAACACACATCGTATAAGATCCATCCTTCTTCTTCACAAGAAGAACTGGTGCGGCAAAGGGTGAATAGCGGGGTCTAATCATCCCTTTTTGAAGATACTCGTCCACGACCTTGCGGACTTCATTTTCCTCTTGCAAACTCATTCGAAATGGTGGTTGAGTGGTCGGACTCGTTCCTAGTACCAATTCGATTTTATGCTCTATATTCCTGCAAGGAGGCAAACCTCACGGTAATTCCTTTAAAAACAACTCTTGAAATTCTGCTCTCACTTTAGCTGAAAGTGCTGGAGCATTCCAACTTGAGTCTCCATGACTACATGAATCCATCTCAACATACGACAAATACATGAAATAAAGAAAATAGATATACTTACAATCAATTTTGAGAAACTTGATAGCAGTCACTAATCGCCTCCCTTGGAGATCTGGTTCTCCACGAACTAGTAATCTCCTTCCCTCATGCTCAAACTGATACATATGTGAAGCAAAATCAATGACTGGTTTCTTCCTCGCATGCCACTTCTTACTAAGAACTATGTCGAAACGAGCTAATCTCGCTATCTCAAAGTCCAATCTGTCCTCATAGGACTGGATCTGAATAGGAAGATCACGTCTATCCCAAGTCTCAGTTCCCTTCCCGTCAGCTAGCTCTATGGTATAAGTATAATCTGATTGTATCGTATCTAAGCATAATCTCTTGACTAATCGAGAACTAATAACATTATGAGTCGAACCTATGTCAAAGAGTACCTTGACAGGCTGTCCTGCCACAACTTCTCTCATAACAATAAGCTTAGTATCTGGGAACCGATATTCTTTCTGTGCCACTCGCAAAAGCACAGCATCTGGCATAGCCGGAACCTTTTTAGTGACCGTCATGGCCACTATGGGAGATAATAATGGAGATGGGGGATCCCCAAACTCATCGTCACTCCCACCCCCTGCCTAAGTCGGATTTATGACTATGGTGGCTGCGATCTTTTTCTTTTTAGGACAATCCTTATATAAGTGGTGTCCTAAGCATCCATAGCACAAACCCTCTTTCATTGCCTTCTCTTTCTGCTGAGGGGTAAGAATAGATTGGTTATATGCCCTCTCAGCGAGAGCAGACACTTTTCTCTTTCCTCGTGAGACTGTCTGGATCATGTGCACCTGCTTAGCCTCCCTAGAAGGTTGTGCACTCACCGAACCAGGAGTTGAAGTATGGAAAGGTCGGCTAACCCTAGTCCATGGGGATCTCTGGCCCTGGGAACGTGTGCTCCTGTGGCCATCCTCATAAATCAAGGCCATCTCTGTGGCCTGTGCCAAAGACTGACACCGCTCCTTTCTCACTAAAGGTCGGATAGTTTCTTTGAGTCCCAAGACAAACTTCTGGACTTGAAGAAACTCTGGAATGGTAACATGTACTTTAAGAAGTACCTCTCTATACCTATCTGCGTATTCTTGAACTGATTGATTCTTTTGACTGATGAAGAACCAGGTGTCTAGTGCTCTAGACCTCTCATCAGGTGGTACAAAATTGTTATAGAATAGGATTTTGAATTGATCCCATGTTGTGGGCTCCTTCTTATCCTGCTCTATTTTACGCCATCACCTATGAGCGACAACCATAAGATTATAAGTGGCCTACTGAATCTTGTGCCTATCATCAGTGATATGACACAGGCGAAAACACTGTTCCCACTTGCTGAGCCACTGCTCAACCGCATCAGCAGTCCTAGCGCTAGTTGAGCCATGATATCTTGGTGGCTTAAGATCCTTAAGCTTCCATCTCGCTTCTCTAACTAAGACGCTATCTTTAAGGACTTTTGAAGTTTGATGCTCGTCTGGAGCATCTACCTCCATATCTGGAAAATGAGAATAAAGCGGCTCTTCTTCTTTCTTAGAACCACGCACATGTTCCAGGATATCATGAAGAGAACTTTCTAAGGATGAAATTCTATTGTTCATAGCTTGAATTGGATCAACTGGAGGTTCAGGCATAATGGTTTCTGTCCTAATAGGTGATGAAGGTTCGGGTTCCATGCTAGGCAAGAAACTTTTTCTTTTGGTTCACTTTTTTAAGACTAAATAATCGTAAATACTTGTGGCAACCGGAAAAAGAACCAATCAAAGCCTTTTTTCAATAGAAAAAGACAATAGAAAGAAACTTTAATATACTTTCTAAACTTTGATGCACATGCATGCTAATATTTTAGAAATTTCGGCAGCCTAACAGTGTCACTTTGAAATCCGAAATAATTTTGAAGAAAATAACAAACGTCAAGCATTCAACAAAATCAAATCATGTGCCGGCAGACACGATCTATTCTTTTTTATCTTCTCAACGAACACGTGCAATAGAAAACTTTTCCAAATATGCTGTTGGGCTCTACAGGCCCTCAATCAAAATATTTCTCTTGTCAATACCTGCCGATACTTACCACCTGTAAGAAAAGCCCAAGCACCGTATATACATTTCTATTTACGTCATTCTACACGTATGCAAGAATATTTCTAATATGCACAATCAACAGAATAATCAAGCAAATATTGAATAAATACTTATCTCCGATTTTCTTTGATATTCTTGAAGCATCCAATTGAAGAGCTACGGGTAGATTATTAACTCCCTTTGGTTCATGGATCGCATACGTCTTCAAGTAGTGCTTCGTTGAAGGTATTCGATGAAGAATAATCCACTTCCAACTTCTATTGCAGACAATTTCTAGACCCAAACTATGGCTTATAGCCACTCCCTAGAAAGATCTCTGAGGGAGGTTTCTAACAAGCCCAAGAACTCCAAATTTGGATATGATTTGCCCAAGTTATGACCAATTTAGCTATTTTTGTGAGGTTTTGATAACTCAAAATCTGAAAAAAATATATAGTTCTTCACAAAAGAAATTCGATTTCCTCTTCTCTGTGGACGTGTGTGCAACTACTAATCGCACATGAACTGATGAATCCAAGAAACACATATATTCAGCCACTGTCCACTTCTGAAGCAAACAAAGTGTGCGCAGAACGCTTGGCTGTAGTAAGAAAGGTTTAGTCCTTATATATCTGCAGAGTTGTGTGTGTAATGCCCTCAATGGCTGGAACGTTGGCCTACACCGCCAAGAATCCGGAGAGATCCACTCCAGGAAAGATAATAACATAAAGAAAAAACAAAAGTGTCTTTTCATGTGACTGCGCGGACAGCCGTCTTCATGGAAGGCCTTCGAATTTGTCGGGCGTATGTGGGCAGCGCTCCTGAGGAGAAGTTTATCACGGGTTCCTCCAAAAACACAACCGCATTAGAGAGGAGTGTCACACAGAGCACAAAGGGGATCCTACGGGGTTCTCTCAATCTCCTTGCAAAAGAGAACTTTTACGATGCTCTCCAATTGATGACAACGCCTCCCAAAAACGCGAACGGGCTGAGAGATGAACATGCACACAAGCTTCTCTTCTCCACGACAATTCTTCTAAAATTAGCTCAACAAGAATTGGCTCTGATATCAAGTGTGAGGCTTTCCTCAAAGAAGACATGTGAATGATGTGTGTGCCACTCTCCTCCCATCCATTTATATCCTCTTGTATCTAAAATAGCAGTGATCTGGAATGATCTAGCGTCACCATGTGGCCAGCATGCAACACTCATCCCCACTAACCATCAAATACCTTAGGATATACCCCCAAGCTTAGGACCTTGGCTAACTAGCCCTCGTCCCACACACACACACATGGAATGGTCTCTGTAGACCAATGTCTGACATCGCATCCTCTTTCCAAACGACTATGACCATCTCCATTAAACATATTCTTAAAGTGAAAAAATCAAATTTGCCACTCACTATTTAGTAGGAAAAGCTCAACTCTAGTGGAATGTCCTGCAGCACAATATAGAGCATCCAACAACATGGAAGGCTTTCCAAGATAAAGTGAAGGATTCTTTTCTTCCTCCTCAATACCATTTACATGTTCGACATGCATGGATGACCCTTACATGGAAGAAGGGTGATATCGTCAATACCTACATGGAGCGATTCTCGCAAACTTTACTATCGGTTCAAATACTTGAAGTTGTACCGAAGGATAGCTCGCAACGGAAATACGAAGACAGTTGGAGGTGGGAATCCAAGCTAAGCTTCACACCCTATGACCTACAATCCTCAACGAGGCTATATCTTTCACCTATGATGCAGAGAAAGAACTCCAGTCCATAACCAAATCAATTCATCTACAACAACCATGTCAACAACCACTTTTTGTTAAACCAAATCTTCCCATGAAAGGTAATTTCAATGCCCCATATTACTCTACTTTTGCTCATCCACCACAATCCAACTACTCAATTGCACCTCTTGCTTCATCTCTCCAACTTACCTAATCACCTACCCTACAAACTTCAGCGATGGATGCCCAACAAATGTGACCATGAATCACCAGTTGGAATTGTGGTAAACCTCGACATACAAAAGCGAAGTTCCGATTGCGACCTCTTAACATGAAACCAAATACAACTCAATTACATAACATGAAGGCCCATAATGAAGAAATTTCTCCTCTTTGGACAAAAGAATCATTGGAGAAAGACTTAAGTACCTTGGTTTGAGGATATCTCTCTTCATTCTCTACTTTGCATGGAGGGTACTATAATTAACAAACTCGTTAAAATTTTACATGATGATGGTAGTTCACATGACTTCATTTCACATTTAATAGTACAAGAACTTAAATTAAAAATGTTTTCCTTCTTGTATAAAGTAAAAGCTACATTACTAGGTAATTGTCATAATGTAACACGAGAAGTGCAAGATGTTATGATTATCATAGACCCATATGTTGATTCCTGAACATCTTTAATTGCACCTTTGTAATCTTATGATGTTATACTAGGTATGCCTTTTGTTCATCATTATAATCTACACATTGACTACCATACACATACCTTTAACTTTGAATTTAAAGGTCCAATCATTACTTTGTCTCCACGACATGATTTCCAACCATTTCCATTGATTAGTCATACTCAAGTAAAATGTGCATTTAGGAAAGGATACAATTCATGCATTGTTTCTGTCAATGTCATCAATGAATATACTCATACACTTCTTGATGCACATAAACGTTTCATGAATACTTATAAGGATTGTTTTATGTCTGAATACCCCTCTAAACTACCATCATCTCGAGGATCCTTTGACCATAGCATAGACTTAGTCCCTAGTAGTTCTCCTCCTCATAAAGCACCTTATAGACATGGGCCACTACACCAAAAAGAAATAGAAAACCAAGTAAAAGATCTACTACAAAACTTCTTTTAAAGCCTAGTTCTTCCTCATTTGGAGCACCAATTCTCTTAGTAGAGAAGAATAAAACTTATCGAATGTGCATTGATTATTGAGCCCTTAACAAGATCACAATAAAGAATAAATACCCTATACCTCAAATAGATTATATTTAAGATAAATTACCAAGAGCTTATGTCTTTAGTAAAATTGATCTAAAATCGGAATACCGTCAAATTCATATGACACAAAGTGATATTTTTAAGATTGCATTTGGAACTCAGACCGGCCATTATGAATTTAGGTTATGCCCTTCATACTTATTAATGCGCATGTGACATTGCATGAATGTCCCTGTTATGTAAGCTAGAATATCTAAGACATATTTTTTCAAGTGAAGGTGTGCATGTGGATCCAGAAAAGATTAAAGTTATAGTAGAATGGCCTACACCACAACTAGTCAATGATGTTCATTCTTTTCTTGGGTTGCCTAGTTTATATAGGAAGTTTTTTCAAAAAAATTTCTTATTTAGTATTGCCTCTTACCTTGTTATTGAAAAAGAAAATAAAATTCTCATGGGGACTTACCCAACAATAATTCTTTGAAAAAATCAAACATGCACTTTTGCATGCACCTGTTTTACGGTTACCTAATTTTTCAGAAGCCTTACATGTTGTTACTGATGCTAGTGGTTTAGGAATAGGTGCTCCTTAAATGCAAAATGATCATCCCATTGCATTTGAGAGTAGGGAGCTTAAGCCCTTAGAAAATAATTATAGTACATATGATAAAGAATTATTAGCGATTGTGCATGCTTTGCAAATTTGGAAACACTATCTTATGGGCTGTGAGGACTTAAAAACAACTGATCAACAAGCTATTAAGAAATTATCAAATCAACCCTTAATCTCTGATCGGCATCTTAAATGGACATATTCAAAATTTCCAACCCATGATCCAATATCAGCCTGGTAAATCTAAATTATGGAATGTGTTGAACAAGGCATTGTTGGATTGTTTCTTTATTAATGTATTAATGTGATTTGGTGTTTTTGATATAGCATCTGAAAGTTCATGAAGGCGTGAAATTCTGAAAGGATGGACATCAATAATCCGACTTTAGGGTAGACATCAATAATCGAATTTATAATTTATTTAGTTTGTAAATAAACCCATATAGAGGGTTTTATTGTTAGAAACAATTAGAAAAGTACTGGTTAGAATAAGGATCTTTGTAGACTGTAATTTTTTATATTTAAAGCAAATGTCTTCTACAAAAGTTACCAACTTTTACTTTCACACATGCTTTTTGACGCTCTCATGTAACCACTATTTTGACACAAAAAAAAAATCATTTAAATACATGCACTCCGTGGACCATTGAAATAGAGTGCATGGGGGAGATTGCACCCAATACTGCAATCTACCTCGTCTCCTAACGTGTCTATTTTTCTGTGTGTTTTCTCCATCCGTAACCTCTATGTGTGCATGAGCAAGATTCTGATTACATTATCTTCAAATGAAACGATGATCTTGGAGGCTCAAGTCTCATGATTGAAACAACTTTTTACAATTTGTGCTCCTTGTAGCTTTAAAAGATTCTCTTTTGAAAGATGTGCAAAGAACCATTTATAAAATTAGTTCCTTGGTACGGTGGATCTATTCTAAAGAGATAAATAGAGATAGCATAGAGTGTGCGAAATGCAATGCTATAGAGGCTATTTCTATGGTAGAGAAATACTTTTCCACAAATATTCTCATAATTTCAGCTTCATTTACTGGTTAATAAGATAGATGAAGTTGCAATAGTAGGAACTGTCCATACTCGATGGATGTTCTTCTTAGAGCGCTTTATGAAGACATTAAAAAGGTTTGTTCAATAGAGAGCACATCCACAAGGTAGCATGGCAGAGGGATGGCTTGTATAAGAGTCTCTAGTATTTATAACTGAGTTTCTACATATGATAGACCCAGAAATGCATCGCTTATGGAGGGATGATGAAGGTGTTCGTCTCATAGGCGATGAATCTCAAGGAAAAGGGATGCAAAGTAAAATGGATGCAGCTTTTAGAGAGAAGGCAATCAAGTTTTGCATCGTTAACTGTGAGCCTATGGAGGAGTGGTTAGAAAGGTATGAGCTTGCCAAGGAGACAAACAGAAAGGAAAAAGCTCAATTTTGAAAGAATCATTCTACTGGATTTTTGCACCTCTCAGAACATTTTCGACTACTTTCGTCCTTTCCAACGAGCAGATGGCTAGATACAATGGTTTCACAAGCAAAGGTAGCGGGTGAAGATATCTCTGAAAAAGAAGAAGAACTGGCAAAGGCATGTGATTGGGAGTATTCTAAATGAGGTGTACTATGGTCTCATCAATGACACTTTTCGATCGCACGAATCGATAAAAATAGGTCTACTTTTGATAGTGGGGTGATGTGAACTTTTTCCAAAAAAGTAGAGCAAGTGCAAGAGACAATAATGCTCAAGAAGGCAAACTAGATTATTATGGAGTGATTCAAGATACCTTAAAGCTATCCTTTAAGAAGTTTGATTACTTTGTTTTTATGTAAAATGGTTCAAAGTAGTCACCTCTCAAAGAAACACAATAGTGAGGCGCGATAAGAGTGGTCTGCTTCAAGTGGACTCCACAAAATTATGGACGGATGAAAGAGATACAGTTGTACTCCTTGAATACGGTGAGCAAGTTGTTTTTATACCAGATTCAAAAGAACAGAGTGGCTATTCATTTTATAAGTCCCCTTATGTAATAGACAAATTTGTGAGAACATAGATGTAGAAGAAAGGCCATCTATAGAGGACTCTGAGATTCATTCAATAGTCGAGGAGCAGGAGATCATCATGGAAGATGAAGAGGTCATTGAAGAAGACGAGATACATGATAAAGAAACAGATGATGATCAAGAAGAACATAGCATACGAAGAGATTTAGAAGTCCTCAATATAGAGATAGATATTCTCTATGCATCAAATCTCCAAGAGGATGCTAGAATAAAGGATTTTTGAATAGAACACATGTATGTACTAATTTGTGTTTATTTTTTTCCCATGTTCTTTTGTACACTAGTATTTCTCTATATTATCTTTATTATCATATGTTGATTATTTGATTTTTTTTTTTACAGAGCACAATGGGAGACAGTCCTCCAGTCACTACACATTTCATGATAGAAGATCTGTTCTTCGAGTTTATATCTCAGGTGCCTCCCACGTATATGATTGCAGCATCATAGTACTCGATCGCTTGTGGTAGCACTCCCCTCGACCTCACTCTTGTCAGCCTCACTCCTGCGGACCTAACTCTTGCAAGCCTCACTCTTGTCGACATCAATACTGCCATCATTCTCTTATGGGTGGTGCTATCCGCGTCGGAGGTATATCTCTTAGCTTCATGACTCCACCATGATCATCTTCTTAGCCATTCCCTAGTGGCTCAAGTAGTGGATGTGTGCATTTGATACCTCGACGTGATACACGTATTGACCCGTCTTGTAGGTCGAGGTCACGCTCTACAATAGGAGGTTTTAGGAGTGGATCTGCTCTGAGCAGGAGGTTCTAAGAGTGGATCTACATGTAGCTCTGGAGGAGGTGGCTGTTGTGGAGGCAATGCAATGAATGTTGTGTCAACCACTTCTACTCCTAGAGCGAGTACTCTAGATTTAGCTATGCCATGTGGTACACCATGTGGAAGACCACACCCCTTGGCGTGCTCATGACCATGATGACTCCAAAGTGTATATTATCTGAGATGGAGCTCCAATGATGGATGCGGTCAGAAAAGCCATGTGTCAACGTATACGACAGCTTTGCTCCATATAGTTTGGACACTCTATCATGTTAAAATGGAGTGAACAAGATAAAGATTGTAAAAATTATATCATAGAGATGATCTATCAAGAGTTCCGACCAACACATGACCATCCTCGTGTTAGGTCCGAGTGGATTCAGCACACCACATGTGAAGTTGTCCATTGATAATTTGAGGCTCTTCATGCTTTCATAGCAACCTTACCAAAACCTGTATGCTTAGATGCTGAGGAGTGGGATATGATTTGCGATGAGCAGCAAAAGACTCCTGACCGATATCGTCAACAGTGAGATGCCACAACAACACGTTTAGATCCGATCAGACACTACAAGAAATAGGGGGGCATAGCGACACCGCCGAACCGGAAAAAAATGGGGACCGTCGCTTATGCGACACTAGCATCACGTAAGCGACGGTTGTGTTTTCGAAATTTTGATTTTTAGGCGGGGTACGTTGCAGATTCTACGTGTGTCGCTTATGCGACGCTAATCTTTGCATCGCAAATAGAGTCGCAAAGATACACACACATATACACACATAGACACATACACACACACATACATATGCATACACATATACACACATAGACACATACACACACACATACATATGCATGCACACACATATACACACATAGATACACACACACACATACACATATACACACACACATACACACACAAATACACACTCGTATACACACATACACACATAATGTTGCACATGCACACATATACATACATACACACACACATATACATGGAGACACACATATATACATACACACACATATGCATACATAATGCACATGCAGACATACACATACATAATGCATACACATACATAATGCATACACATGCACACACATATACACATACACATACACACATACACACACATACACACATACACACACATACACACACATACACACACATACACACACATACACACACATACACACATACACACACATACACACATACACACGCACACATAGAGAGACATGCACACACATACACACATGCATACATATGCATATGCATATGCATACATACATACTTACATGCATACACACACATATGCATACATAATGCACATGCATACATACACATACATAATGCATATGCATACATAATGCACATGCATACATACACATACATAATGCATATGCATACATAATGCACATGCATACATACGCATACATAATGCATACACACACATATGCATACATAAAGCATACATACATATACACACACATATGCATACATACATGCATACACACACACATAGACACATACACACCCATAGACACATACACACACATAAACAGATCCACACTCATAGACACACACACATACACATAGAGGTGCACACACATACACACACATATACACACACATAGACACATACACACATAATGATGCATTCACACACATACAGATGCATACACACATACAAATGCATACACACATACACACATAATGATGCATTCACACACATACACATGCATTCACACAGGGATACAGGTCTTAAATATGACCTTTCTCCCTGGTATAGAGTACACATATTTAGGCAGTGTAGTTGTGCATGACAACGAGATAATGCAGTGTCCTGTTTGCAATAAATGGTTAACAGATTGCCATACGTGTGTGTCTATGTGTCTATGTGTAAACCCACAACCTATCTATTGACACTCAACACGTTTCTCATGAAAAGAGATATAAGCTTATCTATGTGTATGTGTGTGTATGTGTGTGTCTATGTGTAAACCCACAACCTATCTACTGACACTCAACGAGTTTCTCATGAAAAGAGATATAAGCTTATCTGTCTGCACATGATTTAACTCAAATAGAATTTTCTCCTGTGAATAATTCACATAATTCAATGCTAATGCTCCCTTGTATATGCTTCTCCTTTGTTGATGGACCCACATTGTAAACCCACAAACTATCTACTAACACTCAACGAGTTTCTCATGAAAAGAGATATAAGCTTATCTGTTTGCACATGATTTAACTCAAATAGGTTTTTCTCCTATGAATAATTCACATAATTCGCTGCTAATGCTCCCTTGTATATGCTTCTCCTTTGTTGATGGGCCCACGTTGTAAACCCACAACCTTTCTACTGACACTCAACGATTTTCTAATGAAAAGTGATATAAGCTTATCTGTCCGCACATGAATTAACTCAAATAGGATTTTCTCCTGTGAATAATTCACATAATTCACTGCTAATGCTCCCTTGTATATGCTTTCTTTCAATGGTGCACACTGACATCTCACCTGTATGCGTGCCTACATATAAACAAAACCTCATTACACCTCAGATAGTGATCTAATGTAATATCAGAGATTATTAAATCTAAGCAAAGAACCTGAGCTGAAAAACGTGTCTTCTGCTTCCCATCAGTCCAGGCATATGGATTGATGTTCATCTCTCCATAGCTGTCTACCTCGGAAATACCATGCAACGTTTTATCAATATAATTAAACAAAAATAGTGGCATCCCTGGTCGGACATTCTTTACATAGATGATATGGTCGGACTTTGCTGGCGATGAGACTTGTAAGAGTAATTTTAGAGTTTGTTGGAAAATGTTAATTAAAAATTTATGTAATGAGATCATATGCTACCTGTGTATTGATTACAATAATACTTTCATAATAATATTTTTTTTGAATGAAGGCATTCTGTGGATAGAATATTGACACGAATGGATGAAGATATGAAAGATATTGACACCAGCATTCAGGAGTTCACTGTCAAGGATGTAGTTGACAATGATGTGGATAGCAATCTGTGGAGCATGCACAAGAGCAAGGCTAAGTGGTTCAGGATCTTGGGTGTTCTATCAGGTATGATCGCCGTTGGGAAGTGGTTTTCTGATATTTGCACATGGAAGAACCCTATCACCACAGTTCTCGTCCATTTCCTCTTCGCTGCTAATGCTCCCTTGTATATGCTTTCTGTCAATGGTGCACACTGACATCTCACTTGTATGCGTGCCTACATGTAAACAAAACCTCATTACACCTCAAACAGTGATCTAATGTAATATTAGAGATTGTTAAATCTAAGCAAAGAACCTGAGCTGAAAAACGTGTCTTCTGCTTCCCATCAGTCCAGGCATATGGATTGATGTTTATCTCTCTACAACTATCTGCCTCAGAAATACCATGCAACTTTTTATCAATGTAATTAAACAAAAATAGTGGCATCCCTAGTCGGACATTCTTTACATAGATGACATGAGAAGCTCGAAGGCCTGAACATGCAGAAAAGCTGATGATCAAGCTATTGTTCATGCATATGGTTTAAAGGAGAGACGTATATCTGTGATAGAAAGTAAGAGGATAGATAAAGTATACCAAACAGAAGTTGTGTGATGCATTCATTGTAAGTCGCATGGTCACAACCAAAAATCACAACAGCAAGCTCCTCCGCCGGAAGGTTCAAGAACAGGAGCGGTGATGAAGGAGAATGGCTAGCCCAAGAGGAAGGAGAATGAAGGCCTTTGTATGTTTCGGTCTTACGTCCAGCTCCCATGACAGAAGCATTTTGTTGGCGATGAGACTTGTAAGAGTAATTTTAGAGTTTGTTGGAAAACGTTAATTACAAATTTATGTGATGAGATCATATGCTACGTGTGTATTAATTACAATAATACTTTCATAATAATATTTTTTATGAATGAAGGCATTTTGTGGGTAGAATATTGAGACCAATGGATGAAGATATGAAAGATATTGACACCAACATTCACGAGTTCACTGTCAAGGATGTAGTTGACAATGATGTGGATAGCAATCTGCGGAGCATGCGCAAGAGCAAGGCTAAGTGGTTCAGGATCTTGGGTGTTCTATCGGGTATAATCGCCGTTGGGAGGTGGTTTTCTAATATTTGCAGATGGAAGAACCCTATCACCAGAGTTCTTGAATATCAAACATCATATTCATACTAGCTTATGACACCCAATATGTTGTTTTTTTTTTATTTCAATATTTTGAAAAATTCTCTTTGGAGTTCTCCAAATATCATGTCACCTATATCCATGTAAGCAACTACTCATGAATTATGAACCACTCTAGTAAATTGTGGATGATTGAAATCGTAACCAATAATATCACAAATATACCGATGCAAAGTTGCATGTATGTAGTGTTATTTTCTCCTTTCTTTCGTTCATGTTGTACTCTTAAGATGTAGATATATAGACGTTGGCAAACTTGAACTTCTATAACATTTCAAGAACAAGATTCAACAATTGGGAGAACAAAAGAGAGAGTCAACAAAGCGAGAGAGAGACAGAGAGAGAGAGAGAATTCAAAGTGAAAAAGATGTCGAAAGAGAGAAACAGAGACCTGCATATACTTGCTTTAACTCGTAAGCGCAGTGCAACTGCGAACGTTGGAGAGCTCTTCGATCAGATGCCTGAAAATGCCGATCAAAGAGCCTCCAACGTTTTAATTTTTTCCGTCAACAGACCGCCGTGTAAGCGATGCTAGATGCGTCGCATAAACGACGTCGAAACAACATCGCTTATGCGACGTAAAAAGCGTCGCTTAAGCGATGCTTTTTGGAACCTTCATGTTAGTGACGCTACAGGCGAGCGTCGCAGGTCCCGTCGCAGTCCAAGTCGCAAAACGCGTCGTTCACTTCGTCGTTTAATCAACGGTCCACGTGCGACGCTCATTAAGACGCATGTTGCAATTTTATAGCGATGAATTTGTGTCGCCTTAACTGTCGCTATACGCCCGTATTCCTTGTAGTGAGACCATCATATTTGGGCAGCGATGGATATGACACTATGCGTCACAAATTTATAAGTATCATTTGGTTTATTGAATTTGTTTGTATTAAGCATGGTATTTATGTTCATGTAACATTCTGTATATTTCTTGCAGGAGCTAGCAATAGATCATCCTCCAATACGAAGAGAGCAAGCTTATGGATATCCTCATGGATTGATTGTACTATTGGTGGACTTGGAGGGAGGTGGTGGAATCGTTTCATGGGAGCATCTACGATGAGGTGATGAATTTAGAAACTTGATTTTGACTTGTTGTTTGTAAATATCATGTCAATTTAACTTATTTCATGAATGTTCTTTGTTGCAAGATTGTTGATATAGATGTTTTGATCCTTCTGTGCATGTGTATAGTAGTGGTGTGCCATAATTTTTTATTATGCTCATATATGGCAGTGGTGCATCAAAAATTCATATTTGATTTTTATATGGTAGTGCGTTGCCACATTTTTTATTTGCCTCATATATGACAGTGGTTTGCCACATTTTGTATTTGCCTCGTATATGATAGTGGTTTGCAACACTCTAGTACATTCTTCATTTATGAAATATATTACTTTTTTTGTACATGGTTCATGGTTCATTCTGTTCATCTCTTTTGTGTCCGACAGTACTTTGCTTTATGAAATCATGTTTCGATTGCCATTAGAGTACACATCATATGTACTCCGTTTTTTGTTAGAGTGTATTTTGTTTTACTAAATAACATCATGGTAATGTTGGTCTTGCAAGAGACAACACACTGCCCAAAGCAATATAACACCGATATGGACGTTGATATTTTTGATGTTTATACCGACGCTTATATTGAGGGTCATACCAGCATTTTGATTCTGACGCCTATATCGACCCTTACACCAATGTTGGGGCAAAATCATGCCTGTTCATTTCCTTGGTAGAAGCCTTGGTATATGCCTGATGTGTTGTAGTGATCTTAGTTCTCAGTTTTTGAGGATCAACATAAGCTGCTCTAGCCCTCATATGTTCCCTCTCAATGCTCTTCATTGAAAGTAAAAGCACAAACTTCATGTCTTCTTCTTTTATAATGCTAGTAGATAGGGAGTGCTTCTAAACATATATACATATGTTTGAGCAGAGAAATAGTGCTTGCTACTCTTGAATTATCGTTTGCTTGGAGAACTAAAGTTTATCTATTTAGTATGCCTTTCATTTACATTTACATGTTACCAAAGCATATCTTCCTGACACGATATCTACTCCGACGCTTGCCCATCTATTTGCGGGCAGCATCGTATTTGTGAGGTCTATTATGGGCCTTGAATCGTAATTGTATTAAAACCTTTTATGAAAGCTATTAACGAACGGCTATTAAAGTCGTATTCTAATTGACCAGGTTCTCAAAGGTGAAGTGATATAATGCCTATATGTTGTTACTTGATAAACTCTCCATCTTTAAGGTATTTGTATTTGTGAAGTGATAAACGCTCCGTTGATAAATACAACTTCTTGAAGTCTCTAAAGAAGTTTTTCTTGAAGGAGGTTTGAAGGACTTTATATGCTCTTGCTCCTAGAAGAACATTACTTTCATTGGCCATGTTACCTTCAAAGAAGGAATCCTGAGGCGGATCTCGAGAAAGTATAGTCTATCAAGGATCGATCACATCATACAGCTCTTGACTAGTCTTACATCTTTCTAGCTCTATTAAGATTCTATAGAGAATCCATAAAGAACTTGGCCAAGTAGATTGTACCATTGATGGATATGCAAAAACAAAACGGGAAACTCTTCAAAGGCAAGATGAGTATAAGAATAAAGAACGAGACCTTTAAAGGAGTTGATACAAATCCATCTCTTTACATTATGGATCCCAAAGGACCTTTTGCATTTGAGATTGATAAGAATAATTATGTTATCCAAATACTCTTGATTTGAGCTGGTTAAATAGTTAATTTTAATAGCAAAAGTTTGGAATAAAAGCAGATGGACTACTTCACCAATGAAAAGGGCTTCCATGCAAAGTTACCATAGTTCCTAATCAAGGGTGCATTATGAGGCTCTCTAATTAAAAGGGACCTTAGAGTTCATAAAGAATATTTGGAGGAAATGCTAAAAGAGATCAACTATGAGCTTAGGTATAAGAAAGGAAATTTTAAGCTACTTGCTAGTTTCCTGGATAAATAGGAAACTTAACTTGTTTTAGCTCAAGCATTGTAATTGCAAGGCCTAGAAACAATTCAAGTCGTGTTGTTGTAAATCCCCTCACTTGTCGTATGTGGGATGTGTAGACGGAGAGCAAGGAACATTTCCCTCCCTCTTTCACGGCAAAGTGCAAGGAACAATCTAGCCGTCAAAGCCCATAATAGTTTCAAGTATAAGTCTAGCAGATGAGGTGAGCACTTCCACTCAAGTAGCATGATCAGCAATGAAGAGATTGTTTGTCTTCGTAGTTTGTCCATTGGTATATTAAGAAAAAAGAGAAAAAAAAAAGGCTAAACAAGAATTACCTTCCTCACTGACGGTTGCACGCAATCTCTCAATGACATCGTGGTCCGTCAAAGCTAATTCTCGCATGCGCACACCTAGTGCCGTTGGAAGTTTCTTTAAGCTTGCGCATTCTGATAGATCGAGTACCTCCAAGTTTGGTAGAGAGGCCTGCACACACCATCAACATAAAACTTTTCGTCATCAAGCATCAACGTAAAAGCATTACAGTTCGACAGCAAAGCTTTAAGGATGCTCACGTTCCCAATATCGAGGCTGCGGCAGTCGCACAAGTGCAATTGCCGGAGAGTTGTCGGTAGAGAAGAAAGAGTCTTTAGAGATGTGCAATGGGAAAGGTCGAGAACCTCCAAAGACGAAAGTTCTGTTGGAAAACGCAAAATTCACGATGAAGGAAACCTTGCAGTTTCTGAAGACTGTTTTCTTGAAAGCATGTATAAAAAAAAAGCCACATGCTGCTTCTAAAATAAAAGACTGTACTCTCAATTCAGCTCGAGAACCTACGTGCCCTTTAGGTCCTCGGTATGTTTTCTATAATCTTGCTTGATGTTCGTATGAGTGTTTGCATTAATATCCAGAAACTATGAGTGTTCTCTCATGTGGCAGCATCCTCAGTATCCTCTTCACAATGACGACTTCTCCTCTTTAGTGCACACTTTCCTTATTTCATAATATTCGATAGATTAAATAGACATTAAGATCTATAATCTAGTTATGCAGAATATATTGTTCGATTTGGCTAGACTTCTGTTTGGCCAGCTCACGTAAAATCATGAATGTAAATGACTAACGTTTGGAAGCCAGAAGTAGACCATGTTTCATATCTGTTAACTTAGTATAGATGCTCCACAATACCCAAAAGCGATTTTATATACTATCATATCTTCATAGTGTCAATTTCAACATAAAATGTAAAATAGACTCTTGCCTTTTCCTAGACCTTGTTTTTTTTTTTCCTTCTTTCTTGATCCGCATAAGCTCTACTGCTATTTATGAGTCCTCTCGAGTCTCAACGCTTTTCTTTGCAACTAAAAACTCACGCTTCATGTGCTTAAGCACATCCGTAGCAGCTTGAAGATCCTTGTTATAACCCTAGCTAATCATGCGTTCATGGCTAAGGCACGTACATAAGTAGGAATAAACATACCAAAAGCATTCAGGCACGGAAATGTAGTAGAAGAGAAAAGCTGTAGTGCAACGCAAACTAAAAGTAACAAAGAAAATATGAGGGGATGTGACTATGAGTATGCCTCATTATGCAAGCACTTCAAAATATATGAGTTCCTTGACACTAACTGGTGTAGAAGTCATTGCGTGATGAATTAGTTCGCAATGACGTGCTGTAATGCATTAAAACAAAACGCTGAAACTGGCATTTGACCTCCCAAAAATGATGCCTGGTTGCTCGGAAGCAATTCCTCCAGTCCGTCACATTCATCTCAAAATAAGTCTAGCATGGAGGCGCCAGGTGCCGTTGGAAGTTTCTTCAAGTTCGTGCATCCTTGTAGACCGAGTACCTGCAGTGCTGGTAGAGAGGCCTGTGCAGCATCAACATATTACTTTGCGTCAGCAAATGTCGATGTAGGTGAGCAACATTGAACTTCAAAAGGCTTGAACAGTGCTCACGTCCACAGTCTGAAGGCTGCGGCACTCGGCCAATATCAATGTTATGAGAGTTGACGGGAGAGAGGAGAGAGCCTCTAAAGATGTTCATCCAGAAAGTTTGACAACTCGCAGGGACGAAAATGCTGTTGACGTACATCTGCATGAGTAGAGCAAGACTCATATACCAATCAGCGCGAAACATCCTTGAGGTGCTAGGGTTTGCATGCAGTTTCTTAGAGTCGAGCGCACGTTTCTTGTTGCCCTCGAGGGGTTCCTCGTCCAGCCTTGGGCGTGGCCCTTCCCTGCCCCCGCTCTCTCTGTCCTCCACCCAGTGGAGGCATGGCGCTGCATGATGCCTTAAGGAATGGCATTATCGCCCTCGATTGTAATGTTCAGAATGCCTCTCCGCCTGCCTTGTCGCTTCATGCATGTACGTCACAGCGGATCACTGGACAGGTAACTGATGAAGGTCCCCTGAGGTCGCTCCCTGCCAGAAATAACTCCCCCTTTAACATGCAGGTAAGCCCTGTGTTTGTTCAGGCATTACATAGTCAAACTAATCTCCAAGTTACAGAAAATGGCGCCTTGGACACAAGATCCTACGCAGAAGCTGCTGCAGACACCCCTCCAGGTCTGTTCTCGTTGTTCAATACACCGAAGACCTCAAGTAAGCCCATCCCCTTTCACTCATCGACTGTCAAAGGCAAACAGAAGGTGGAATCTATTGATTCTCTAAACCCTGGTGTAGATAGCGGTGATCACTCCAATAAGATTAACCTAGACTTTGATATGATTGATAAACATGAATCCACGCTTATTATTGATAGGAATATGTTAAATGACTGGCATAACCAGTTACATGAGAAGGTAGTTGTGGGGCTATGCCATGTCCTTAGACCTCCGCACGAAACACTTAAATACTGGCTCAAAATCAATTGGGAAAACAAAGGTCTACATGTTAAACAAGTTCAGAATCTCCCCAATAACTATTATTTGTTTTCCTTTAATGATGCGAATAGTGCAATTCATGTTTTGGTGGAAGGGCACTGGTTAATAAGGAATACCCCTATGTCATCCTGGTTTTAACCCAAGAGGCCCCAAACCCACCAAAATGCCAGTATGGATAGAATTTAGTGATCTCCCCATTGAGTTTTACCCCTAGATTGAACAGATTGATAACATTTTGGGCAAGGTCCTTGGACAGAAACCTAGAAGTAACTTCAACCCCAAGTGGGACCCTCAAATCCTGGTTGAGATTGATCTTGCTCAAGAGTTGAAACGTTCAGTGATCCTCAAGGAGTCTGACGGTTGTTTTCTTCATGAATAGAACATACTCTACAAACGCCTCCCTAATGCATGTTTCAATTGTTTTAACCAGGGTCATCTTATCAAAGAATGCCCTCTCCTTTCAAATAAAAAAGGTTCGGATGCCTCAACCTCTAAGCCAGATGTAAAGGCTACTGGTAAGAAAGAAGATTGTCTTGCTGACCCGAGCTTGAAAAAAGTCATCCACAAAGGTAGAAGAAAAGGTATGATTCTTAACAAAAGCTCTCCTCAACTTGAAAAGGTAAGCAACCCTTTTAGCATATTGGATGAATGTCTAGAAACAGAACCTAGAACTATGGAGGAGGTAAATTTGGTCTCCGACGGCAAGAGTGAATCTGCATTTAAAGCTGTAGAACAGCACACTAATATCCCCCCAATGATCCCTCAAAGTTCCCCCAAGGATTCACGCAAGTGTTTTAACTCTACTTTGGCTGAAGTCAATGATACTGAATGTAGTACAGAAGACGTTTTGTTTACAGAAAAGCTCAACTTATATGATAATGATAATCTTGAAGACTTTCAAATGCAAAACTGTAATCCTAATGTCTCTCTCTTGGGTCGGGACAGCCCCCATAAGGACACTAAAGTAAAAAGTAAAAGGAAAGATATGGTTAGAGTTTTAGGGCATGGAGTAAAACCCCCCAAAAACCATAAGAAATAAGTTTTTTTTCCTCTTTTTTTTGTCTGTGCTCTCATGGTTTCCCTTAAAATCATTTCCTTCAACTCTAAGGACCTAACCAACCCTGTGAGGTGTAAAGTCATCTCCAATTGGTTGAAAGAGTCCTCTTTAAACTCTGACTTGCTCTGTCTTCAAGAATTGAAAGTCTCAAGATTTGATCTCCAGTCCAACCTACAAATTATATCTGGGAGACATTCCTGGTTTATTACTAAACACCCAAAAGGAAGGGGTGGAGCTACCATTGGTATTGCTAACTCTATTAAGCATCTGGTTGATAAATGTTTAGTCAGCTCCTCGCAGCAGTGGGTTGCCCTTAAATGTTTGGAACCTCTCAACTTTAGTGTCGTGTGTGTGTATGCTTCTAACCACTCCAGTGATCGTATCAGATGCTGGGATGAGATCAGTGCCCTCTCAGGTGATATTATTCTTACTAGAGATTATAATATGGTTATCAATAGTTTTGATAGATTGGGCAATCAGCACAACATCCTTCAAGGTCGCAAAAAGGTGAGTTGGTACAACATGATCAACAACCTGAACCTCGTGGATTGTTTCCCTGATATCGGTTTTACCTGGAGTAATAGAAGTCGTAATTTGTCTGCTAGACTAGATCGTTTTTACATGAATAATAACACACTCAAGGAGCTTTGGCACTATACGTGTCACAAAGACTCTACTATCCAGTTGTCTAACCACATGCCGCTCATCATCAAGCTCTTCAACAACTCCCCTAACTATACGGCTAGATGGCCCCATATGGACAACTCTTTATTGAAGCTTCCCTACGTAAAAGAAAAAACTAAGGAGATTCTGTGTTACCATTTTTATAGAAGTGGTACCTCCCCCTTTGTTGCTTTGGAAAAGTCTATTAAAGATATCCAAGCCCTGTTCACGGGACTTAAGGCAAAACCCAAGAAGATCAGATCCCTCAGAAGTATGATGATCATTAAACAGATAGAGAACCTTGAGGGTTCTAACATTGATCAATCTAGTAAGTGTCTAAAGATCCTTGAACTTCAAGAAAGATTGAAATATGAAGGTTACATTCATGCTAAGGGTGTTCTTGCTGCATCCAGCGAATTCTGGGCTGGAATGGTTGATAAACCCAATAAGCACATGTTTGATATCTTGAAAAAGAAAAAGGATAGTAGGGATTTTGTTCCCATGTTGAGGAAAAGTTCTGGAAACCTGGCTACTACCATGAATGAGAACTTGCAGGAGGCTATGTCCTTTTTTACCAATGTTTTCTCTAGGCCTCCCAAGAGAGAGGAAGACATCTAGAGAGCAAGGGCCTTTATTTCTTTAAAGAGAAAAAAGATGATCTCTCAGTCCTTGGCCTCTATCCTGGACATGCCCCTTTCTACTGGAGAGGTTAGAGAAACCATTAGTGCCCATTATTCTCTTGATTTGGCAAGAGGCAATTAGCAACGGTGTTCTCTCTTCTTATATCAATTCTGGAATTATAAAATTGATACACAAGAAAGGATCTAAGGAAGACCTTAATAATTGGAGGCCTATCTCTTGTCTAACTTCAATTTACAAAATCTTTGCTTCCTCCTTGGCGAGAAGGCTCAGTCCCATAATGGACATGATCATTCTACCTGAACAGAAAGGTTTTATCAAAGGAAGATTTATTTTAGATGCCATTATCTCCTTGTGGGAAGGAATGGAGTTTGTTAAGGAGCTTAATATTGACACCTTTTTCTTTAAAGTTGATTTTGATAAGGCCTACGACAGAGTTGAATGGGATTTCATACTGCAATCTCTTCATGATATAGGAGTTGGTAAAAAGCTAATTAAGTATATAAGTATATTGTTTGGCAATGCTAACTCTCGTGTTGCTATGAATGGTCAATTATCTTATCCCTTTATATTATGCAGCTCCATCAGACAGGGTTGCCCACTCGCCCCTGTCCTCTTTGCCATCATCAGTGATGCCCTAGGATGGCTGATGAGAGACTGTATGGAGATGGGCACCATTAGTGGTCTTATGATTCCTGGATCCTCCTTCAACTAGGGCTTCAAATGTTTCCAGATGATACCAATATGATTACCAAGGTTGATTCTCTCTCAGCTCTCAACTTCCTTAAATATCTTGATCTATTTTGTTGTGCAAGTCGATCCAAAGTTAATCACAAGAAAACTGATTTTTTTTCTACTAACAACTTTATTCCTTCTTGTGTGACTAAAACAAAGTGTAAAAATATTAAAAAAGGTGGTATTTTTAGACTTCTTGGCATCCCTATGGGCTTTGAAGTGACGATGGATCAAAGATGGGCATGGATTATTGACAAGTTTAGGAAAATAGTTTGTCTATGGATGGGGATGCAACAATCTCTATCTCATAGGATATTTTTTTAAAAACATTTCCTCCTCCTATCTCTAACCTATTTCTTTTCCTGTTGGCAACCTAGCAAGAAACATCTATCCCAAGCGATTGCTCTGGACAGGAGATTCTTGTGGGGTGGCACTTTACTAACCAGCAAAATTCCTAAAGTGGCATGGAGTAGCTGATGCTTGAAAACAGAAGAAGGGGGTCTTGGTCTCACTTGCCCCTCTCATATGGCTACTCAAATGGCAGCCAAATGGATTGTGAGGGCCTCTGGGAGCTCAGACTTTTGGGCTTGCCTCATTAAGAGGAACATTCATGCCTTCCACATCAAAGGCCACAAAAATTGGAAAATTCATGGACTATGGGATATCATTTCCTCTCCCCTTGTGTTTATCCCTAAGGGGACTCCCTTGGTCTGCTCCATGTGGAATTCCTAGATGAAAACTAAACTTAATTATAAGGTCCTTGAGCATTTTGTTAAAAACCTTTCCTTTTTGATGCAGGACTCCATCTGGTGTGGATGGTTCTCTGACCATAACCAAGCTACCCTAACCATTAGACATAACAAATGCACAAAATCTGGTTTTTCTAACTGGGCGTCCATATGTGGAGATAACCACATTTTAAATATAGAAGTCATAATGTCTAATGAGACTCTCTCTATCCCTTGCAAAAACATATTACTAGACAAAAGGGTTTGGCTTGAGCAGAAGATGTCTACCTTCCTCAACCGCAAGTGGATTTCCATCTCCTTGGTGGCTGAAGATATCTACAAAAAAATCAAGAGGAATTGCATCAAGATTCAGACCATTGTGCTAAAGCTTAATAAAAAAAGGAAGATTCAATGGTCCGCCCATCAGTGGAAATTCACATTCAAAATGGTATGGGCCTTCCCCAAAGTTGCTAAACACTCCTCTCTTCTCTGGCTTATTCTTCACCATGGCTTTTGGACTGGCAATAAGGCTAAGGATCTCCATATCAGCTCTGGAGAATGTCCTTTCTGTGGCTACCTCGAAGATATTCAACATTTATTTATGTGTTATTATGGTGCCAAGAGACTTTGGTTTTTTATTAACTGCTATTGTACCAGTCTTGGTCTCTCCCCCATAACCTTCAAGAACATCCTCCTGGGTGAAGCTGGAGGACTTGACAATGGTTTAAGGCAAGTTATAAGATCCATTTTTCTCTAGAACATTTGAAGAAGAAGAAACCAAAAAAATCTTCTCAAACTCTAGTAAGGATTTCATGTATGAATGTATACAGTCTCTTAAGTCTATGGCTAGAGATTGTAAAAATAAGATGGCCATTGTTCCCAATGACACCAATGATCTTCATGATATCTTTAAGTCCCTACCCTTTCAGAAGTGGAAAAATAGTTTTTTTTTTCTATGTACTCTACTAGGAGGTTAAACCTCTTGATGTTCATCGAAAACACCTTGTAATATTGCCCGTCACTCGGGCTCTGTATTTTCATCTTTTCTTTTAATTTATCTTTTCAGTGTTGTCTCAAAAAAAATGATGTTGACAAATACGACAGTGTCTTCAAGTTCATGCACTGTGCTACACTGAGTCCCTCTAGGCTTGGAAGCGGGGCCTGCACAACATCAACCTATAACTTTCCCTTTGCACAAATACATTCCGAAGTACAAGGAGAGAATCCCTGAAGTCCAAAGCTCTTGAAAGTACTCACGTTCACAGTCTGGACAAAGGAAAGAGTCTTTAAAGATGTGCATGGAGGAAGGCCGAGTCCTTCCAAGGCCGAAAGAGCTGTTGACAGATACGAAATTTCACCGAGTAAGGATACGTTCATCATTCACGGTTCTAAAAGTAGAGTTTCCCAAAGCACGTTCAGAATGGAGGACAACATTAAAGACTACATATCAACTACCTACAATCAACTACCTAGTATGAATTAATAAAACGATGCACCATGGGCCAAATTGGTCAGGTCCTTCGCTTTGTGAGGTGTAGCTACTAGCACTCGAATATGTCTTATGCCCGTCTTCTCTGATATTTTCAATGAATTCAAAGAAAGTAGACTTTCACCAAACTTCTTTTTGAAAAAAGACCTCTGTTTTATGGTTAGTCTTTCAGTATGAAACTAGCAGATCTTCGTCACGCAGGCTACAGCTCTAGTGATAACGAATGGAGCTTCGCGTGTCTAAATGATTATTTAAAACTTACTACGGGTAGAGTAGAGTAGTTGAATTGTCATAGCAACAGAGCTATGCCTTCTTGCCATTAGTTATTGTCGCAGCTATGGTGACATCAATGTGGTGGAGACGTGGAAGTTGGAGGTTTTGAATGTGTTGTATCAGAGAAAATGTCATCACGCTGCTTCATGAACAAGTTGCATTGCAAAGATTACGTCGTGACTCGTCATATATGAGAAATAAGGTGGGCACAAGTATGGGTGCACATAGGTCTTCTTCCTCTTGCTCCTTAGGCACCAACTTTCTCTACCTCGTTTAGATTTGAGCCGGCAAAGAGAGCAGGCTATGTCTGCGATGTCTTTACACCCACGAGAGTAGGACGCACGAGCTTCTTGAACTACTAAGGTGAGATTAAAGAAATCGTTGGTAAATTCAAGCCGTGCAAATCTCCTCGCCTTGATGGCTTTTCCAATGAGTTTTTCAAGGTTCTTGAAGATTTCCTTGCTCCGTTCCTTTTCTTGATTTGGAAAGAAGCTAATAGTAGAGGCACTCTTCCTATTGAAATTAACACTGGAGTTATAAAACTTATTCACAAAAAAGGGTCAAAAGAGACCTATCACTTGCTTGACCACCATCTACAAGATCTTTGCCTCCTCCTTTGCTAGAAGACTTATTCCCATTATATTATTGGGACAGAACCTCAACCAAACTTGCTTGACCGAAATCCAACACCATCACAAATCTATGAATATCAAAGATGGAGTGAGTGTGACAAAAAGGTAATCTTTGTATTATTGCAAAATATCGAGTCAAGTATAATAGGGCACATGTAGGACTTGAGGACAAGTAATGAGATTTGGGAAGCATTAGAATGACTATTCTCGATGACAAGGGAACAACATATTCAACTAGAAAATGAGTTAAAGAATTTGTGAAAAGATCTACGACATTCAATAAATGATTATGTTCTAAAAATTAAGTAGATTGTGGATGTACTTGCTTCAATTTCATGCATAGTTGAAGATGATGATTTAGTTGCATTTGTTTTGAATGGTTTAAAAGAGGAAAATGGAAAGCTTTTACAACTTCTCTATTTGTGAGAGAGGAATTGCCTCATTTTGGTGACTTTGTATCACTTATGATAACAAAAGAAATCAATATAAATGGTGGATAGTCTATCTAGAGAGTTAGTGTAGCTCATGCATTTTATACACAAAATCAACATGGTCATAGAGGTGGTAGAAGAGGAGCTTTCACAGGTCGTGCATGTCTAAATCAAACAAATAACAATTATGATGCAATTTGCTTAGATGAATATGTGTGGTAGGGGAAGATTATTCCTATCGTGGTAGGGGGCATAGTGCATATCAAGGTAATCTAGGTATTACATGTTATAATTGCGATACACTTGGTCATATGTCTCATGATTGTTGGCATGATCAGGGGTGAGATGGATATGCAAGGAAGAATCATACAAAGGGTAATTTTGTTTGGGAAGAAAATCATGAAAATGTACTAATGGTAAATGTGAATGCAGAGGCGACTCATAACAGTGATATATGGTACATTAATAGTGGATGTAGTAATCATATGAGCAATAATGTTGATTTGTTTGATAATTTGCATGCACCTTTGTTTGATGGTGAGGTTGAAATAGGTGATAGTTCAATGCACAAAATAGCGCAAGTTGGAGATGTCTGTTTTGAGGATAAAAAAGGGAATAAAGTTTTAAAAGATGTTCTTCATGTACCTTCTATAAGTTAAAATCCTATTTCAGTAGGTCAAATGGTGGAGCATGGCTATCAACTACGGTTCAACAAATCTAGGTGTTTTATTAGAAATTTGGAACTACATTATAAAGTATTGGCAAAAGGTCAATAACAAGGAAGCCTTTTTACATTGGATGTAAGTCCTAATTTTTTTTCTTATTATTTGGTTGGTAGTAATAAGATTTCTCGAATTGAGTTATGGGATAAAAACATAGGACATGTGAATGTACATAAGTTGACAAACATGGCTCAAAGAAAGATTGTTGTTGGTTTACCTGATATTTCAAAACAAAATATGATACATCTGTGTGATGCTTCTCAATTTGGTAAGCAAGCAGGGCATCCTTTTTCTAGTGCAAAATTGCAAAGCAAGGATTCATTAGAATTAGTGCATATTCATGTTTGGGATCCTACGAACGAGCCATCACTTGCAGAAAGTAAGTATTATGTTTACTTTGTGGATGATTTTAGCTAAATGACTTTTGTGTATTTTCTTAAGCATAAGAATGATGTGTTTGAATTCCTTTTGCAAATTCAAAGCAATGGTAGAAAAACAAATAGGAAAGGTAATTAAGTGGTTAAGATCTAATGGTGGTAGTGATTATTTTTCAAAAATGTTCAATGATTTTCTTAGGAAAGAAGGTATAAAAAGAGAAGTCACTTGTAGATATACTCCTCAACAGAACAAAGTGGTGGAAAGAAAGGATAGGATTATCACAAAAATAGCAAGAGAAATGCTAAATGAAGAGCATATGCCATTGAAGTCTTGGGTTGAAGTGGTAAATACAATAGTATCTTTGATGAATCGTATGCCATTGTCTACGTATTATTGATCACTGGTGTGAGTTTGGATGTGTTTGTTTTTCTATGGTTCCATATGAATCAAGAACTAAATTAGAGTCGAAAGCAAAGAAATCCATTTTCATGGGTTATGAAGATAATAATAAAGGATATAAGTCCTATAATCCAACAAGTAAGTAAATGATTATTATTCATGATGTATGCTTTGATGATTTGTTGTCTTGGTATATAGATCCTATTTTGCAGACTCGAGAAGAAATGCAAGAAGAAATTGAAGGTGGTGTACATGATACTATAGGAATTAGATCCAAAAATGAGAATGGTCATAATGAAGAAAAAGTATCACCTACATCCATTTATGTTGATGATCTCATCATTACACAAAGTGCTATTGATGAGATTGATGAAATTAAGAAGAAACATGGTATGGAATTTAAGATTTTAGATCTTGGGATTTTACATTATGCATTGGGGATCGAAGTTATTTATGATAAACATGGTATATGGTTACATTTGTGATTTACTTCAAAAGTTTGGTTTGTCTGAATGTAAAGTAGTTGCAAATCCCTTGGAGCCTAATGTAAAATTGCGTATACATGATGGTGCCTATTTTTAAAATCTAGACATGTATAGATCGATGATTGGATCATTGTTGTATGCTCTAAGTACACTATGTGATATTGGCTATGCAGTTGGAGTACTGTCACAATTCATGCACAATCCTATAGATGTACATTGGAATGTGGTTTAGCGTGTGCTATGCTATTTGAAAGGCATTTTTAATGATGGTTTATTTTACTCACAAAATAGTAATCTTGATATTAAAGCTTTTAGTGATGCAGATTGGGCAGGAAATAAAGTTGCTCGATGTGGCATGAGTGGCTACATATTAGTGATTGGAAATTAGCTTGTATCTTGGAGCTCAAAGAAACAACCAATGGTGATGCTTGCATCTTTAGAAGAAGAGTATTGTGCACTTGCAAAATTGACATGTGAAGTAATGTGGTTCAAAAAGTTATTTGAAGATTTGTATCTTCTTCATGTAACTCCACAAATTTATGGAGACTATGAGTATATATTTGGCCGCTAATCAAATTTTCCATACAGGACCAAGCATATCCAAGCTTATTACCATTATGTTCATGAGAAGGTAGTATCCAAAGATATCAACATTTCTTTTATGTCTTCAAAAGATAACCTTGCAGATATGATGACAAAAGCTCTTGATGGAACAAAGATATAAAGATTCAAATAGTTGGTTGGATTTCTAGTATATTCAAGCAAAGCTTGAGGGGGAGAATGTTGCACATCTTTGCTCTAGCACTACATTATATGAGGAGCATATCGATGCTAACCATACTAGCAATCACGCCTTGGCATCAGTGATCATTCGAAATGCTTGAAAAGACCACGTTAGTCATACTGATGGTCACTTGACTGTCGATATAACCACTACAAAATTTTGATTGATATACAAGTTGAAAAAGTTCAGCGTCGACAAAGATGTTGGTATATGCATCGGTATAGGCACCGATATAAGCATCGGTAAACTCTTGGAAATACTGACACTGGTATCCATGCTTATACTGGCACCTATACCGATGCTTGTACCAATGGCATGTTTTAACATAACCAAACCCGAGAGCAAAAAGTCGACATTTGCTACTATTTTGAATTGCAAACTAGTAGTGTCGAGTTTGCATGCGTGTACATTGTGCTCATCCACGTGCATTGTGATCGTCTTGTGCACAGATATACAGATACAAATCTCCCTACACACACATCTTTCTCTAGATCTTGCATCTTGGTAAGTGACGGATAGACTCTCACCCTTTATAATTCTCTATGTTTTGTCTTTTCTAATTTCTCTTCTCTTTATTTTTTCAAGAGCTTTTGAGTGTCATTTTTTGAAATTTGATAAGAGATGACATTGATTGGGCTTTGATGACAGCAATCCAAAGAAGTACATCAATGCAAGTGATCTTTTTGTTCTCCATTACAAATAGAGAGAGAGAGATGAAACAAAGAGAGAATGAGAGAGAGAAAGCGAGAAAGAGAGAAAGAGAGAAAGAGAGAAAGATAGAGATACATACACACACATAGATGTAAGTGATTGTATTGTTCTTTATTAGAAATAGAGATAGAGAGAGAAAAAGAGAGATGAAAAAGAGAGAGAGAGAGAGGGAGAGAAAGAGATGAAAGAGAGAGAGAAATGGAGAGAGAAAGAGAGAGATAAAGAAATGGAAAGAGAGAGAGATAGAGAAACATACACACACACATACTCATGTATATGCATGCATACATACACAC
>CM035421.1:89808160-89825660 GCA_020310875.1 Ceratopteris richardii
GCATGTGCAGTTCATGATTCTTAGGCTATGTCAGATGCAAAGCTTTGGCATGCACGCTTTGGTCATTTGAATTTTGCTAGTTTGCTACGCCTGTAGAAATCTGATATGGTGTCTTCTTTGCCCAAGCTTGAGGCACCCGGAAAACATGTATGTGAAGGATGTATTTTGGGCAAAATGCAGCGTTCCTCCTTTCCAAAAGATGGTTCAGTTCGGGCTACACAGAAATTGCAGCTTGTACATAGTGATGTCTGTGGTCCTTTGTAGACACCCTCTTTTGGAAATTACCTTTACTTCTTGACTTTCATTGATGATTTTTCTAGGCATGCATGGGTATATCCATTGAAAGCAAAGTTCGAAGTGTTCATGTGCTTCAAACAGTTTTTGGTTTTGGCTGAAAATTTGTCAGCATGTAAAATGGCGCCCTCCGTTCTGATCGAGGGGGGGAATATATATCTTCTGATTTTAATGCATTTCTGGCTGAACATGGGATAAAACACCAGTATACAGTGCCGTATACACCTCAATAGAATGGAGTTGCTGAACAAAAGAACAGGTCACTCATGGAGATTGCGAGGTGTATGGTCAAGAGTCAGGCCTTACCACATACTTTCTGGCTTGAGGCTGTCATGTGTGCAGCATATGTACTGAACAGGTGTCCCACTAAAGCGCTGTAGTCTATCACTCCATATGAGGCTTGGCATGACCGCAAGACATCTGTTGCTCATCTACATGTTTTTGGTTGTTTAGCATATGCACTAGTGCCTGAACAACATCGCAAAAAATTGGATGATAAGGCAATAAAATGTATTTTTGTTGGGTAGAGTTCTGAAAGTAAAGACTATCATCTGTATCATCCACAGACTAAATGCATTCTGGTTAGCCGTGATGTTGTTTTTGTGGAAGATGCTATTCAGCCATTGCTTTCATGTACTAAGGAGACATCTGTTAGCTCCAAAGACATGTATGATACTTTGATGCCTCTTTTTACAGATGGACAGTCTAGTGTTGGTCCTAATGAGGCAACTTCTCATCCTTTGCAGGCTTCATATGATGATGCAGATCATTCCATTTCTGATGCAGATTTACATGATGCACTTGTTGATGAGAGAGCTGATATTGAGCAGGCAAAAACTATGCCAAAATGGCTGATGTAGACTTTGCGTGACAGCAAATTAGATTCATCTTTCTCATATCATACTCGTTCAGGCTCTCATAGTGCCTCCTTTGCATCAAATTGCTATGCTATGGCTATGTCTAGTCTCTGTGATGAGAATGAGCCTGTTTCTTTTGATGAAGCACAGAATTCAAAAAATTGGATGGCTACTATGCAATCTGAATATGATGCTGTAATGAAGAATGGTACATGGTCTTTATGTGATTTGCCTCCTGGCAAGAAGGCCATTGGCACTAAGTGGGTATACAAGCTGAAGCATAAACCTGATGGTACAATTGACAGGTATAAGGCTAGGCTTGTTGCAAAGGTTTATGCGTAGGAAAGAGGCATTGATTTTGATGAGACCTTTGGACCTACATGCCGTATGACTACTGTTCGAAGCATTTGTGAACTTGCAGCCCATCATGGTTGGAATGTACATCAGCTGGACATTAAAACATCATTTCTGAATGGTGACTTGCATGAAGAAGTGTATGTTTTTCAGCCCCGTGGCTTTGTACAGAAAGGGCATGAAAACCAGGTGTGCAGGTTAAAGAAGACATTATATGGTTTAAAGCAAGCACCACGTGCTTGGTATGAGAAGATACATGCCTATTTGGTTGCACATGGTTTTGAGAACAGTCCAATTGAAAGCACCTTATATGTTAAGCGTGCTAATGATGTGCTTCTGATCATTGTTATCTATGTTGACGACATGCTGCTCACTAGTCTTATTGAGAAGCATATTGCTGATTTCAAGGCTGATTTGCATGCCTCATTTGAGATGTATGATTTGGGGCATTTGCATCACTATTTGGGCATTCAGTTTATGCAAGTTGATGGTGGAATGGCTTTGTGTCAAACGAAATATATTGACACATTATTGCAGCATTTTGGCCTTGAAGACTGTAAGACTATTGGCACTCCTATGGAGACAAGTTTACGATTGAGTCTTCATGATTCTCGAGATGCATTTGATGTTGTTCTCTATCAACAAGCTGTTGGATGCTTGATTTACCTATGCATTACTCGGCTAGATATTCAGTTTGCCGTCTCACAGGTGAGTAAGTTTATGCATTGCCTAGGAGTTACACATTGGAAGGCGGTTACGTGCATCTTTCACTACTTGAGTGGTAGTCAGCCACTTGGGTTGTTTTATCCTAAGGGGGGATCACTACCGCCAGATTTGCATGCTTTTTCTGACTCAGATTGGGCTGGTTGCTATGACACTCGTGTGTCCACTAGTGGCTTTTGCTTCATGCTTGGTAGCTCATGTATATCTTGGTTGAGCAAGAAGCAGCCTACTGTGGCCACTTCGAGTTGTGAGGCTGAGTATAGGGCAACTTTCATAGCTACTGTTGAGTGTGTGTGGCTCAGACGCCATATGGCTGATTTGGGTGTTGGTTAGACTTCTACCACCACCATCTTCATTGATAGTCAGAGCGCATTGGCAGTTGCCAGGAACCCTGTGTTCCATGCTCGCACTAAGCACATTGAGGTGCATTATCACTATGTCAGGGAGAGGTTCTCTACTAGGGAGATCAGCTTGGCATATGTGCCCACGCAGGAGAACATTGCAGACCTTTTCACGAAGGCTCTACCTAGGGAGAAGTTTGAAGCTTTCCGCAAAGCTTTGGGCTTACCTCCTTTTGTGGAGTTATTTCCACATATCTTGGCACTTCCTTATACATGAGTGCCAGCTCCTTGTTCACTGCATCACTCCCAGGGGGGATTTGTTGATATATTTAGGTAGTGATGTGTGTGAACACTCTAGGACCGCAAGGCACTTTTTTCCCTCTTTAGGATGTTTTTTTCCCCCGGCTTGTATATACGCCTATTGCCCTAATGGGCTACTTATCTTTGTACATTCTCTAGTAATACATTAAGTCTTGTGGGTTATGCTCCAAGCTTCTTCTTCTTCCTCGTGTTGTTCGCGTGCTTCCGCAGACATCTAACTCCAACATGTACATTCTAGTGGTCATACATTCAGTATTGTGTGTTTTGCTCGAAGTTTCTTGTTCTTCCTTATGCTATTTGTGTGCTTCCAGAGACGTCTTACTCGAATTATTGGTATCAAAGAATGTTGTCTCTTTTTCTTTTTATGCCAAAGATATATATAGGTCTATGATTGCTAGTATCATCCTCTCGAAGTCTTCTACAAATTTAGCACAACTCGTCAGGGTACCTCTATTCAGCTTTTTTAGATATAGTCATCTTTTTGCATTAGGATATTTTAGTCAGTAGCTATGGACGAAAGTACTCATGTTTTTTGTATGTTGCTTGTTGAGGATAAGTTGGACATTACCAATTACCCATTATGGGCTTATATGATGTGTCATATATTGGTCACAAAAGGATTGTGGAATATTATGCAGGGTGTTCAAAAACTTCCTATTACAACTGCAACTATAGTTACTGAAGCTGATGCACAAGGTTTCAAAGATGACGATATTCTACAGATTCCTATTCCTGTTGCACTATTTCATAGCGAATTCGTTGGGAGGGCAGAGATGCTTAGGTAGATGCATTGATAGCCTTGTCTGTCAAACGTGCCATTATTCCTCATATTCACTCTTGCAGAACAGCTAAGGATGCTTGGGATACATGAACCACATTATACCAGACAAGGAATGATGCTCATGTTGCTTACCTTCAAAAATACTTGGAGAGTGAGCACATGAATGAAGGATATTCCATGGACAATTTTCTGATAAAGATCAAAGATTTGAAGGAATAGTTGATTTATGATGATGGATTCTTGCTCCATAGTTCAATTATGCATACTATTCTGAATGGTCTTCCTAATTCATATAAGAGTTTTGCTTCTAATCTTCATGATGAAAGGCAATCCAAGTGCCTTAAAATTTGAGGAGTTAGTCTTTGTTCTGTTGCACGAAGATCAGTCTAGGCAAAACAAGTCCATTATGCCTGTTGCAGATCAAGCTTTCCTAGCTAGTGAGAAGGGCGAAGGTAAATGGAGCTCTTCTACTATAAGTAGAAATATGTTAATTCTAGACAAGCAAAGAAGAATGATGGAGAGGACAAGAAAATAGAAAAGCAAAAATTGTTTTGCAAATACTGTAGAGGAAATGATCATGTCATTAAGAATTGTTCAAAACTTGCTACAAAAAGGCAAAGAAGAAAGAGGCTGGAATGGTTGTTGTTGAGGCCTCTACACATAAAATAGAGTCTGCTAATCTTGTGCAGAATTAAGAATGGGCATCTACTACTGCTTGCACTTTTGACCCATCTTCTCATGAGCAATGTATGTCTGCAGTAGACTCAGACGTTTGGTACTTTGATAGTGGGGCAAGCAAACATATTACCTCGTAGTGCAGTTTCTTCACCTCACTTGAGCCTGCCCCTATAGGGAATATTTTCACATGGGCCAACAACTCCGCTTATCTTATTATGGGAGTTGGTAAGATCATTCTCACTATTGCTGATTATCAATTTTAGCTTTAGCCAAGATTGAATTGGTTGTGAAATTTATTGATGAAAAATGTATAGTTCATGATGGCGACATGATTATTGGTTCTAGCATTTTATGTTGTTAGTTGTATAAGTTCATAGACTATAAAAAATGTGTGAAGAATTTGGCATGTGCACTACATGATTCTCAAGCTATATCTAATAAGCTTTGACATGCACACTTTGGTCATCTGAATTTTGCTAGTTTCCTGCACCTATACAGTTGACAGGTATAAGACTAGGCTTGTTGCAAAGGGTTATGCGCAGGAAAGAGGCATTGATTTTGATGAGACCTTTGCACCTACATGCCATATGACTACTGTTCAGAGAATTTGTGCACTTGCAGCCCTTCATGGTTGGAATGTACATGAGTTGGACATTAAAACAGCATTTCTGAATGGTGACTTGCATGAAGAAGTGTATGTTTTTCAGCCCCGTGGCTTTGTGCGGAAAGGGCATGAAAACAAGGTGTGCAGGTTAAAGAAGGCATTATAGGGTTTAAAGCAAGCACCATGTGCTTGGTATGAGAAGATACATGCCTATCTGGTTGCACATGGTTTTGAGAACAGTCCAACTGAAAGCACCTTATATGTTAAGCGTGCTAATGATGTGCTTCTGATCATTGTTGTCTATGTTGACGACATGCTGCTCAGTGGTCCTATTGAGAAGCATATTTTTTATTTCAAGGCTGATTTGCATGCCTCATTTGAGATGTCTGATTTGGGGCATTTGCATCACTATTTGGGCATTCAGTTTATGCAAGTTGATGGTGGAATGGCTTTGTGTCAAACGAAATATATTGACACATTATTGCAGCGTTTTGGCCTTGAAGACTGTAAGCCTATTGCCACTCCTATGGAGACAAGTTTACGATTGAGTCTTCATGATGTTGGAGATGCATTTGATGTTGTTCTCTATTAGCCGGATGTTGGATGCTTGATTTACTTATGCATTACTCGGCCAGATATTCAGTTTGTTGTCTCATAGATGAGCAGGTTTATGCATTGCCCAGGAGTCACGCATTGGAAGGCGGTTAAGTGCATCTTTCGCTACTTGAGTGGTACTTAGCCACTTGGGTTGTTTTATCCCAAGGGGGGATCACTACCGCCAAATTTGCATGCTTTTTCTAACTCAGATTGGGTTGGTTGCTATGACACTCGTGTGTCCACTAGTGGCTTTTGCTTCATGCTTGGTAGCTCATGTATATCTTGGTTGAGCAAGAAGTAGCCTAATGTGGCAACTTCCATTTGTGAGGCTGAGTATAGGGTAGCTTTCTCAGCTACTGTTCAGTGTGTGTGGCTCAGATGCCTTATGGCTGATTTGGGTGTTGGTCAGGCTTCTACCACCATCATGTTCACTAACAGTTAGAGCGCATTGGCAGTTGCGGGGAGCCCTGTGTTCCATGCTCGCACTAAGCACATTGAGGTGCATTATCACTATGTCAGGGAGAGGTTCTCTATTGGTGAGATCAGCTTGGCATAGGTGCCCACGCAGGAGAACATTGTAGACCTTTTCACGAAGGCTCTGCTGTAATAAAGTAAGTTGGTGATCTAGGGATCTGATTGGTTCAGACAGATCTGAAATCGGATTCCGTTTAGTCATTCGTTTGTATGGCCAAAGATCTCGAGTCTAGACTTACTGGTAGGTCATTTACTCTTGTAACCAAGTAATCCACTTAGCCTAATGGTTAAGGCTCAAGGGTGTGAAGGACGAGGTCTTGGGTTCAATCCCCATGGAGTACATGGGAAGAGTATTTTGCCCAAAGAGCTCTAGAACCTTCTAGAAGCATCCACTGGACACTTGGCGCACATGTAGTTACATGGCTGACACTTGGATGATTAGCATTCACCTGCCCAAGAAGGTAGTCCCCTGGAGAGAGCTATATATAGAGGCATTTGGTTGGGAGGAGAGTCATTCATTCATGAGCAATTTCTGTCGCTACGCTGTTGCATTGGTATCAGAGCGTTAAACAATCTTACGATAAAGAACAAGTATCCCATGCCACTAGTCGAAGATCTTTTGGATAGTTTAAAGGGAGCTACAATCTTTTCTAAGATTGATTTACGCCAAGGTTATCATCAGATCAGAATCAAAGTTGATGATATTCCTAAAACAGCCTTTCGAACAAAGTTTGGTCACTACGAGTTTTTAGTGATGCCGTTCGGGTTGACAAACGCACCCGCAACATTTATGACTTTGATGAATCAAGTGCTTAAGCCGTATTTGGGAAAATTTGTTGTAGATTTTCTTGATGATATTCTGATCTACAGTAAAGATCATGAAAGTCACTTAGAGCACTTGAAAAAAGTTTTTCAACTTCTTCGCGATAATAAACTTTACGGTAAAGAGTCAAAATGTGAATTCTTTACCCCAGAAGTAAAGTATTTAGGTCATATTATTTCCGCGGAAGGAATCAAAGTTGACCCTGAAAAGGTCCAAGCGATTCTTGAATGGCCTGAGCCCAAGACGGTTCGAGAACTACAAAGTTTTCTCGGATTGGCCGGATATTATCGGAAGTTTGTGGCTGGATATGCCAAGATTGCAGTACCTTTGACGGATCAACTCAAAGGGAAGCATCAAAAGTTAAATTGGAAAGAAGAGCAAGCAAAGAGTTTTCAAGAACTTAAACTTGCTTTAGCATCGGCCCCGGTTCTACAGATCATAGATCCGAACAAGCCTTTCCAATTAGAGACAGATGCAAGTTCATCTGCAGTAGGAGCAGTACTAAGCCAAGATGGTCGACCAATAGCTTTCGAGAGTAGAAAGCTAAGTCCTGCTCAGCAAAACTACTCTACCTATGAGCGAGAGATGTTCGCTATTATAAATGCTCTAAAGAAATGGCGCCATTATCTATATGGATCAAAGCTGACCATAGTTTTTGATCAAGAGAGCATAAAGTGGTTTGCAAACCAACCTGATCTTAGAGGTAGAAAAGCAAGATGGGCCGAACAGTTACAAGAGTTCGATTATGAGCTCAGGTACAGAAAAGGAAAGTTCAATGCAGTGGCAGACGCCCTAAGTCGGATGCCTATGTTGAACAATCTAAGTTTTGTACAAATTCAAAGTGAATTTATTTCAACTTTGAAAGGAAGCTGCAAAGAGGATCCAAGCTTCAGTCAAGCATGGAAAGCAGCTGAACAAGATAAACAAACTGAAGCAAGTACTTCTGAGAGAAAGTTTAAACACTATTCTCTCCAAGATGAATATTTGCTTTATAAAGGTAAGGTTTGTGTCCCAAGTATAGTGGACATACGAAATCAAGTACTTTTAGAATGCCATGATGCTCCAAGTGCAGGACATCCTGGTATTAACCGAACCCATGAGTTAGTGAAAAGACATTTTTATTGGCCTAGTTTGCATCGTGATGTGCAAAACTATGTGTCTAAGTGCCATAAATGTCAAGTAAATAAGTTTGAACGACTTAAAGTTGGAGGATTGCTACATCCTTTGGAAATTCCCAAAGGAAAGTGGGAAAGCATTTCCATGGATTTCATTTCTGGATTACCCCGCACTCAGAAGGGCTTTGATTCAGTCTGGGTTGTAGTTGATCGATTGACTAAACTTGCTCAGTTTATACCAGTCAAGACTACTTATAAGACTCCAGAACTTGCAAAAATATTTGTAAATCAACTTTATAGACTCTATGGTCTTCCAGTAGACATAGTTTCTGATAGAGATGCTCGATTTACAAGTCATTTTTGGCGAGCAGTCTTTAGTAGACTTGAAACTAAACTAAGTTTAAGTACAGCTGAACATCCCCAGACGGATGGACAGACAGAGAAAGTCAATCAGATTTTGGAAGACATACTTAGAGCTTATGTTACCTCCAAACAGACTGATTGGGAAGATTATCTTCCTTTAGCTGAGTTTGCCTATAACAGTGCCAAGAATACATCAACTGAATTTAGTCCATTCATGTTAATGTACGGTTTCCAGCCTAGGTCTCCTTATGCAGTGGGACTTCATAATGAACGAGTTCAAGCAGCTCAAGAGTTTCTTCAAGACATGAACTTTAAGCTCAAGTTAGCTAAAGAAAACTTAAAGAAAGCTCAAGATCGTGCAAAAGCTTATGCCGATCCAAAGCGAAGAGATGTTACTTTTCAGGTTGGCGATCAAGTTTATCTTCGTATTCCTGAAAGATCGGAAAAGTTCAAGACTGGTCAATGCGCCAAGTTGTCGCCTAGATATTGCGGTCCTTTTCCAATCACCAAGAAAGTTGGTTTGTGGGCTTATGAATTACAACTTCCAGATGATAGTTGGATTCATCCAGTGTTCCATGTTAGCCGACTTAGGAAGAGTCTAACAGATTCAGATAATCTAGTTGGACATCAGGTCATACTTCCTATTCCAGTAAATGAAACAGTTCCTCATGAACCTGAAAGGATACTTCGCACCCGAGATAAACGTACAAGAAGCCACTTGTATGAAGAGTGCTTAGTAAAATGGAAGGATGGAACTGAAGAAAATTCAACATGGGAAAAAGTTTCCACAATCCAACGACGTTTTCCAGCTTTCAAGTTTTAAGTTGGTCCCAAATAAAGAAGGTTTTCTACTTTCAAGTTTTTAGTAGATAAACCGATCATGTTCTTCAAGATCTAGAATATGATAAGGTTTTTTACTTTCAAGATCTAAGTAAATAACCTGTTTGAATGAATGCATGTTCTTCAAGTTTTAGAACATGAGGCTCGAGGGTTGCCTACAGTATATATAGCTCTAATTTTCGAGGACGAAAATATTTTCCAAGGGGGGAAGAATGTAATAAAGTAAGTTGGTGATCTAGGGATCCGATTGGTTCAGACAGATCTGAAATCGGATTCCGTTTAGTCATTCGTTTGTATGGCCAAAGATCTCGAGTCTAGACTTACTGGTAGGTCATTTACTCTTGTAACCAAGTAATCCACTTAGCCTAATGGTTAAGGCTCAAGGGTGTGAAGGACGAGGTCTTGGGTTCAATCCCCATGGAGTACATGGGAAGAGTATTTTGCCCAAAGAGCTCTAGAACCTTCTAGAAGCATCCACTGGACACTTGGCGCACATGTAGTTACATGGCTGACACTTGGATGATTAGCATTCACCTGCCCAAGAAGGTAGTCCCCTGGAGAGAGCTATATATAGAGGCATTTGGTTGGGAGGAGAGTCATTCATTCATGAGCAATTTCTGTCGCTACGCTGTTGCATCTGCCTAGGGATAAGTTTGAAGCTTTTCGCAAAGCTTTGGGCTTACTTCCTTTTGTGGAGTGATTTCCACATAGCTTGGCACTTCCTTATACATGAGTGCCAGCTCCTTGTTCACCGCATTACTCCCAGGGGGGGATTTGTTGATATATTTAGGTAGTGATGTGTGTGAACACTCTAGGACCCTCGGGGCAGTTTTTTCCCTCTTTAGGAGGTTTTTTTCCCCCGGCTTCTATATACACCTATTGCCCTAATGGGCTAGTTATCTTTGTACATTCTCTAGTAATACATTAAGTCTTGTCTGTTGTGCTCCAAGCTTCTTCTTCTTCCTCGTGTTGTTTGCCTGCTTCCACAGACATCTAACTCCAACAAAAAGAACATGTCACTCATGGAGATGGCGAGGTGTATGGTCAAAAGTTAGGCTTTACCACGTAGTTTCGTGCTTGAGGCTATTGTGTGTGCAACGTATATACTTAATAGGTGTCCCACTAAAGCACTACAAACTATCACCCCACATGAGGCTTGGCATGGTTGCAAGCCATCTATTGCTCATCTACATGTCATTGATTGTTTGGCATATGCATTAGTGCTTGAACAACATTGCAGAAAATCGCATGATAAAGCAACTAAATGTATTTTTGTTGGATACAATTTTGAAAGCAAAGACTATCCTCTATATCATCCACAGACAAAATGCATTTTTTGGTTAGCTATGATGTTGCTTTTGTGGAAGATGCTATTCAGCCATTACTTTCATGTACGAACGAGACATTAGTTAGCTCCATGGACATGTATGACACTTTGCTGCCTCTTCTTAGAGGTGGATAGTTTAGTGCTGGTCCTAATGAGGCCACTTCTCAACCTTTAGAGGTTTCATGTGATGATGTAGATCATTCTATTTCTAATGCAAATTTAAATGATGCACTTCTTGATGAGAGAACTGATATTGAGGAGGCAAAAACTATGCCAAAATGGTTGGTGCACACTTTGCGTGATAGCAAAATAGATGCACTTGTGTCATATCCTACTCGTTTAGGCTCTCATAGTGCCCCTTTTGCATCATGTTGCTATGTTATGGCTATGTCTAGTCTCTATCACGAGAATGAGCATGTTTCATTTGATGAAGCAGAAATTTTTTAAAAATTGGAATGCTATTATTCATTATGAATATGATGCTATAATGAGGAATGGTTCCTATTGTTTATGTGAGTTGCCTCTTGGCAAGAAGGCCAATTGCACTAAGTTGGTATACAAGATGAAGTGTAAGCCTCATGGAACAATTGATAGATATAAGGCTAGGCTTGTTGCAAAGGATTATGCATAGGAAAGAGGCATTGATTTTGATGAGACCTTTGGCCCTACTTGCTGAATGACTACTATTCATAACATCTGTGCACTTACAACTCATCATGGTCGGAATGTACGTCAGTTGGATATTAAAACTGCATTTTTGAATGGTGACTTGCATGAAGAACTATATGTTTTCAAGCCCCGTGGCTTTGTGTAGAAAGGGCATGAAAACAAAGTGTGCAGGTTGAAGAAGGCATTATATGATCTAAAGCAAGCACCATGTGCTTGGTATGAAAAGATACATGCCTATATGATTCCACATGGTTTTGAGAACATTCCAACTAAGCGCACTTTATATGTCGAGTGTACAAATGATGTGCTTCTTGTCATTGTTGTGTATGCTGATGACATGCTACTCACTCATCCTCATGAGAGGCATATTGCTAATTTTATGGCTAATTTGCATGCCTCATTTGAGATGTCAAATTTAGGGCATTTGCATCATTATTCGGGCATTCAATTTATGCAAGTTGATGATGGAATATTTGTGTCAAATGAAATATATTTACACATTATTGCAGCATTTTGGCCTTAAAGACTGCAAACGTATTGCCACTCCTATGGAGACAGGTTTACGCTTGAGTCTTCATGATACTAGAGATGTATTTGATGTTGTTCTCTATCTAGTGGTTGTTGGATGCTTGATTTACTTATGCATTAGTCAGTAAGATATTTAGTTTGTTATCTCATAGATGAGCAGGTTTATGCATTGCCTAGGTGTCAAGCATCGGTAGGCGGTTAAGTGCATCTTTTGCTTTTGCTTCATGCTTGGTAGCTCATGTATATCTTGGTTGAGCAAGAAGCAGCCTATTGTGGCCACTTCTAGTTGTGAGGCTGAGTAGAGGGTAGCTTTCACAATGATTGTTGAGTGTGTGTGGCTCTGATGCCTTATGATTTATTTGGGTGTTGGTCAGTCCTCTGCCACCACAATCTTCACGGATAGTCAGATCACATTGGCAGTTGCAAGGAACCTTGTGTTCCATGCTCGCACTAATCACATTGAAGTGCATTATCATTATGGTAGGGAGAGGTTCTTTGCTAGAGAGATCAACTTGCAATATGTGCCCACCTAGGAGAACATTGCAGACCTTTTCACAAAGGCTTTCCTTAGGTGGAAGGTTGAAGATTTTCGTAAAGCTTGGGCTTAATTCCTTATGTGGATTAATTCCACATAGCTTGGAACTTCCTTACACATGAGTGCTAGCTCCTTGCTCACTACCTCACTATCAAGGGGATTTCCTGATACATTAAGGTAGTGATGTGTGTTAACACACTTGGATCACCGGGTCACTTTTTTCCCTCTTTAGGAGGTTCTTTCCCTCGACTTGTATATACACCCATTGCCTTAACAAGTCACTTATCTTTGTACATTTTGGTGGTAATACATTCAGTATTCTGTGCTGTGCTCCAAAATTCTTCTTCTTCCTTGTGTTGTTTGTGTCCTTTGTAGACGTCTAACTCCAATAAGTATATATGATCAAATATATATATAAATTAGAAAAAAAAGTACAATGTATAATCAAATTAAAATATGTATAATTAAATATATAAGAAGTTAGGGTTTTTGAATTAAATTAAATATATAAAAAATAGGATTATATGTTTAATAAGAAATTAGGATTTTAGAATTAAAACTAGAATATATAATTAAATGTATCATATCTTAAATGTCCTAATATCTCCACATGGTATCAAATGCACTCTTTTGATCTGGAGGGGAGAATGGCATGTCCTTGCACTCAGTGCAAGTATCAAATTTTTTAGAAACAATGGATTTGTACTACACATGTTAGAGAATATGGATCCTTTGATAAAAATTGACTACAAAAATATTACCATTCACATATTTCCCTAGTGAGCAAGCGACCCAAATGACATTGCACCAACTATCTCTCATGGAGAAAAGAGAATGAAGAGGGAGGTAGAAGTACAAGGAGCTGGTAGCATTACACATAATAAACACATGGAAGAAATGCTCAAGGCATTTTATGAGATGCTAAGACTATCCAGTTTACCACTATAGACTAGGGCAAAGATATCTATACTATGTGAGCATCGCTATGGATGTTCAATTATCAATTCATTTATAAATGGTAAATTAGTAGTGTCTCTGAATTGTTTAGCTAAGTGGATTTGAAATAAACTTTCATTGTTATACCAAAATAATTTCATTTACTAATATCATTATTATTGCTTGTCGCTTGTAGGTTTATGAAAGATAAGTTTCTTTCAGGTGGCAATGACATGCCTCTAACACATGGAGATGCAAAAAAACCTTTACAATCCATTGGAATGGACTACACTAAGATTCATGCTTATCTAAATGATTGCGTTCTCTTTTGTAATGAGTATGAGCATCTCCACATATGTCCAAAATGTGGAGCAAACAAGTTTAGAGAAGATCTTGTGGGCAACAGTCTAGCAAAGATTCTTCGCTTTTTTCCTAGCATTCCAAGAATTAAGAGCATGTTCAAATGCAAATCCATAGCTCAATGTCATGGCATGTAAAGAGCAGGTCTATAGATGATGTAATGTGATGAGTCAGTTTCCTAGCATTCCAAGAATTAAGAGCATGTTCAAATGCAAATACATAGATCAGTCAATGTCATGGCATGTAAAGGGCACATCTACATATGATGTCCAAAATGTGGAGCAAACACGTTTAGAGAAGATCTTGTGGGAAAAGCAGTCTGGCAAAGATTCTTCACCACTTTCCTAGCATTCCAAGAATGAAGAGCATGTTCACATGCAAATCCATAGCTGACTCAATGTTATGGCATGTAAAGAGCAGGTCTACAGATGATGCCATGGCCAAGCTATCAATGGAGTAAATCCATTTGATTTATGCAGCTTCTCATGGAGCACATTGCATGTATATTTGGTTAACTATAGCATCCCACCATGGCTGGGGATGGTCTCATGGAGGCCACTTTTAGATCACACATATCGATGAAAATAGGTCTACTTTTGATAGTGGGGTGATGGTCAAATTTTTCTATATCTTGAAGCTATCTTTCCAGAGGTTTGAGTACTTTTTACTTGATGCAAAATGGTTCAAGTAGTCACCTCTAAAAGAAACACAATAGTGAGGTGGGATAAGAATTCTTTGCTTGAAGTGGACTCCACAAAGCTATGGGCAGATGAAAGAGATACATCTATACTTCTCGAACACTATTAACACCTTGTCTTTATGCCAGATTCAAAAAAAAACTAGAGTGTCTATTTGTTTTAGAAGTCTCTCCAGATACAAGATAGATTTATGAGGACATAGACATAGACAAAATTCCATCCATAGTGGACTCTGTGTTGCATTTGCTAGTTGAAATATATGTCAAATTAGTGATTATTTCTCCAACAGCTCCCCCTCAATCACTAATTGACATGCTGTGTTTCTTCATATCATCTTCTTTTCTTTTACTCATGCCATGCTCTTGAATCTATTGGTCTTCACACCATCCAAGGTCTTTGTCATTATATCTTGTATGTGATCCTTTATAGAAATCTACTCCACTTCAATGTCTTTCTCCATTACCTTTTCTCTCAAGAAATGATAATGTATCTCTATATGTTTTGTTCTTGCATGAAATACTAGATTTGCTGCAAGATAAAGTGAACTCATATTATCTATATGTATTGTAGGTATACCTTGATCAACACCCAAGGTTTTGAACAATGTCTGCATCCATATGACCTCTTTAGCTGCTTCCACAAGTCCTTTGTACTCAACTTCTGTTGATGATAATGCTACTGTATATTGTTTCTTGGAACACCAACTTACAAGCTTATCACCAATATATATCATGTTACCATGAGTTGATCTTATGTCATCCTGATTACCTGCCCAGTCTGAATCACTATAGGCTCTTAACTTCAAATCTGAAGTAAAATGATAATATAATACTTCCTTTATGGTTCCTTTGATATATCTGAGAACTCTTTGACCTGCAATCCAATGTGGATCCTTTGGAGAATGCATGAATTGTGACAAAACTCCCACTGCATAACTAAGATCAAGTCTTGTTAGTGTAGCATAAATCAAACTACCCACAAGAGATTGATACTTCCTCATATCTTTATATTCTGCACCATCATATTTATTGAGCTTGTGATTAACTTCAAGTGGAGTTGAAGCTTTTCTGCAATTTTCCATTCCAAACTTCTTCAACAAGTTCATAAGATAGCTTTCTTGTGACACATATATGCCATGATCTATATAAGTAACTTCCATTCCAAGAAAGTATGATAACTTTCTTGGATCACAAATCTTGAACTCTTTCTCAAGTATTCTCTTTACCTTCTTGATTCTTTCTTTTGAAATACCTCTCATTATAATTTCATCTACATAAATACAAATGTATATTATACATTTCTCTATTCTTTTGATGAGTGACTTCGATCTGCTTTTGAACTTTGATACCCAAGATCATTGAGATACTTCATCAATCTATAGTTCCATGCTCTTGGGGCTTGCTTCAATCGATAGAGTGCTCTTCTCAACCTGCAAACAAAATTTGGATACCTAGAATCTATAAACCCTTGAGGTTGATCCATGTATACCTCATCTGATATGTATCCATTCAAGAATGCATTCTTTACATGTAATTGACTCAAAATCCATCCTTTTGAAGCTGTAATAGGAATGTACACTATGTCTTGTATTATTACATGTTTTAACTGTATGACTAGAAATGCTTTTTTCCAATTCTTCCATCAATTCTATGTTTCTTGACAAATGATTAGAATATCCAAAGTCAATGAAAAATACCTTTAGATCTTCTTTATCTGATGTGTTGATTGAGTTCATCATCATTAATGTATGACCTTCATTTTGTGTATCATTTGCATAATTGTAGTAGGTTGTGTTGTACGATTTATTTTATCCCCAACTTCTTCCTCCACCTCTACCATAGCCTCCTCTTTGATTTTGTCTACCTCTTTGAAAATTACTTTGATATCGCCCACCTCTCCCTCTGTTATTGTTATTCTGATTTTGATTTGATCCTTGTTAATTATGCCAGCAGTTATGAGCCAAATGATTACTCAATCCACAGATCCAACAAGCCTTCTTATTGTTATTATGATTACCTCTTCCTCCTCCAAGGCCTCTTGGTCTTCCTCTGCCAATGTCTTTACCTCTAGCATAATAAACTTGAGAACTCAGTTCCTGTTCATCCTTTGCTTTACCTTTATCTCCTTTCTTCTTCTTCTTCTTCATGTACATTACAAAACTTTATCCTTTATCTCCATCTCCCTTCAAGTCTTGCTAAAATGTTAGCATCAAACCAAGCAATTGATTCAAATCTGAAACATAATGATTCAAAGAAAGTTCTATTGATTAGACAAAAGGTTTCCACCTTTCATCTCCTCTCAAACCTGCAAGCAATTCGGCAATCAATTTGTGATCTTCAATTTCTTCATCTATGGATCCAAGACTATCTGCAAGATCCTCCATCTTATTGACATAATCACTAATACTTTGACTTGGTTTCTTCTTGAATGTTGTAAACTCTCACCATAAAATTGCTTTCCTTGCCTTGCTAGTACTTTGGAAATGATATTTGAATGCATTCCATATTTCTTCAGTTGATTCCAATCCTCTGATGCATGGTAGCAAATGATATGAGATTGTATTGTAGATGTAAGATTTTGCACTTGCATCCTTGTTCTGCCAATGCTTTAAAGCATCTAGTTTCTCTTTCTTTGGTTGGCTTTCATCTTAAAATACTGGCTTCTCTTCTTCACTTTTTACATATACCATTAGATCCTTACTCATAAGTAAGGCTTCCATTCTCATTACCCATGCAAGATCATTATCTCTGTCCAGTTTGTCAATGGAGATATGATCTGCCATACTCCTTTCCTTCTACTGCAACGTGTGAGCTTAAAGGATAAAGGATAATACCTCTTGAAGTTCTTTGTGTATGAAGATACTTTTGAAGTAATCTTTTGATGCCTTCTGTCTTCCAATGCTTCAGTTTTCAAACTTTAGTGAAAACTTTTCCAAAACTTCTCGTACCTTTGCCGCCTTTTGCTCTCTAGAACCTTTCTACTCTAATACCACTTGTTGATGTATGAAACATCACAATAAATGAATTAAAATGACACTAGACAACCTCTATGGTCACCATTAACTCATTGTCACTCCAAACTTTGAGAAATGATAGCCAAAACCAAGAACTTTACTTCTTTAGAGCTTTCTAGTCACTAAAATAACATACCTTCACTCTTTTGATTATTTCTCGTAGCAATTATTATTTCTCCAAGATCTTTTGGTGGATGAAATTAGAAGAGTGGAGCTTTCCAACAAGCTATTATTTCCAAGAAATGGATCTCTACAACTCAAGTTATGGC
>CM035421.1:89858884-89863884 GCA_020310875.1 Ceratopteris richardii
GTCAGCTTCATGTCCTCAGGAGCCTCCTCAAGTGAAAGGTCAACTTTCCTTCCCTTTCCCCTCAGATCAATTTGTGGGTCTGGCCTCGACTTTCGTTGCTTCTGGCCCTTGACTTCCTTATGCTCCCACATTGTGAAGATTCTATCCTGAAGATCCCAGATCTCACCTGATCTGAATGCCAGTTGAAACCATGGGTCATATTTCCTCAAAGCATCTGATTTTCTATTCTCATCCAATGCAATTCCAACCTCAATAAGGCATTGCTTTCGTAGATTGGGATGTATTCTCCCAGCTTCCTTCACAAGACAATCTTCGTATTCATGGTGGAAGAACCGAATTCTCTCTATGGAGGACATTTTCTGCCTGTAGTCATTATCGTTGTTGTGATCCCAAGCAAGAAGCTTGGCTTCCTCAGTTGTAAGACCAGCATATATCTTACACTCTGCATACCTAAAGAAAAATGTAGTAGGGTGCTCCTTCACTAACTGTCTACGAGCCTCTGCAGAGTGTGAACCTCCAATCACATAATAAGTGTACTCCTCAAACAAATTCTCATTGAAATCCTCCACACAGCTGCACTCATGCGGATCCACCATTACAAGGAATGGCACAACAGTAGCATGAGGATTAATTTTCATTTTCTTCTTAAGATTTTGGACATGCAAATTATGTGGCTCCCTGATCTCAAGGGGCCTCCTCCCTGTGACTGGATCCACTGGTGGCCTGTGGATAATATTAATAGGCAGGTGGAACAACTGCCCCTTCTTCACAATTTTTCTTCTAGCTATGTCCTCCCTCATCTTATTCTGCTCAGTGCCAAGCACACCAGATGCAAGCTCTCCACCAGGTGCAACAATAATGTCCCCAGAGCTAGAGCTTGAGTCAGAAAAGTCCTCTTCTGCAATTATCTTCTTTTTCTTTTGGGGCTTTTTCTGCACACTCTGCTTACCCCTTGCCTTTACAGGGGTCGTCTTCTTGTGCTGTGTTGGCATGATATTGCCCTGTATCCATGGCATCAGGTCCTTGATGAAATTCACTGAGTCTCTGCACATCTGAGCTAGCTCCTCTGGAAACACAGCACTCTGGGCACAAGAATTCCATCTTGCATATGACATTTCTTAATCCCTTGGATGTCTCCACCAAGAAAAGCAGGTTGTCAGAATCTTCATCTTCATAATCCAATTTGTAAACAAGGCCATACTGAAAACCTTGTGTTGTCGTGATCTTTCCTCTGCCATAGGCCCCTGCGACACACAAGGAGGACTGCATTCTTCTCTTCCACGTACTGAAGGCACCATTCGAGATTTGTCATGTCCCGAAGCGGACGATCTGTCTTCATGACCTCTGTCTCCCTCGACCTTTCCTTCATACTTGGATCCTCCACAGGAATTTTAATGCTACTCTGTCCACCTGAGGATATTCCTAGTGGGTTGCTGGCCTTCTCAGAGGATAATGGTGCAATAATTTTCTTTGCCTTTGCTTGGTGACCACTGCCTTTGTCACGTTGCTGGTCAGCAGAGCCCATGGTGACTCTGAGCTTCTTAATGGGCCTTTCATCCTTGTACTCCGCATCCCTGAAAGCAATTGGAAATATCAAGCAATAAGAAATATCAGCCCATGTCCATGCAAGGCATGGATTTTCAGCTTCAGGTCGATGCCAGGCATCGATGTTTAAGTGCATGTCGATGCCAGGCATCGACTTTGTGTGCAAGTCGATGCCAGGCATCGACTTGAGGGCCCAAGTCGATGCCTGGCATCGACTTTTGGGCCAAGTCGATGCCTGGCATCGACTTTACCCTCAAGTCGATGCCTGGCATCGACTTGAACACAAAGTCGATGCCTGGCATCGACTTGGGCACAAAAGTCGATGCCAAGCATCGATTTGGGCCCAAAAGCCGATGCCAAGCATCGATTTTGCACCCAAAAGTCGATGCCTGGCATCGACTTTTCAGTGCATGATGATGCTGGCATGTCGATGCTTGGCATCGTTTTTTTGGACCAAGTCGATGCCTGGCATCGACTTGGGGCTGCAATTCGATGCCAGGCATCGACTTGCACCCACAAGTCGATGCCAGGCATCGACTTGCAGGAGCAAGTCGATGCCAGGCATCGACTTGGGGCTGCAAGTCGATGCCTGGCATCGACTTGCAATCCTAGAGTCGATGCCTGGCATCGACTTACACCTTAAAGTCGATGCCAGGCATCGACCTGTACATGCTTTGGATCCATATTTCGACAGGCAAGAAAATAGAGACCTAGAAATGAGAAATTTACACAGACATACAGAGGGAATCTTTTGGAATCTTTTTTTTAGTTATGATTTTGTCTACCTCTTGGTACTTTTGCCAACATTCTTCTTCTCCATCAGGCTTGGCTTGCTGGTATGCTGACCTCTGTGCTCCATGGCTGTCTGTGCTCTGCTGCTCTCTCTTGCTCGTGGATTTTGAAAATGAGAATGATCTCCTCCTCTGGTATTTATAGGCAATTGGGTAACTTGAACCAGAAACTAACTAGATCTAACTGAATGAGTCCACTTGCTAACTAAATCTGTCAACTTATCTAACCAGGGAATAGCACCCACACAAATAGGCTGTTTCAGAGCCACTTTAATGAAATATTCATAGACCCTTACAACTATTTATATACATTTGCATAGAAATTACATTTCAATGGCAAGAGTATGGTATGTCCATGAGGATGTCTCAACTCATGTAGAGATTTGTTTCTAAGAATCTCTTTCTTGGGAGAAAATCAAGTCAAAGTTGTGTTAAATGTGGGAGACTAATGACATCTTCATAGTATTACCCTCCACACTTTAGTTCATATTCACATTTATCTTGTAACTCACTCTTGAAATGGAAAATCACTTTGAATAAACATTCTAGTACAGAACCTTGCAACTATTTATATACATTTGCATGGAAATTAAACTTCAATGGCAACAGTATGGTATGTACATGAGGATTTCTAATCTCATGTAGATGTTTTTTCTTAGATTCTGTTGCTTGGGAGAAAATTAGGTCTAAGTTGTGAGATTAATGACATCTTTATAGTGTTATCCTCCACACTTTAGTTCATATTCACATTTATCTTGTAACACATTGTTGAAATGGAAAATCAATGTATGAATATACTTTCTGTGTGCCTCTTTTACACATAATTCTTTTTCAATATACTTTCATCTACCTCTTTGATATCTAGCCAAGACCACAATAAAACCTAATCCTTGAAATCTTAACCAAATGTAAAATTTCTTCTTGTATAGTGTTCAATGGCATAGCATATTCCAGTTGGAACTCAACTTGGATATATTCCAGTTGTAAAATTTCTTCTTGTAAAATTTCATCCAAACAATTTTATTATATATTCCTATTGGAACACAACTTTGATATATTTTGATTCATTCACAATGCTTAGACTGAATGACTCATATGAAGTTAGAAAAAGATCATTTGAATCAAAAGTGAATCAAATCTTTGGTTCCCTTATTAGTGTATATTTGAGTAATTAAGTGATTTGATGTAATTTGATGTTTTATGTTATTTAATGTACTTTAATAAGCTTTTGATTTCATATCTTCTTGATGTGACATTTGATGTGATATCTTCACTTGATCTCGGATTTCTACTTATTTAAAAAGGTCATTCATCTTCAGTCTTCTCTGAACTCAGTGAAGATGAGCTCAATCTTTTCAGTGGATGCTTGGGCATCAGCTTCCTCTGCTCATATTGATTCATTGTTCTCAGTGGAGCCTTTCCAGAGAAGTGATGATCCCTATGATTTAGAACGTGCTGATGATTCCATGTTTTCTGTTGAGTCATTTAAGTTATCCAATTCACAGTGCAATGCTGCTCATACAAATGCACCTCTTGATCTCCCATCTGATCCAACCATTGATCTCCCTTCTGATTCAAGTGCATGTGGAGCAACGAAAAAGCAAAGCAAGCTCAATCTACGATTTAAAAGAAGGTCTCGTGAAGTAAGTCGAAAAAGATTTAAATTTCTTACTTCAGATAGACAGATTGCATTGGATATTGTGAAGCATTGTTGTGGTTTGAAATGCTTGTATAATTTAGGGATGAGGAAACTAAAGCACATAAGAGAAAAATTCCTCCATTTAGATAGTGAAAGGCAAGATATATACCTTGTTTCTTGCATGCAAATGATTGAGGATAACATGTCAGTAACGCGTGTTGGTTTTGAATATTTCTTTACTCAAGGGATGCCATGCTGTAGGGCTGCATTTAAAATTGCAATGGGTGTAGGAAATTTTAGAATACATAGGGTTCAACAAGGGTTTTTGAATGGGGATCTCATTTTGGATACGTTCCATGTTGGGACCAAAGGATCTGTTGGACGTCATGCAATGAATTGGATGATGAACTATTTTAGCTTGCATTGTGAAGTTATGCCTACAACTGGAAGGTTGCACTTGTCAGATAACTTTACTCGTCGAGAGGTATTTCAAATATATAGAGAAGACATGGAAAATAGAAATGAGAAGTATGTGTTTGTATCGTCACTTTACTCGATTATGGAAGGAAGAGTTTAACAATGTTTCTATTCCTCGTAAAGTTAGAATGGGTGAATGTTCAGTTTGCGCCACTTTGAAAAAACATGGCAAAAGGGGCTACAACACCACAGGAAAAGCATAATTTTAAAAACCTTCTTAACAACCATCGTGAGAGTCAAGCATTAGAGAGAAAGAAAGCAATTCATCATCGAAGTAAGGCACTCAGAAATCCGGAGCGTTATATGTGTTTGTTGATCGATGGTATGGATCAGAAAAAAACTTGTTTGCCACATTTTTATCGCATCCCTAAGGACATTGGAGATGAAGTCCTTGTGCAAATGCATTTGGTTGGCGCTTTGGTATACAATGGAACTGTAATGTCCAAGGTTTTCTTCACATATCCGAATGTGCATAATGATCCAAACCTTACAGTTACTGTCATTCATCGTGTTTTGCAATCATGGAAGGGTCTTTTGCCACCAACTCT
>CM035421.1:89868884-89871384 GCA_020310875.1 Ceratopteris richardii
CATCAAGCACAAGGGCCAGAAAGAATCAGCTATGGATTGAGTTTACAACTCTTAGGAAGCAATCAAAACAATGTGTTTCAGATTTTGTCACCAAAGTCAAAGATATAGCAGATCAACTTGCAAGTGTTGGAGAAGAGATTGAAGAAGAGCAAATTGTTAGACAAGTGATCAATGGACTCAAAGCAGATGACAAGTGGGAGAGCTTTACCACTGCAATGGACTTGTACATGGACATCCAAGCACCTGATCTAACAACTTTGATTGGACAACTCTTTACACATGAAGCCAAGATCACAAAGAATGGAGAGCAATCAAAAGGTAACAATCCCTCTGCCCTATATACAGATAAGAAGTCTAAAGATAAGGGTAAAAGCAAGAAGGTTGATGATGAAGGATCCACCTCCCAAGTAAACTATGCAGGGAGAGGTAGATCATCTAGAGGTAGGGGCAGAGGAGGTAAGTCAGGTAGGGGGAGACCCTATAATCAATCTCCATGCAATATTTGTGGCTTGTCTAATCATACTACAGATGAATGCTACAAAAACTACAAGAACCAAAGAGGAAGAGGTCACCAAAGAGGAGGATACTCCCAAGGCAGAGGCAGGTTCAATCAATCTCAAGGCTACCATGGCTACAACAATAATTACAACAACAACTACAACAATAGCTACAATCACAATGGCAATTATCAAGGAGGATATAGGAACAGAAAGGATTACAACAATTATGCAGAGGATCAAGATGATTCCTTGTTGATTATGAACATGACATCTAAATCAGGTATCAATGATGATCATTTGTTCTATATTGACTCAGGTTGCTCTAACCATGTAGCTGGGAATGTTGCCTTACTCTCTGATTTGGAAGAACCTAAAGGCAAGCACCAAGTGCAGACAGGTGATGACACTAAACACTCAGTGGTTAAAGTAGGTAATGTCAAAACAAGTGATGGTAATCAGAATTTGCTAAGTAGAGTATTGTATGTTCCAACAATCACCAAGAATCTGATGAGTGTAGGTCAGATTGTTGAAAAAGGTCTACAGGTCAGGTTCACTCAACATGGTGCATTTGTGGAGGATCCAAGACATGGATTCAGAAGGATAGCCAAGGGAGAGAAGTCAGGTAGACTATTTACCTTTGAACTTGAGGATACTAAAAATATTGCCTTGTACAACTATAGGGACCAAACCCTATCAGAATTGGAGATGTGGCACAAGAGATTGGGTCACATTGGAGAGAGAACCATAAAGCAGATGAGCAGAGATCAATGTGTGCTTGGGATACCTAATGTATCCAAGCAACACATGATATACAAGTGTGGGGCTTGTCAATTTGGTAAGTCACACAGGTTGCCATATACCAAGAAAGGATTTATGCATGAAGATTACTTGGAATTGGTGCATACAGATGTTTGGGGACCAAGCAAGGAGCCATCCATATCTGGATCAAGGTACTATGTATCTTTTATAGATGATTATAGCAGATGGACTGTCTTGTACTTCATGAAACATAAAGATGAAGTATTTAATTGCTTCAAAAGGTATCTTGCATTAGTAGAGAATCAAACAGGTAGACATTTGAAGAGATTAAGGTCTGATGGTGGTGGAGAATACTTCTCCAATGACTTTGAAGAGTTCTTGCAGGAAAGAGGCATCAAGAGGGAGATTACCACAAGGTACTCACCTGAACAAAATGGGGTAGCTGAAAGGAGGAATAGACTCATTGTGGAGACAGCTAGGTCTATGCTCAATGAGAAGAAACTACCAAATTATCTTTGGGCAGAGAGTGTATCTACTGCCACATACTTAATTAACAGGTTGCCATCAAAGACACTTGATGGAATGACACCCTATGAGGCTTGGCATGGTAAGAGACCATCTCTGGATCATTGCAAGATCTTTGGGTGTGTTGCATATGTGCATATTCCCTCACAGGTAAGGGGAAAGCTAGACCCTAAGGCTGAAAAGTGTATCTTTATTGGTTATGATTTGAATCAGAAAGGATACAGGTTCTATAACCCCTCAAACAAAGGCTTCAAGGTAAGCAGAGATGTCATCTTTGATGAAAATGATTCATGGTATGATAATGAGTGCAGGAAAGTGAGTTTACCTTATGATATGGAAGAAGACTTTCCAAAGCTTGTCAGACAAGAACCAACTCAGAATGAGGATACAAGTTCAGATGATGAAGACACCATCAACATTGAAGAGTTCAAAGCTTGGAAATCAAAAGGGAAGATGAAGATGAAGCAACTTGAAGACAATCCAGAATCTTCAACTCAAGCTATGAGGAGATCTTCAAGGGAAAAGAAGAAACCTATTAGGTATGGATATGATACTTCACTTGTAACCAAGCACTCTGTATATCTTGCAAAGGACATCTTAAGTGAAGAACCAGGTACATTTGAGGAAGCTATTACTAAACCAGAATGGAAGGAAGCAATGGATGAAGAAATGGAGGCTCTCAAGGAGAGTGATACTTGGGACTTGGTACCCAAGAA
>CM035421.1:89896384-89898884 GCA_020310875.1 Ceratopteris richardii
TAAGGAAAGTACAAACCATGGTTCTTAGTTCCTTTGAGATACTTCAAGATCTTCTTTGCAGCTTCTAGGTGAGGTACCCTTGGTTTGTGCATGAATTGACTTAGCACACTCACACCATATGCTATGTCAATTCTAGTCAAGGTGGCATAGTTCAAACTACCTACCATACTTTGATATCCTGTAATGTCTTGGACTTCATCCCCTTCATGAGCACTAAGCTTTAGGTTGACCTCCATTGGAGTGCTTGAGACTTTAGCATCCTACAAATTAAACCTCTTCAACATGTCTTGAATATACTTCTTCTGAGTGATAAAGATACCTGAGTTTGTATAAATCAATTCAAGACCTAAGAAGTACTTTAATAATCCAAGATCATTGATCTTGAATTCCTTCATCATCTGTCCTTTGATGTTTCTAATCCCATTGACATCATTTCCTGTAATGATGATATCATCAACATAAACACACAAGTAGATTACCTTTGTACTACTCCTCTTAATGAATAGAGAAGTGTCTGCTTTACTCATCACAAATCCTTGGTCTTGGAGATATGTTGTCAACCTGTAATTCCATGCTCTAGGTGCCTGCTTCAATCCATATAGGACCTTCTTCAATTTACAAACATAATTTACCTTCTTGGGATCTTCATAGCCAGGTGGTTGTGACATGTAGACTTCTTCAGATATCCATCCATTCAAGAAAGCATTCTTGACATCTAATTGGTACATGTTCCAATTCTTGGATGCAGCTACACTCACCAATATTCTGATTGTTGGCATCTTAGCCACAGGAGAAAATGTCTCCTCATAATCAATGCCTTGGGTTTGTGCAAAACCCTTGGCTACCAACCTAGCTTTGTACCTGTTGATTGTTCCATCAGAGTTCCTCTTTAGCTTGTAGATCCATCTGGATCCTATCACCTTCATAGAGTCCTTCTTCGGTACCAAGTCCCATGTGTCACTCTCCTTGAGAGCCTCTATTTCTTCATCCATAGCTTCTTTCCATTCTGTTTTTGTGATTGCCTCCTCATATGTACCTGGTTCTTCATTCAACACATCCTTTGCGAGATATACATAATGCTTGGTTACAAGAGAAGTATCATACCCATATCTGATAGGCTTCTTACTTTCTCTCTGAGATCTCCTCATTGCTTGAGTTGAGGATTCTGGTATATCCTCTAGCTTCTTCACTTTCATCTTTCCTTTGGACTTCCATGCCTTGAATTCCTCAAGGTTAATTATGTCTTCATCATCTGAACTTGAATCTTCTTTCTGGATTGGTTCCTCCTTGGTGAGCTTTGGGAAGTCTTCTTCCATGTCATAAGGTAGACTAACCTTCCTGCATTCATTCTCATACCATGAGTCATTCTCATCAAAGATGACATCTCTGCTTACCTTGAAACCTTTGTTTGTTGGGTTGTAGAATCTGTACCCTTTTTTATTTAAATCATAACCAATGAAGATACATTTTTCAGCTTTAGGGTCTAGCTTTCCCCTTACCTGTGAGGGAATATGCACATATGCAACACAACCAAAAATTTTACAATGATCCAATGATGGTCTCTTACCATGCCAAGCTTCATATGGTGTCATTCCATCAAGTTACTTTGATGGAAACCTGTTAATGAGATAGGTGGCAGTAGATACACTCTCTGCCCAAAGATAATTTGGCAATTTCTTTTCATTAAGCATAGATCTAGCTATTTCAACAATGATTCTATTCCTTCTTTCAGCTACCCCATTTTGTTCAGGTGAGTACCTTGTAGTTATCTCCCTCTTGATGCCTCTTTCCTGCAAGAAGTCTTCAAATTCATTGGAGAAGTATTCACCTCCCCCATCTGACCTTAGTCTTTTCAAGTTTCTACCTGTTTGATTTTCAACTAGTGCAAGATATCTTTTGAAACAATTAAACACTTCATCCTTATGCTTCATAAAGTATAACACAGTCCATCTGCTATAATCATCAATGAAGGACACATAGTACCTTGATCCTGAAATGGATGGTTCCTTGCTAGGTCCCCAAACATCTGTATGCACCAATTCCAGATAGTCTTCATGCATAAAACCTTTCTTTGAATAGGGTAATCTGTGTGACTTACCAAATTGACAAGCTCCACACTTGTATATCATGTGTTGCTTGGATACATTAGGTATCCCAAGCACACATTGATCCCTGCACATTTGCTTTAAGGTCCTTTCACCTATATGACCTAACCTCTTGTGCCATATTTCTAATTCTGAAAGTGTTTGATCCTTGTAATTGTATAAAGCAATGTTCTTTCTGTCCTCTAGCTCAAAAGTAAACAATCTACCTGATTTTTCTCCGTTGGCTATCCTTCTGAATCCATGTCTTGGGTCCTCCACATATGCTCCATGTTGATTGAACCTGACCTGTAAACCTTTTTCCACAATCTGACCTACACTCATTAAGTTCTTGGTGATAGTTGGGACATAAAGTACTCTGCTCAATAAGTTCTGATTACCATCACTAGTCTTTACAT
>CM035421.1:89908884-90258884 GCA_020310875.1 Ceratopteris richardii
CCTTTCACTTGAAAAATGTCCTCGTACCACTCCAGAATGTGCCATCTCTAGCATTTCCATATACTTATCTTCAGGAACACATATTCTTAGATATCATCCATCCCTTTCTTGTACAATTGGTCTCCCATCAATTGATATTCTTTAGAAATGATTTGTAAATTTCTTGAGTCTGCACTAGCTTTCACTAGCTCTCCTTTTTTGTTACTTCTTAACTCCTCAATTATGTTTGCACTCCAATCTAGATTTTTTTTAAAACAAATACAAAGTTGCAATTTCTGAATTTTGCAAAGATTGACATTTTGAACAATTAGAAATATATTTCTCTACATCTTGAATCTTGGTAGGTCAATGTACACCCATTCTATTGAGATTGTTTAAAGTGACTATCTTGGAAGCATGAGTACAAGGATTCCAATAATGAGCTTTCCTTAAATACTCCTTTTTCTCATCTTCTGGAGTACAATATTCCAATATACCCATATAATTGAGATGATAACAATGGCTAGCTAGTAATACAAAGTTCCTACTTTGTAGTACCAAATGTGTGTTGTTTTCAGGTGTTCTGCAAGGTCCCATGGATAGCAAAGGCACCAACGTCATGGCCCATTCAGGAATACTTTCTATTTTGAATAGATATGCATCTGGTAATTCATCATCTTAATGCGAACTTGGCTCTCTGGTTTGTATTTTGGACAAATGGTCTGCTCTCAAATGAGTTTTTCCTTGTCTCACCACTACCACAAATTCAAATTCCATCAGTAGGAGAAACCATCTCACTATCCTACCTGTGTGGCATGGTTTGTTTACCAAGTAGAGTAAGGCTTGGTGATCCACAAAGAATTTAAACTTGTTGGCTAACAGATAATGTGTATACTTTTTTACAGCAAATATCATTCCCAATCCTTCCCTTTCAGTGGTTGTATAGTTTTTTTAGCAAAATTCAATTGCCTATTGGCATAAACAATTGGAAAGTCTAATTTGCTCCCTTCTATTGGTTGCGCTAACACACATCCCAAAGCATAATTTGAAGCATCCACATGAACATGAAAAATTTTATTCCATTGAGGAGTTTTTAAAATTGGTGTTGTTACCGAACAAGTTTTTAAAGTCTCAAGGGCTTGGTTACATTCTGTGGTCCATTCAAATTCTTTAATCAATGCATACAAAGGTTTTGCAATGTCTACAAAATTGTGTACAAATTTTCTATAATACCCAGAATGTCCCATGAAAGTTTGAAGTTCTTTTACATTTATCGGTTTTGGAAGATCCACTATGGCCTTAATTTTTCTCTCATCAGTTGAAATTCCATTTCTAGAAACTATGTGACCCAACGTTCTCCCTTGCCTCACAAAGAACACACATTTCTCTGGATTTAAACATACTCTGTATGTTCTACATTTTTTTAATATATTTTCCAGATCCTTCAAATGATCTTGTCTTTTTAATGAAAAAGTGCAAAGATCATATACATAAATTTCCATTATATTTCTAAGGAATTCTTTGAATATGTGACATCAATCTTTGAAAGGTTGCTAGGGCATTAGTTAAACCAAAAGGCATAACCCTAAATGCATAGATTTCCCATTCTGTGGAAAAAACAATTTTATGTTGGTCTTCCAAAGCCATTGGCACCTGATTATATCCTTAAAAACCATCCAAAAAACTATAGACCTCTTTACCTACAACTCTTTCCAAAAGATGGTCGGTTATTGGTAATGGATAGCTATCTCTTATAGTTGCTGCATTAATTTTTTTCAAATTAATACATACCCTGAGTTTCCCATTCTTCTTAGGTACCACAACTATAGGAGATATCCACTTAGTATACTCAATCTCATAGATGAAATTGGCAGCCAGCAATTTGTCAATTTCTTCCTTTATTTTAATAGAGTATTTATCATTAAATGTATAGTGTCTTTGTTTGATAGGTTTTGCATCACGAGTAATAGGAATCATATGTTCACAAATTTTAGGGTCAATTCCCTTCAAATCCTTATAACTGTAAGCAAACACATCCCTATAAGTTTTAGCTAATTTCCTCAATGCTTCCTCCTCTTGATTTGTCATGTCATAAGCTATGACAATATGTGTATCTTCCTCCTCTTCTTGAGTGATCACCACCTTCTTAGTTTGTTCCTCATTGTCATATGCCTCCCCCTTTTTCTTTTCTCTCTTTGGTTTCATTTTAGAAGTAATCTGTCTTCTACTTCATAGGTCTTGAAATTTGAAGGTACAACAAATTGTTGATCTTCTTTCTTTATTTTTTTTATTTTTTTCAACTTCTTGTTCTTTTTCTATTTCTTTGAGTTTACTTTTTTTATATGTTCCGGAGATTTTGTCTCTTATAGCATCTGTAGCTTCCACTTCTTCCAGAATTGTGTTTTTCCAGTTTTTAAAATTATCCCTTCCTTCAGTTCTTTCTCTGTTTTTGACACTTTTATCATCTCTATTCCTATATGAAAAATATCATATCCTTCTTCATTTTTGAATTTTACTCCCACATATTCATCATTGGCCAGATCCATTGTGGTCAAGATCTGTTTCCAACCATAAGGCTCAAACTCTTCATCTTTAAATTTCTGTGGTATGTAGCTTTCATCTTGTGACTTCCTTTCTCCTAGTCAATCTTCTTTTTTTAACATCCTTTTTTTATATAGGTGAATCCTGATCACATTACATTTCCAAATTGATGATTCTGTGTCATTTTGATCTTCACTCCCAGATTCTTCACTTAATTCAGGATTTTGATGTACTTTGAACCATCCCTGAGGGGACATGTCACAATATTGCCCATTTCTTAAATTTACTCTAGTTACCCTTCCCTTGCTTTGAAGGTATAGGCAATCTTTTCCCCAATCTTGCACAATTTGCATTTGTCTCATAAATGGTCTTCCTAGGATGATTTCATATGAGGTAGATTGTGGAAATTCGACTATGGCAAAAGTGTGCTATCTCTATTCCACATATTTCCACAATCACCTTTTCCCATATTCCTAGGGGTTTTTCTATGTGTCCATCTGCAAGTTGTAATCTCATTTTAGTGGGTATTAGCTCATTCAGCCCCCATTTCTCCCAAGTTTTTTTAGTCATGATTGCCACTCCAGATCCACTATCTAATATAGCCTTAGCATGATTATCACCAAATTGTATTTTCAAAGTTGAGTTCCCTTCTTCTCCCTCATAGTATCCTCCTATTTTGTCAATAGGTATGTACCACAATTCTTCCAGCTCCTGTTGCTCTGGATCTAGACTCTTTGACTTTGTTTCCCCAGTTTTTAGATTATGTTGTAAATGAGGATTTTATTTTACCAATTCTATAGAGTTCTAGAGTGTTTGTCTAGATTGATTTGAAAGGTCATTTGTGAATTATCTTCCTGATCAAGATGCTTCCTGGTTTCTGTTGCATTTGACCCTACAATTGTTGTTTGATGATTGTCTATTTCCCCAATCTTAAGTTGTGCTTCTTGTATGATTTGCTTACATCTTTGCATTCTTTCATCCTCTAATTATGGCATAGGATATGCCATCACATGATCTGTAGGGTTTGGTCCATCTTGAATTCTTCCTTTGTATGTTCTTATCAGAGTCTCCAGACTTAGTGAATTTTTTGCCTCTTCCTTAGTCTGTGTATTTTGTAGTTGTCTATTGTTTGGATGTTCCATAGTTTCTTCTTCCAAATTTTTACCCATTCTCATCTTTCTTTCCCATCTTCCTTTTTGTCTGTTTTTCTTTTCTTTTGGAAATGGATTTTTCTTATGATCCTGTGTGTGTCTCTCCTTTTTTATTTCTTGTTGTTTAGCTTGTGCTCTTTTTGTAGCATTTACATTTGCTTGATCATGATCACTCAATTCTTCTTGCTCCATTATGTTAACTTTTTTTAATGGTATGTTACTAGATATGTTCTACTATTTTTGAGGGTTTCTTGGGCAATCCCTTATTAAGTGTTCCCTACCACAATCCTTAGAATATGATCCTTCTATTCATAGTGTTGGAGGTTGTGGAAAGTCTCTAATGAAATGTCCCCCCCCCCCTTCGCATCTATAGCAAGTTATCTTCTGGCCTCCTTTGAATTGGGGTTACTGATTGGACATGTATATTATTAGTTATGTACATGAATGTGCTTGTGTCCATTTCAATTCTCCCATTTCCCAAGTCCAAAGCTTGCAGTTTTGGTTCTCTTTGTTCATATCCTTCCCAATCTTCCTGATATCCTTCACTCAAATGATAATCCTCTCTGTAAGATGATCTGAGTCTCATGTTTTCTTCTTCAACTAGTGTGTATTTTACTACTACTACATTTATTGGTAATGGTGGTTGTTGTCCAAGTACAGGTCTTGGTTGCTCAACAGATCCAGATTCTCTTTGTAAGTTGTATTGGTTCATAAATTCCCTTTCTTTAATGTGTTGTTTATTGTAGAAACACTCCTCTCTAGTATGGTTTGTCCATTTTCTTTCTAAAGTACAATATTTGAGTGTTCTCCTATCTTGCAAATGTTGTGGTTTATGATAAGGACATTGTTGAGCCAAATGACTCTCCCTATAATTATAGCACTTCTTATTGGTTGATATTTTGGTGTTTATCAAATTTGTCTTGGTGTTAACTTCTAGGGCTTTAGCAATGGCTTGTGCTAATTCTTCTCCTGGTGGAATTTTATCTTCATTTGTTCTTGGTTGATCAAATGCTAATAAATCTTGTCCTCTGTTATCCTCTAAGTCTATTGCCTCTTTCACACATGCTCCTAGATCAAGACATCTCCCATAATACACCCAAGTTCTTAATTGTGCACTTCTCAGTCCTTCTATGAACAAAGACACTTGTTTTGCCATTGAAGGTACCTCTTCTCTTGGACATCTATTAATGTATTGCTTGAACCCCGTGGCAGCCTCTCTGACATTTTCATCTTTTTGTTGTTTAAAACTATGTATCACGGTAGTTGTACTATGTTTAATTCCAGTTTTGGAGAATTCCCCTACACAGGCTTTAAGGAAAGATTCAATATCTGAATACATTTCCTTTCTTAATGGAATGAACCAAGATAATGCAGGTCCAGTTAGGGTTAGACCAAATGCTTCAAATTGCACTTTGTAATCCTCTACTTCTTCTGCCCTAATTAATTGTCTGAATTCTGCAGCATGAGCATGAGGATCAGAATACCCTTCATATTGATTCTTCATGCATTTTGCTACTTGATAGGGCCTAAGCATTCTTCCATGGTTTTGCCACTGATGTCTCCTTCTGATGGGAAAATTATTTATTCCTTATCTTTCTCTTTCAAAAGGATTTGGGGAAGTGTGTACTCTCCTACCTTATTGTTGTTCAATATTAGTGTGATTTTCATTTTGTCTTCGCAAGTCTGGTTGCCCTAGGTTTTGTTCCCAAGGTCTCTTGTCTCCACACTGCCCTAAGTCATTAGAGTTTTCTGGATCTTGTGAAAATATGTATACACATCCTTGTCTATCCTCATATCCGCCATCCCTAAATTGTGCCACTGGCATTATATTTAAGGGAGTTTCTAAGTTCGTTAAGAAGTACAAGTATCAATTCATGCAAAGATAAACTCAACACCTTTTTTTTCAAGTAGCAAATAAATCTTTTCTCAAGACTATTACTTTACCTTGGATAAACAAATGGATCAATCAATTTTGCACATAGCTACTTTACTTGACTTTCCTCATTGCAACCATGTCATCTTTTCCAAGATTTGACAAGTTTTGCTTGGTACTTAGTCAAAAAGCAATCTAATTACACAAAGATAATCACATTTTATCTTTCCTTTAACAATCTTGATTCAATTTTTGTTCACCCACCTGCACTTTACTCTTAAAAGGTATGAGCAACTATCAATTTGCAAACATTTCACAACTTCTTTATCTCTAAAGGTTAATTCATGCTTTCTTTTCCCAAAAGACAAGCAAAGAAACCTAACTTTTCAGTTTTTCTTTATTGATTATAAAGTAATAGCTTTTCAATGTGTTCAAATACCATCAACAATGGAAGATCTAGCAAGATCAAAGACTTCAATGAGGCTTTTGCTTTGTTCTCTAGCAATGGCGCCAAAAAAGTTTGTTGTTACCCTTTGGAGTTTTCCTCTCCAATCATTATAGCACAAAAGATCAACTACACATCTTTAAATTGTCAATCCGGGAAGTATGCAAAGACCACAACCCCTTGTAGTTAATGGAATCCAAGAATAAGAGTTGAGATGACTGTTTTTCTGAGAGATTTATGAAGAAGGAAGGAAATATCTAGGGTTTTGATTATCTTGAGTTCTACAACAACATTCCAATGATCTTTGTGCCTAAAGTGTGACATTTTCACAGGAAATACAAATATGAAGTCAAATTTTCAAAACACTACCTGTATCACACAGACGAGACAATCCTGATTCTGTAAAAACTAAGAATTTCCAATTCTAGCTTTGTTCTTTTGCACTTTCTTACTCAATACACTGAGAATCATCCATCTTCATTCACCTCACTCAGAAATACACAAGGAAAGTTCACAAATTCCATGGATTACACAATGATAAGACTCAACAAACCAAGAGAAAGATCATGAAAGGAGAAAACACGATTTTCTACGGGAAATCTCTCACATTACTTGGATGACATCAAAATATACCAACCTCTTCAAAATAGAAGAAATTATCTTTTATACTTTTTCAAGTGTCCCTTTTCACACTTGAATTTTGGTCCTTTTCACCTTCTATTCTAAAAATATGTTTTCTAAGAGCTTCCAAAAATTCTAGGAAAAATACATATGATCCTATTTTACATGAGGAAGACTCTTTCTCAATTTTTACATCATTTGTATAAATATTTCTACAAATTTTTGAGATTTTACAAATAGTTTTCCTTTAAAAAAATGCTTCCTCTAACAATGATCTCTAAACCTCGAGATGCACATAGGCATTTCATATTCTCTCTTATACTTTTTGTTGGAGCCAAAGATTTGAATTCAAATTAAAATCTCTACCAAAAAGTGAATCCTAAAGTATAGGAATAATTCTCACCTGACTCAACTACCAAATGACTCAAGGTTATATGCTTCCTAACTCCTCGTGGAATTATTTCACTTTTACAATGGGTAATTGTGATGCAAAGTTACAAGAGGTTGTACATATGAAGCCTCCTAAGTGTAATGTCAATACATCAATCTTATGTGAGGGAATCAAGTATGTAGGCTTGGGATTATTTGCACCGACTAAAATGAATGCTGCTAAGGAAGGTAACATCAATGAAGCTCCCCATGTCAGGAAAAGTAACATTAAAATTCAAAAGAAAGGTTTTAAATCTGAGAACATGTAAAACATTCCTCTTGATAAGATTTCCAATCCCTTTGAAGGTAAAGGGAACCATGTTGCTTCCCAAAACTTCATAGGGCAAAAATCTAATGATATTTATCTCAATGCAGATGATAACAAGGAAAACATAGAGGCTAATGCTAAAAATTCCTCTGATTTGAATTGGAAAGTTTTGGGGAAAAAGAAAAAAGTTATCTCTTCCCCTAACAATTCTGATGGCATGGAAAAAATAGGGACTAGGGAATGGTCTCCCAATTCCCTAGGTAAATGTCCTCCTTGATTTGTAGGCTCAAGAATTCTCTCAAGAACTAAACGTTATGGATCAAGAAAAGATTGACCAAATGAATGAAGACATTGAGGCTTATGCGACTGTTTCCATGTCTCAAGATGTTGGACCTTTAAAAGGTATCAATTCAACCCCTAAACCTAAAAGGAAAGAGGTCATCAGATCGCCCTTAAGGATTGTAAAGCCCTCAAAGAATAGTAGGAAATAATTGCTTTGTTTGTTTTATGGCCGATGTTTTTATTTTCTCTATCAATGTCAAAGGATTTACTCACCCTATGAGACCCAACATGGTTAATATGTGGCTTTCAAACTTGGCCAAACTACCTGATGTCCTTTTTCAATAAGAATTGAAAATTGGAGGAGCCTTCCTCCTCAATAACCTAAGCATTGTTTCTTCCATGTACAAGTGGTATTATACTAAGCACAATGCTGGGAAAGGGGGTTCGGCTATTGGTTTGTCTTCTAACCTAGCCCATTCTTTTTTATCTTGGTCTGCTAGCTCTACTGATCAATGGTGCTCCATTAAGCTGTAAGACAAAAGTTTCGCAATATAACACAGGAGCAATAGTAGAGAAGATAACAGATATAGGAGAATCTCAACAATTTTGTACTAACAACAAGTACAAAGATGATGGCATTGTCCAACCATGCGCTCTCAAGGTAGAGCTTAAATGAGGATCTAAACAACTCTAGATAGGGAGATACAAGGTAGAGGTATGGTGGCTTAATTCGATGTCTCAAGTAGTGCAGAAGTCACACACACACACACACACACACATATATATATATATATATATATATATATATATATATATATATATATATATATATATATATATATATATATATATATATATATATATATATATATATATATAGGATCATGGTGGCCTTCCATGGATGGCTATACATGGGCGGTAGAGCGTGGGTGGCCACCGCCCATGTAATTGCCATACATGGCTTAGGCTAGTTGAACTGACCTAACAATATAAATGATTTCTGACTTTGATAGGGAATATTCCATGGAATATTCCCTTTATCATCGTGCCGGGGCACTACCCCTGGACCCCCACCAAGGGGTCCGCTGGCCCCCTAGGACCCCCCAACCAAGGGGTCAACTAGCCCCCTTGGACCCCTAGCGGGGGCTACTCACCGCTGCTCGGATCTCACAATTAGGGACCTTGGTAACTCCCTTTCCTTACAATACTTTACATGGTCTAATATGACCTTCATCCAACATGTAAGTTGGGATTCCCATCAATTGGGTAATGCACGCTTGGCTTCTCTTCATAATGGGGTCCTTACAAAATGTGCATACAATCATTCGGGGTAGACATTGATGATATACTAAGACCCCCCCCTCAATGTTTACCGAATGATAAATCAATTAGGTCTTGGTCCTATGCCCATCTGTTGAAGATGCCGGTTGAGTTGCTGTCTTCCAAGTCCTTTAGTGAGTATGTTAGCACAATTTGCCACGGTTGGGCAATATTCTAGCTCCACAATTTCATCTTCAATTACCTCACGAACATAATGGTATTGTACTTCTATATGCTTGGTGCGAGCATGAAATACTAGGTTCTTTGCAATAGCCATACAACTTTGATTATCACACTTGAGTAGAGTCATCATATTTGATGTAAAGCCCAGATCTACAAGAATTCTCCTTAACCAGACTACCTCACAAGAAGCAAAAAAAGCTACTTTGTACTCTACTTCAGTGGAGGAGAGTGCGAGAGTTGGTTGCTTCCTACTTACCCAAGAAAATATTCCTGAACCAAGTGAGAAACAATATCCAAAAACTGATTTTCTAGAGTCACAATCTCTAGCCCAATCTGAATCACAATATCCTTGAAGTGTGTCACCTATGGTATAAAAAATACCAAAATCCAATGTTCCTACAATGTACCTTAGAATTCGCATTCCGGCATTCCAATGACTCTCCTTAGGTTTATTGGAAAACCTGCTTAACACTCCAATATCATAGCAAATGTTTGGTCTAGTGTTGCACAGAAAAATAAGACTTCCAATGAGCTTTCTATACTTCTTAGCATCTACATAAGGCATGTTATCATCCATAGATAGCTTATGATTTACCTTCATAGCTGTGCTAGCTGGTTTGCAGTCCATCATTCCAAATTATTTGATAATTTCTTTGGCATATTTTTTTTGTGATATGAAAATGCCATCCTTTCTTTGCCATACTTCAATTCCCAGAAAAAAATGGAGTAGACCTAAATCTGTCATTTCAAAGTCAACTCCAAGCTAATCCGAGTTTGATTGATGAGATCTTAATGATCTCTTGTAATGATCAAATCATCTACATATACATTAATCTCTAAAAATTAGGAAACTACTTTTAGGTGAGCAAGATTCCAATTCAAATATTGGCTCCAAAACTCTCTGTATATACATGGAAGTTTAGTCGCACTTTTAGAGGCATCCATAAGCTGAGCTATATGATATATCAAGTGTTGATACAAGGCACACACATGTATTGGTAAGTTCATTGTATTCTACAATCAATATACATTCATATTTATGATCATACAAGTTCATATCTTCATGGTTGTGTGAGTCTACTCTTCACTATTATGCTTCTTAGATTTTTCAGTCAGATTGTAGAGATCATTTCTCTTAGTGTGGTGCATCATTTTCAATGACTTAACTTGTTAAAGTTTTTTTGTTTAGAGTCTAATATATGCTCACAAAATTGCGTTTCTATTGGAGTTCCCAATCTTGAGTTATGTTCTGTTGAAGTCAACCCTATCTGTTCTTATTCACTTCTCTATAGATTTTTTATTTTTTTCAATCAACTTGTCAGAGCAGGTTCTCAGCGTGTATTTTATCAAATTGCATGATTCAAAGCTTGTTGGATTCACCATACTGTATATTATAAGAATACAAAATTTAATAATCATTTGAATCTTGAATTATGATCATGTTTCTGCTTATTGGTCTAAGTACTGTTGCAGCCCGTGAAAATCAGGATAATGTCATGACTTGTTAAACTTCATTCTCATTGTGTGATTCACTATTTATGATGATTTTACTCTTGAAAGTTAGCTCTCTAAGTTAATTAGAGTTCCCTAAAAGGAAATAAGCTAATTGCTACTGTGTTCAGAGAATTATTCAAAACACTGGACAAGTGTATGAATCAAAATAGCAAGTTTTTCACCTCTGAATTAATTCTAGCTTATCTGTTTTGATCTATCTTTTTGAGATTGATCTTCCAAGTTACATAGGGTGTCTAACACATCCATTGGAAAGCTAAAAGGGCCCACTTGGCTAGTGCAAATCAAGGATTTTACAGCACCACTTCATCTTCAAGCACATATCTATCCATCTCTTCACAGTGGTATCAGAGCAAAGATGGCAGATGGATTTCCTTCATCAATTGACAAATTGGATAGAGGTAATTACTCAGCTTGGTCATTAAAGATGGAAGATTATCTCTAAGGTAGAAGCATATATGGTTATGTGGCTGGAGATGAAGTTATGCCAAGTTTCAGGAACAAAAGTCAACCAACACAAGAAGAGAAAGAAAGATTGAGCACATGGTGCTGCAAGGATGCACTTGCAAGGTCTTATCTCATCAACTCTATCTCAGATTTTTTATTGCCTCACATTAGAAGTTTTAAGACATCTCACGAAGTGTGGGATGCACTTGAAGCCTTGTTCTCTTCAAGTACCGAGGCTAGGAAGCATCAACTATGGCTGGATTTCACAACTCTCAAAAAAGCTCCTAAACGAAATGTGACTGATTTTGTCACAAAGCTCAAGGACATAGCAGATCAGTTGGAAGCATTCGAGAGGTAATAGATGGAGCAAATTTTAAGGGAGGTCATCAATGGCTTGAAGGCAGATGACAAGTGGGAAGCATTCACCATAGCTATGGATCTATACATGGACATGCATGTACCTTATTTCAATACACTCATTGGACAATTACTCACTCAAGAGCCAACACTTATCAAGAATGGAGAAAGCTCTAAAGGTAATCAATCTCCAACTTTATATACTGATAAAAGCAAGTCCAAAGAAAACAAAGGGAAGTCAAAGATAGTGGATGATGAAGCAAGAACATATCAAGCTAACTATGTAGGTAGAGGAAGGCATGGCAGAGGTAGAGGAAGAGGACGTAGACAAGGCAAGGGGAGAGCCCAAGACTCCAACCCATGTTCTATTTTTGGATTAACTAATCATACAACGAACAATTTCTTTAGGAATCTAGGAATCAAAGAGGCAAAGGATACAATAGAGGAAGCTATGGCTACTCAAGAGAAAGGTTCAACAATTATCATGGAAATTACAAGAACTACAATCATTCAAACTATCAAGGAGGCTTCAAAGGAAGGAGAGACTTCAATAACTACACAGATGACTCAAACAAAGAGGATTCATTATTAATAATGAGCATGGCTATGCCACAAGGTAAATCTGATGAGCATGTTTTCTAACACATGATTTATAAGTGCAGTGCATGTCAATTTGGAAAGTCTCATAGGTTATCATTCATGAAGAAAGGTTATATGCATGGAGATCTCTTGGAGTTGGTTCATACAAATGTATGGGGACCTAGCAAGGATGCTTCAAAATCTGGATCAATGCATTATGTCCCCTTTATTAATGACTGTAGTAGATGGACTATCCTATTCTTTATGAAACACAAAGATGAAGTTTTTCATGCTTCAAAAGATATTTGGCACTTGTGGAGAATCAAACAAGTAAATCACTATAAAGGCTAAGGTCAGATGGAGGGGGAGAATACTTCTCCCATGAGTTTGATTCTTTTCTTCAAGAAAGAGGAATCAAAAGAGAGGTAACTACAAGATACACCCCTGAGCAAAATGGAGTGCCAGAAAGGAGGAATAGGACAATTCTTGAAGCTGCAAGGTCCATGTTAAATGAAAAGCATTTTCCTATTATATATGGGCTGAGGGTGTATCTACAGTCACTTACTTGATTAACAAGTTGCCTTCGAAATCCCTTGATGGGATGACTCCATATGAGGCTTGGAATGGAAGAAGACCTAGCTTAAATCATTGTAAAGTTTTTGGATGTATTGCTTTTGCTCATGTTCCTTCACAGGTTAGAGGCAAGATGGATCCAAAGGCAAAAAGGTGTGTATTTATTAGATATAACAACAATCAAAAGGGTTACATGTTATACAACCCTACCAACAAAGGATTCTTGGTAAGTAGAGATGTAGTTTTTTATGCGAACAATTCATGGTATCAAGATTGATGCAAGAAGGTCAAATTGCCATATGACCTTGAATAAGATTTTCCAAAGCTTGGCAGAGAACATCAACCAAAGATTGAAGAACAAGATACTTCAGAAGATGATGAAGAAACTCAGATGGAAAAAATCAAAGCATGGAAGTCTAAATGTAAAGAAAAATTGTAGGAACTTGGACATGAGGCAGAATCATCACAACATGGCTTAAGAAGTTCTATAAGGGAAAGAAGAAAACCAGAAAGTTATGGGTTTGACACCTTATTAGTAACTAAACATTCTATTTACATAGCACAAGACATAAATCAAGAGGAGCCATCATCCTTTGAAGAGGCCAAAGCAAAATTAGAATGGAAGCAGGCAATGAATGAAGAAATTGAAGCACTTGAGGAAAACAACACTTGGGATTTGGTGCCCAAGACTTCATCTATGAAGGTAATAGGCTCAAGCTGGGCCTATAAATGCAAGAAGAATTCTGATGGTTCCATAAACAGGTATAAGGCAAGGCTTGTCGCAAAAGACTTTGCACAAACTCAGGGAATTGATTATGAGGAGACCTTCTCTCTTGTGGCTAAGATGCCTAATATTAGGGTTTTGCTTAGTATTGCCTCTTCCAAGAATTGGAAGACACGTCAACTAGATGTAAAGAATGCATTCTTGAATGGTTGGATAATAGAAAAGGTATATATGGCACAACCACCTAGTTTTGAGAATCAAGTTTATCCTGATTATGTGTGTAAACTTAACAAAGCATTGTATGGTCTCAAGCAAGCCCCAAGAGCTTGGAATTTTAGGCTTGTTTCATTCTTGGACGACAAAGGATTTCAACCAAGCAAGGGAGATGCTTCACTCTTTTTTAAAAAGAGTAATTATGAGGTCATCTACCTACGTGTATATTTAGATGATATTATATTGACAAGAAATGATGCAGATGGTATGAAGAAGATCAAAGATCAGATGAGAGAAGAATTCAAGATAACTGATTTAGGATCACTTACCTACTTCCTAGGTTTGGAAGTTGTCTACAAAGATCATGGTTTATTTCTCACTCAAAGGAAGTATATCAAGGATATGTTAGCAAAATTCAAGATGGAGGATTGTAAAATTGCACGTAATCCAATGGAGGTCAACCATAAATTGAGCTCACATGAAGGTGAACTCATAAAGGACGGCACATCATATCAAAGCCTTGTGGGTAGTCTCAACTATGCCACATTGACAAGGGTAGATATATGCTATAATTTGAGTGTGCTAATGTTGGAATCAATATCACATGGTCCAACATTAGATTCTCTCTCTTTGGGTCTCTTGCAGAATTATACGGAATAGTATAATTTTTATATTTCATCTCGTCAACAAAACTACGTGGGTGGCTTGGTCCAGAGCTAACGTTGAAACTCAACTTCGGCTAACCTGGGTTCGATTTCCGTCATACGCATCACGAGGAGAAGTATTACAGCTTTCGTTTTATTAAGAGACACAACGGACAGCGCCGTTTTCGCGATAGTCTTTTGGTCACATGATTTTCTTCTTTTCGGAAAAAACGCCGACGGCGATTAGCTTTTGAAGATCGATGCTCAACGTTAGAGTTTGCTTTATTGATCGTATGCTTTTCTAAGAGTACTTCAAACCTATATAATAAGGCCCTTGGCTCCTTGTATAATCACTCACTAAAAGATCTAGAGCTTGGAGATCTTCTTGAAGACAGAGTGTTCTCACACTCTTGAAGGAGGTGAAGTTTTGGTGAAGGAGAGGCTACTCTCATTGCAGCAGAAAGTCTTCTACGAGGTGGTGGTAACTATCTTTTGTGAGTTAACTTTGTGGTTGATTTTCAATTTCGTTACACTATTTTGTTAGCTTCGTTGCTTCATTCTCTTCACACACACTTAGATTATTTCGACATAATCTAAATTTTGTATCATCATCTTCTTATTCTTCCGTTAGTGAGTGCACCACTTTATATGGTTGAGTAGTACTCCCATGTTGTAATTTGGACATCTATTATTTTTAGTGAAGTAAGCTGTTGGAAGCAGCCAGAGGCATAGAAGACGCGGAAGCATGTAAAGACGGAGCAGAGAGCCAGTCGAATATTTTTTCAAAGAATTATGTTTTCAAATACTTTCCAAAAACCTCCAACAGTGATTTTTATCACTAATGTAACATATGTAACATAGAAAAACCCTTTTCTTAATTTCTAGCTCCATTTTGTGCAAGCCGAGGAGTCCTCGAGCTTGAGGAGCTTAGGTAGAAAGTACGTATCAATTTTTGTTATTTTTAGACACCGTTTACCCTTCCAAATAGCATCTAGGACCTAAATTTTAACTATGCCGGTCACTAGATGTGAAACCGGTCAAAACTAGTCTAGAAACTATAAAAAGAGCTAGAGAGCTCATTTTTGGGGTTAGCTTGTTTGAGTAGAGAAGAGCTTAGAGCTATTTTGAGCTTGTAATAGTGTTCTTGAGTAATAGAGTTAATTTCTCACCTTCCATTGTGTCTTGCTTGTCTCTTCGTAGTGTGTGTGTATGTGTGTGTGCATCTTTGTGCTTCTCACCTTCACTCTCACTTCATCTCACATTCACGATCTTCATATCACTCCTATCTCTTCCGCGGATTGACAATTAAGGAGGTGAAGCTTCTTAACATGGTACTTACCATTGTGCTAGAGCAACACCAAATTTGGCGCCGTTGCCGGGGATCGAGTCTAGGACGAATGTGTGATGGTAAGAGTATAGCAAGAAGTGGCGTTGGAAGGTAAAAATTTCAGTTTTTGTTGTTGTTTTTACTTAGTTTTTAGTGTTTTTCACCCCCCCCACACTCCATCTTCATCACCGCATCATCATCTTCATCTCCAAAAAAATCAGAAAATTCACCATATCCATCCATTCTCCTCATTTCCCCTCATTTGTGCATGCGAGAGAGTGAGAGAGAGCTTTTGTGCTTGTGTGTACTTTTGTTTTCTTGAGTTTTCTTGCAGGTACAGAGCTCCAGTGCATCAGGAAAGCTTGGAAAAGGTAAAATTTTCAGTTTCTGTTAGAGATTGCCGACTGTGTCAGACCATCGTGATGGTCTGCCAAGTTCGGATTTTGAGGAAGGCGAGTTCACCACCGTGTAGGCGACCCTTGCGTGTATAGGAATCCATAGCCGCATCTGCAAAATTCTCATTTTGGTGGACCATCGCGACGGTCTCAGACCATCGCGATTGTGTCACACCATCGCGATAGGCTCACGCCATCGCGACGGCTCGACCGGACCATCGCGACGGTCTCACGCCATCGCCACGGTTCATTTGGACCATCGCGACACTTCGTGGACCATCGCGACTGTTCGGTTGACCCCACACCATCGCGATTGGCTCACGCCATCGCGCCGACGGTGCCACGTGGCAGGCTAGACCATGGTGACGGTTCACACTTCACGCCATCGCGACGACACCCTTACACCATCGCGACGGTTCACACTTCACGCCATCGTGACGATACCCCTCAGACCATCGCGACAACTCGAATTTTGGACCATCGCGATTGGCTCAAGTCATCGCGCCCTGACCATCGCGATTGGCTCATGCCATCGCATCTGTGACCATCGCGACGGTTCATTTTGGACCATCGCGATTGTCCACGTTGACCGTTGACTGACGCCATCGCGATTGTCCGCCTGATCGAGCCATCGCGATTGCTCACTTTTGGACCATCGCGACCGTGCACTTCACACCATCGCGATTGTTCACACTTCACGCCATCGCGACGGTCCCAGACCATCGTGATTGTCTCACGCCATCGCGATTGTGCACCCCCATCGCAAATTTTAGGGTTTCATTTTTTGGCCAATTTTGGGGCTATTTTTGGGAAATTTTTGGGTGATTATACTCATAGGAGACCCCTTAGCTCATATTTGGAGAAAAACCTGTTTACCCCCCAGGGCCTGAACGGTCATAACTTTTTCATCCGAAGTCCGTTTTTTGAGCTTAATAGCTCATTAGAAAGCTCTTGATGAGTACTACGTGACCTCAACTGTTTTTTTCTTAAAGGATACGTCTATTTTTAGATAAGCTATTTTGAGGTTGACCTAGTTTGGGACTAGAAAGCCAGGGGGCAAGCATTAGAAAGTTGGGCAAAAGGGAAGGGACTTAAAAGGTGTATATACTCAAGTGCTTGATCATCCAACTGTGAATTGGTCTAATATTGGATTTTTCTAGGTCTAGCAAGGGCAATCAAAGGCAACCAAAGCAAGGCAGTGAAGGGCATAAAGCTTGGGAAGTGTAGCTTCTTGGGCATCAGAGCAACCAGAAAAGCTGACTCGAGGTTGGAAAATTACTCAACCCCCTCAGTCAATTCTTAGCTTAGGATAAACGGTAGCATTGTGGATTCAACACGATAAAAATGCCTCAAGTTCAAGAGAATTAAATTTATCAAGTCCAAGACTAAAGATAAAGGTGTGTGACACGAAAACCTAAAGGAAAGAACATAAGTCTGACAGAACGAGAACTCAAAGTACCACGGAAAGTCGAATTCTTGACGCATACATTAAGACAAGAATCTAAAGAAATCTAAAAAGAATCAAGAAAGTAATAACAAAGAATCATTGATGATCTGAGCGTGTACTGAGTGTGCAAGGAAGAAAATTAATGAACCTTAGATCGGGCAAACATATAGGTAAGTCAGACCGACGAAGCCTTAGATCATCAAAGGCAAGTGTAAGAACTACTGCATGATCGTGGGCTCAACAATTGAACACTAGTTATCCCTACGAGAGCACAGGTACTAGTGATTCAGAAATGGCATTTAGCACAGATAGACCAGAAGGAGGGTCGAATGTAGCCTATTTAGAAAAACCAGAAGGACCCTATAGAACGCAACTAGAGTTTCTCCGAACCAACCGATTAGGTGCTCGCATCTATGAGGATGGTTTGCGAAGGAAAGTGGTGCAAATGCACAACCCCGATCAACCCATTGGATTGGAACATCCAATGGTGAAATTTGAGAGAGACGCGTACATAGACAAGGAAGGAACAATGTACATCTTAAGTACGCAGCCAAGCAATACCAACGAGTTTGGCGTGATTCAGCTAGAGACGGAAACTAAATCTCAAGGAAAAGAACCATTAGAAGAGCCTAGGACACCTAGAGGGAAATCTGTACTGACACGAGTACTAATCCCGGAATGGATCCCTCAGGACAACAGAAGCATAGAGTTGTTTGTAAATAAAGAAACTGATGAAGCCTTTTGGAGATACAAGACAGAACTACTTAGTGAGGTAGGTATCATCACGATATACGAGTTCAAGGACCCGGATACACCTGGAAAGGTTGTATACCTGGATGAGACTTCAGAAAGAGTCTTTTTGGTGCCTGACCACGCTAAAAACACATACACATGGAGAGGTGAATTGCTATTCCCTCCATCTAGAACGAACATGAATACAAGTCCACAAGGGGCAGGAACATCCTCAGCCCATGGAAATCAAAGAGAGAAAAATAAAGAAAGACCCGAAGTAAGCTTCACTCATCCCATAGGGAGAGATAGAACAACCACGGACACTAATAGACCGGATAGACAAAGAGATCATGGAATACAAGGTGGTAGAGATGATTTTCCTCTACCTAGACCACGGGAACACGCAAGAATATTGAGACCCACTCAATTAGTGAAATCCATGAAAAATTATTTTGATGGGACAGGAGATCCCTATGACCATGTCGCAGAATTCAAGCAAGTACTAAGAGCAGAACAAGTCGAAGACATGTTCACGCAGTACAATGCGTTTGGGCTAACGTTCAAGAATACCGCTTTAACTTGGTTCCAACCATTGCAACAAAGGCAATTTAGAGACATCCATCACTTTTTAGAGTCATTCATCACTGAATTCTCTAAAAGTGGGATTAGACATGACACGTCTTCGTTGATTCATAGCTTCAAAAAAACCCCTCAGGAAATAGTTAGACTGGCAGGACGTAGGTTTAGACAATATGTTGAACGATGTCCAATGCAAGAGCTACCCTCACAAGCCAAGCAAGTGTCATTGTTTCTAGATGGCTTGTTGAGCTCTAAAATACGCTCCTATGTGTACCTAAAAGAACCTAGAACGCTAGAGCAGTGTGTAAGAATTTGTATAGACATTGAGGACAACTTAGGAGATGAGTTGGAACTCTCAAAGGTCTATAAGGACTCAGACTGTTCATCTCTAGCTTCCACAAAATTGTCTAACTCGATAGAAGACCTAGCAGAAAAAGTGGCCCAGAAACTAGGAGTTTCTAGTAAACCTAGGGTGCTAATGAACAAGCGTTGTTACACCTGTGGTGGTGACCACATGGCAAATGTGTGCCCCAATGCACCACAAACACAAGTCAACCCTAGTGGCCAATACTGTACAATTGAGAGAAGATACACGAATCATACGGCTCAGGACTGCCCATACAACAAACAGACCGTGAGACAGAACTACCCGCAAGCATACGCGCAACCAGGTAGGTATCAAGGCCAATACAATGCTCAACCTTATTGCTATAGGCCTCCTCAAAACTACCCATACCAAGCTCAACAAAGACCTCAACCCGGCTTAGCTCAACAGCCACCCCCACCCGCGAATGTCATCTCAGTCAAATATGCGGCTGCAGAAGAGAACCTAAGTAGGGCCTTAGTGCCTTCTTCACCATTGATCACAGAAAGTGACCCGAATTCAAACAGTTTTGACTCTACTCATGTAGATAGTCCACCCGCATATTACACGGAGTCACCAGAACACGTGGAGACATATCATTACGATAGTCCACCAGTGGAACCTAGTTGGGAGCCAGACTATGCTAATGTGATGTACACAAACCCAAATCCACGGCCCCAAGTAAGACAACAGAGACCACAGGGCCCTAGAGGACCATGCTTTAGGTGCCAAGGAGATCACTTCATAAAGGATTGTCCACGTCCTCCAATAGCAGGGCAATCACAATACTATAACATCCAAGGCTTTTGTGCCAATTGTGGCAAAGAGCACATAATCAAAGATTGTCCTAAGAACCTTGTTAACGCTTCAAATGTGACACCGATCAACGTGATAGGTATTGTAAACAACGCAGATGGATCCAATCCTACCTACGTGCCTATCCAAGCTATAACAAGAGCCCAAGCGCTCTTACAGAACCAACAGCTTAATCAGGAGAAAGTAGCCGGAAGTAGTGAAGTTGTAGAATCTAGTGGCAAAAAGACAAAATCTTGGAAAGATTCTAGAGAGAGAATTAAGAGAAAATGGAGCAAAAAGATAACTGAGTTGGAAGGAAGTTTAAAAGAGTCGAGAGCCAAAATCCTGGAATTGACTTCACAGGAATTGAACCAAGAGAATCCAGCTCAGAAATCAGGATCAGTTTTAGCGGAACCCATACCAGAAAATCTAGACATGATGTTTCGTGCATATCAGGCTAGATTAAAAGAGGGACCTCAAGAAACTGAAATGAGTAAAAACTACCCTCGAGCTGATCTAGAAATTGAGAGAACTAAACTTTGCATGAAGATGGTAGAATTAGCACAAGCTTTGTTCGAAGCCTCTAGATATCTCAATTGGAATAACATGGCCAAACCGGAACTACACTTTCAAGGACTAATGGAGAGGCTAGAATGCTTGATAGAAAGCAAAGAGAAAAAGGATCAGCCTAGGAACCCTATTGTCCCAGAGACGCAGGAAAATAATGCACCATCCCTGTTTCAAGTACCCAATACAGAAAGTCAAGACGATGTGTCTTCCATACATAGGTACTCACATGAATTTTTGAGGGAAATCCAAGAAGAGAAGTGGAGAAAAGAACAAGGAACTCATCCTCCTATTCAAGAAATAGATGACTTGCAAGAGCGATTTCCCCAAGACATCCCCTCTATTTACGATGAGGTAGAGGAGGAACAACGGAGTGAACACACAACTTTTGAATCTAATTCTTTACAAGAATAACCTCAGTTCACAGGACCTTGGGAAGCAAAGTCTATTAGTATGAGAGCACCCACGATAATAGTGAGGAACGAAGAATCAGTAATCCCTAGAAACACGGAAGTGATCAGGAATACTAAAGTACAGTGTAATCTCACTCTAGAGGAGTTGTTAAAGGTAAAACCAGAATTGTGGAAACATGTAGCAAATCAATTCCCCGAGCTTGCTACTACTCCCTCACAAATAGGATCACAAAATAAGGTACCAGAGATACCTCTAGAAAAGATTGGAGATGTAAGCGAAGGAGAGGAAGGTAACACGTATCTTCCAATAACCCATCGGGGCTACACCACAAAAGCCATCTTAGATTCAGGAGCCGGAGTAGCCATAGCTACCACCGCTTTATGGAAACGCTGGGGTAAGCCAGCACTCAGACCTACCAGGATGAAGCTACAAATGGCTGACGGACACATAGAAAAACCATTAGGCTTACTAGAAGGCATATCTCTCACCACTTGTGGTGTAGAATTTGAGCATACTTTCACCATTTGTGATTTTAGTAAAAATCATGCTTATGAGATGATATTGGGACGACCATTCATGCGTCAGTTGCAAATTGTACAAGATTGGGGAACTAATTCTTTGTACTTGCAACATTTAGGAGTGACTACCAAAGTCAATCTTAAAGACTATTCACATAGAGATGTACCCCCAATACAATGGAATACCATCCATAAGACTCAAGTAGAAACAGAATCGATACATTCATTAGAGTCAGACCCTTCTTGGTTGCATGAGGATACTCATTTATGGATGTGTAAAGTTGCAAAACAAGAGGAAGAAAGATTAGAAGCAAGGACCTTAGGTGCAGAACAACATCCACGAACCCTTCAAGATCTAGCCTACGCACCTGTAGTATTCCCTGACGAAGAGTTTGAACCCCATGGTTGGGCAGAAATCCTAGCAACCATGGACGTAGCCATCAATGAAGAACAATGGACACCCCACTGTGACGAGGATGGCTATGACATTTCAGTTTTCACAATAGAGCCAATCATGTGCGATGCAATTTTAGAAGAGTGTGAACCGAACACTGATGCATTTGAGGACGCGAGTGATTTTGATTTAGAATCAATTATCATGGACTCACCCTTTGCATCAGAAGAAGAATATTTTTACGAAGTAGAAACTCACCCTCAGAAACAGGAAGAAGTTATGAATGATGTGAGAATAGCCACTGAAGTGACTAACAAGAGTGAAGGCAAGAAAAGAAAGAAGAAAGAAACCATGTCAGAAAAAGAAGAATCTTTGTTTGAAGTACCATGTCAGAAAAAGAAGAATCTTTGTTTGAAGACCACCAGTAGAGCATGCTACGTTATATCACATGTCTCTCACACTAGATTGGAGTGAACCTTTAGTGACATACTTGAGGACGAAGACCTTCCCTCAAGGAATGACCTTAGCATGACAATGCAGTCTAGAGCAGGAAGCTCAAGACTATTCACTTATTGGCGATAATCTATACAAAAGAGGACGAGATGGATATCTAAGACAATGTGTTCATGAAAGCGATTATCTGAACATACTAGAGACTGCACACCAAGGTGTTGCAGGAGGTCATTTTGGACCTGATAGGATAATCAAAGCCATCCTCTTTGCAGGATTATGGTGGCCCACTCTTCACATGGATGCTCATACCTATGTTAAGAGATGTGATGTGTGCCAAAGAACTCAGTTTCCTACTCGCAGAGATGAAATGCCATTGAAACCCATGATGGGTGGACGTGCATTTTCTAAGTGGGGTATAGACTTTGTAGGACCCATTAACCCCCCTGCAAAAGGTACGCATGCTGAATACATTATTGTTGCGACAGATTATCTTACGAAATGGGTAGAGGCAAAAGCCACAAAAAAGAGTGATGCACACACAACTACAAAATTCTTATTTGAGAATGTCTTTACAAGATATGGATTGCCTATAGAGTTAGTGAGCGATTGCGGGACTCACTTTCTAAACCAAGTCATTGAATATTTGTTACAGGATTTTATGGTGATTCACAAGAAATCCGCACCATATCATCCTCAGGCCAATGGTCAGGCTGAAAGCACTAATAAGATCCTTTGTAACGTACTGACAAAACTCGTGAACAACAAACGTTCAGATTGGGACAAACAGTTACACCACGTTGTTTGGGCATATCGAGTGACCTACAAGACCGTACTCAATGCAACTCCCTTTCAGATGATTTTTGGTCAGAATGTTGTGCTTCCTTTGGACTTCTTGATACCGACCCTTAAGGTTGCACAAGAACATCAGTGGACCGGGCATGAATTATGAGCGAGAATAATGGACTTGGAACGATTAGGAGAAACCAGGTTGAAAGCAGCAGCATGAATATATGCGGCAAAGAAGCAACAGAAAGCATATTTTGATGCACATGTGAAAGATAAAGGCCTAAAAGAAGGAGATTTAGTTCTAGTGTATACGCTGAAACAACACGCACGGAAATTAGAAAAGCGAGGTTATGGACCTATGATCATTAACAGACTCTCGACAAGTGGAGCAGTACAGTTAGCCACCTTAGAAGGAGATATAATGCCTAATTACATTAGTGGCTGTAGAGTCAAGTTATACCAAGAACCTCTTACCGAGGATATGCTTAGACAACTCACGTTGGCAAAGAAGCGTAAGGAGGAAGAAAATAGAATACGAGCTGAAGCTCAGGCAGAAGCCATAGAACGCATTAAGCGCATGAAGCTAAGAAGACAAGGACTAGGGAGAGAACATTATAACCATCTGGAAACTACACCCAGATATCCCATGGCCATGTGTCAAGTAAAGTCAACCACTCATTCTAGTATAGTGGACAGGAGACCATTCATTACAGTCAGGCTAGAGCACGACAACCCTTGCCAAGAGCTCAGGGCTTTAATTGACTCAGGTGCTGCGACTAGTGCGATTAGATGGTCCCACTATAAGGATTCAGGAATAGAAATGCGGCCAATTGAGGCATACCTCATAGGGCTAGGAGGCATTGAAACCCCTTGCATGGGTGAGGTGGACCTTCCTATCCTCATTAAGGATGTGACCATGACAGCGAAGCTACTAGTGTGCCATGATGATGACCTGATAGAACCCCTAATCCTTGGCCAAGATTGGCTATACGATCACTCAGTGGACCTAAATCTTAGACAAGGCTCCTTACAGATTGGAACCTTAGAGCAGAAGCGAGTGATACCGCTTGACTTCCCTAATGGCATTCCGACTGAGGATTGTAACCCTAGACCCCATGAAATTCATGCGACGGAAGATCAGAAGATCTTGGGTCAGATCAGTCACGTTACGTCTACACCAACCCACTCGGGTTTGGCTAGGGACAGTTGTCAATCAGAAGGACGACAGGAGATCTTCCCTGGGGCTTCCTGCAAACTAGAAGGGGCAGCTACCCAACCGCTAGGGCAGATGGACACAATCAGCGGTCAGGTGGGTTGCATCAGCGGACATACGGGTACAACACCCTGCGGTGCCCATCCTTCCAAACTTGCTGCGGACTGGCCTAGATTAAAGATAAATACCGAATCACTTCCTAATGGGCAGGTCACGCAAGTGTTGGATCTCCCTTCTTTTCCAAAGCAGAGCGTCCACTGGACCTCTCAAACCCAAACACGAAGGAGTCAACCACAACAGAGGAACCCAGACCGACGACACCACCAGACAAGGCAAAGAAAGCAGCAGTATCAACATCACAGAACAAGTGGCACGAGACAAATATGGGTGCCAAAAGGACAACAACCACAGGCTATTGGCAACATTGCAGACAAGAACAGTACAAAGTTTCAAAAGAAGCAGAGCCAGTATCCAAATCCCCCTCGATCTTCTGCCCCAAGTACAAATACTCGACAGATTTGGATCGCCAAGAAGTACCTAACGAATAGACCCACACCCACGCAAATTTGGGTACCCAAATTCAACACCCAAGCCATGTATTATACACCCCGCCGAAATCTCTTCACCCTTCAATAACACCACATACGATACCATCTTTTGTCCCTCAGAAGAAACACACCATCCGCTCAAAAACTCTTAGGAAATGGATACCGAAACGTATCCAGACGCCTTCTTGTACCCCCTTATCTAACAATTCTCCCACCCCGTTTAAACTCCACCCTTGTAATAATTCACCCTCAACCAAACCTTGTATAAATTCACACACCATAACCCCACATCACTCATAATAAAAGCTCATCAAGAAACGTATGCATAATCTGACCATGTAGGTGTCTAGAGACCTGCATTAGTTTTGCAAATAATCATTCCATTAACCACCTCACAACACCTGGCTACACAGGTTACACATCGGTTATGGAAAGGGATTGCGGTCTCACCTTAATGGGATCATAATTAATTTCCATACTAATGTGCTAATCTTTTGTAGCAGATCTTTTCCATTTGCTCGTCAGTCATCATGCAAACTGAAGCAGGACCATCAGAAGCTGGCCCAAGCACACCAATGGCCAATATTGGAGAATTACTAGCGGAATCTTATCCGACGATGCAACCTCCAGAGTTTCAAGGTTTTCCGGGACCCATGCCAATAGACGATCCTCCTAGAGGATATACTGAGAAGATTCATCATAACTCTCACTGGTTTCAGGGCCTAACAGGACCCTTAGCAGACGTTGATTTCATATTTGAGGCCAATTTGGCATTTGATCTTCGCACATGGGCCAAGTACCAGTTCTTTTCAAGAGAATTTGAAGGACTACAGAATACCCAAGATTTAACGCACGTTTGGGCACGAGCGGGATTTACAAAATATTTTAGTGACTCTCTGCCTAAACCCGATTTTTACAGATGCTTTTACCTAGTAACCACCTTGACAGCTTCAGAGAACAAGGATCTACCCAGAACATTCATGTTACCATCCTTGGTAAATGATCCTCCATTCAGAAGGTTTTATTTGTCTAAAGATTTAATTCGCGCAGCTCTCAAAATACATGGAACACACACTCCGACGGAGAGAGAACGGCTAGTTCCAGAGCCGATGAAACGTGGTGACGTAACTAAGTGGGAGGATATTTCAGCTATAACCCCTGAGCTCTCCAAGCCATTACGGATATGCATGCAGCATTTTGCTTTCCCTGCTCAGGATCGTTTTACCATGCCCCATAAAAGAATCTGGTTTGGATTATACTTAGCATGTACTGGACCTCAAACGGTTGATCTAGCTAGCTGGATAATTGATCAGCTCTATTTGGCACAACATAGGTGGGAGCGAAAGAAGGTCATCAATGGATGTTGTGCACTTACAAGGATTATATATATGTGTTTGGCATATGATTTACCCACAGAGCGTGCCATGACGAGTGAGGAATTGAAAGCATTCAAAGGGACCACTAAGAAGGCTAGAAAGTCTAGCAAAGGCAGAGCCGGAAAACGCATGAGAGGAACCATACCCTGCCTTCAGGTGCCAGAATCACCCTCACCACAACCATCTCCAGAGCAGTCACCGACCGCAGCCACTCCCACGGTACCACCAATTCGTATCCGGTTATCAAGACCAGTTACGCCAGAGAGCACCACCAGTACTGTTGCACCCCAAGCAGCCACAACCACAGAACCTATCACCACGGCAGGAGAACTTCGGACCACTATTGGTGCGGAAGCGTTCTCTTTTCCAATACCCCATTTAGAAGCAGAACAAGCAGCGCCATTGGATAGAACTTTTGATTTTGAAATGCCCGATGCATTCTCCAATGAGTTCCAGTTTTCAGAAGGACAATTGTTTTCTCAAGAATTTGAAAGGCCTAGCTACCCTACCACACCCAGGGATCCACCACAAGGACAGATTGTGTCTAGCTCTGATGATGAAAGAACAGCAACCGATGACGATGAAGGCAATGACGAAGCCAGCCAAGGCACCCACGAATCCCAAGAACATGAACAGACAGATGGCCAAGGACAACAAACAGACACACATGGTGATACAAGTACCCATGAAGATGAAACTTACGAAGCAGCACCTTACACACTGGCTATTAAGAAGTTGTATAGAACTATGGAGAAAGTTTGGGCACGCAAAAAGCTGACTGAGGAAGAGAGTCAAGCCATAATAGAACAGGAACTTGTCAGAGGCGGATTCGAAGACGCATACATCAAAGGATTCAGAGAGTTAGTCAAATCAGTAGGCTCCAACGAAGCCCTCAGGTACTTGCAAAGAAAGCCACTACCACAGTTTGACCCCCGCCGAGTATGACTACTTTCAAAGCCCGGCGAATACATTCGTGTACCAACAGGAGCACAGTCTTCAGAACAAGCCAGGGAGGCACGCCTCGTCCCCAAAAGTTTGTTGGCAGCAGAAACCATCCTTGTAGATTCCCCACCCCGCGCCACAACTGTACATACCTCAGTAGTCACTGAAGTACCGACAACCCCAACCGCTCCCCCATCTCCGCCCGTCCAGCCAGCCCCCCTGTAAATTACTCCTCAACCTTTACAAATCTCGTATTTACACCAACACAAGCACCCACAGTCACACCCATATTCACGGTCACCGCACTGGACACATCCAATGACATGGACATCTCACCACCCACTACACCATCACTCACTTCACTCACGACACAAACTTATTTAGGCACCTCACGATTTTCCACAATCACCACAGCATCCACCTTCCCACCCCCATTCCCCGTTCCCTTTGCATCTACACCCACTGCATCTTCATTTAGCACCCCATTAATACTATCACCCACTGTAGATAATGCATTTCCACAGATGTTCATGTGTATAACGCAAGTAAGAGATGAGTTCACATCTCTTGGCGATAATTACCAGCAGCTCCAGAGGACAACCAATGACTTACAGTCGCAGTTTAATCTATTGTCTATTGAGAATGCCTCACTGAACACCCGCTACCAAGAATTACGAGAGGCCTACCATAAATTAGAACTAGAAAGCGAAGAAAAGACCAAGGAAGCCACTACTGACCTAGATAACTTATTAAGAGCCCAGACAGTCCGCAATGCAACGCTAACACGAAACATGGGCTTACTTAGAAGACATCTAGCAACAGCAAAGGAGGAAAACCAGCGCCTACAGGATCAGAACCGAGAAAACTTAGAAGCAGCTCTTGACCACCCAGACCAACCTTTGAGTCCTAATCGGTTCAAAGCCATTCCCTCAGACTCGATGAGGATGCTGCTAGAAGATCATGTAAGATTGCTAGATGAATACGACCGCATGAACGAGGAGTTACAGAAACTCAAAGAAGATCACAAATTACTCCAGTTACGAGCACCGACACACCAAGACATACCAGCACCTGTGGACCCCTCTCCTGACATCTTAGAGGAACTCAACGCATTACGGGCCCAGGTATCACATCTTGAATCAAGGATTGCAGTATATGAAGCACCACCAAGGCCAGATTCCCCACCTGAGCTTCCAGCTGAGGAAGAAAGTGTCACCATCCCGGTGGAGGAAACGTTTGAAGAGGCGTACGAGCCACAACCCATCCCAGGCGGACGCGTCACGGCACGAAGGCCAGATGACTTACGAACTCCCGACCCCCGCGTGGATGAAGAATATTGAGGAACTTGGGACAACACACTCAGCTAGAGTAGAGACACAATTACATGCCATGGCGATGATAGAAGAAAGAATTTTACAGTCTCCATTCTTTGCTCATTTGGCCCCGCGACAATACATATCTGGGCACGAGCTACAGTATAAACCGTATTTTATGTTAATGGCCGAATACCAGTTAGCCATTGAGAAAGAGATAGGTAAGAAACCATCGCATGCGACTCAATTCGAGGAGGACGATCTACCACTTGATGCGCAGCAAGGAGAGATCTATCAACCAAAGTGGCGGAAAGATTTACTACAGAAGTATCCAGAAATGTTGAGTACATGGGTAAAGGAGCCTTTGCATTTGAAGTACAACCCGTGTTGGGGACCAGTACCACGACGCCGCTCCTAGACTGCCTTTGCTATTAAGGTACAAAACAATAAGCAGTGCCAGGACTGGTTGAATTACCCCTATTTTAAGCCACCCATTGAGTTACCAACTGTAGGCTACATGATGGCTACAATTTGCCACTGGCTCCCTAGATTAAAGCATATGGACGATATAGCGGCACATATGACTGTCAAAATCTTTGACATGATGCAAATGATTTTTAAAGTCTTCCGACGTGTCAAGGCACCTCATGTCAACACCCCGGGCTTTGAGCATGGCAATTTCGATCTGGTATATGATATGAGTACAACGCCATCGCTACGGGTGTGTTATGCCTCGCATTGCAGAATAAAGTACCTACCAGCGTGCTACAAGCAGACATTCGAAGAGATGTTCACAACCCGCTTCTGGGAATACCATTCAGAGGTATTCATAAGCAGGCCTACACATTTATTACACTTATTTGCCTGTGAACGAATGATCTATTCCACACACTATCAGCTTCCGCCACCGGAAGAACCGCAACCAATAGACTGGGAGAAACTTGAGGCCGACCTGGCCCAAGGCATTCGTATCTCCGAGCACACCCTCGCTCAAGACCTCCTACAGAACTATATCTGGCAGACCTTACAACAAGGTTCTGTCAGGGACGATAGAAGCGAGAGGGAGGGGGGTGTTGGAAGCAGCCAGAGGCATAGAAAACGCGGAAGCATGTAAAGATGGAGCAGAGAGCCAGTCGAATATTTTTTCAAAGAATTATGTTTTTAAATACTTTCCAAAAACCTCCAACAGTGATTTTTATCACTAATGTAACATATGTAACATAGAAAAACCCTTTTCTTAATTTCTAGCTCCATTTTGTGCAAGCCGAGGAGTCCTCGAGCTTGAGGAGCTTAGGTAGAATGTACGTATCAATTTTCGTTATTTTTAGACACCGTTTACCTTTCCAAATAGCATCTAGGACCTAATTTTTAACTATGCCGGTCACTAGATGTGAAACCGGTAAAAACTAGTCTAGAAACTATAAAAAGAGCTAGAGAGCTCATTTTTGGGGTTAGCTTGTTTGAGTAGAGAAGAGCTTAGAGCTATTTTGAGCTTGTAATAGTGTTCTTGAGTAATAGAGTTGATTTCTCACCTTCCATTGTGTCTTGCTTTTCTCTTCCAAGTGTGTGTGTATGTGTGTGTGCATCTTTGTGCTTCTCACCTTCACTCTCACTTCATCTCATATTCACGATCTTCATATCACTCCTATCTCTTCCGCGGATTGACAATTAAGGAGGTGAAGCTTCTTAACGTGGTACTTACCATTGTGCTAGAGCAACATAAGCATCCAGCTTACGTTCCCTATCCTTGTCTCAAGATCTCTTTCTTTCTCTATCTCACTTATCATCTTGTCAATTAAGTTGTGTATGCTCAAAAGGTTTTAGTATTGGAACGATCCTGGGGCCCCAAATTCCAACACTTGGTATAAGAGCTTTAACACTTGGTTTCAGAGCTACATAATTGACATACACACTTAAGATAAGATGAGTGAGATTAGAATTGAGATTGAAGACAAGTTGGATGGATCTTCTAATTATCCCATGTGGAGTTTCATGATGATGAACTTAGTGACAAAGGATTTATGGAGTATAGTCAATGGATCTTTAACAAGACCAAGACGAGAAGGCAAAGAAGGGTCTACAACAGCTTCAACAGGTACTGGAATTACTATTACAGAACCAACAGAAGAAGAGGTAACCACTTCGACATCCAGAGTCACTGCTAGGGCTTTACCTAGAGTTCCTCCTACTGAAGATCAGGCAAGATGGAATGCTAGAGATGCTTTAGCACTTTCATTCATAGCAATGAGTGTTAAAAAGCATATTCTACCACAGATCAGATCTTGCAGAAGTTCTAATCAAGTTTGGTTAAAGCTTGAGAATCTTTTTCAGAGCAGAAATCCTGCTAGAAAAGCTCACTTGAGGAGACAACTAGCAAATACAAGGATGAAAGCTGGTGAGTCAATACAAACCCACATTACAAGACTTGTTGACTTGAGGGATCAACTTCTAAATGTAGGAGTTGAGATATCAGATGAAGAAATGGTAAATACGCTGATTAATTCACTTCCTATTTCATATCGATCTTTCATAACCACTCTTACCCTTACCACAAGAGATAGAGAGGTTACATTTGAAGAGTTAGAGTTCTTGTTGCTTCAAGATGAAGATCAGTTGAAGGGAATGGAAGAGAATGAAGAAGCGCTTTCATCTTCATTAAAGGGTAAGAAGAAGAAGGATAAGAAGAAGGAAAAACAATCCAAAAAGGAAAGTAGATCCCTCTCACCTTCTACTTCAGATTCTGTATCTACATCTAAAGAGAATTCTTCTAAGAAGAAGGTAAAAATATGTTCTTTTTGCAAGAAACGTGGACATATTCAGTCAGAATGTTATAGAAGGATTGCAGCAGAAAAGAAAAAGGCATTAGGTAATGTTGCAGAAGATGATAAAAAAGGGAAATCTCAAGGTGATTCTTATGCCTGCATCACAATTGAGGAAGTAGCTTTCGATCAAGCAGCTTTACAAGTTCTTTCAGCAAGTCCTTGGATATTCGAGTCAGGTGCTACTAAGCATATGACAGGTTGCAGAGATGTATTTTCTTCTCTTTCCTATTCTTCAGGTAGAAGAGTTACTGTTGTAGATGGCAATGATCTAGATGTTGTGGGAATAGGTACAGTAACCCTAAAGTCAAGATAAGGTGGTAATTTTCAAATTTCAGATGTCCTTTATGTACCTGAAATGAAGATAAATCTGCTATCTATATCTGCATTTTTAAGTGATGGTTTTAAAGTTGTATTTGAGAAAGATCTTTGTAAGGTCTTATCACATAAAGAAGACAAGTGTCTTTTACAAGGTGAGCATAAAGGAGGGGTCTTTGTTTTGTCAAAAATCAGTCAGGCATATGCAGTCAAATCTCCGTCACCGGTGGAAGATATGAAGCTATGGCATGAAAGATTTGGACATATCAGTTTTGGAGCTCTCAAGAATATCAAAGACAGAGGTATGGTTGAGAGTTTACTCTCATTCAAGCTACCTGATGATTCAGATACATGTGAAGGTTGTCTTGAAGGTAAGATGCATAAACTACCTTTCAAGAAACATGGTCATATAACAGCTACCAGGAAATTGTAGATTATTCATTCAGATGTGAATGGACCTATGAAAGCAGACTCTATTCAGGGTTTCAGGTATTTTGTCCTATTTGTGGATGATTTTACAAGATACTCATGGATCTATGGTCTTAAGTCGAATTCAGAAGTCTTTCCTATGTTCAAGAAGTTTATAGCTATGGTTGAAAATGAAAGTCAGGAAACTGTCCAGATTCTAAGAAGTGATAGAGGTGGAGAATACTTGTCAAATGATTTCTAGACATTTCTCGATGAGAAAGGTATTACTCGACACCTTACTATTGCTTATACTCCTCAGCAAAACGGTGTTGCAGAAAGAAAGAATAGAGTGCTTGTTGAAATGATGCGGAGCATGATGGCGTCCAAGAGGCCTTCACCAAAATTCTGGTTTGATGCAGTACATACAACTAATCACATTTTAAACAGGTCATCTATAAAAGCTTTAAAGGTAATCACACCATATGAAGCTTATTATGGTAGAAAACCTAATGTGAGTTACTTCAAAGTGTTTGGATCACTTTCTTATGTACATGTTGAGAAAAAGGACCGAGGCAAATTAGATGTAAAGGCAAAGAAAGCTATTTTTATTGGATATCCTGTTGAAATTAAAGGATTCAGGTTTTATGTTCCAGAGATAGGTGAAGTTATTCTTTCACGTAATGCTTATATTGCTGAAGATAAGGTTTATGATAAAGAAGCAGAAATTCTGGAGTTCATTAGTGAAAATGACTATGGAATTTTTAGAAAGATTCTAGATGTACATGTTCAGCCATATCAGGAGGGAGTTAAAACTCAAATTCCTAGTATTCAAGAAAAATTTGAAGAAAGAGGAATTTCACAACCTTCTACAGACTCAGTTCCACAAGAAACTTTGATTCCAGAAATGGAAGAAGTTAAAGTTCCAGAAAGTCCTAGTACCTCGACAGGACAAGTTCCAGAACCTGTGGAAGCTGAAAGTTCAGAAAGAGTTTCACCACTATTCAAGGATACACCTACGTGGTTATATCAGACTTGGAAAGATAGTGGTATAAAGACTTTTACTGGAAGAACAAGGAGTCAGACTAGACAACAACAACAAGATCATGTAAGAACAAGAAGTCAAACTAGACAGCAAAGATCATGTAAGTTTTGCTGAAGACTTCGAGATTCATGATATTTTGGCACTTACGACTGTTGAAGATGAACCTGCGTGTGTTAAAGATGCACTTAAAATTCCTATTTGGAGAAAAGCTATGCAAGAAGAGATTGATTCTATTCATAAGAATCAAACTTGGCAGCTATGTGAGTTACCAGAAGGAAAGAAGGCTATAGGTGTAAAATGGATCTTCAAAATCAAAAGGAAAGCAGATGGTACTATTGATAGATACAAGGCCAGGTTGGTTGTCAAAGGATATGCACAACAAAAAGGTATTGATTATGATGAGACATTCGCTCCTACATCTAGGATGACTGTTATTAGGTCAATACTTGCTCTAGCAGCACATTTTGGTTGGCATATATACCAACTTGAGATTAAGACTGCTTTTCTAAATGGTGATTTACACGAGGATGTGTATATTCAGCAACCAGAAGGTTTTGAAGAGACAGCTAAAGAACACTTAGTGTGTAAGCTTATAAAAGCTTTGTATGGTTTAAAACAGGCACCTAGAGCATGGTATGAAAAGATACATACATATCTTTTATCCATTGGTTTCCATAACTCAGATACAGCTCCAACTCTTTATGTCAAAGTTGAAACATGTATGATGATTATAGCAATCATTTATGTGGATGATATTATAGTTACAGGTCCCAGAGATGAAGATTTGCAGATGTTCAAAGAAGAATTGAAGCAAACATTTGATGTGAATGATTTAGGCATTCTACATTATTATCTTGGGATTCAGTTTCTGTTTCAAGATGAGTGTATCTATATGACACAACAGAAGTACATTGAGAAACTTTTGGACAGGTTTCAGATGGGTGATTCTAAACCTATGCAAACACCTATGGATCAAAACATGTCTTTACAAATGGTAGCAGATGCAGAGCCATTTGATGCTACTCTATATAGTCAAGCAGTTGGTTGCTTGATATATCTTTGTAATACACGTCCTGATATACAGTTTGCAGTTTCTCAAGTATCAAGGTTCATGCAGAATCCGACAGTGTTACATTGGAAAGCAGTAAAGCGGATCTTTCGTTATTTGAAGGGAACTTCAAATTTTGCTATGGTATTTTCAAAATCTACACATTTGTTACTAAAAGGATTTTCAGATTTTGATTGGGAAGGTGATAGAGACACAAGAAGAAGTACTAGTGGATTTTTTTTTTTTATCTTGGAGATTGTCTTATCTCATGGTTTTCAAAGAGACAACCCACTATTGCCACTTCATCGTGTGAAGTTGAATATTGTGCAGCATTTACAGCTACTCTAGAGTCAGTATGGTTGCAGAAGATTTTCAGATATCTTGATGTAAGAGTACATCAACCCATTCAGATATTTTCAGATAGCCAGAGTGCTATAGCTATAGCTAAGAATCCAATGCATCATGCAAGGACAAAGCATATAGAGGTACACTACCACTATATTCGAGAGCAGATAGCTAAGAAGCACATTGAGCTAGTTTATGTTCCTTCTAGTGCGAATGTTGCAAATATATTTACCAAAGCATTGACTAGAGATAGTCATGAGAAGATTTGCAGGTTACTGAAGCTTGTACCAATATGACATTGAAGGAGGGATTGTTGGAATCAATATCACATGGTCCAACATTAGATGCTCTCTCTTTGGGTCTCTTGCAGAATTATACGGAACAGTATAGTTTTTATATTTGTTTTCTTCAACTAAACCACGTGGGTGGCTTGGTCTAGAGCAAACGTGGAAACTCAACTTCAGCCAACTCGGGTTCAAATCCCGTTAGACGCATCACAAGGAGAAGTATTATAGCTTTCGTTTTATTAAGAGACACAACGGACAACGCCGTTTTCACGATAGTCTTTTGGTCACATGATTTTCTTCTTTTCGGAAAAAACGCCGACGGCGATTAGCTTTTGAAGATCGATGCTCAACGTTAGAGTTTGCTTTATTGATCGTATGCTTTTCTAAGAGTACTTCAAACCTATATAATAAGGTCCTTGGCTCCTTGTATAATCACTCACTAAAAGATCTAGAGCTTGGACATCTTCTTGAAGACAGAGTGTTCTCACACTCTTGAAGGAGGTGAAGTTTTGGTGAAGGAGAGGCTACTCTCATTGCAGTAGGAAGTCTTCTACGAGGTGGTGGTAACTATCTTTTGTGAGTTAACCTTGTGGTTGATTTACAATTTTGTTACACTATTTTGTTAGCTTCGTTGCTTCATTCTCTTCACACACACTTAGATTATTTCGACATAATCTAAATTTTGTATCATCATCTTCTTATTCTTCCATTAGTGAGTGCACCACTTTATATGGTTGAGTAGTACTCCCATGTTGTAATTTGGACATCTATTATTTTTAGTGAAGTAAGCATCCAGCTTACGTTCCCTATCCTTGTCTCAAGATCTCTTTCTTTCTCTATCTCACTTATCATCTTGTCAATTAAGTTGTGTATGCTCAAAAGGTTTTAGTATTGGAACGATCCTGGGGCCCCAAATTCCAACACTTGGTATCAGAGCTTTAACAACTAAGTCAATTCATGCACACACCAAGGAAACCACACATGGATGCTGCTAAGAGGATACTCAAAAATCTCAAAGGAACCATAAATGAAGGAATTTATTATCTGTATGTATCTGATTTAGGGTTGAAGCTATTTTCTGATGCAGATTGGGCTGGGTCCAAGGAAGATAGAAGGAGCACTTTAGGTTATCTTACCTTTGTAGGTTCAAAGCTTATTTCATGGTCATCCAAGAAGCAACCCACATTTGGTCTCTCTTCTACTGAAGCTGAATATAGAGGTCTTGCCATAGCTACACAAGAAGCTATGTGGATGAAGGCATTATTCAAAGATCTTGGATTGGAGTTTGGAACTCCAACTATTGTTGGTGACAACATGAGTTCTATTCATTTAGCTGCTAACCCTATTTCTCATGCAAGGACTAAACACATTGAAGTTGAGTATCACTATGTAAGAGAAAAGGTTCTAAGCAAAGAGATTTAGATATCATATGTGTCCACTCATCAACAATGTGCAGATATTTTGACCAAAGCATTGGATGGTACAAAACTTTGCAACTTCAAGGCTATGATTGGATTGCAGGTTATTCTTGAAGATTGAAGACCTCAAGCATACTTGGCTTGAGGGGGACTTGTTGGAACAAATCCATTACAAGCCTAAGTATCGGCATGAGTTTCTAAGAGAAGATAATGTATGGAAATCTAAGAGTTCACTTGTGAACTCAGCCTTGTAATTGTTGGATCATTTACTTGATGTAAAAGTAAAAGGAATCAAAAGCGGTTGAGTCCACTTGATAAGAATAGAGAGAAAAGCCACAAATTCTTGATTTGGAGGTTGGAGAATCAATCAATCTCTAAAAAGTAGGAAACTACTTTTAGGTGAGCAAGATTCAAATTCAAATCTTGGCTCCAAAACTCTTTATATATACATGGCAATTTAGTCGCACTTTTAGAGGTGTCCATAAGCTGAGCTATATGCTATATCAAGTGTGGATACAAGAAACACACATGTATTTGTAAGTTCATTGTATTCTACAATCAATATACATTCATATTTAGGATCATAGAAGTTTATATCTTCATGGTTGTGTGAGTCTACTCTTCACTATTATGCTTCTCATATTTTTTTAGTCAAATTGCAGAGATCATTTCTCTCAGTGTGGTGCATCAATTTCAATGATTTAACTTGCTAAAGTTTTCTTTTAGAGTCTATTATATTCTCAAAAAATTTTGTTGCTATTGAAATTCTCAATCTTGATTTATGTTTAGTTGAAGTCAACCCTATCTGTTCATATTCACTTCTTTGTAGATTTTTGATTTTTTTCAATCAACTTGTCAGAGCTAGTTCTCCACGTGTACTTTATCAAAGTGCATGATTGAAATCTTGTTGGATTCACTATACTATCTAATATCAGCATACAAAATTTCATAATCATTGAATATTTGAACCTTGAGTTATGATCATTTTTCCGCTCATTGGTCTAAGTACTATTGCAGCCCGTGAAAATCGAGATGATGTAATAACTTGTTAAACTTCATTCTCATTGTGTGATTCACTATTTTTTATCGGATTTCTCTTTAAAGTTAGCTCTCTAAGCTAATTAGAGTTCCCCAAAAGGAATTAAGCTAATTGCTGCTATGTTCAAAGAATTATTCAAAACACTAGACAGGTGTATGAATCAAAATAGGAAGTTTTTCACCTCTGAATTAATTCCAGCTCATCTGTTTTGATCTATCTTTTTGAGATTGATCTTCCAAGGTACATAGGGTGTCTTATCCATTGAAAATCTAAAAGGTCCCACCACATACTCTAGGAGTTCATTTGGCTAGTGTAGATCAAGGATTTTGCAGCACCACTTCATCTTCATATCTATCCATCTCTTCACAAGAATGACAACAACTAGCTTGCTATCCCATTTATGGGCACCTCAAAACCTGGTGGTTGAGATACATATACCTCCTCCTTGAGGTGATCATTCAGAAACGTAGATTTGACATCCATCTAAAAATAGGCCAAGCCTTTTGTGAATTTACTGCAAGTACCGTCTGAATAGTTGTCATGCATGTTGTTGGTGCAAATTTTTCTTGAACATCAAATACTTCGATTTGTCAAAAAACATGTGCAAATAATCTTGCCTTATACTTTTCTAATGTGCCATCTGCTTTATACTTAGCTCTCCAAATCCATTTAGTACATATCACCTTCTTTGGCAGCAACTCGACTAGATCCCATGTATCATTTTTTAGTATGCTATAGTACTCAGACTACATTGCCGCTCTCCAACCTAGATCATCAAGGGCTTCTTCAATGGTGGTAGGTTCCTTTATCCAGCCCATGATATCTACCATTAGAGGCATGTTAACAATGTGTTCTAAGGATCTTCTTTGCTCCTCTATTCTCTTTGATCTTCGTAATCCATCCAAGGATGATTCTAGTACATCTACATGTGGATTGCGATCATCAAACAGCTATTGTGCCCACTTTGGTAGTGGCTTATGCTGTGCAACTACAATTGGTTGGATTTTTACTGAGGAAATTTCACCATCAGATATTTCCTCCTCCTGAACTTTAACCTTTCTTTTGATAGGCACAAGGTTAGATATTTTTTCATTTGATGAGATAATAGAGATATCTTTATCTTCTACTAAGTGTGGTGGTTCATCAAACACCACATCTCGACTGGCAAAAATCTTCCTTGCCTCAGGATCCCTCAACCTAAATGCTTTAGAATCGTCACTATATCCTAGGAAGACACACTTTTTTCTTTTTGAATTTAACTTTGATCTTGTTGAATTAGGAATATTGAAAGAACTTGGAGAAGCTTGTAGAAGGTAGAAAAAACTTTTCGAAGCGATGAAGTTTGGTCTAGCCACATGGCACAAGACCAGCCCTTGAGCTTATGGAGACTCAAATAGACCTTATAAGCATTTGATAAGTGCAAAGAAACACACTATGTACTTTGGAGAATCAACGAGAATGAGTCGATACAAAACAGATAGGTTCGCGGGTCGACTAGCTCAAAAAACTTACTATCTATGGAAGAGACAATGAACTTCAAATGCCTATAGCCACCACCGTGATTACAATTAGAAAAATTTCTTTTATGGGAGTGATACACATAGGGTTGAGCGTATAGAATGCACAAAATTATAAGGAATAAGCAAAATAAGCTATAGGAATGAATGAGATATTGACCGGTGGTACTTCCTATTTTTCAGGAATATGTAGAGATTGACCCCGAGATAGAAAAAGTCCGATTACTCCCAATCTACTAAATCAAATGCTACGCAAATTAATAGGCATAAACTAGACACTAATACATTTTGAATGAGATATCTTGCAATCAATTTGGTGATCTGGAGAGAGAGCCACGACCTTCACAAGATTATTGTTCATGAAGAAGATGATGCAGAGAATTGAAGGAGCAAGACAATGATGGTCACAAGTGTATGTATATTGCTTCCATGTAATGTACCAGTGATTTCAAGTCTTTATATAGACTCTAGGAGTGTTCCACGAATTCTACAAGTGAAGTTTAAAATTCAAATGAAGGTGGGAATGGTTGTTGAAGGGAATCAATTCACTTTCCTACAATCGAGGAAAAGTGAAGATCTAGTTTGATCTACTTTTAGGTGATTGATTGCTTGATTGAATGCAACTTCAACCACCACAAATTCGTAGGATTTTGTCTTTATCTTTCTACCTTTACATGTGTAAAGCTCAAGGCTTTTACAACAGTAAATGAACCATCAAAAATCTCTCAAGAAAATACAATAAATGAGCATAAGAAAAAGAACTCTCCAACGGATATTCTTTCAATGCTATAGCCTTTGATGTAGATCAAATCCACCTCAAGCATAGTGTAAACTTGATGTTCCAACAGCTCCCCCTCAAGCTAAAGTATGCTTGATTCTTCATTCTCTGATAGGTTGAATACCTACCATAGATTTGAATCTACAAAGCTTTATTCCATCAAGTGCCTTTTTCATCATATTTGCTACTTGCTTTTCAATTGGAACAAAAGAAATATCAATCTCCTTTGCTATGAGCTTCTCCTTGATGAAGTGGTAATGGACTTATATGTGCTTGGTTCTTGCATGGAAAATAGGATTTTCCGCCAGATGCATGGAACATACATTATCTCCAAATATGTGAGGTTTGGAACTCACAAGTCCCAAATCTGTATAAAATGCTTTTAACCATATTGCCTCATGATTTGCTATGGTCAAGCCTATGTTTCTTCTTAGAACACCAAGAGATAAACTTATCTCCCAAATAACACAAGTATCCATATGTTGATCTCCTATCATCAGGATTAGGTGCCCAATCTATATCACTATATATATTGATGTTTGTATCTAATGTAAAACCATAATACAAACCTTTCTTGAGTGTAGCCTTGTTGTACCTCTATCATGCCTACTTAATGTAGCATAGACTAGACTACCAACCAAACTTTGATACAACTTCATATCCTTGAATTCTTCTCCTCCATATCTACTGAATTTGTAATTCACCTCCATTGGAGTAGGTGCTACCCTGCAATCTTCCATTTTAAACTTGACCAACAAGTTCTCCAAATACCTTTCTTGAGTTACATATACTCCATGTTGAGTATATGAAACTTCCATGCCCAAGAAATATGACAAGTCTCCCAAGTCACTAATCTTGAACTTTTTTTCCATTTTCTTCTTGAGGCTTTGTATACCCTTCTCATCTGTACCTATAAGGATTATTTCATCAACATATATGCACATATGTATGAACCCATCATCATTTGCTTTAACAAGCAAGCTACTATCAGCTTTAGATACTTGGAAACAAAGTTCCTTCAAGAACTTGAGAAGTCTATAATTCCATGCCCTTGGAGCTTGTTTCAAACCATACAAAGTTCTCTTGATCTTACATACATATTTTGAATACCTTTTATCTTTGAATCCTTGTGGTTGCTCCATGAAAACATCATCTGAAATATAACATTTAAGAAAAGCATTCTTCACATCTAATTGACATAATCTCTAGCCTTTACATGCAGAAATGGCTATGAGTGTCTTGATGGTTGTCATCTTTGCCACAGGACTATAGGTCTCATCATAATCTATACCATATGTCTGAGCATACCTTTCACAACAAGTCTAGCTTTATACCTAGACACACTTCCATCTGCAAACCTCTTTGTCTTATAGACCCATTTGCAACCAATGATCTTTTGACTATTTGGTTTAGGAATCAAATCCCATGTCTCATTCTCCATCAATGCATCATACTCTTCCTCCATAGCTTTCTCCCAATTTTCCTTACCTTTTGCCTCTTCATATGTAGAAGGGTCTTCATCTGCTTTCACCATGTAAGCATAATCTTTAATAGTAAAAAAAGAAGTGTCATAGCTTTACCTTATATGTTGCCATTTGTGTCTTGATGACCTTCTAAGTTCTCCACTTCTTGAAGTTTTTGGTTCATCACATTCTGGATCAAACCTTGGCACTTGTTCAACTTCAACTTGTACTTCATTGCTCTCTTCTTTATCAAATATCTGAACCTTTGATTTACCTTTCTTTTGATTCAAAACTTCTCCATTACCTGCATGATTATTGATTTTACCTGCATACCAAGTACCTTGCTCATCAAATGTAGCATCCTTTGATACAAGGAATTGTTTTGTGGATGGACTCCACAACCTATAACCCATTTGCTTATCATCATATCCAATGAACAATAATCTCACCGTAATTGTACCAGAATGTTATCAGAATCAACTGCAATTATGTTTGTAGTTACTTCAAATGTGTGTGCATGAAGTAAGGAAGTAATACCTGAACTTCCTTCAGTGAATGAACTCTATCTGAAGTTTGAGAGAAAACTTCATTAGTTATGGATGTCTTTACTGTCAGACAGAGTATTGTCTGTACATATTCCGTTTCACAAAACTCTTTTGATCAATTTGTAGTTGAGACTACTAACTCCAAGATGAGCTATTAGTTATGTAAAACTTTACACTATACTACAAGATCTAACTTGTAGAAGTACTGTAAAATGTGCGCTTGGAAACTATAACTGTTAACTAACTTTCATAGTAACATGAAATCAATTAGATTTCTTCACACAAGATCATATTTGGTAATCCTCTTACGGTTTGTTTCTCCACCGTCATTTTGATTCCTTTCTCATTAAAATGTCCTAACCTCTTATGCCAGAGGCCCAATTCTGTAAACACTTCATCACCATGTGTGATCAAGGCTTGACCAACATTCCCTTGTACTTTAAGAGTAAAGAGTCTACCTTCCTTTTTACCATCGACAATTTGATTGTATCCATTCTCTAGATCTTCAACAAATACTCCTTCATTTGTAAACATGACTTGCAAACCTTTTTCTACTATCTGTCCCACGTTGATCAGATTCTTCAGGAGATTGTTGGAACATACAAAACATTTGTTAGTAGGTCAGCTCCATTCTTACACTTTACCTTTCCAATTGACCTCACATTATGTTTTGTATTATCACTTGTTTGTACTGTATGATTTGAAATACCTCCTTCCAATTCTGATAACAATTCTATATTTCCTCACAAATGATTTGAACAACCAGAGTCAATATAGAATACCTTGAGATCTTCATTCTCTGACACACTTATCGAATTCATCATCAATGTTGTATAATTGTCATTTTGTGTATCATTTGCATAGTTGTAGTAGGTAGTGTTGTGAGACTTATTCTGTCCCCAACTTCTTGCTCCACCTCCACCATATCCGCCTCTTTGGCTTTGTCTACCTCTTTGATATCTTCTGCTTCGGCCTCTGCTATTCTGATTTTGACTCGATCCTTGAGAATTATGCCAGCAATCATGAGCCAAATGATTGCTTAATCATTAGATCCAACAAGCCTTCTTGTTGTTATTCTGATTACCTCTTCCTTTTGTATTACCTCTACTTTTACTTCTAGCATTACCTCTTCCTCTTGCATAATTTCCTTGAGAAGTCATCTCTTCTTCATCCTTTTCCGCGTTTTCCAGACCTCTAATATGTGGTAGTAGATGATCTGTAATGGTATTGTAAATATAAGCTCTTGCCGTTGCATCTTTCTTCTACCACAACTTGAAGGCTTCTAAATCTTCTTTCTTTGGTTGACTGTCGTCTCCAAAAGTCGGTTTCTTTTCTTCTCCTGTTACATATATCATTAAGTCCTTACTCATAAGTAAGGCTTCCATTCGCATTACCCATGCGGGATAATTATCTCTATTCAGTTTGTCAATAGAAATGTGATCTGCCATAGTCTTCTTGTTTCTGTTGCTGTCGGTGAGTATAACTTTAAATGTTTTTACCTTTCATAAAGCTTTACCCTTGAGAATGACTTCAGAATGCTTCTCTGATGCCGTTTGTTGTTGATCACCTCAACTTTCACCTTTCCACCAAAGAATTCTTCAACTTCTCTTGTATCTGCAGTTTCGTTTACTCTTGAGGACCTTTCTGCTATGATACCACTTGTTAACGCGGCAAGAGCTTGAAATTAAGCTACGGAATTTGCCACGCCACAAGAACTAAGCTAAAGTGATAAAAGAACACCTCTATAATCATGAGTAGCTTAACAATCTTTCTAAAACTAAAAACTTCATTACTATGTTTAGTGAAATCTGAAAATTCAAGTTATAGAAAACTTTACCTTTTCTTCAGGCTTCACTTCTGATCTGATTTACTTTGATCTTTACAATTCTTCGTTTGCTTATTGTTAGATATTCTTTCTACCACTTAGATGTATCAAAACTGTGTTTTGAACTCACCAGAATATCACCGGAACTTCATCGGACTGTTACCAGACTGTCACCCTAATCTCATCGTAATTGTACTGGAATGTTACCAAAATCAATTGCAATTATGTTTGTAGTTACTTCAAATGTGTGTGCATGAAGTAAGGAAGTAATACCTGAACTTCTTTCAGTGAATGAACTCTAACTGAAGTTTGAGAGAAAACTTCATAAGTTCTAGATGTCTTTACTGTCAGACACAGTATTGTGCGTACATCTTCCGTTTCACAAAACTCTTTTGATCAATTTGTAGTTGAGACTACTAGCTCCAAGATGAGCTATCACTTATGTAAAACTTTACACTATACTGCAAGATCTAACTTGTAGAAGTACTTTTCATAGTAACATGAAATCACTTACATTTCTTCACACAAGAAGAATGCACTCAATCTTTCCACATAAACATGTGTTTTCTATTAGAGAAGATGTGTACAAAATGGTTTGCCCTTCCTTTGCTCATAGCCATGGAAAAATCTCCTATGCTGAGTAGTTATTCCTTACCATCTCTCATACAGATGAATACCCAACAATTCAGGTTTTACTATTCATCTCTACATATGTGCACTTTCTAAGCCTCTCACTCTGGCTATCTCTAGCTCCTCTTCGAGCTTTCTACTATATCTATTATTATGATCTTCTAACTCATTTATATACATATTTGTTCCGAGATTCAAAACTTGCAATTCTGGAAGTTTCTATGAACTCTATTACAGTCGTGAATTTGTCCTTTCACTAAGGCTTGATTTTCTGACTACATTGTTTTTGCTTCTTTTCGTCTTTCTTCATCCTTCATATGTCTTCATGTCTTTATGTCTAATTAGTGAGTGATTCTTCAACACACATGATAATGTTTAAATGTATTGAATACCTCTTATTTATCTTTGATCACAATATAGTGATCCACTTGGTAGCATCATCAACATAAATCACATAATATCTTGAACCATTTATACTAGAATCCTTTGATGGTCCCCACACATCTGTGTGTACCAATTCAAGCTTCTTTGAATACATAAATCCATGCTTATTGTATGATTGCTTATGAGCCTTACCTAATCGACATGCCTCACATCTGAATCTCATATGTTGACCTGTGACATTAGGCAATCCAAGCACTGAACCATTGTTAATCATATCCTTAATACCTCTTTCATTGAAATGTCCAAGCCTTTTATACCAAAGATCTAACTCAGAGATCTTATGTCCTCCATAAGTGAACAAGGCATGACCAACATTACCTTGAATCTTCCATGTGAAGAGTCTTCCTTCTTTCTTTCCTGAAACAATTTGTTTATACCCATTGCTAGGGTCTTCCACAAAAACTCCATCATTAGTGAACCTTAGTTCATAACCTTTTTCAACAATTTCCCCTACACTTATCAGATTCTTTGGAATTGTAGGAACATACAAGACCTTACTGAGAAGAGTACTTCCATCCTTGGCCTTCATTGATCCAATTTACTTCAAATTGTGTTTTGTATTATCACCTATTTGAACTACATGATTAGTTACCTTATTCTCCAAATCAATCATCAAAGCTATGTTACCACTTAGGTGATTGCTACACCTTGAGTCAATGTAGAAGACTCTTTGGTCTTCACTTTTTCTTTCACAAGTTGCATTCATGGTTAAGGTTGAATCTTCTTTCTGATCTGAAGCATAATTGTAGTAGGTATCGTTGTAGGATTGACTTTGGAATCCTCTACCTACATTTCTTCCAAAGTAACCTCTACTACCTCTACCTCTAAAATTACCTCTTTGGTTTCTACCACCTCTTCCACTTGAATTAAAGTTCTGATCATATCGTCCATTATTGATTATTATGCCACCAATCATGAGCTAAATGATTTGTCTTACCACAAGTCCAGCAAGCTTTGCCTCCATCTTTATTGATTCTACCTCTTCCTCTACCTTTGCCACCTCCTCTTCCTCTTAGGAAGTTGGCTTGGCTAGTTGTTCCTTCTTCTTCATTTAATTGTTGCTTGCCTTTTCTATTCTTCTTCTTATCCTTTGAATACATTGCTTGACCTGCACTCTTATCACCATCACCTTGGACATCCTGCTCAAAAGTTAGCATGTGTCCTAGCAACTGATTTAAATAAGGAGTGAAATGATATAGTGACAATTCAGTAGACAAAATGACTGGCTTCCATTTCTCATCTCCTCTCAAACCTGTGAGGATTTGCCTTACCAATTTATCCTCCTCAATATCTTCATCAACTACTCCTAATGCATCTGCAATATCCTTCATCCTTGCTACATAATTAGAAATGGATTGGAGGCTTTCTTCTTAAATGTAGTGAACTCTGCCCATAAGGATGACTTCCTTGACTTTTTGGTATTTTGGAAATGCTCCTCCAAAGCATTCCATATGTCACTTGCACTTTCAAGTCCTCTAATATGAGGCATCAAGTAGTCATTAACTCCCATGCAAATAATGCTCCTTGTTTGAGCATCCTTCTTCATCCAAATCTTCAAATATGAGAGTCCATCCCTAGTTGGAACACTAGGATCTCTGAATTGTGGTTTTTCTTCTTCACTTGTGATGTAACCTATCAGGTCTTTGCTCATGAGATAAGAGTCCATCCTCATTGACCAATCTGGTTAGTTTTCTCTATCCAATTTCTATATCTGAAGAGAATCTCCCATCCTTTCTTCACCTGTGTATTAAATTCTTCAAGATTTATGAGGAATATGTGTATCTTTACTTTGAATGAAGTTTCTTCTGATCTTATTGATAGCTTTAGGCCTCCTTCTCAATCTTTCCCTTTAAGCTTTCACCTTTGGACCTTCAAATGTTGATTTCTGTATGACTACAACAGTCGGGGTCCTCCTTTCTTCTATTTTGATGATTCCTGCTCTCATACCACTGATGGAGAGTGTCAATCTTCAAAAAAACAAGGTATCCTTGATGTTAGAATACTTGTATATCAAGAATAACTCAAAATTTTGATCAATTTGGAGGATCAATTCCAAACTATCAAAATTTGCACTAACTGTGAAGAGAGTCACTACTCAAAAACATATGATGCACTTAACTCATTAATGGACTGACCAAATGTATAAAGTTTCTGATGAAACTTTGTACAAGGTGTTGCCTAATGATTTACACCTTCTCCAAGTTAAAACATCTCAAAAGATTCACTAGGTCTTGAGAAATGATCCAAACAATCCACCTCTATCTAAAACTATACTTTTCTATAGTCGACTTTTGACACCTATAAATTTTAATGCATAGTTCTCTCAACTAAAAGCATTTTATTCAAATGCTCTTAGCCATAGATTTGTTACCTTCCAAATTAAAGAATGATTGCTTGCTTGCTCAAACTTTACACTGTGGAAGGAGAACTAACAAAAACATTAGCATCCAATTTGCACGTGTTGCAAACTTCACTTCTTCACATTTACACATGTAAATGTTACTACTCTCAATTCTCTTAGCTTGATCACAATTAGGATCTGAACACTTGTACAAAGGTAAATCATCTATAGAATTAGACTTGTACAAAAGCATTTCAAAAAAGATTAAACAGAGAAGGAGTACTGAGCAAAAGATCGGGTGCAATTTTTTCTTCTTCTCTGAAAAATCCTACATATGAATGATGAGAGAGATCTTCCTCACTTCTAAAGTGTCTAATGACTCTTAGCTCTTCTAATTTGTCTCATCTCTTACTCTCTCATACTTGCCCTAACTTTCTACTTGTATATGTAGGCATATATGTACAAACACATGACCATAACAAAAGGTATAAGTGAGCTAACTACAAGTTTAATGTAGATATGTATACAAGTCTTCATTTCTTGAATGTGCACTATCTTAAAGCTTCATAAGCTAATCTTTTCTTCAATCTTTGACTTCAATCCTTGATCCAAAGCATCAATGGATGGTTGTCATGCACCAACATGCACTTGGTCCAATAAACAAGTAGGTAACTCTTACATTGCTGCTAGAGTTGATAGGTGCCAATATTCCCTTTATGCAGGATTGTTGGGATATCAATGCTAATTTGGACCATTCCCTCCTTATGACTCACCACAAGTTGTTGCTCTTCACCTTCAAGAAAGGTTACCCTTCATTCATATCTGTCTAGACTCATATTAGTTGTAATCAGCTTAATCTACCTAGCATTATGGCCTAGACTAAGAGTATCATCACTCACCCTTTTAGCCTTGTCAAATCCTTGTGTAAAGCTTAGGAGAATTCTTTCAGAGAGATCCACCCGTTATTCACTCACTTTAAGAAGAAATCCAAGGATATTAGAGCCAAAAGAAGAATATCCCTTGTTGATAGGTTGAGCACCCTAGATCTTAACTCTTAAGATTACCATGGTCTTTCTTTGAGATTCTGCAAAGAGAGGTATCGAGAAGCTAGCTACATTCTTGCCTTTTCTAAAGAATTTTGGAGTGAGAAGTTGGATACAAACAACAAACATATGTTCTCTTTGATAAAAAAACATAAAGCTATGGATTACATCCCTCCTATAAAAAAGAAGGAAGGTGGGCATACTATTAAGATTGAGGAGTCCTTACAAGAGGTCAAAAGCTTCTTTATGGATGTTTGATGGTTTACCTAATGAGTTTTTTATGATGCTGAATGAATTTCTCACTCAATAGATTCTTTTAATTTGGGAAGAGATTTCTATTAAAGGATATCTCCCTTCTCACATTAACATTGGGGTGATTAGACTTATCCACAAGAGAGGTAACAAGGATGATCTCAACAACTGGAGACACATCACCTGTTTGAACACCATTTATAAAATTTTTGCCTCTACCATTGCAAGAAGATTAAGTCCTTTGATGAAATTCTTTATATTGCATGAACAAAAGGGATTGATTGAAGGCAGGTACATTCATGATGCTATCATCTCCTTGTGGAAAGGTATGGATTATGCTAAGGAAAGTGGTCAAGATTACTACTTTCTCAAAATAGATTTTGATAAGGCTTATGATAGAATTAAATGGGATTTCATTCTTGAGTCCTTGCATGACATGGGGTTAGGTAGGAGATTTATTAAGTTTGTGAGCACCTTGTTTGGTAATGCCTATTAGAGTTGCTATAAATGGTCACTTGGTTGAGCCATTTAAACTTGCTAGGTCCATTAGACAAGGTTTCCCTTTAACCCCCCTCGTCTTTGGCATTGCTAGTGACACCTTAGGCTCGCTCGTTAAAGATGCCTAGGTTAGTGGTTGTATTAATGGCATTCATATTCCTAACTCCCCTTCCCCTCTTGGGTTGCATATGTTTGCTGACGATACTAATGTTGTGCTTAATGCTGGTAGTGAGTCTATCAATCTTTTTCTTTATTGCTTGGAATTGCTCTATTTAGCTAGTGGATCTAAAGTTAATCATAGAAAAATTGGCTTCAAAGCTTCAGATAATGTGATTCTTGAATGCATTATTAATGTGGGTTCCAATTTTATAAAAGAAGGAGAAGTGTTTAGGCTCTTGGGTATTCCCATGGGGTTCAATGTTTCTATGTCTCAAAGATGGGATTAGGTTCTTGAGAAGTTCAAAAGACACTTATTTTATTGGTCTGATTCCAACAGCACCCTCCCCCATAACAGATTTATTCTAAATCATTATGTGATGCCTAAGCTTTTTTTCTATTGCCTATTGGTCCCCTTCCAAAAAGTAGGTAAATGAGGTTGTTACCTTGGACATAAGATTTGCTCATCACAATAAGGTTGCCAAAGTCTCTTGGGATACGTGCTGTCTCCCTAAATCCCAAGGATGTTTGGGCATATTTTGTCCTAACAAAATGGCCGATAGTCTTGCTACCAAATGGGTATTAAGGAGTATTGGTTGTACTGATATATGGGATGTTCTTTTGCAAAGAAACTTGTCTAAACTCTACATCTCTAATTATAAAGCTTGGATAAATATCAACCTGTGGGATCATTAGGGAACAAAGTGCATTTAAAAGAGCACTTTTTAGTAGGCAAGATTAGGCTTTTTTTAGGCCCAAGTAGGGTCATCTCTCTCTTCTGGAAAACCTCACCCTGACCCATACACATATCAAAAAACTAATTTTCTCTATGTACAGATACTTCTTAGTCCATTATACATGTTATTTTGATTCTCTTCTATCTTTCTCTCTCTTACCTCTTGAATTCTAGGAGCCATGGGGTACTCAAACAATTTCCTCCAAGGAGAAGATGTAACAATAATAGAATCACTCACAAAGAAATTTTTCTCCCATGAGATGACAATATTCATCTCCATGTAGGTGGTTCATTCTTTCTTTGTGATCAAAGATGTACTATTCATTTTTCTTTCTAGTATTCATCTACTATTTTTCAGGAGGAAAAGCACACAATACCATCATTGGAAGCTCTTTCATGTAGAGTGGGAGGACACACACACCATATTCTTCTAATGGGGTATACATTTTTCTTGATTCTCATATTTGCAAAAGAATTAAACCAATATTTCCTTTGCATAGGTAATTCATCTAAGAAATAAGTGCTTCATCAACACCAAAGAAGCACTTTAAATTGTGAATAGTTTCTCTTATTTCTCCTTCTTTTCAAAAGAATGACACCAATATTACACAGTATGGATAGGAAAATGTGTGTGGAAGCATTTCTCCATGATTATAGAAGTTATTCATTAGGAACATGAATTATAAAGAGGACATGATTGATATTGCCACATAGTACTTGGTGATAGGCTCAAATTCATATTAAAGATACTAATCATCAATGACTTGGGATAGTGAAAGGTAAGGTACATTCTACATTGAGATGTTGTTTGTTTCTTTAAATTGTGCTCATTTTATTCATTGAGATATTACATGTTGTATTGTCATATGGAGAATTTTGATGTATCGATTTTTATCAGTCAAGATTCTAGTAGAGTAGTGATGGAAAAGTCCCACTATAGATCTAATAGTAATTTCTTAAAAAGTACATGTCATATTAGTGGTTCTATGCATGTTGACTAGTTGGAATAAGACTCACTTGCTTTTCTTCAAACAACTTTTGCAAGAGTTTGACTATTAGAAATGTTTTCATGAAATTACAACACAACATTGCAAGTGAAAATTGGACGTTATCAGCAAGTCCTTTGCATCATGATCACTGTCATGCACAAAAAGTGTTTTAGGGTTCAATTAGGAACTCAAGTTACATAAGAGGCATCATTGATTATTTTATACTAACAAGTTTTTGTGGTATATCCTATCCATGCTCAAGGTACATAATGACCACCTTGGATGAAGCTCCATCACAGAGGATGAAGTGGTCTACATGCAACAGAGGTCACCATACAATCATAGAGTGGCTCAATATGACAGAGTGAAGTCGATTAAGAATATCAAAATAGTTCATCCCCTCATCCATGGAATCATTCTTGTGAGCATGATGAAGATCAACTACCATAGATGTGACCATTCATAAAAAAGATTCTAAGGACATGCACAAAGGGGAATAATAGATCCACTAATCATTGGTGATGAACCATTTGAACTCAATCTACCTCCAAATGGAACATGGCTGATGAAACATGCATGAAGTAACCATTCCAAGTCATCCAAAAAGGAGAGCTTCAAGAAATCATCATGAAACATATGCATATTCCAACATCATATCAAGTAGAGGCTATAAAGTCACTACTATAAGGTCAAAGAACACTACCTACATATGAGAAAAGAAACATATGCCATAAATTATGTCACAATGTCAATCAAGGCATAGATGTAAAATGAATAAGAAATACCAACCACATCATAGATCATATGTAGCACAACCTAAAGTATCTCCTAATGCAAAAGCAACAAAAAAGTGAGCAAACGTTATCGAGCCTTAGTGATTCAAAGTTAATGCACTAGACTTTGGATATAATCAATAGCACTTCAAGACATCCAAGAGGAAGGAGATGCATTCCTTACTTCTATTTTGAAAGATATTGACTTGTGTGTAGCTCATGTGAAGATGATGACCATACAACCAAAGAAACTAGATGGGACCATACATGATTATGTAATCATTCTTGTTGAAGAGATACATTTTGTAAAATAACATTTCCATTATGATAATCTACTTTTCATCATCTTTCTTACACATGCTCAAGTCCACATTGATCTATATCATAGGTTCATAATTGTATCCACTTGCGTAAAGATGGTATGTGTGCTAAACAAATCCCTTAGAATCAAAACTAGGATTTGCATTGTTCAACTAGGTTGTGCATATAAGGTCCATGATCCTAAAATTTGAAAGAAAGGAGTTGTATTTTCACTAACCACATCATATTCAAATGTCCTAGGAAGAAGATACAAGCTGGGTTTAAGACTTCCACGATCACCATTCCACAGCAGAAGATCATCATCTGAGTCAGAAAAGGAGTACTATCCATCATGAGAATCATGCCCTTGATTCTTTAGCTAGATATACTACAAACCCTTTCTAGTACCATCATGGATATCCATCATCATCATGTTCGAGTACAGCATATAAAGAACTCTAAAAAGACCAATGACTATGAAGATTCAATTTCCAAAAAATCTCACAGTTACATAGCTACTTCCCGTGGAACTTATCGCTTTGAAAGGGAGGTGATGTCATAAACACAAAGGAAACCATTGTAAAACCATAAATTCTATGAAAATGTTTATATATCATGAATTGTTTAGACTTTGGAGAAATGGATGCTACCATCACATCTGGAACATGCAAAAACCCTAAGATTGACTGTTTATTTGTTTAATTCTGACATCTAGATTTCTGTGGCTACCCCTTTTATGGTGCTTTTTGAGGTTACCAAGGCTCTAGATGTGAGAATTAGACAAATAAATAGTCAATCTTAGGGTTTTTGCATGTTCGAGAGGTGATGGTAGCATCCATTTCTCCAAAATCTAAACCATTCATGAGATATAAACCCTTTTTTCGTGCTTTAAGGTCATGCAAGGTCATCAAATGGTGGAAATAAGTATACTTCTTGCAAATTTTAGAAAAATTATGCAATCCAAGAACTAGATAGGAGCATATATGACTATCTGATCATTCTTCTTGAAGAGATGTTTTGTAATGTGAAATTATCTCATTGGTAATATACTTTTTCATAACCTTTCTTACACATGCTCAACTCCACATTGATCTATATCATATGTTCACAATCATATGCACTCAAGTCAACATGCTATGTGTGCAGAGCAAATCATTTATGGTTATAAACTCATTTTTCCATTGGTAAATTGAGTTGAACACATAATGAGTTTCATGGACCTTCAATTTGTAATAATAAAGTTTCATATCCACTAGAAATAAACTTGCATGGCCTCAAAAGCACAAAAGAATTTCATCTAGAGAAACACACAATAGGCCTCTACAAAACTTTTGTGAAGACATATCCCATGTTTCTATGGCTCCTCTTTTTTGATACTTTTGAGGCCATGCAAGGTTATTTTTAGTGGATATGAAACTTTATTATTTAGATTTTTAGAGCCCTGGAACTTATTTCTAACAAGTCACTTACTCTACAGTGATCCATGCATATACAACTTCTACAATGGGAGCCACTATAAAAAAACATAGTCACATGAGATAAAATAGTTTGCAAAATATAAAATATAATTTAGGATAATATCCTCATGTCTAGCATTCTTGTTGTGCCTCCATACCCCACATAAGGCAGAAATCCCCCTTTGAACTCCTCCCATTAAGGTTCTATGGGGAAATTCCATGGCACTAGAGGGCCTTTATTTTTAGCTTGAATGGCATTCAAACTAGAAAAACTTTTATGCCCCACTTACCTCATGGCATCAATCACAAAGACCATTTATTACCATACATTTTCACATATAAAACTCATCTAGCTTAGAAGTTAGGGTTCCATGGATGTTTGTACTCTCAAAGTGGTTTCTCCTCATAATGGGGGCCTTATAACTTAGAGCACCATGGATCATTTATGGTACTTGAGGAGTAAGTATTGAGGATATCTAACATGAATGGCCTTTTTTAGTTATATCCTTTGTAATTTCAAACTTCATAAATGATCATCTATTGAGAAGATTAACCAATAAAATGTCAATTATTGTGAACTTGAACATACTCTATATAAAAGCGAAAATTGAATAATCACCAAGAGAAATTATAAATGCATAGTTGTAGACTACAAAAATGTGAGAGTAGACATGTTTTCATTACAAATATCAAATCTTACAAAATTTACAAATTATTGGTATCAATGATTGTACAACTTGAAGTGCTTGCAAATGCAAGAACGCATCACAAAATTTGTGATGCTCATCCATGATGTAAAATATTTCTAGACCAATTCTAGATCAAGAGGATTTTTAGATATCTTAGTAGGAGAGAAGGGATCAGAGAAGAAGTTATATAAAATATCTATGAACAATGAGAGTTTTGTTCCATCTTTGCTCCAATCTAGAGGTTGCAAAAGAACTATGACAATGAGAGTTCTGTTCCATCTTTGCTCCAATCTTGAGGGGCTTTCATTTTGTATTCCGTTCTTTTGCCCACCTGTAATCAATTTGCAACAAATTGAAGTCATTAAAGTAAAATAAACAATAATGAAAAGATTACTTTAACAAAAGCATGGAACATTTCCCACCTTATGTCCTTGAATTTTGAATTTGGATTGAGTTAGTCCTTCAAACCCCATAATCATCAAGTGTTCTCTCAGATTAGCCAAGGTCCAATGATTATTCACTAAAATAGTTTATGTTTCATTATTGGGAAATCTAAGATTTATTTCAAATGAATGTAAAGATCCCTCTAAACTTTGAAATGGTATCCATTTGCCAAGTTTGCACATCCAACGGCAGAGACGGCTGTTCTAACCAAAGGAACAAGTTAGCTCGTTGAACAAGAGATCGACGGCAGCATATAGTATCTTTTTTTCTTTGACATATCAAGAAAAAAAGAAAGGTAAAGAGAAAGAAAGAGAATGAAAGAAAAAGAGAAGAAGGAGAAAAGAGAGAGATGAAGAGAGGGAAAGAGAAAGGTAGAGAGAAAGAAAGAGGGAAAGAAAGAGGGAAAGAAAGAGAAGAAAGAAAGAAAGGGAAGAAAGAAAGAGAAGAAGAAAGAGAAGAAGAAAGAGAAAGAAAGAGAAAGGGAAAGAAATAGAAAGAGAAGAAGGAGAAAAGAGAGAGATAGAAAGAGAGAAGTCAAGTGAGAAATAGATAGAGAGAGAAGAAGAGAATGAAGATAGAGAAAGAGAGAGGTAGAGAGAAAGAAATACAAAGAGAAGAAAAGAAGAAAAGAAGGAAAAAAAAAAGAGAGATTCATGGAAAAAAAAAAGAAAGGATTAAATAAAGAGAAAAAGAAAGTGAGGGAGTAAGAAAATGGATGAGAAAAGAGGAAGAGAGAAGATGAAATTGAAGATTAACACTACTTCTGTACTAGGACACTTGAGTGTCCTAGGACACTTAAGTGTCTTGCTTTTACACCAAATTGATTGATTTTTCTTGATGACACCCTTGACGCTTTGATGGCATACTCACTTGGATTTGATAGCCCACATCATGTACTTTTAGAGAAAAATATAATCTTTGACATTTTACAACTTCACATGGGTTATTAAATGAAGAAGAAAATGGGGATTTTCAAAAACTTAACTTTTAGCATAACTGAAAAAATAACACAATTCAAACATTTTGACAAATTGGATATGTTTTGAGAAATGGAAAGTTGTTCATGGACTTGGGCAGTGTAAAGCAAGTATCTAGGGATCTTTGGAGAAGTTTGAACACTTTCGTAAGTGATAAACATGGACTCGAAAATTGTCTTCTCTTTAGCACTCCCATTTATCGCACCTTTTAAAGAATGGCTCATTATAATTTGTGTGTAAGTGAGATTGAAGAAAATTGGCAAGTTATCAATGGATAACCTTCATGAAGTATTTTGATGGCGATGCACCGCACTGCACTCTCCTTCTCGAGAGCTCCCCGACGATATGCTCGGAGTAGAAAACCAAGCTCCTGACGCCGCACACGGTACTCCGCACAGAGACCTGCAGAATACGCAGAAAAACACGGTACACAATGAGCACGAAGACAGACTTCTTAGGTCTTACAAATGCGGTCGAACTTACAGTCTGTGACTGACCAGGCCACTATATGTTTTATTAAAGAACATATACAAAGAAGTGTCCGGTGGCCATTTGGCCTTTCACATGGACACTAACGGTAACAATCTCCCACTAAAGGCCAATATGGCCATAGTAACTATGGGAGAAAAAAGAAAGAATGATAAGGAATACCTGAGTGTAAGTATACAAATTATACCTCCCACCTGATGGGCATGTTACACAATATACAAGTGACTGCGTAAGATCAAGAATCAAGTAACCCCCATCAAGTGACAACAGTGTCGAAAGCTATCCTATGGTAGAGCTTTAGTCAAAGCATCTGCAGCATTATCTCGAGTGTGAACCTTCTCAAGAATAATGCTCTCAGTGGCTAAGCAATCTCTAATGAAGTGATACCTCACCTCAATGTGTTTGGTCTTTGCATGATAGACCGGATTCTTAGCCAAAGCAATGACACTCTGACTATCACTGAGCAAGTGAGGTACATGCTGAGGCAAACCCATATCACAAGCAAGACGAGAAAGCCACAATGCTTCCTTACATGCCTCACTTGCTGCAACATACTCTGCTTCTGTGGTGGAAACAGCTGTACATTCTTGAAGACGAGATCTCCAAGAGATAGCACCTCCAGCAAAATGAAAAATGTACCCTGATGTAGACTTACGATTGTCTACACAACCAGCGTAGTCAGAATCTGTGTAACCAATAATGGATGCTTTCCCTCTACCTAAGCATAGACACTTGTCCTTAGTGCCACTCAGATATCTCAAAATCATTTTGACCGCTTCCCAATGTTTCTTGCCAGGATTAGACATATATCTACTCACAACTCCCACTGCAAATGCAATGTCTGGTCTCGTAGCTACCATAGCATACATGAGACTACCAACAGCAGACTGATAGGGAATTTTGGTCATGATTCCTTTTCCTCATCTGATTTGGGGCAGTCATCCTTGCTCAATTTCACATATGTGGGTAAAGGTGTACTCAATGCCTTTCCACCCTGCATATTGAATCGGTGAAGTACTTTGGATATGTACTCACTTTGAGACAAGTATATGCATCTTTTACTCCTATCACGAGTAATGCGCATGCCAAGAATATGTTTGGCATCCCCCAAATCCTTCATATCAAATGTCTGACTCAACTTCTTTTTGAGAATTGACAAATCATAAGAGGACTTCCCAACAATCAACATATCATCGACGTAAAGTATCAAGCATATCAAGCTGCCATCAGAACATCTCTTTGTGTAGAGACAATGATCCTCATTGCTCCGAGAATAGCCTTGGGACTTCATAAAAGCATCAAACTTTTGGTACCATTGTCTAGGAGACTGTTTAAGTCCATACAAGCTCTTCTTGAGCTTACAAACTAGACTTTCCTTGCCAGGAACTACATAACCCTCTGGTTGTTCCATATAGATCTCATCTATAAGATCTCCATGCAAGAAAGCTGTTTTCACATCCATTTGGACTAGTTCTAAGTCCTCCATTGCAACGAATCCAAGCAACATGCGCAAAGTAGTCATCTTGACCACTGGAGAGAAAATTTCCTCAAAATCAACACCATGTTGTTGCTTAAAACCCTTTGCAACAAGTCGTGCTTTATATTTTGGAGAAGCACTATCTGATGTGAATTTCAGCTTATATACCCATTTACATGGTAAAGCTTTCCTGCCCTTTGGCAAAGGTACTAACTCCCAAGTACCATTCTTGTGAATAGAATTCAACTCACTCTTCATGGCACGCTCCCACTTGACATGATCCTCTGTCTGCATAGCCTCTTTGTAGCAAGAGGGCTCACCGGCATCTGTTAGCATAACAAAATCTAGACCTGGAACATATCTATCAGGTGGATATGAGACACGTGTAGAACGTCTCAATGGTTGCGGAACAGGAACATGTGCAGACTGATCTGAATGGACATTCTCTTGAACATCCCTATGTGCAGCATTTTTGTGCATGCTAACCGGAGGACTAGTATCCTCAAACACCACTCTTCTCACTTCCTCCTTAATCGGCTGTTTATGCATCTTAGACTCATTAAAAATGACATCACTACTTCTGATCACTGACCGTGTTTCAGGATCCCATAAGCGATATCCAAATTGTCCTTCTCGACCATATCCAAGAAAAATGCATTTCTTGGACTTATGGTCCAACTTCTGTCTAAGATTCTTGGGTATATGAACATATGCTTCACACCCAAAAACTCGAAGATGATCATAATATGGTGGTTTCCCTGTCCATAACTCTTGTGCCACTTTCAGACCTTTGGCAGTACTAGGTGAAAGGTTATGTTGGAAGCAGTCAGAGGCACAGACGCCACGGAAGCATGTGAAGACGAAGCAGGGAGCCAGGCGGATCAATCTTTTAAACAAATACATGTCTTATTAATTTTCCCAAAACATTCAACAGTGATTATTATCACTAATTGTAACATATGTATCACAGAAAACCCCATTTTGTAATCCATAGCTCCATTTTGTGCAAGCCGAGGAGTCCTCGAGCTTGAGGAGCTTAGGTAGAATGCTCGTACCAAATTTCGTTATTTTTAGACATCGTTTACCCTTCCAAATAGCCTCTAGGACCTATTTTTTAACTAGGCCGGTCATTAGATGTGAAACCGGTCAAAACTAGTCTAGAAACTATAAAAAGAGCTAGAGAGCTCATTTTTGAGGTTAGCTTGTTTGAGATTAGAGTTATTTTGAGCTTGTAAGAGTATTCTGGAGTAATAGAGCTAATTTCCCACCTTCCATTGTGTCTTGCTTGTCTCTTCATTGTGTGTGTGTATGTGTGTGTGCATCTTTGTGCTTCTCACCTTCACTCTCACGTCATCTCACGTTCACGATCTTCATATCACTCCTACCTCTCCCACGGATTGACAATTAAGGAGGTGAAGCTTCTTAACGTGGTACTTACCATTGTGCTAGAGCAACACCAAATTTGGCGCCGTTGCCGGGGATCGAGTCTAGGACGAATGTGTGATGGTAAGAGTATAGCAAGAAGTGGCGTTGGAAGGTAAAAATTTCAGTTTTTGTTGTTGTTTTTACTTAGTTTTTAGTGTTTTTCACCTTCCCCACACTCCATCTTCATCATCGCATCATCATCTTCATCTCCAAAAAAATCAGAAAATTCACCATATCCACCCATTCACCTCATTTCCCCTCATTTGTGCATGCGAGAGAGCGAGAGAGAACTTTTGTGCTTGTGTGTGCTTGTGTTTTCTTGAGTTTTCTTGCAGGTACAGAGCTTCAGAGCATCAGGAAAGCTTCCAAAAGGTAAAAAATGTACTTTCTGTCAGAAATTTCCGACTGTGTCAGACCATCGCGATGGTCCGCCAAGTTCGGATTTTGAGGTAGGCGACCACACCACGAGGTAGGCGATCCTTGCGCACACACGGCACCATAGTTGCATTTCAAAAATTCGTCATTTGGTGGACCATCGCGATTGGCTCGGACCATCGCGATTGTGTCGCACCATCGCGATAGGCTCACGCCATCGCGACGGCTCGGCCGGACCATCGCGACGGTTCGCTTTTTCGGACCATCGCGACGGTTCACTTGAGCCATCGCGACGGTCCACTTGGACCATCGCGATTGTTCAGTTGACCCCGGACCATCGCGATTGGCTCATGCCATCGCCACGATAGTGCCACGTGTCACGATAGACCATCGCGACGGTTCAACTTTTGGACCATCGCGACAGCCCAAAATCGGACCATCGCGATTGGCTCAAGCCATCGCATCGCGGACCATCGCGACGGTTCACTTCGGACCATCGCGATTGTCCACCGTTGACCGTTGACCGCGCCATCGCGATTGTCCGCCCGATCACGCCATCGCGACGGTTCATTTTTTGGACCATCGCGACGGTTCGACCTCACGCCATCGCGATTTTTCACTTCGAGCCATCGCGACGGTTCGCCTTTTCGGGCCATCGCGATTGTCCAAATCCCACGCCATCGCGACGGTTCGCGTGGACCATCGCGACGGTCCCAGACCATCGCGATTGCCCACCCCCATCGCAAATTTTGGACTTCAATTTTTGACCAATTTTGGGGGTATTTTTGGAAAATTTTTGGACCATTAGACTCATAGGAGACCCCTTAGCTCATATTTGAAGGAAAATTGGATTGTCAATTTTTACCCCCCAGGACCTGAACGCGTGTAACTTTCTCATCCGAAGTCCGTTTTTTGAGCTTAATAGCTCGTTAGAAAGCTCGTGACGAGTACTACGTGACCTCAACTGTTTTTTTCATAAAGTATACGTCTATTTTTGGATAGGCTAATTTGAGGTTCACCTAGTTTGGGACTAGGAAGTCAGGGGGCAAGTATTAAAAAGTTGGGCAAAAAGAGAAGGGACTTAAACGGTGAATATACTCAAGTGTGTGATCAACTTGTGAATTTGTCTAATATTGGAATTTTTCCAGGTCTAGCAAGGGCAATCAAAGGCAAGCGAGCAAGGCAGTGAAGACAGCAGAGCTTGGGAAGCACGGCTTCTTGGGCAACAGGACATCAGAGCAATCAGAAAAGCCGACTCGAGGTTGGAAGATTACTCAACCCCCTCAGTCAATTCTTAGCTTAGGCTAAACGGTAGTTGTGGATTAACGACGATAGGAACGCCTCAAGTTTAAGATACTTAATTATTTCAAGTCTAAGACTTAAAGTAAAGGTGTGTGTGACGCGAAAACCTAAAGAAAAGAACATAAGTCTGACGGAACGAAAACTTAAAATCATCACGAAAGTCGAATTCCTGACGCATAAATTAAGACAAGAATCCAAAGAAAAATTAAAAGGAACCAAGAATTAATCACAAAGAACCATTGACGATCTAAGTGTGTAATTGAGCGTGCAAGGAAGAAAATTAATGAACCTTAGATCGGGCAAACATATAGGTAAGTCGGACAGAAGAAGCCTTAGATCATCAGAGGCTAGTGTAAGAACCACTGCACGATCTTGGGCTCAGCAATTGAATAATAGTTATCCCTACGAGAGCTCAGAAACTAGCAAATCAGAAATGGCATTCAGCGCAGACAGACCAGCAGGAGGATCTCATGTAGCATACCTAGAAAAACCTGAAGGACCCTATAGAACGCAGTTAGAGTTTCTCCGAACCAACCGACTAGGTGCTCGCATCTATGAGGATGGTTTGCAAAGGCAAGTGGTGCAACTGCACAACCCTGATCAACCCTTTGGATTGGAAAGACCAGTGGTGAAATTTGAGAGAGACGCTTACATAGTCAAAGAAGGAACCATGTACGTCCTGAGTACGCAGCCAAACGATACTAATGAGTTTGGCACAATCCAATTAGAGACAGAAGGGAAATTTCAAGGAAAAGAACCGTTAGAAGAACCTAGAACACCGAGAGGGAAATCCGTATTGACAAGAGTAATCATCCCAGAGTGGATCCCTCAAGATAACAGGAGCACAGAGTTGTTCGTAAATAAAGAGACAGATGAAGCCTTTTGGAGGTACAGAAAGGAAAACCCCAGTGAGGTAGGCATCATCACAATCTATGAATTCAAGGACCCAGATACACCTGGAAAGGTTGTATACCTGGATGAGACTTCAGAAAGAGTCTTTGTGGTGCCTGAGCGCGCTAAAAACACCTACACTTGGAGAGGTGAATTGATATTCCCTCCATCCCGAACAAACATGAATGCAAATCAACAAGGGGCAGGAACATCCTCAGCCCATGGAAATCAAAGAGAAGGAAATCACGAGAGACCGGAAGTAAGCTTCATTCACCCCATAGGGAGAGATGGAACAACCACGAACACTAATAGGACGGATAGACAAAGAGAACATGGAATACCAGGTGGTAGAGATGATTTTCCTCTACCTAGACCACGTGAACATGCAAGAGTATTGAGACCCACACAGTTAGTAAAATCAATGAAGAATTACTTTGATGGGACAGGAGATCCCTATGACCATGTCGCAGAATTCAAGCAAGTACTAAGAGCAGAACAAGTTGAAGACATGTTCACGCAGTACAATGCATTTGGACTAACGTTAAAGAATACAGCTTTAACTTGGTTCCAACCACTGCAACAAAGGCAATTTAGAGACATCCATCACTTTTTAGAGTCATTCATTACTGAATTCTCTAAAAGTGGGGTTAGACATGACACGTCTTCGTTGATTCATAGTTTTAAGCAAACCCCTCAGGAAACAGTAAGACTGGCAGGTCGTAGATTCAGACAATACGTTGAGCGATGTCCAATGCAAGAGCTACCCTCACAAGCCAAACAAGTATCACTGTTCCTAGATGGCTTGTTGAGCGCTAAACTACGCTCCTATGTGTACCTAAAAGAACCCAGAACGCTAGAGGAGTGTGTAAGAACATGTATAGACATTGAGGATAACCTAGGAGATGAATTAGAACTCTCAAAGGTCTATAAGGACTCAGATTGTTCTTCTCTAGCATCCACAAAATTGTCTAATTCGATAGAGGACCTAGCAGAAAAAGTGGCCCAAAAACTAGGAGTTTCTAGTAAACAGGTGCCCAAGCTACCGATGAACGTACGTTGTTACACTTGTGGTGGAAATCATTTGGCAAACATGTGCCCCAATGCACCTCAACCTCATGTCAACCCTAGTGGCCAATATTGTACAATTGAGAGAAGGTACACGAATCATACGGCTCAGGACTGCCCATACAATAAACAAACTGTGAGACAGAACTACCCGCAAGCATACCAGCAGCCAGGTAGGCATCAAGGCCAATACAATGCTCAGCCTTATTACTATAGGCCTCCTCAGAACTACCCATACCAGGCTCAACAGAGACCTCAACCCGTCTTAGCTCAGCAGCCACCCCCACCAGCGAATGTCATCTCAGTCAAATATGCGGCTGCAGAAGAGAACCTAAGTAGGGCCTTAGTGCCTTCTTCACCCCTGATCACCGAAAGTGACCCGAACTCAAACAGTTTTGACTCTACCCATGTAACTAGTCCACCCGCCTATTACACGGAGTCACCAGAGCATGTGGAGACATATCATTATGATAGTCCACCAATGGAACCTAGTTGGGAGTCAGATTATACTAATGTGATGTACACAAACCCAAACCCAAACCCACGGCCCCAACTGAGACAACAGAGACCACAGGGCCCTAGAGGACCATGCTTTAGGTGCCAAGGAGATCACTTCATAAAGGACTGCCCTCATCCCCCAATAGCAAGGCAATCACAGTACTACAGCATCCAAGGCTTTTGCGCCGATTGTGGCAAAGAACACATAATCAAAGATTGTCCTAAGAACCCAGTTAACACTTCAAATGTGACATCGATCAACGTGATAGGTATTGTAAACAACGCAGATGCATCCAACCCTACGTACGTGCCTATCCAAGCTATAACCAGAGCCCAGACACTCTTACAAAACCAACAGCTTAATCATGAGAAAATAGCCGAAACTAGTGAAGTTGCGGAATCGAGTAGTAAAAAGACGAAATCTTGGAAAGATTCCAGAGAAAGAATAAAGAGAAAATGGAGTAAAAAGATAAGTGAGTTGGAAGGAAGTCTAAGAGAATCTAGAGCCAAAATACAAGAATTGGCTTCACAAGAATCAAACCAAGAAATCCCAGCTCAGAAATCAGGATCAGTCTTAGCGGAACCCATACCGGAAGATCTAGACATGATGTTTCGTGCATATCAGGCTAGAATAAAAGAGGGACCTCGAGCTGATCTAGAAATTGAGAGAACTAAACTTTGCATGAAGATGGTAGAGTTAGCACAAGCCTTGTTCGAAGCCTCTAGATATCTTAATTGGAATAACATGGCAAAACCAGAACTACACTTTCAAGGACTAATGGAGAGGCTAGAACACTTGATTGAAAGCAAAGAGAGAGAGGATCAGCATAGGAACCCTATTATCCCAGAGACACAGGAAAGGAATCCACCATCCCTGTCTCAAGTACCCAATACAGAGAGTCAAGATAACCTATCCTCCATACATAAGTACTCACATGAATTTTTAAGAGAAATCCAAGAAGAGAAATGGAGAAAAGAACAAGGAACTCATCCTCCTATTCAAGAAATAGATGACTTGCAGGAACAATTTCCCCAAGACATCCCCTCTATATATGGTGATGTAGAGGTGGAACAACTGAGTGAACCCACAGGATTTGCGTCTAATTCTTTACAAGAATTACCTCAGTTCTCAGGACCTTGGGAAGCTAAGTCTATTAGTATGAGAGCACCCACGATAATAGTGAGGAATGAAGAATCAGTGATCCCTAGAAATACGGAAGTGATCAAGAATACCAAAGTACAATGTAATCTCACTCTGAAGGAACTGTTAAAGGTAAAACCAGAATTGTGGAAGCACGTAGCAAATCAATTCCCTGAGCTAGCTACCACACCCTCTCAGATAGGATCACAGAAGAAGGTACCAGAGATACCCGTGGAAAAGATTGGAGACGTAAGCGAAGGAGAGGAAGGTAACACATATCTTCCAATAACCCATCAGGGCTACACCACGAAAGCCATCTTAGATTCAGGAGCCGGAGTAGCTATCGCTACTACCGCCTTATGGAAACGTTGGGGTAAGCCAGCACTCAGACCCACCAGGATGAAGCTACAAATGGCCGATGGACACATAGAAAAACCGTTAGGCTTACTAGAAGGCATATCTCTCACCACTTGTGGTGTAGAATTTGAGCATACCTTTGCCATTTGCGACTTTGCGAAAAATCATGCATATGAGATGATATTGGGACGACCATTCATGCGTCAGTTACAAATTGTACAAGATTGGGGAACTAATTCTTTGTACTTGCAACATTTAGGAGTGACTACCAAAGTCAACCTTAAAGACTATTCACATAGAGATGTACCCCCAATACAATGGAATACCATCCATAAGACACCAGTAGAGACGGAATCCGTGCACTCATTAGAATCAGATCCTTCTTGGTTGCATGAGGACACCCATTTATGGATGTGTAAAGTAGCCAAACAAGAGGAAGAACGATTAGAAACCAGGACCTTAGGTGCGGAACAACATCCACGAACCCTTCAAGATCCAGCCTACGCACCTGTAGTATTCCCTGACGAGTAGTTTGAACCCCATGGTTGGGCGGAAATCCTAGCAACCATGGATGTAGCCATCAATGAAGAACAATGGACACCCCACTGTGACGAGGATGGCTATGACATTTCAGTTTTCACGATAGAGCCAATCATGGGCGATGCAATTTTAGAAGAGTGCGAACCAAACACTGATGCATTTGAGGACGCAAGCGAATTTGATTTAGAATCAATTATCATGGACCCACCCTTTGCATCAGAGGAAGAATATTTCTACGAAGTAGAGACTCACACTCAGAGTCACGAGGAAATTACGAACGAGGTAAGGTTAGCCACTCAAGTGACTGATAAGAGTGAAGGCAAGAAGAGAAAGAAGAAAGAAACCATGTCGGAAAAAGAAGAATCTTTATTTGAAGTACCCGAGAATTTCAAGAAATACGAAATCGACGATAGAAGAATCATGGTACGAATGCCTAATAGAAAGGCGAATGACGGACAAGTATATGATAACCGAGAGAAAACCAAGAAAGTAATAGTTGCCATAGAAGGAGAAGAAGAAAAATGCACATACATAGGGCATGATTTGACGACTGAAGAAGAAGAAGAACTAGTTGCCCTATTGCGCGAATATAGAGATGTTTTTGCTTGGAGTTACAAAGATTTGAAGGGAGTAGACCCAGATATATGTTCTCATAGAATCCCTATGACTCCAGATGCAAAGCCGACAAAACAGAAACCGTACACGTACAATGATAACTACGCTGCGAAGATTAAAGAGGAGATAGATCGCTTGATAGAAGCAGGATTCATTTACGAAATTGAGCATACCGAATGGGTATCCCCCATTGTGGTTGTGCCCAAGAATAATGGAAAATTGCGTGTGTGTATTAACCTTAAAAAAGTTAATGCCGCCACGATTAGAGATAGTTATCCTCTTCCTATCACGGAACACCTATTGGAAAGAGTAGCGGGCAAGGAAGTTTACAGCTTTCTTGATGGATTCTCAGGCTATAACCAAGTAGCCATTGCTCCAGAAGACCAACACAAGACGGCTTTTGCCACTGAATGGGGCATATTTGCATTTCGTGTGATGCCATTCGGCTTGACAAATGCACCCGCCACTTTCCAGCGACTCATGTGTCATGTTTTTAAGGAATTTTTACGCAAGAGCTTGGAAGTTTATGTCGATGACCTATGTGCGCACTCAAATGTAAGACAGACACATATCCCAGAGTTGAGACAAATATTTGACAAATGTCGAGAATATCAGGTTTGTTTGAACCCAGAAAAATGCGTTTTCATGGTCAGACAAGGCAAAATTCTAGGACACATTGTGTCAAAAAATGGAATCTCCACGGATGAGGAAAAGGTGAAGGTAATTGCAGAATTACCTAGACCAACTAATGTGAAGGAGGTACAGGCATTTATGGGCCATTGCGGTTATTATAGGAGATTCATACACATGTATGCAATCATAGCCAAGCCTCTGTACTCTCTTTTGACCAATTTTGAGTGGACAGATGAATGCGAAAATTCATTCAATGAACTTAAACGACGCTTGTGCTCAGCACCTATATTGACCACCCCAGATTGGAGTAAGCCATTCCATGTACATGTGGATGCATCCAATTACGCCGTAGGATGTGTGTTAGCACAACCCACGAATGAAGGTAACATAGATCTCCCCATAGCTTACGCTAGCAGACAACTGAACGCAGCAGAAAGAAATTATACCACGACGGAACGAGAAGGATTAGGAATGATCTACGCAGTAAAGAAGTTTAGGCACTACTTGTTGGCCAACAAATTCAAGTTCTTTACCGATCATCAAGCCCTATTATACTTAGTCAACAAACCATGTAACACAGGACGATTGATACGCTGGTTTCTATTACTCATGGAGTATGATTTTGAAGTGGTAGTTAGGAAAGGAAAGACGCATCTTAGAGCTGACCACCTCTCAAGATTAACCTCGGGAGAAGCCCCTCAAGGAGTAGCTGATGATCTACCAGATGCATACTTATTCAACCTTGAGATAGCACCAGAATGGGCTAAGCCGTTAGTCCCTATTCTGACATACGGACCCAAGAGCCCTAGGATAAAGATCAAAGAAGGAGAGATTACCAAATCTCAGAGGTACCAAATAATAGCAGGAAGCATATATAAACAAGATAATCAAAAGATTCTTGCTTGTTGTGTAGATGAATCAGAACATGTGAATTGGTTGCAATTAGCACACTTAGGTGCACTAAAGCAACATCATTCAAAACATAGAACACTACAGACTCTGCATAGATTAGGAGTATATTGGCCTTCTATGGAAGCAGATGTCTACAAGTTGTGTAAGGAATGCAGTGTTTGCTGTGAAAGACCACCGGTAGAGCATGCGACGTTATATCATGTGTCCCTCACACCAGACTGGAGTGAACCTTTAGTGACTTACTTGAGGACGAACACATTCCCTCAAGGAATGACCTTAGCTCGACAACGCAGTCTAGAGCAGGAAGCTCACGACTATTCACTTATTGGCGATAATCTATACAAAAGAGGACGAGATGGATATCTAAGACAATGTGTTCATGAGAGCGATTATCTGAGAATACTAGAGACTGCACACCAAGGTGTAGCAGGAGGTCATTTTGGACCAGATAGGATAATCAAAGCCATCCTCTTTGCAGGATTATGGTGGCCCACTCTTCACATGGATGCACATACCTATGTAAAGAGATGTGATGTGTGCCAAAGAACTCAGTTTCCTACTCGCAGAGATGAAATGCCATTGAAACCCATGATGGGCGGACGTGCATTTTCTAAGTGGGGTATAGACTTTGTAGGACCCATTAACCCCCCTGCAAAAGGTACACATGCGGAATACATTATTGTTGCCACAGATTATTTAACCAAATGGGTAGAGGCAAAGGCTACAAAAAAGAATGATGCTCACACGACTGCAAAATTCTTATTTGAAAATGTCTTTACAAGATATGGATTGCCTATAGAGTTAGTGAGCGATCGAGGCACTCACTTTCTAAACCAAGTCATTGAATATTTGTTACAGGATTTTATGGTGATTCACAAGAAATCTGCACCATATCATCCTCAGGCCAATGGTCAAGCTGAAAGCACTAACAAGATACTTTGTAACGTACTGACGAAACTCGTGAACAACAAACGTTCAGATTGGGACAAACAGTTACACCACGCTGTTTGGGCATATCGAGTGGCCTACAAGACCGTACTCAATGCAACTCCCTTTCAGATGGTTTTTGGTCAGAATGCAGTGCTTCCTTTGGACTTCTTGATACCGACCCTTAAGGTTGCACAAGAACATCAGTGGACCGGCCATGAATTATCAGCAAGAATAATGGACTTGGAACGATTAGGAGAAACCAGGCTGAAAGCAGCAGCAGGAATATACGCTGCGAAGAAGCGACAGAAAGCATATTTTGATGCACATGTGAAAGATAAAGGCCTAAAAGAAGGAGATTTAGTTCTAGTGTATACACTGAAACATCATGCACGGAAGTTAGAAAAGCGAGGTTATGGACCTATGATCATTAACAGACTCTCGACTAGTGGAGCAGTACAGTTAGCCACCTTAGAAGGAGATATAATGCCTAATTACATTAGTGGCTGTAGAGTCAGGTTGTATCAAGAACCTCTTACTGAGGATATGCTTAGACGACTCACGTTGGCAAAGAAGCGTAAGGAGGAAGAAAATAGAATACGAGCAGAAGCTCAGGCAGAAGCCATAGAACGCATTAAGCGCATGAAGCTAAGAAGACAAGGACTAGGGAGAGAACATTATAACCACCTGGAAACACCACCCAGATATCCCATGGCCATGTGTCAAGTAAAGTCAACCACTCATCCTAGCATAGTGGACAGGAGACCATTCCTTACAGTTAGGCTAGAGCACGGTAACCATAGCCAAGAACTCAGGGCTTTGATTGACTCAGGTGCTGCGACTAGTGCGATTAGATGGTCCCACTATAAGGATTCAGGAATAGAAATGCGGCCAATTGAGGCATACCTCATAGGCCTAGGAGGCATGGAAACCCCTTGCATGGGTGAGGTGGACCTTCCTATCCTCGTTAAGGATGTGACCATGACAGCAAAGCTACTAGTGTGCCATGATGACGACCTGATAGAACCCCTAATCCTTGGCCAAGATTGGCTATACGATCACTCAGTGGACCTAAATCTTAGACAAGGCTCCTTACAGATTGGAACCTTAGAGCAGAAGCGAGTGATACCGCTCGACTTCCCTAACGGCATTCCGCTTGACGGTTGTGACCCTAGACCCTATGAAACGCATGCGACGGAAGACCGGAAGATCTTTAATCCGACCAGTCACGTTACATCTACACCAACCCACTCGGGCTTGGCTATAGACAGTTGTCAGTCAGAAGGACGACAGGAGATCTTCCCTGGGACTTCCTGCAAACTAGAAGAGACAGTTACCCAACAGCAAGGGCAGAAGGGCACAATCAGAGGTCAGGTGGGTTGCATCAGCGGCCAAATGAGCACGACACCCTACGGTGCTCATCCTTCCAAGCTTGTTGCGGAGTGGCCTAGATTAAGGTTACAAAAGGCATCACTTCCTAATGGGCAGGTCACGCAAGTGTTGGAACTCCCTTCTTTTCCAAAGCAGAGTGTCCATCCGACCTCTCAACCCCAGCAACAACAGAGTCAACCACGACAAAGGAACCCAGACCGACGACAGTATCAGAAGACACGACCAGGAAGGCAGTTTAGGCCTCCCAAAGGAAGCGGCACCAGACAAATGTGGGTGCCAAAAGGACAAAAAGCACCAAAGAACTCCAGCCAAGCAGAAATCGACAAAAAAAGGGCAGAACAGAAACAGAATCGATCTCCACCATCCCCTCGACCTTCTTCTACAGGTCCAAACATCCGACAAATGTGGATCGCCAAGAAGTATCTTACCCATAGACCCATGCCCACGCAGATTTGGGTACCCAAACCATGTATCATAGCTCAACCCATGAGCCATGTAATATATCACCCCCATAACTCATCTCATCCCTCGATACCACCAAACCCGACACCACCTTTTACCCCTCAGCAGAAACCCACCACCCACTCAAAGATCTTTAAGAAATGGATACCGAAACGTGTCCAACCGTCTTCCCCTAACCCGTTGTCTAACTACCCCCCGACTAACATACAACCTTGTACTCAATTACTAACCTTTAAACCTTGTATAAATTCACACACCATCATCACGCACGACTCGTAATCTCATCTCATCAAGAAATGTACGCATGATCTGAAACGTATAGGTGTCTAGAGACCTGCACTAGTGCTGCAAGAAACATTGCATCCATCACATCACAACACTTGGCTACACGGGTTACGCATCAGTTATGGAAAGGGATTGCGGTCTCACTTTAATGGGATCATGATTAATTTCCATGCTAATGTGTTAATCTTTTGTAGCAGATCTTTCTCACTAGCGCACCAGCCACCATGCAAACTGACGAAGGAACATCAGGAGTAGGCCCCAGTGTAGCAGCAGTACCACTCAACGTGCTACGAGCAGAGTCCCACCCTACTGCTCCACCGCCGGAATTTCAGGGATTTCCAGGGCCCATGCCTATCGATAACCCCCCCTATGGGCTACACCGAAAAGATACACAGGAACTCTCATTGGTTTCAGGGCCTGGCAGGACCCCTCGCGGACGCAGACTTTATATTTGAATCCTCTCTGACTTTTGATGACCGCACGTGGGGAAAGTACCAGTTTTTCTCCAGAGAATTCGAAGCCCTACAAAGCACCCAGGATTTAACTCATGTTTGGGCCAGAGCCGGCTTCACAGAATATTTCAGTGATCCTCTACCCAAACCAGATTTTTATAGGTGCTATTACTTGATCACTACCTTACTGGCATCAGAGAATAAGGACATCCCAGGAACCTTCATCTTGCCTACCCTAGTGGATGATCCACCTTACAAGAGATTTTATCTCTCTAAGGACCTAATCAGAGCAGCCATCAAGATTCATGGAACCCACACTCCCACAGACCGAGAGAGATTGATTCCAGAACCGATGAAACGTGGGGATGTCACGAAGTGGGAAGAGATTTCGGCCATTACACCTGAGCTGTCAAAGCCACTAAGAATTTGCATGCAACATTTCGCATTCCCAGCTCAGGACAGGTTTACCATGCCACACAAAAGAATATGGTTCGGATTATATTTGGCATGTACGGGACCTCAAACAGTTGATCTGGCAAGCTGGATCATAGATCAGATGTACCTGGCACAGCACAGATGGGAGCGTAAAAAAGTGCTTAACGGATGTTGTGCACTCACAAGAATTGTGTATATGTGTTTGGCTTATGACTTGCCCATCGAGCGTGCATTAACAGGAGAGGAATTGAAGGCATTCAAGAGCACAGCGAAGAAAGCTAGGAAGCCCAGTAGGACACGGGCAGGTAAGCGCATGCGAGGCACCATCCCTTGCCTCCAAGTGCCAGAGTCGCCGTCACCACAACCCTCTCCCGAGCGCCCACAGACAGAAGCTGCTCCCACTGTACAACCTATTCGCATACGGTTGTCCAGACCAGTAATTACGGAGGCCACCACGAGTACCGCTGCACCTCAGGCAGCTACCACCATAGAACCCCTCACCACAACTGCAGAAGCTCCCACCACTATTGGTGCGGAAGCGTTTTCTTTCCCGATACCACATATGGAGGCCGACCCCATAAACACGACATTTGATTTTGAGATGCCTGATGCATTCTCAAACGAGTTCCAGTATTCAGAAGCACCACTGTTCTCCCAGGAATATGAACGCCCCAGCTACCCTACTACGCCGCGAGACTTGCCACAGGGACAAGCTGTGTCGGGCTCTGAAGAAGAAAGAACCGAAACAGACGACGATCAAGGCGACGATGAAGCCAGCCAGGGCTCACCTGACGAACAGACAGAGGGGCAAGGCCAACAAACCGACACGCACGGCGACACCAGCACATATGAAGATGAAACTTTCGAAGCCGCAGCGTACACATTGGCCATCAAGAAATTATATCGTACCATGGAGAAAGTCTGGGCACGAAAGAAGTTAACTGAAGAGGAGAGCCAGGCATTAATTGAACAGGAACTCATCTCCGGAGGATTCGAAGACGCCTATATCAGAGGGTTCAGAGAGTTAGTCCAATCAGTAGGCTCCCATGAAGCACTCAGGTTTTTACAAAGAAAGCAACTACCACAGTTTGATCCCCGCCGAGTGCAACTACTCTCAAAACCCGGGGAGTATATTCGTGTACCAACAGGAGCCCAATCTTCAGCACAATCCAGGGAGGCACGCCTCGCCCCCGAACGTTCAGTAACCGCAGAAACCATTCTTGTAGATTCGCCACCCCGTACCACCATTGTACATACCACTACAATCCTCGAAATAACCTCCACCCCTTCGACTCCTCTTTCACCTCATCTTTCACCAACCCATCCTGTATCACCCGCACACCCACCTGCTTTCCCCACATCCACACCTGTACAAAGCAATATAGCCCCAACCTCTTCCTTACCCATTCATACCACCAGGCCCACACCCAACCCTCTGCATCCCTATGTTAACCCCTTCACCCCTTCATCCTTCCCAGCGTTTCCCCCACCTCTAAGACCCCCATTCCCCTTCCTAACCCCACTAACCTTCTCACGAGTCTCACCTCCCCAACCTACCATAACGCCTATTTCCCCGTTTCACCAAGCCGCTCCAACCATCCCCCCTGTAAACTACTCTACGTTTGTAAATCCCGTATTCACACCTACGCAACCACCCACAATCACACCACTTTTCGCAGTCACCACATTAAACACGTCCAATGGCATGGACATATCACCACCCACCTCACCACCACCCACTCCACTCACAGCACCCTCATATTTAGGCACTTCACAATTTTCCACAATCACCACTGCATCCACAGTCCCAACCCCGCTCCCCATTCCCACTGCATCTACTATCACTGCATCCTCATTTAGCACTTCACTACTACTATCGCCCACCATAGACACAGCATTTCAACACATGTTCGCATGCATGACGCAAGTCCGTGATGAGTTTGCATCACTCGGAACCAACTATCAACAGCTGCAGAAAACGACGAATGACTTGCAAACGCAGCTTAATTTGTTATCAATTGAGAACGCCTCACTGAACAGCCGATACCAAGAGTTACGAGAGGCTTATCACAAGTTAGAAATAGAAAGTGAGGAAAAAAGCAAAGAGGCCACCGCGGATTTAGATAACCTACTTAGAGCCCAGACTGTCCGCAATGCAACGCTCACTAGAAATATGGGCTTACTAAGAAGACACTTAGCCGCAGCAAAAGAGGAGAACCAGAGACTCCAAGAGCAGAACAGAGAGAACTTGGAGGCGGCTTTAGATCATCCAGAACAGCCACTTAGTCCGAGCAGATTCAAGGCAATCCCATCTGAGTCGATGCGGATGTTGCTAGACGACCATGTTAGATTGCTCGAGGACTATGATCGTATGAACGAGGAACATCAAAAGTTAAAGGAAGATCACAAACTGCTACAGCTCAGAGAACCAGCAACACAACAAGTACATGTAGCAGCGGAATTACCAGCACCTGTGGACCCTGCCCCTGAAGTTTTAGAGGAACTCAACGCACTCCGGGCCCAGGTAACAAATCTTGAATCTAGGATTGCCATCTATGAAGCACCACCAAGGCCAGACTCCCCACCTGAGCTACCAGCTGAGGAAGAAACCGTCACTATCCCGGTGGAGGAGACCTTCGAAGAGGCTTATGAACCGATACCCATCCCAGGCGGACGTGTCACGGCCGAAGGCCAGATGACCTACGAATTACCTACCCCCGCGTGGATGAAGACAGTAGAAGAACTCGGAACGACACACTCGGCCAGAGTAGAGGCACAGCTACATGCCATGGCCATAATTGAAGAGAAAATTTTACAATCACCATTCTTTGCTCAAATGGCCCCGCGACGATACATATCTGGCCATGAGCTTCAGTATAAACCATACTTCATGTTAATGGCAGAATATCAGTTAACCATCGAGAAAGAAACCGGCATGAAACCAACGCATGCCACTCAATTCGAGCCAGAGGACTTGCCACCAAGGGCGCAGAGAGGTGAAATCCTTCAACCAGACTGGCGCAAAGATTTACTGCAAAATTATCCAGAGATGATGAGCACGTGGGTAAAAGCGCCGCTTCACTTAAAATTTAATCCGTGCTGGGGACCAGTACCACGACGCCGCTCTTGGACTGCCTTCGCTATAAAGTTACAGAACAATAAGCAGTGCCAAGACTGGTTGAACTATCCCTACCTCAAGCCACCAGTCGCGTTACCCACAGTAGGCTACATGATGGCGACGATCCGCCACTGGCTCCCTCGATTAAAACATATGGATGATATTGCCGCGCACATGACTGTCAAAATCTTTGACATGATGCAGATGGTCTTTAAAGTCTTTCGGCGCATCAAGGCTCCCCATGTCAACACCCCGGGCTTTGAGCATGGCAACTTTGATTTAGTCTATGATATGAGCACAACGCCATCGCTACGGGTGTGTTACGCCTGGCACTGCAGGATCAAATATCTACCGGCATGTTACAAGCAAACATTCGAAGAAATGTTCACCACCGGTTTTTGGGAGTACCATTCCGAAGTATTCATAAGCAGGACCACGCACTTATTGCAATTATTCGCCTGTGAACGAATGGTGTACTCCACACACTATCAGCTCCCACCACCAGACGAGCCGCAACCTATCGACTGGGAGAAACTCGAGGCTGATCTAGCCCGAGGTATTCGTGTATCAGAGCACACCCTCGCTCAAGACCTCCTACAGAATTACATCCGGCAGACCTCACAACAAGGTTCTGTCAGGGACGACAGAAGCGAGAGGGAGGGGGGTGTTGGAAGCAGTCAGAGGCACAGACGCCACGGAAGCATGTGAAGACGAAGCAGGGAGCCAGGCGGATCAATCTTTTAAACAAATACATGTCTTATTAATTTTCCCAAAACATTCAACAGTGATTATTATCACTAATTGTAACATATGTATCATAGAAAACCCCATTTTGTAATCCATAGCTCCATTTTGTGCAAGCCGAGGAGTCCTCGAGCTTGAGGAGCTTAGGTAGAATGCTCGTACCAAATTTCGTTATTTTTAGACATCGTTTACCCTTCCAAATAGCCTCTAGGACCTATTTTTTAACTAGGCCGGTCATTAGATGTGAAACCGGTCAAAACTAGTCTAGAAACTATAAAAAGAGCTAGAGAGCTCATTTTTGAGGTTAGCTTGTTTGAGATTAGAGTTATTTTGAGCTTGTAAGAGTATTCTGGAGTAATAGAGCTAATTTCCCACCTTCCATTGTGTCTTGCTTGTCTCTTCATTGTGTGTGTGTATGTGTGTGTGCATCTTTGTGCTTCTCACCTTCACTCTCACGTCATCTCACGTTCACGATCTTCATATCACTCCTACCTCTCCCACGGATTGACAATTAAGGAGGTGAAGCTTCTTAACGTGGTACTTACCATTGTGCTAGAGCAACAGGTTAATCACATGAACTGCAGTCAATACTGCTTCTGCCCAAAAACCTTGCGAGAGGTTTGCATGATGCAACATAGATACTACTCTATCTTGAATAGTTCTATTCATCCTCTCAGCTACACCATTCTGTACTGGGGTATAAGGAGCTGTAAACTCTCTACGAATCCCTCTACACTGACAGAAAAGGCTGAATTCATGTGAGGTATACTCACCCCCATTATCTGAACGTAAAGCCTTAAGCTTAGTTCCTTTTTCAGTCTCAACTGAAGCAAGCCATTTTTTGAAAGTAGGGAATACATCATCCTTCGATTTGATAGGATATACCCAGACTTTTCTAGTAGCATCATCTATGAAAGTGACAAAGTAAAGAGAACCACCTAAGGACCTAGTGGGCATAGGACCACACACATCTGTATGAACAAGATCTAAAGGCTGAATTGAAGAGTCAATGTGCATTCTATGCACATTTCTGGTTTGCTTTCCCTATTGACAATGCTCACAAAATGAAAAATCAGAGAAAGATAACACAGGTAAGTAGCCAGAACGAGAAAGATTTTCCATTCCACTACGAGATATATGGACCAAACGACCATGCCAAATACAAGCCATAGGCTGTTCAGTAACAGCTAACAAGTGTTCTTTCTGTGATACAAATAAAGGATAAAGTGAGCCAACTTTGCTTCCTTTTGCAATAACCATATTGCCCTTTGATATACGAAAGGACTGAGCATAGAAGACCACCTTGTAACCAAGGTCATCAAGTTGACCAACTGACATCAAACTGTGTGATAACTGAGGTACATGGCGTACATTATGCATAGTAAATTTTGAACCATCAATGAACTGCACAACCACATCTCCAATCCCCACAACATCACACTGGTAAGAGTCACCAAGTCTCACGGTACCAAGAGACTTTGCTGCATAATTAGAGAACCATTCTCTATCTGGTGTCACATGGAAAGAAGCACCAGAATCTAGCAGCCAGGTGTGGGAAAGAGAATCAGCCATAAGTGTGAAGAGAGATGGTGGATGCAATCCAAAGATGAGTAGGTGCCGCTACAACCAGCTTCACACCAGCCAACTGAGACTTCAGAGTTGATTAGTAGACCCTTTGAGCTTCCTAAATCCACCAAAATATCAGCCAAGTACTTTGGAACATGTATCCCAAAAGTTTAAGTCAAGACAGGCTAGTTGCGAAATGACTAGCTCCCAAAACTTGCTATTTTTGGACATACACCTGCTGGAAAAAATGAATAGTGCTCTCAACCTGGAAGGAATTAGAAAAATTCCTTTTGGGCATAGCAAATAGACTTAGCAAGCTTCCTATTCCAAGTTAAAACACTTCAAATGATGGACTGAGCACTGAGAACAAGTTTCATCAAGTTCTGGAACATTCCCACAATTCTCGGGGCTCTGCAGAGATAGACCAGTAAGCAGTAAAATGCCGATATCTCCAAAAGTATAAATCCAATGACCTTGAAAAGTTATAGGTAGAAACTAGACAGTGAGAGCTATCCAGCGCACTTTAAAACACTGAAAAAGGTTCAGTAAAACTCGAGATATGACCTTCTGAAGTTACTGCTCTGAGTGAGTATAGCAGAGAACAAAACAGAGAGGTAGATGATAATAAATGTATAGATTCACATATGATTACAACCACATTGGCAATGAATCTTTGCACAATGGGAGTAGAATGATAGAGCTATGGAGTAAGCTCTTCAATCTCTACAAAATGACATGAAGTGGTCACGTACAAGGCTTGCTAATCGCCTCTTCCTTCTTGCTCCTTTTATAGCAATTCTTGGAGGGAGTTTTGAATTCGAATTCGAATGGCTCCACCTAAAAGTGATCCCCAAAGTTAGGAGAGATTCCCTCAGCTCAAAAATTCGTGATTTTGGTAGTTGGAGCCACGAATTTGCTTTTACATCATGGATGAGGTAAGCCATCCTTTTACTTTTTTCTTTTTCCATTTACAAGAGATAAAATGTACTCTTTTACAAGAGGTGTTCACATGACTACTCATGTGACTTACAAATGAGGATAATATCAAGCATATCAAGCATGTAGGCTTGGGCAAAATGCACCAACAGCTCCCCCTCAAGCCTAACATGCTTGGCCTCCAAATAAGTCTTCAATTGTCCTTGATTTCCTGCAAACCAATCATCAACTTGAATCTACTTAATTTCGTACCATCAAGAGCTTTCGTCAACATGTCTGCACATTGCATATCTGTAGAGACGTAGGATAGTTGAATATCCTTGCTCATTAGCTTCTCCCTTACATAATGGTAGTGGACTTCAATATGCTTGGTTCTAGCATGGTATACCGGATTAGCTGCTAGATGTAGTGAGCTTGTGTTGTCACCAAAAATGTGAGGTGTTGAAGAATGAAGTCCAAGATCTGTGTACAAAGATTTTAACCACATGATTTCTTGAGTTGCATTAGCCAAACCTCTATATTCTGCTTCAGTAGAAGATAATGCCACGGTTGGTTGCTTCTTCGATGACCAAGAAATGATTTTTGAACCTGCAAATGATATATACCCTGATGTGATTCTTCTATCATCTTTAGATCCGGCCCAATCTGCATCTGAGTAGACCTTTAGCTCAATATCTGAAGTATATGAATAGAACAAACCTTCATTCATGGTCCCCTTTAGGTACTTGAGGACTCGCTTGGCCGCTTCCATATGTGGTCTTCTCGGCTTATGCATAAACTGACTCAATATGCTAACACTATAGCATATATCCACCCTTGTGAGTGTTGCATAGTTCAAACTTCCAACCAAGCTTTGATAGCTTGTGATGTCTTCAATTGGCTCTCCTTCATAAGCACTAAGCTTATGATTTTGCTCCATAGGTGTGCCTGCACACTTGGTATTTTCCATCTTGAACTTGACGAGCATGTCATGGACATACTTCCTTTGTGTGATGTATATACCTGAATCTGTGTAGATCAACTCCAATCCAAGAAAATAAGTGAGTGGTCCGAGGTCACTTATTTTGAACTCCTCCTTCATTTGACTCTTTACCTGTTTGATTCCTTCAAGATCATTGCCTGTGATAATAATATCATCAACATACACACATAAATAGATCACTTCAGATCCATTCCTCTTTATGAACAAAGAGGTATCCGCCTTGCTAGCTTTGAATCCTTGGTCCTGCAAATAAGTAACCAATCTGAAATTCCAAGCTCTTGGAGCTTGCTTCAATCCATACAAAGCTTTCTTTAGTTTGCATACATAGTTAGGATGATGTGCATCCTCATATCCAGGAGGTTGTGCCATATACACTTCCTCAGAAATCCATCCATTCAAGAAAGCATTCTTTACATCAAGTTGATAAAGATTCCAATTTCTAGATGCAGCAAGACTAATGAGAACCCTAATTGTAGGCATTTTTGCAACAGGAGAGAAAGTCTCCTCATAATCAATACCATGGGTTTGAGCAAACCCTTTAGCAACTAACCTTGCTTTGTGTCTATTTATACTTCCATCTGGATTCTTCTTGATTTTGTATATCCATCGAGATCCGATTATCTTCATAGATGGCTTGTTAGGTACAAGCTCCCAAGTGTCATTCTCCTTCAAGGCTTCCATTTCTTCATCCATTGCATCTCTCCAAGCTTTCTTGCTTTGTGCTTCTTCAAATGTGGTAGGTTCTTCATTGGTTGAATCCTTTGCAATGTAGATTGAGTGCTTGGTGACCAAAGAAGTATCATAACCAAACCTCTCTGGTTTCTTCTTCTCCCTCGAAGACCTTCTAAGTGGTTGATGTGAGCTCTCGGGTCCATATGTAGCATCCTGCATCTTTGCTTTACCTTTGTTCTTCCATAGCTTTAGTCTTTCCAAGTCTTCTAGGTCAATCTCCGAATCACTTTCTTCAATCTGCTTTGGCTCCTTTGGTTGAAGTGATGGAAAATCTTCATCCAAGTCATATGGCAGCTTCACTTTCCTGTCATCATCAAACCATGATTTGTTTTCATCAAAAATTACATCTCTACTCACAGAAAATCCTTTATTGGTTGGATTGTACAATCTATATCCTTTTTGGTTTTGATCATAACCAATGAATACACACTTCTCTGCCTTGGGATCCAATTTCTCTCTTACTTGAGAAGGAATGTGAGCATAGGCTAAGCATCCAAAGATTTTACAATGCTCTAGACTAGGTCTTCTTCCATTCCACACTTCATATGGAGTGGTTCCATCTAGTGACTTAGATGGAAGTCTATTTATGAGATATGTGGCTGTCGACACAGCCTCTGCCCATAGGTAGTTCGGCAATCCCTTTTCATTGAGCATGGACCTTGCAGCTTCGACAATAGCTCTGTTCCTCCTCTCTGCTACACCATTGAGTTCGGGTGTATACCTTGTAGTGACTTCCCTTTTAATGCCTCTTTCATGCAAGAAGGCATCAAATTCAAAAGAGAAGTATTCTCCTCCACCATCTGATCTGAGTCGTTTCAAAGTCCTACCTGTTTGGTTTTCAACAAGAGCAATATACTTCTTAAAGCAATTAAACACTTCATCCTTGTGCTTCATGAAAAACAGAATGGTCCACCTGCTACAATCATCTATGAAAGACACATAATATCTTGAGCCTGATATAGATGGCTCCTTACTTGGACCCCACACATCCGTGTGCACTAGATCCAAAGGATTTTGATACATATATCCTTTCTTATTGAAAGGTTGTCTATGCGCCTTGCCGAATTGACAAGCTTCACACTTATAAATCATGTGTTGCCTTGTGATATTAGGCAAACCAAGTACACTTTGGTCCCTGCAAATTTGTTTAAGTGTCCTCTCACCAATGTGAGCAAGCCTTTTGTGCCATATCTCCAACTCTGTAAGAGTTTGAGATCCATAGCTAAACAAAGCTATGTTCTTTGTATCTTCCACTTCAAAAGTGAAAAGCCTTCCTGTCTTTTCTCCTTTGGCAATCCTTCGAAAGCCTTGCCTTGGGTCTTCAACATATGCTCCAAATCGATTGAATCTAACCTGCAATCCTTTTTCAACAATCTGTCCAACACTTATTAAATTTTTGGTAATTGTAGGGACATACAAGACTTTGCTTAAGAGGTTCATATTCCCATCTGATGTCTTCACATTACCTATCTTCTCCACTGAGTGCTTTGTGTCATCTCCTGTCTGCACTTCATGCTTGTTATGAGGATCTTCCAAATCAGAAAGTAAAGCCACATTTCCTGCTACATGGTTCGAGCATCCCGAATCAATGTAAAATATGTGATCATCATCCTTACCCTTCTTTGTTGATAGATTCATAATCAATAATGAATCTTCTTGACTTTGGTCCTCTGCATAGTTATTGTAATCTCTTCTTCCTCTATGGCCACTTTGATAGTTGTTGTTGTTGTTGTAATTGTTGTTGTAGTAGTTGTTGTTGTTGTAGCCTCCATTGTACCTACCTCTATTTGATCCATAGCCACCTCTATTGAATCCTCTTCCTCTTGGATTCCTGAAACATTCTTCAGTAGTATGGTTAGATAAGCCACATATGTTGCAAGGTTGAGATGATTGGAATCTCCCCCTGCCTTGCTTTCCACCTCTGCCTCTTCCTCTAGCTCTTCCTCTACCTGCAAAGTTTGCTTGGAAAGAGCTTCCTTCATCTTCATTCTTCCTATTCTTTGACTTGTCCTTGACCTTAGCTTTATCAGAATATAAGGCAGAAGTTTGATTACCTCTTGAGGACTCACCACCTTTGCTAATCTTTGCTTCATGAGTGAAGAGTTGGCCCATGAGTGTGTTGAGGTCGGGTACATGCATATCCATGTATAAATCCATGGCTGTTGTGAATGACTCCCACTTGTCGTCTGCTTTGATTCCATTCATGATTTGTCTTATGATTTGCTCCTCTTCAATTACCTCTCCAATGCTTCCAAGTTGGTCGGAAATCTCCTTCATCTTTGTGACATAATCAGTCACATTTTGCTTCGGGCTTTTCTTCATTGTTGTGAACTCCATCCACAATTGGTTCTTCCTTGCTCGAGTGTTGGAAGAGAAGAAAGAAGCAAGTGCATTCCAGGTTTCTCTTGATGTCTTGCATCCCTTGACATGAGGTAAAAGAAAATCAGAGATTGAGTTTAGAATATAGGACCTTGCAAGTGCATCCTTCGAACACCAATTCGAAAGTCCTTCCACTTCTTCATGTGATGGTTGCCCTTTGTTCCTCATGGTTGGCATTGCTTCATCTCCGGATATGAATCCATATAGATTCCTTCCTTGAAGGTAAGCCTCCATCCTTAGAGACCATGCCGGGTAGTTGTTTCGATCCAATTTGTCAATTGTTGATGGAAATCCATCTCCCATGTTGCTTGACTATGCTCTGATACCACTGTGAAGAGAGATGGTGGATGCAATCCAAAGATGAGTAGGTGCCGCTACAACCAGCTTCACACCAGCCAACTGAGACTTCAGAGTTGATTAGTAGACCCTTTGAGCTTCCTAAATCCACCAAAATATCAGCCAAGTACTTTGGAACATGTATCCCAAAAGTTTAAGTCAAGACAGGCTAGTTGCGAAATGACTAGCTCCCAAAACTTGCTATTTTTGGACATACACCTGCTGGAAAAAATGAATAGTGCTCTCAACCTGGAAGGAATTAGAAAAATTCCTTTTGGGCATAGCAAATAGACTTAGCAAGCTTCCTATTCCAAGTTAAAACACTTCAAATGATGGACTGAGCACTGAGAACAAGTTTCATCAAGTTCTGGAACATTCCCACAATTCTCGGGGCTCTGCAGAGATAGACCAGTAAGCAGTAAAATGCAGATATCTCCAAAAGTATAAATCCAATGACCTTGAAAATTTATAGGTAGAAACTAGACAGTGAGAGCTATCCAACGCACTTTAAAACACTGAAAAAGGTTCAGTAAAACTCTAGATATGACCTTCTGAAGTTACTGCTCTGAGTGAGTATAGCAGAGAACAAAACAGAGAGGTAGATGATAATAAATGTATAGATTCACATATGATTACAACCACATTGGCAATGAATCTTTGCACAATGGGAGTAGAATGATAGAGCTATGGAGTAAGCTCTTCAATCTCTACAAAATGACATGAAGTGGTCACGTACAAGGCTTGCTAATCGCCTCTTCCTTCTTGCTCCTTTTATAGCAATTCTTGGAGGGAGTTTTGAATTCGAATTCGAATGGCTCCACCTAAAAGTGATCCCCAAAGTTAGGAGAGATTCCCTCAGCTCAAAAATTCGTGATTTTGGTAGTTGGAGCCACGAATTTGCTTTTACATCATGGATGAGGTAAGCCATCCTTTTACTTTTTTCTTTTTCCATTTACAAGAGATAAAATGTACTCTTTTACAAGAGGTGTTCACATGACTACTCATGTGACTTACAAATGAGGATAATATCAAGCATATCAAGCATGTAGGCTTGGGCAAAATGCACCAACAGCTCCCCCTCAAGCCTAACATGCTTGGCCTCCAAATAAGTCTTCAATTGTCCTTGATTTCCTGCAAACCAATCATCAACTTGAATCTACTTAATTTCGTACCATCAAGAGCTTTCGTCAACATGTCTGCACATTGCATATCTGTAGAGACGTAGGATAGTTGAATATCCTTGCTCATTAGCTTCTCCCTTACATAATGGTAGTGGACTTCAATATGCTTGGTTCTAGCATGGTATACCGGATTAGCTGCTAGATGTAGTGAGCTTGTGTTGTCACCAAAAATGTGAGGTGTTGAAGAATGAAGTCCAAGATCTGTGTACAAAGATTTTAACCACATGATTTCTTGAGTTGCATTAGCCAAACCTCTATATTCTGCTTCAGTAGAAGATAATGCCACGGTTGGTTGCTTCTTCGATGACCAAGAAATGATTTTTGAACCTGCAAATGATATATACCCTGATGTGATTCTTCTATCATCTTTAGATCCGGCCCAATCTGCATCTGAGTAGACCTTTAGCTCAATATCTGAAGTATATGAATAGAACAAACCTTCATTCATGGTCCCCTTTAGGTACTTGAGGACTCGCTTGGCCGCTTCCATATGTGGTCTTCTCGGCTTATGCATAAACTGACTCAATATGCTAACACTATAGCATATATCCACCCTTGTGAGTGTTGCATAGTTCAAACTTCCAACCAAGCTTTGATAGCTTGTGATGTCTTCAATTGGCTCTCCTTCATAAGCACTAAGCTTATGATTTTGCTCCATAGGTGTGCCTGCACACTTGGTATTTTCCATCTTGAACTTGACGAGCATGTCATGGACATACTTCCTTTGTGTGATGTATATACCTGAATCTGTGTAGATCAACTCCAATCCAAGAAAATAAGTGAGTGGTTCGAGGTCACTTATTTTGAACTCCTCCTTCATTTGACTCTTTACCTGTTTGATTCCTTCAAGATCATTGCCTGTGATAATAATATCATCAACATACACACATAAATAGATCACTTCAGATCCATTCCTCTTTATGAACAAAGAGGTATCCGCCTTGCTAGCTTTGAATCCTTGGTCCTGCAAATAAGTAACCAATCTGAAATTCCAAGCTCTTGGAGCTTGCTTCAATCCATACAAAGCTTTCTTTAGTTTGCATACATAGTTAGGATGATGTGCATCCTCATATCCAGGAGGTTGTGCCATATACACTTCCTCAGAAATCCATCCATTCAAGAAAGCATTCTTTACATCAAGTTGATAAAGATTCCAATTTCTAGATGCAGCAAGACTAATGAGAACCCTAATTGTAGGCATTTTTGCAACAGGAGAGAAAGTCTCCTCATAATCAATACCATGGGTTTGAGCAAACCCTTTAGCAACTAACCTTGCTTTGTGTCTATTTATACTTCCATCTGGATTCTTCTTGATTTTGTATATCCATCGAGATCCGATTATCTTCATAGATGGCTTGTTAGGTACAAGCTCCCAAGTGTCATTCTCCTTCAAGGCTTCCATTTCTTCATCCATTGCATCTCTCCAAGCTTTCTTGCTTTGTGCTTCTTCAAATGTGGTAGGTTCTTCATTGGTTGAATCCTTTGCAATGTAGATTGAGTGCTTGGTGACCAAAGAAGTATCATAACCAAACCTCTCTGGTTTCTTCTTCTCCCTCGAAGACCTTCTAAGTGGTTGATGTGAGCTCTCGGGTCCATATGTAGCATCCTGCATCTTTGCTTTACCTTTGTTCTTCCATAGCTTTAGTCTTTCCAAGTCTTCTAGGTCAATCTCCGAATCACTTTCTTCAATCTGCTTTGGCTCCTTTGGTTGAAGTGATGGAAAATCTTCATCCAAGTCATATGGCAGCTTCACTTTCCTGTCATCATCAAACCATGATTTGTTTTCATCAAAAATTACATCTCTACTCACAGAAAATCCTTTATTGGTTGGATTGTACAATCTATATCCTTTTTGGTTTTGATCATAACCAATGAATACACACTTCTCTGCCTTGGGATCCAATTTCTCTCTTACTTGAGAAGGAATGTGAGCATAGGCTAAGCATCCAAAGATTTTACAATGCTCTAGACTAGGTCTTCTTCCATTCCACACTTCATATGGAGTGGTTCCATCTAGTGACTTAGATGGAAGTCTATTTATGAGATATGTGGCTGTCGACACAGCCTCTGCCCATAGGTAGTTCGGCAATCCCTTTTCATTGAGCATGGACCTTGCAGCTTCGACAATAGCTCTGTTCCTCCTCTCTGCTACACCATTGAGTTCGGGTGTATACCTTGTAGTGACTTCCCTTTTAATGCCTCTTTCATGCAAGAAGGCATCAAATTCAAAAGAGAAGTATTCTCCTCCACCATCTGATCTGAGTCGTTTCAAAGTCCTACCTGTTTGGTTTTCAACAAGAGCAATATACTTCTTAAAGCAATTAAACACTTCATCCTTGTGCTTCATGAAAAACAGAATGGTCCACCTGCTACAATCATCTATGAAAGACACATAATATCTTGAGCCTGATATAGATGGCTCCTTACTTGGACCCCACACATCCGTGTGCACTAGATCCAAAGGATTTTGATACATATATCCTTTCTTATTGAAAGGTTGTCTATGCGCCTTGCCGAATTGACAAGCTTCACACTTATAAATCATGTGTTGCCTTGTGATATTAGGCAAACCAAGTACACTTTGGTCCCTGCAAATTTGTTTAAGTGTCCTCTCACCAATGTGAGCAAGCCTTTTGTGCCATATCTCCAACTCTGTAAGAGTTTGAGATCCATAGCTAAACAAAGCTATGTTCTTTGTATCTTCCACTTCAAAAGTGAAAAGCCTTCCTGTCTTTTCTCCTTTGGCAATCCTTCGAAAGCCTTGCCTTGGGTCTTCAACATATGCTCCAAATCGATTGAATCTAACCTGCAATCCTTTTTCAACAATCTGTCCAACACTTATTAAATTTTTGGTAATTGTAGGGACATACAAGACTTTGCTTAAGAGGTTCATATTCCCATCTGATGTCTTCACATTACCTATCTTCTCCACTGAGTGCTTTGTGTCATCTCCTGTCTGCACTTCATGCTTGTTATGAGGATCTTCCAAATCAGAAAGTAAAGCCACATTTCCTGCTACATGGTTCGAGCATCCCGAATCAATGTAAAATATGTGATCATCATCCTTACCCTTCTTTGTTGATAGATTCATAATCAATAATGAATCTTCTTGACTTTGGTCCTCTGCATAGTTATTGTAATCTCTTCTTCCTCTATGGCCACTTTGATAGTTGTTGTTGTTGTTGTAATTGTTGTTGTAGTAGTTGTTGTTGTTGTAGCCTCCATTGTACCTACCTCTATTTGATCCATAGCCACCTCTATTGAATCCTCTTCCTCTTGGATTCCTGAAACATTCTTCAGTAGTATGGTTAGATAAGCCACATATGTTGCAAGGTTGAGATGATTGGAATCTCCCCCTGCCTTGCTTTCCACCTCTGCCTCTTCCTCTAGCTCTTCCTCTACCTGCAAAGTTTGCTTGGAAAGAGCTTCCTTCATCTTCATTCTTCCTATTCTTTGACTTGTCCTTGACCTTAGCTTTATCAGAATATAAGGCAGAAGTTTGATTACCTCTTGAGGACTCACCACCTTTGCTAATCTTTGCTTCATGAGTGAAGAGTTGGCCCATGAGTGTGTTGAGGTCGGGTACATGCATATCCATGTATAAATCCATGGCTGTTGTGAATGACTCCCACTTGTCGTCTGCTTTGATTCCATTCATGATTTGTCTTATGATTTGCTCCTCTTCAATTACCTCTCCAATGCTTCCAAGTTGGTCGGAAATCTCCTTCATCTTTGTGACATAATCAGTCACATTTTGCTTCGGGCTTTTCTTCATTGTTGTGAACTCCATCCACAATTGGTTCTTCCTTGCTCGAGTGTTGGAAGAGAAGAAAGAAGCAAGTGCATTCCAGGTTTCTCTTGATGTCTTGCATCCCTTGACATGAGGTAAAAGAAAATCAGAGATTGAGTTTAGAATATAGGACCTTGCAAGTGCATCCTTCGAACACCAATTCGAAAGTCCTTCCACTTCTTCATGTGATGGTTGCCCTTTGTTCCTCATGGTTGGCATTGCTTCATCTCCGGATATGAATCCATATAGATTCCTTCCTTGAAGGTAAGCCTCCATCCTTAGAGACCATGCCGGGTAGTTGTTTCGATCCAATTTGTCAATTGTTGATGGAAATCCATCTCCCATGTTGCTTGACTATGCTCTGATACCACTGTGAAGAGAGATGGTGGATGCAATCCAAAGATGAGTAGGTGCCGCTACAACCAGCTTCACACCAGCCAACTGAGACTTCAGAGTTGATTAGTAGACCCTTTGAGCTTCCTAAATCCACCAAAATATCAGCCAAGTACTTTGGAACATGTATCCCAAAAGTTTAAGTCAAGACAGGCTAGTTGCGAAATGACTAGCTCCCAAAACTTGCTATTTTTGGACATACACCTGCTGGAAAAAATGAATAGTGCTCTCAACCTGGAAGGAATTAGAAAAATTCCTTTTGGGCATAGCAAATAGACTTAGCAAGCTTCCTATTCCAAGTTAAAACACTTCAAATGATGGACTGAGCACTGAGAACAAGTTTCATCAAGTTCTGGAACATTCCCACAATTCTCGGGGCTCTGCAGAGATAGACCAGTAAGCAGTAAAATGCAGATATCTCCAAAAGTATAAATCCAATGACCTTGAAAATTTATAGGTAGAAACTAGACAGTGAGAGCTATCCAACGCACTTTAAAACACTGAAAAAGGTTCAGTAAAACTCGAGATATGACCTTCTGAAGTTACTGCTCTGAGTGAGTATAGCAGAGAACAAAACAGAGAGGTAGATGATAATAAATGTATAGATTCACATATGATTACAACCACATTGGCAATGAATCTTTGCACAATGGGAGTAGAATGATAGAGCTATGGAGTAAGCTCTTCAATCTCTACAAAATGACATGAAGTGGTCACGTACAAGGCTTGCTAATCGCCTCTTCCTTCTTGCTCCTTTTATAGCAATTCTTGGAGGGAGTTTTGAATTCGAATTCGAATGGCTCCACCTAAAAGTGATCCCCAAAGTTAGGAGAGATTCCCTCAGCTCAAAAATTCGTGATTTTGGTAGTTGGAGCCACGAATTTGCTTTTACATCATGGATGAGGTAAGCCATCCTTTTACTTTTTTCTTTTTCCATTTACAAGAGATAAAATGTACTCTTTTACAAGAGGTGTTCACATGACTACTCATGTGACTTACAAATGAGGATAATATCAAGCATATCAAGCATGTAGGCTTGGGCAAAATGCACCAACAATAAGTGCCTCAGATGGCACAGTACTATCAAGTGTCAACACATCAGCATCATCAGAAATAGCATTAATTTCTTCAATCTTCATAGTCGAAGTAGATGGTGCAGGTAACTGTTTAACATGCCCATCAACATTCTATCCTTTACCTTTAGCATTCTTTAATGCATAACAGTCTTTCTTCATGTGTCCTTTCTTATGACAATAATGGCATTCAATATCCCTCTTCCTTGATTTACTTCTGCTCTTATTCCGTTGACCATTCTTTTCCTTGTTCTTGCTCCTGCCACGTTGTTGATTCTTTCCTTGGTAAGAATCACGAACATTATATGCATCTCCACTCTGAGTGCCAACCATAGATTTTCTATGAATCTCCTCACTCAAGAGTGCTCCACATATGTCATCATAGATGAGTTTACCACCTGGTGCACTATTGCTAATAGCTGTGCAAAATGTATCCCATGATGATGGCAGGGTGCATAACAGCAATACTGCTTTCATTTCATTGTCCATATCCATTTTCTGAGCTTATAACTGGGAGAATATGGCATCAAACTCATTTAGATGAGCAGCAACACTATCTGTGTCCTTCATACGAAGGTCATATAATTTTCTCATCAGATATACTTTATTTGATGCCGTCTCTTTTTCATATGTATTGGATAACTTCTTCCAAAGCTCCTCTGCACTTTCACAGTCTAATACTGTAAAGTAAACATTATCTGCCAGGTTCAAGCGAATGGTAGACCTGGCCATTTCATCTAACTCATCCCAATCATCTTCATGCATGTCAGCAGGCTTCTTTGAAATCCCATTTACTGGCTTCCATTGCCTTCTTTGAATCAGCACATCTTTTTTCAATGGATATACCTCTACATGCCTAGAAAAATCATCAATGAAAGTCACAAAGTAAAGATAGTTTCCAAAAGAAGATGTCTGCATAGGATCACAGACATCACTATGTACAACCTGCAATTTTCGAGTAGCTCGAACTGAACCATCTTTTGGGAAGGATGAATGCTGCATTTTGCCCAAAATATAGCCTTCACAAACATTTTTTTCGAGTGCCTCAAGTTTGGGAAATAAGGATACCATTTTAGATTTTTGCAACGATAGCAAACTAGCAAAATTAAGATGACCAAAGCATATATGCCACAACTTTGCATCTGTTATAGCCTGAGAATCATGTACTACACATGCTAAATCATTCATAGACTTTTCATAGTCTATGAGCTTATACAGCCCATGACATAAAATGCCAGAAGCAATAATCATGTCTCCATTTGATAGATCATGAACTGTATACTTGTCATCAACAAATTTCACATCCAAGCCAATCTTGCCTAAAGCTAAAATTGATAATAGATTCTTCTTGATCCTTGGCACAAATAGAGCATTCGACAATGTAAAAAAAACTACCATGAGCAGTAGTCAAAACAATCTTACCAATTGTCGTGATAGGATAAGAGGAGTTATTAGCACATGTGATAGTATTCCCTCTAGGGGTAGGCTCAAGTGAAGCAAAGAAACTGCAGTGCGAGGTAATATATGTGGTTGCCCACTATCAAAGTACCAAAAATTTGAGTTTATTGCAAACATACAATATTCAAGAGAAGATGGCTCAAAACTACAAATAGTAGTAAATGCCCATTCTTCATTCTGCACTAGATTAGCAGACTCTATTTTCGGTGTAGAGGCCTCTACAACAACCATTCCAGTGTCTTTTTTCTTTGCCTCTTTTGTTGCCAGTTTTGGGAAATTCTTTATGACATGATCATTTGCTTTACAGTACTTGCAAAACAATTTCTGCTTTTTTGTTTTCTTTGTTGGGTGTGTGTAGAAGTGCGGGAGACACACGAGAAGCACACACAAGGAGCATAAACATAGCAAGACCCACGAGAAGACGATGGCTAGAATAGCTCTCTCTATTGATAATGAACTAAACTAAAATAAGAGTTGAATAATATCCCTAAGTACAAAGTACCACCACATATGAGTGAATCATGTATGTGGTAACATGGGGAAAAAACCTCTAGCCAGCACTAGAGTAAAAAGTGCCCATGTATAGAGAAAAGGTTCACATCAATGCTACTCGAGGATAACATAAGTGTAACAAACCCCCCCGTAGCAAATGATATGAACACATACGACGAGTGACAGATGAGCCCCCACAAGGTAATAAGCCTAAAGCTTTGCGAAAAGCCTCAAAGTTTTCCTATGGAAGAGCTTTGGTGAATATGTATGCCACATTATCTTGTGTAGGCACATATACCAAATCAATATCTCATGCATGAAGGGGCTCTCTCACATAGTGATAATGCACCTCAATATGTTTGGTACGTGCATGAAACACTGGGTTTCATGCAACAGCCAAAACACTCTGACTATTAGTGAGAATATATGTAGCAGCATCAATATCCATGCAAAGATCCATTAATAGGTGTCTCAACCATATACACTCCAGTGTCGCTGTGAAAACTATGCTATACTCAACTTCACAACTTGATGTCCCCACTGTAGGTTGCTTCTTGCTGAACCAAGATATGCATGAGTCTCCAAGGAAAAAGCAATTACCACTAGTGGACACGTGAGTATCATAACAACCAGCCCAATCACTATCTGTAAAAGAATGCAAGCATGGCTAAATACATCTGCCATAAAAGAGACCTAAGCTCAAGGTGCCTCTGAGATATCTAAACACACGTTTTTCTGCTTGCCAATGCTTAATGTGCGGGCTATGCATGAATCGACTCAACTGGGAAACTGCATACTATATATTCGGCCTTGTGCTGCATGCATATATAAGACATCCCACAACTTGTTGATAAAGAGAAGTGTCAAATGCATCACTAGAATCCTTAACTGAGAACATGAATCTTGTCTCAACTAGTGTGGAAAATGGCTTGCAATCCTCAAAATCAAAACATTGAAGTAGTTTTTCAACATACTTTGCTTGATGCATAACAAGTCCCCCCTCAACGGATACAAATTGGATGCCAAGATAGTAGCTCAAAAGACCAAGATAAGTAACATCAAAAGTATGCTGCAAATTAGCCATAAGAATGTCAAGTTTTGCATCACATGACCCAGTAAAGAGTATGTGATCGACATAAAGAACAAGCACTATAAGATCAGTCCCATTTTTGCGTACATAGAGTGTGCTTTCAATTGGACTACATGTGAACCCAAGAGCAATCAAGTGTTTATGTATTTTGTCATACCATGCATGTGGATCTTGCTTGAGACCATACAACGCTTTATGCAAGCGACAAACCATATACTCTTTCCCTTTCATAGCAAATCCAAGAGGTTGCTTCACATAAACCTCTTCTTACAAATCACCATTCAAGAAGTTTTCTTTTATGTCCAACTAATGCACTTTCCAACCTCAATGGGCATCCAATGCTACAAATGGTGTGAAGTAGGTGCAAAGGTTTCCTCATAATCAATGCCATATTGTTGCGCATATCCTTTGGCAACCAATCTAGCTTTGTAGCAATCAATGCTATCATCAAACTTTCTCTTAATCTTGCAAACCCACTTTGTACCAATGGCATTGTTTCCTTTTGGCAATTCACATAACTCCCAAGTACCATTCCTATGTATGGAATCCATTTCTGATTGCATAGCACTCATCCAATGTGGATCATCACATGCATCTTCAAAAGTAAGTGGATCTTCATGACATGCTGTTGCAATAAGAGAATAATCCAAAAAAGTACATGATGCATGGTGAGAGCTTGATCTTGTTCTACCAAGTAAAGGTGCACTCAATTTGCTGTCCTGCAAAGTTTGTTTTAGCCACTTTAGCATAGTTTGTGCACTCCTAATAGACATGCATTCATTATGTAAAACATCATCAATATTTACATCATGCGTGGGCTGAATTTCATGCTCATTTTCAGCCATATTTTGACGCAAATGTTCAGCCATATATGGCTGGAAATTTCCAATAGTTTTGATAATTTTTGGCTGAAAATTTTCAGCGATGTTTGGCTGGAAATTCTCTGCATTTTCACCCCTATTTGGCTGGAATTTTTCAGCCCTTTGAGCGTGAGTTGGCTAATATACATGGCCATAGTCAAACGCACCATTTTGCAACAAAGACATGAGTGTATCGAGCACATCTTGTGAGCTAACTGTTGGCTGTTTGTTGCATTCAAGTAGAGGGAAAACTGAATTTTCAGCAAATACTACATCTCAACTCAAAATAATTGTGTTTGTCAATGGATGGTACAAACGATATCCCTTAGTTTCAGCACTATAACCAATAAATATATATTTCTTTTCTTTGTCATGAAGTTTGGGACGTTGTTTTGATGGCACAAGAGCATATGCCAAACAAACAAACACATGCATATGACTAACCATAGGCTTATGACCATTCCAAGCCTCATAAGGAGTGATGACTCTCAATGCTTTTGTAGGGTAGCGATTCAACACATAATTTGCACACATGACCACTTCCATCCAAAACTTATCAAGAAGATGCTTTCCTTTAACCATACATCGTGCCATTTCAAGAAGTGTTCTATTTTTACGCTCGGTAACACCATTTTGTTGAGGTGTATATGGCACTGTACATTGGTGTGAAATATCTCTTTCACGAAGAAGGGCACTAAACACATGTGACATGTATTCACCACCACAATCCGTGCATAGAGTCAAAAGCTTTTGTGAAGAAAAATTTTCAGCCATAGCTAAAAATGCTTTGAAGCAAGAAAATACCTCATTATTTGCTTTCATAGGATACACACATGTCTGGTGAGGAGCATCATCAATGAAGGTAACAAAATATACATGCTCCCAAAAGATGGAGTCTTGATGGGACCACATACATCACTATGAACAAGTTGCAATTTTCTTGTAGTGTGTGTATGACTATCTTTTGGAAAAGAAGCACGATGTATTTCTCCAAGAATGCAACCTTCACATGTATGCTTTTCAATGGACTAAAGTGTAGGCAAGCCAATAACCATGTCCTTCTTTTGCAACTAAAGCAAACCATTGAAGTTAAAATGACCAAAATGAGCATGCCAAAGCTTCATTTCAGCCATGGAAGAAGTATGAGAAACCAAGGCATTCGAGGTAGCCCTCTTGCATGTATCCATGCGATACAAGCCATTACATAATGTACCGGACACCACGATAACATCACCATTGCTGAAATCATGAACCATACATTTACCATCAACAAAGTGTACATGAAGTCCAGCTTTGGCAATCAATGAAACTGAAATTAAGGTCTTCTTTATACCGAGCACATACAATGCATTTTTCAAGAGAATCACACCTCCATTTTCAATCATAAGCTCAATTTCGCCTACTCCAATGATAGGATAAGAGGCATTGTTTGTACACACCACATGTCCCCCTTTGGGTGCATCTTTCAAAGAGGCAAAAAATCTTTTGCATGAAGTTATGTCCTTTGAAGCACCACTATCAAAGAACCAATCTGAATCATCCTCACTCACAACCATACATTTAGAATGCAAAGATGCATCATAATGACATGTAACAACACATGCCCAAAAATCTTGAGCCATGTTAGCTTCATCATTCTTTGCATTTGCTGAATTTTCACTAGTAGACATGCCGGATTCCTTCTTCTTTTCATTGTGTTTAGCAAGCTTTCTACATTCATCAATAGTATGAACAAACTTTCTGTGAGAAGTGGAGTTCTTTCATAGGATGGTAGGGTAATTGCATATGTTTCCAAAAAATTACAAAAACATGCTTAATTATCCTACTATTGAAAAAAGATCATCAGGGTCTAAAACACATTTTCACACAACCATTACTTAACAATAGGCATAAGTGTTGGATTGAATTATTAATTGAGCATGATTTTGACATTAAGTACTTGGATGGTAAGGAAAATAAGATCGTTGATGCATTGATTGGGAGACCTTTGTGTTGTCTCCTTTTTGTAATAATTTTGATTTTCTCAATCAAGTTCAAGAAGAAAAACAAAACTCTTTTCATGCACCTATTTTGAGTCTTTGAATGCAAACAAGAGATTGATGTATCACAATAAATTTCATTTGCAAAATGGATATTTGATGTTGGATACCACACTAGTATCTTGTGCTAAATAGGAACATTTGCACGCTGATGTGATGAGATATTCTCTTAAACATCAGTTTATTGAAATATTGCATGGTTTTCGTGATGCACCTTTTTCACCACTTTTAGGTTAGGAAAGGACCTTTGTTAAAACATAGTATTTTTACTTTTGGCCACATATGAAGTGGGATATTAGAAAATATGTTACTGAATCTTTAAAGGGCCAACAAGTGAAATCTAAGTCTAAGAGAATGCGTAGAATGCTTCAACCTTTGGATGTTCCAAATCAGAAGTGGGAGTCTATGTCTATGGACTCTATCACTAAATTACCTAGAACCAAAAGTAAGTATGATACCATATTTGTGGCACTTGATCGACTTACCAAGGTGGCACATTTCTTCCCTATGAAAACAATTCATATTTGCATAACGGTTGCAACATTAATTGTATAAAAAAATTCTCGATTGCATGGAATGGCTAAAAACATAATTTTTGATATTCTGAGACTCTATATTCACATCAAACTTTTGGAGAGAAACATTTGAATCGATTGGAACTCAATTTCATATGAGTATAGCTTTCCATCCACAAATTGATGGGGAAACAGAGAGGGGTAATCCAGTACTTGAAGATATGTTGCATATGTATGTGAATGAAAAGAAAGATAATTGGAGTGAATATTTTCCCCAAGTCGAGTTTGCATACAATAGTGCATGGCATGCATCTATAACAATGACTGTGTTTGAGGCTATGTATGATTATAATTGCTTGATTCCACCTTTGTTTTTAGGTTTTACAAATACACTAGAAGTGTCTAAAGAAAATGCTTGATACAATGGATGAAGAATTTGGAAAGATTAAGCAACACATAAAAGAAGCTCAGAAAAGACAAAAGAAATTCTATGATTTAAAGAGAACACCACTTGAGTTTCAAACACATGACATCGTATTTCTTAAAGTCAATCCTCACCAATCTAGCTTGTTGCTAGGGAAGGATCACATACTTTCTTCTCGATACTAAGCCCTTTTAAAGTTTTGAAGCAGATTGGATCTCTTGCTTATTTGTTGGAATCACCTGAACATTAAAATGTACATCATGTTAGCTTACTTAAAAGATATGTACATAATGTTGCTCATATTTTGCAAGATAGCTATAAGATGAAAGATGATGGTTCTTTTGAGCTTCAACCTGAAATAATATTAGATAGGAGGGAAAGATTACTTAGAAATAGATCTATAGTAGAGATTTTGGTGAAATGGCACACAATAAGATTTGACTTGAATAAAATTAGATGATTTTCTAGTGCATTATCTTCTTTCCGACTTTGAGGATAGACTTCTTTAAAGGGGGGAAAATTGTAATAAGCTTTTTGTTAATGAGAGAATTCATTTTCAACCTTTCTACTTTCATGACGGGGATAATGCTTAGATTAAACAATTGGGTTATTTTATGCATGTAAAAAAAAATTTGCAACGCAAGATTCATATTGATTCTCCAGACCTTATCCGTTCCATGTTTTCTGGTTGAAAAATGAACAAGAAAATGAAAGAATTACGAAAAATTATGTGTGGAAGAAAGGTAGAACATGCACAAGAGAATAAAAGTGTCTATGTGAAAGTTTTGTGAATCATGTTATAAGTATGTCGTTCAGGGTTCTACATTTACGTCATGTAGGAGTTAAACGTCTACGGAAGCATGTGAATTGCACAAGGAAGAAGAAGAAGAAGCTTGGAGCACAATAGTGAATGTATTACTAGAGAATGTACAAAGATAAGTAGCCCATTAGGGCAATAGGAGTATATACAAGCCGGGGGAAAAAACTCCTAAAGAGGGGAAAGAAAATGCCCCGGCGGTCCTAGTGTGTTCACACACATCACTACCTAAATATATCAACAAAGCCCCCCTAGGAGTGATGCGATGAACAAGGACCTGGCACTCATGTATAAAGAAGTGCCAAGCTATGTGGAAATCACTCCACAAAAGGAAGTAATCCCAAAGCTTTGCAGAAAGCTTCAAACTTCTCCCTAGGCAAAGCCTTTGTGAAAAGGTCTGCAATGTTCTCCTGCATGGGCACATATGTCAAGCTGATCTTCCAAGCAGAGAAACCTCTCCCTAACATAGTAATAATGCACCTCAATGTTCTTAATGCGAGCATGGAACACAGGATTCCTCGCAACTGCCAATGCGGTCAGATTGTCAATGAAGATGGTGGCGGCAGAAGTCCAACCAACACCCAAATTAGCCATAAGGCGTTTGAGCCACACACACTCAATAGTCATTGTGAAAGCTTCCCTATACTCAGCCTTAGAACTGGAAGGGGCCACAGTAGGCAGCTTCTTGCTCAGCCCAGATATACATGAGCTACCAAGCATGAAGCAATAGCCACTAGTGGACACAGGAGTGTCATAGCAACCAACCCAATGAGAGTCAGAAAAAGCATGCAAATCTGGCGATAGTGATCCTCCCTTGGGATAAACCAACCCAAGTAGCCGAGTACCACTCAAATAGTGAAATATGCGCTTAATTTCCTACAAATGCTTGACTCCTGGGCAATGCATAAACCTGCTCATTTGTGAGACAAAAAATTGAATATCTGGCTGCGTAATGCATAAGTAAATCAAGCATCCAACAGCCTCCTGATAGAGAACAACATCAAATGCATCTCCAGCATCATGAAGGCTCAATCGTAAACCTATCTCCATAGGAGTGGTAATAGGCTTACAATCTTCAAGGCCAAAATGCTACAATAATGCGTCAATATATTTCGTTTGACACAAAGTCGTTCCACCATCAACTTGCATAAACTGAATGCCCATATAGTGATGCAGATGCCCCAAATCAGACACCTCAAATGAGGCATGCAAATCAGCCTTAAAATCAGAAATATGCTTCTGAATAGGACCAGTGAGCAATATGTCATCAACATAGACAACAATGATCAGAAGCACATCATTACCACGCTTAACATATAAGGTGCTTTCAATTGGACTATTCTCAAAACCATGTGCAATCAGAGAGGTATGTATCTTCTCATACCAAGCACGTGATGCTTACTTTAAACCATATAATGCCTTCTTTAATATGCACACCTGGTTTTCATGCCCGTTCTACACAAAGCCATGGGGCTAAAAAACATACACTTCTTCATGCAAGTCACCATTTCAAAATTTTGTTTTAATGTCCAACTGATGTACATTCCAACCATGATGAGCTACAAGTGCACAGATGCTCCGAACAATAGTCATACGACATGTAGGTTCAAAGGTGTCATCAAAATCAATGCCTCTTTCTTGTGCATAACCCTCTGCAAGATGCCTAGCCTTATACCTCTCAACTGTAGCATCCGATTTCCGCTTCAGCTTGTATACCCACTTAGTGCCAATGGCCTTCTTCCCAGGAGGCAAGTCACATAAAGACCAAGTACCATTTTTCATTATATCATTATATTCAGATTGCATAGCACCCATCCAATTTTTGGAATTTTATGCTTCATCAAACGAAAAAGGCTCTCATCATAGAGACTAGATGCAGCCATAGCATAGCAATGTGATGCAAAAGAGGCACTATGAGAGCCTGAACAAGTACGATATGATAAAGGTGCATTGAATTTGCTATCACGCAAAGTCAACACCAGCCATTTTGGCATAGTTCTTGCCATGCTCAATATCAACTCTCTCATCAATAAGTGCATCATGTACATCTGCATCAGAAATGGAATTATCTGCATCAGAAATGGAATTATCTGCATCATCACATGAAACTTGCAAAGGCTGAGAAGTTGCCTCATTAGGACTAGCACTAGACTATCCACCTATAAAAAGAGGTAGCAAAGTATCATACATGTCTTTAGAGCTAACAAATGTCTCCTTAGTACATGAAAGTAATGGATGAATAGCATCTTCCACAAAACCAACATCATGGCTAACCAGAATGTGTTTAGTCTGTGGATGATACAGATGATAGCCTTTACTTTCAGAATTGTACCCAACAAAAATACATTTTACTGCTTTATCATTCAATTTTCTGTGATGTTGTTCAGGCACTAATGCATATGCCAAACAACCAAAAACACACAGATGAGCAACAGATGGCTTGCAATCATGCCAAGCCTCATATGAGGTGATAAACTATAGCGCTTTAGTGGGACACCTATTCAGTACATATGCTACACACATGACAACGTCAAGCCAGAAACTATGTGGTAAAGCTTGACCCTTGAGCATACACCTCGATATCTCCATGAGTGACCTGTTCTTTTGTTCAGCAACTCCATTCTGTTGAGGTTTATATGGCATTGTACACTGGTGTTTTATCCCACGTTCAGCTAGAAATGCGTTAAAATCAGAAGACATATATTCCCCCCCTCCATCAGAACGGAGGGTGCCCATTTTACATGCTAACAGATTTTTAGCCAAAACCAAAAACTGTTTGAAGCACATGAACACTTTGGACTTTGCCTTCAATGGATGTACCCATGCATGCCTCAAAAATCATCGATGAAAGTCACAAAGTAAAGATAATTCCCAAAAAAAGGTGTCTGTTTAGGACCACAAACATCACTAAGTACAAGCTGCAATTTCTAGGTAGCCTGAAATGAACCATCTTTTGGAAAGGAGGAACACTGGCATTTTGCCCAAAATACAGCCTTCATAAACATGTTTTCCAGGTGCCTCAAGTTTGGGCAAAGAGGACACCATTTTAGATTTTTGCACGCGTAGCAAAGTTACAGCAAAATTCAGATGACCAAAGCGTGCATGCGAAAGCTTTGCATCTGACATAGCCTGAGAATCATTTACTACACATGCCAAATCATTTATAGTTCTTTCATAGACTATGAGCTTATACAGTCCACGACATAAAATACCAGAAGCAATAATCACATCGCCATTTGATAGATCATGAACTGTACACCTGTCATCAACAAATCTCACAACCAAACCAATCTTGGCTAATGCAGAAACTAATAACAGGTTCTTCTTGATCCCTCGCACAAATAAAGCATCTGACAAAGTGAAAGAACTACCATTAGTAGAAGTCAAAATGATCTTACCAACTCCCATAACAGGATAAGAGGAGTTGTTGGCGCATGTAACAATATTCCCTATAGGGGCAAGCTCGAGTGAAGAGAAGAAATTGTGATGCGAGGTAATTTGTTTGGTCATCCCACTGTCAAAATACCAAACATTTGAGTCTACTGCAAACATGCATTGCTCATGAGAAGATGGGTCAAAACAACAGACAGTAGTAAATGCACATTCTTCTTCCTACACAAGATTAGCAGCCTCTGTTTTTGGTGTAGAGGCCTCTGCAACAACCATTCCAGCCTCTTTCTTCTTTGCCTCTTTAGTAGTCAGTTTTGGACAGTTCTTTATGATATGATCAATCCCTTTACATTACTTACAAAACAATTTCTTCTTTTCTGATTTCTTCGCATCTTTATCTTCCTTCTTTGAATATGCAGAATTAGCAGATGTCTTCTTACTAGTTGAAGAGCTCCATTTTCCTTTGCCCTTCTGACTAGCTAGGAAAGCTTGATCTACAACTTGCATAATGGACCTCTTCTACCTGGAGTAATCTTCCTGCAATAGAACAGAGACTAACTCCTCAAATGATAAGGCAATTGGATTGCCTTTCATCATCAACCAAAGAGTAGAGGCAAAACTTTGATATGAATTAGGAAGACCATTGAGCTATCTGGTATAACCTAATCAGCAGAAATCAACTATTCCTTCAAGTCTTTGATCTTCGTTAGGAAACTGTCCATACAATCACCTTCATTTATGTGCTCACTCTCCAACTGTTTTCGGAGGTAAGCAACACGAGCCTCATTCCTAGCTTGGTACAATGTGGTAAGTGTATCCCAAGCATCCTTAGCTATTCTGCAAGAGCGAATGTGAGGAATAATGGCATGTTTGATAGACAAAGCTATCAATGCATATGCTTGGGCATCTCTACCATCCTAGCGAATCTGCTCTACAGTAGGTGCAGCAAAAACCGTAGCACGAACAGGAATATGCAGAATATCATCATCTTTGACACCTTCTACATCAGCTTCACTAGCTGCAGTTGTAACAATTGCAGGTGTGATAGGATGTTTTTTGACACCTTGCATAATGTTCCAAAGTCCTTTTGCAACCAACACATGTCGCATCATATAAGCCTATAACGGGTAGTTGGTACCATCCAACTTATCCTCAACAGCCAAAATATGAGATACATCACGGCTTTTAGCCATGGCCGATGACTAAAATACCTTGATGCAAAAAATTGACTATATCTCAAAAAGTTGAACAGAATTGCCTAGACAAATTCCTCTAGACCTGTAGCAGACTTCGAGATGCTTATACTGGCAAACAAAAACTCTTATATACCTTTGGCACAAAAAGATGAAATAGCCTGCACAAGCACTGTGATAGTGTGTTCAGAGGTCGAAACGAGCTCAGATCGCGATTTCAGCACCACAAAGCGAAGCAGTTTTGATCTTGAAAACATGCTGAGTATGCTCACCAAAATTCATGCGATTCTAAGACTGCAAACCGAGGAGTGTGGACGGCATCCTAAATGAAGCGACGACCTACTCTGATACCAATTGTCAGAGTTAGACGTCTATGGAAGCATGCGAAAAACACAAGGAAGAAGAAGAAGCTTGGAGCACAACACACAATACTGAATGTATTACTAGAGAATGTACAAAGATGAGTAGCCCATTAGGGCAATAGGCGTATATACAAGACGGGGGAAAAAAACTTCCTAAAGAGGGAAAAAAGTGCCCTTAGTGTCCTAGTGTGTTCACACACATCACTACCTAAATATATCAATAGCTCACTATAAGAAAATGCATTGATTTTACTCTCTTTCTAGATTTTCGAAACTTGGAGAGCTCAAAAGTGATACTTGGAGGCAGGTTTGGACCAGGGTCATCCCTAACACTGTTCCGCAGATCTAAAATTTTGATAAAAGTATCTCTCACAAGCTTAGGCTAACCCCTCACCATTTTTGAGCTACAGGGCTTTGAAAAAGTGTCATTTTCCAACACTTGAAAAAAAAGGAGGCTTTTCTATTTCTTTTTGAATCCTTGATTTTAATGCTTATATTGTGGGAGAGATTTAACTACCTTACTTGAGAAGACAATCGAAGAAAATAACTCTTTCACTTGAAGAATATGAAGATTATTAAATAGCGTTTTTGGAGCTTTACACGGATAATTTCATAATGTCAACCTCGATGCAAGAATTCTACAAAGTTTGAGTTATACATTAACAAGAAGGCCAGGACATCCTCAAATGAGCTTATATTTCCCAAAAAAATTGAAGCAAGATGAATTGATTCAATAATAATTGTTATTACATGACATATTCAACGATCAAGAGAGATTACATATTTCTGTAGCAAATGAAGTGGATCAAGAGCCGGCACTCTTATATTTTCCTACATCCAACATGGTATGGACCTATTCCATCTCAAGGCTATCCGTGAAATGGGAATTGTAATGAGGAAACATGAAGTTATGCTATGAAGAATGAAGGAGAATTTTCATATTAATAAGGAGGGCAAGTTAGATTAAATAAAAAACTAAATCTTGCTTGCATTAATATGCATCCGTCAGCAGAAGAGTTTTTTTTGGTCACGCATATAAAAAAACGTGGGAAAACAGCTATGGAATTCTTTCCCTTTAGATTTTCAATGAAACCATCTGATTGATAAAGATAGCCTTCATAGCGGATGAACTTTACAACTCTAAATTTAGAGTTTTAAACTGAGAACAACAGCCGATAGAAATCGGCCCAGGAGTTGTTTATCGATGATGTGAGCGCATGCATTAAGAAGTTACCTGGAGAATTGGACGATAAGTATGCGACGGAGAATTTGACGCCAAGAGGCTGGCTATATACAACAGTGCTCAGAGACTTCTGGGATAGTAAACTGCTAGAGGATGTTCTTCTGACCAGGGTCGCAAGCATTTTTTTAACTTGCTGATTATCAATTTGATGAAAGTGATTCACAAGCAAAGAGTTCGGAAAACTGTAAGCTAGATCAGATTTATTCGTCTATGTGCTTTTGCAAGTTAGAAGAGATTATGAGTTGCTGAACGTTTCATCCGACCTCATTGTGCCCATGGAGAAAACTATAGCATAGTTTGCATAGATGACTCATCTAGTTGTTCTCGCCTTTTAAAGTTAGGATGTGTGGGACTCTGTCTGTACTTTGGCCTTTTCTGTGTATAATTTCAATGAATATTATGTTGACTATATAGTTCCTACGCTTGTCTAATATGAATTGCTTCAATTTACGCTTCATCAATTCATCTTGGTTGCATGGTTAGATTAAACTCCTAGCAGGTATATGTGCAAAGTTGAATCTTATTGACTGCGACTTTGTTTTCTATACAAAGAACGCTATACATGTGCTTTCAGTGGACCAATCAAAGCTAATTTCAGTGAAAGCCAAAGCCGTTTCTTTGATGATTCAATCCATAAAATATTACGAAAATAAGACGAGGATAGTAATAACAAATACGTGATGCTAATTTTTTTTTTCGAGAATTGATCAAAATCATAACTTGGGAACAATGATACTATTTAAAAAAATACAAGCCTGACTAAAAGATTTTGATATATTACTTTTATATCTATGGAGAGTTGTCATCAATGTTGCAAACTTATTAGATTTAGTGTAGTTCAATTCGACATATCACATAAATGAATTCGATTTTAATGTATGAAGAAAAAGAAAATGAAGATTATGATTAAGAGTGATGAGTTAATGTTTTAAAAAGGGCTCACTAACATTTATGTGAGTTTTGATGAATTACCTATGTTGCCAAAGTCACTTTGTATGAGCCATTGAACTTGGTAGTTGATTTGATCCACCTAGTGAGCGTTTGCAACTTCCTGACATTTTGTGAACCCGACGTGAAGAAACGGCACTACGTCTCAGGTACATATGATTTCTATTTTGCTTTGCATATGCATACATGTGAATCGACAATTGTTGTAGTTGCTTCGACATCCTTGGAAGCAATACCTATTTCTTAAACCTTGCAAACTACTGGGTGTTGAGGGCTGATCATTTTGATGTGAATGCCTCCATGGAGATTGGCAAGTGGGTGATCCTCATCACACCACCCTTTTCATCGATAATTGAAGAATTGAACAATTGCACACACACATCATATCACTAGCAAAGGTTGTACTTAGGATTTAAAACAAAAATTAACAAATTGTATCAAAATTCACATGTGCACAGCTTTTGAACCTCTTCTTCACGCCCTCATCGGTACAGTTTCTTCTTATGCTCAAACTCTTTGGTTTAATTGCAAATCTTTGGTACATTTTAAATCATCGAATCAAGACACCAACATGATTGTAGAATTGTTGAACATAAAGAAATGGTTAAAAAAAAGGTGAATGCATTGTTAAATTTGTTCAAACTAAATCAAATCAAGAAATAAAAATAGAAAAATTTTTTAAAAACATAATGAATGAAAGTCAAGGCCAAAAAGTTGTTGAAAATTTATTTAGGGACAAAGGTAAGGTCATAGGAGTAAATGTAACCAACTACTTACATACATTTGAAGAATTAGCTAAGATGCATGGCTTATGAGAACCTAAATGGATAATGTACCTAGGTAGACTTGCCATAGGAACAATTATGGCCATTATTGAACTGCATGATAAATGTGAATGGGAGGAATTGAGGACAGAGTTACATAAAGAATTCTATTTAGAGGATTATAGCGAGCATAGCAGAGAGGGTTTCATGAAGTGGATTAGTTCCCCAAAACCTCAAGTTTCTATTACTCAACTTCATTGTGAGTTTATGAAACGGTTTTCCCAATTGCCAGAAAATGATAGGGTAGCCCTTACTCCTGACATTGTAATATATTTCCTTAAGATTTTGACTTCGGATGTAAGAATTGAGGTTGAACGAAGACTTGAGGAGCCGGTTAAGAGATATGGACTTACTGATGATTGGGCTATTGTGAAGATAGTGGTTGAGGTAGTTGCATATATGAAGCAACATCCATGTCTTCCTTATGATTCAATGCCTAATCCATCTCCTAGTCTTCCCTCCACTCATGAACCTAGAGAGACTCATATAGCTTCAAAGGTTCAACAAATTGCATCTACATCTAAAGTTCCAACTGATTTACCATTTGATATTTAATAAGCTGGATAATATGATGAAAATGCATGAAAACACATCAAAGGAGGTATTTGCTTTACAAATGTAGTCTATGCATTAAATTTGCAAGATGAATCCTCTACACAAACTTAACCTACTATATTTCCTCAACCTATTTTAACTCCTAATCCTCCAATAGTACCTCAACCTATTCCTCAAATGATCAATCAAAGGACCCTTAATGAGCATCGAACTCCCCATGCTAGGAGATTTGTTTGGTGTGATTCCACTGACCATCTCAACTACACTTGTGAGGCTTTAAAGGAAGCTAAAGAATAAAAACTTGTTATTGACATTGACAAGCAGTTGTGTGATTATAGGACACATCTTCCTTTAGATGTTAGTTGGGGAAAGGGAGGAATGGAGAAACTTTATGAGACCTTTTTGGACCTAAGAAAGGATCTTCTGAAGTCAAATTAGAGTGTGTAGATTATGATTTTGAAAGAGCAATCTCAAGAAGAAATTTTTGCATGTGATGAATATTATGAGGGAGAATATGGATTAGAAGATTATGAAAATGAATTAGAGGAACAAACATCTATTCATAAATATGATATTAATGAACAAAAATATGATAATGAAAGTGAGGTCAACAATGATGTTAATGAACTCAAGCATGAATCTACATCAATAAATGAGATCATGATCAATGAAGAACTTAAAACATTCGATATCAAGTATATAGAGTGGGAAGAACATTCAACCCTTAATTCTAACAAACTCACTATTCCTCTATGCGAAGAGGGGAGAACTGAGACCCATATATATTATCTTAAGTACAAAAATGATTATCTTATTGAAAAAATTAATGAACCTAAAGAACTAATTCCATCTCATAAAATTGATAAAGAAGATTATATGAAACTTAACAATGATTTACATCTTGATTGCTTCACTTTAATTAACGAATTTGATGATAAAAAAAAAGAATGAACAAGATGGTGCATGGAATGAATATTTGAATAATAGTAATGAGAAAATGTTTGCTCATTCAAATCAAATTATCAACCAAAATGATGATTTGCTTTTCTGTCCATTGAATAATGATGAGATTAATCAATTTAATGAAATGAATAATAAATATTATGATGAGGTTAATGAGTTTGCATTCTTTGATTTATCTTCTCCTATCCATATAAGCACGGACTATGATGATGTAGGGAACGAAGTAAATGAAGAAATAAATACTATTGAGATATAATAGTGCACAACCATATCGAAATGAAAGTTTTGATGTTTCAAAAATAGGGAATGATGAAATCGAAGATTTAAATGCTTATGAGAGATATAATAATGCTCAACCATATGAAAGTTTCCAAACCAGAATGTAAATTATTTTGATAGACTTCAGTATGGTCCACAAATGGGTGATGATGAGAATGAATATGTTGAAAATTATGAGATGCCTAGGGAGGTTGTTAATAGTGAAAGCTCTTTTGATTATAAAAAATTATTATCATGGAGCGATATAATTTATGATACTTCTTTGGGTGCATGGTTTATATGGTTGGTATTTATCTTTACAATCTTTCTTTACCATATTTAAAGTTCAAGATGTTCATAAATTGGAGGTATGTATCGACGGTTGTCTTCCCTAATTTTAAAAGTTTTCCCTGAGTATTTTTAACTATTTTTTCTACGAATTTTGAATCTAGGTTTTTTGGATAATTTACATTTTTCTCTTAAATTCAAATGAAGACTACGAACTAATTATGAATTATATCTATCATATTTTGCTCTTAAATGGAATTGATGAATATGAACTGACTGGAAAATTTGTTATGAAGTACATCAATGAAGAAAGCTAACGATTTTCTAGCATGCTTTGAAAATGATTTGAACATGAATTGAAGATGATTTGAAGGAAAAAATGAAGATGATTTGAGGTAGATTTGAAGAAGAATTAAAGGTTGAAGATTGAAAAGGAAGCTAAATTTTGAGGTGGTATTTTTTATGAAATCTGTTTCTTGTTTTACATTATGCACATCATTTTGCGTTTATGAATTACTAAAATTATGAAATCTGGAATATGACTTGTCAAATTATAAAGTGATACTATTTGGCCAAACTAGGAATAGAAATGTTTGAATTTTATGTATCAAAAATTTATAAATTTAGTTGAGATATGATAGAAAAAGGATTTTGAAATTCTTTTCAAAAGAGGAAAGTAGACTTGTACGAATAGGAGCATATCGATGCATGACACATGTCTGTGTGAAATCATAAAACAAAAACAAAAATATATGACAAATAGAAGTTTATACTTTCTTCCACCCTAAAAAAGTAAATGATGAATCACACCTACATGAAGGTGATGAAGTCTATGATGAATAAAAGTTATGAAGAAGATATGAAAACTAGTTGTGGAAAACACTTCTAGTATTAAATTTGGGCAAATAAGGCATATGTTTGTATGAGTAGAGTTTGTTGAATTTCCTTGATATGTATGAGTGTATATATGTGTGTATTTCTATAGGAAGAAATCTAATTTTGAATGAATGAATGATGAGATTTGTTCTTGACCATCTCTACTAGATTTATGAATGATTTTGAACCTAAATTTAAATATTGTTGACTGAAATATGTACTCATCATAGTTTCCGGTAAACCATGAAGTTGAGCCTACTCTTCAAAAGTATGCAAATATTCATTGATGTTAATGCGTGTAAATTTTCCTTTCTCATTAAGCATAGATTGAAGTACTCTACATCCTTTCTTTTCAATATTCATATTGTAAAGTATATCGCCCACTTTCATTTGCTCGTTTGAACCCATAAGTCACCTATATTTTATGCTAGTGTAAATAGTGGTTGATACTTTTTGGAATGAATTCAAAGATAAAATAAAAACAAGTGGGTGTGTGATAATGCTAAATGCAAGTATGTGGTATAAATTTTTAAATTATTTTTATGCTTTGAAATGCAGTATAAAACTGTAGAAAATTAAATGAAATGAAATGCAATATAAAAGTGCATGCAATTCAATGAGATGGAATTATACAAATGATTATTTTTATTTTTTCAAAAATGCAAGTATAAAACAAAACCCATGGAAAAAGAGTTATACTTGGAAACAAGAACTTTACCAATAAAATTCAAATGTTCTTTCACTTCATGAAATAGAAAGACAAAACAATTCAGATTGTAAGGCTTTAAGTTATCTTTCATTTCCACATTTTCTTTATGAACAATAGAACTCACTTTCATAGAGTAATAAATCTTTGCATAGGAAATGAGGAAACAGATGCAATCATAAAATCTTTAAGAACAAAATACTCATGTACTTGAGTTTTCTTTTACAGAATTCAACACTTGACAACAAGTGACTTAACTTAAGCTAGCGAAAGCATTCGATCACATTCAAAACGCATGACCTATGAAGCATATTTCAATCGTTTAGCTATTAAAAAAACACAAAGTACCATATCAATTCAATTCAAATGTTGTAGATATTTTAATTTGTCACACATACAGAATCGGTTCAGATTTCTATATTACATTAAAGACTGAATCATTCAAGTTTAAGGGCAATACAAAAACAATTCACTCCTCGATGATCACTTGGAATAACATTTCAACTATTCTTTTTCAAAACACAAAAATTAAGGCAATGTTGATTTTACTTACAGTAGTGAGTTTGAATCGTGCAAAAATTCATATAGTTATCATTTCTCCTTCTATGTTATCAAAGATTCACCTCCATTGCTAAGTCTTGGAGATCTGCTCCGAAATCAATGTATGATCCTAACTACAAATTCATCCCCCTTTTGTTTTCCTAAATTCCATCAATATTGCTCCTTTTTTTTATAGCTTGTCAGACTAGTTCAAGGGATGCGTAATGATTAAGATGATAAACCTTATTAAATCTACTTCAAAACGTCGAACAAAGCATCGTGCTTAGTGAATCATCATTGATCAAAAGTTATTCAAAACCTAATGAAAAAGCTTCGTGAAGATAATGACACTAGAACATCAAAGAAAATAAGAAGAATTAATGGTATGAAAAACCAATTCATCCCATTTCATACGTTCATGTATTTGAAACAGAATAGCTTTTAAATAACATATGTAAAGTGAGAAATTAAGATTCTGTATCCTAGAACATAAAACAAATTAACAAATTATGAGATCATTTAAGATATCTTTGACTTGGACAGAAGCTCCCACAGAGAGAGCAAGGACCTATGCACTAATCTCACACATGGAGAGAGAGAGAGAGGGAGAGAGAGAGAGAGAGGGAGAGAGGGACAAAGTGAGAGAGAGCTTGGAGATATTGTGGATGCAATACAAACGCAAAGACATGCTTGCATGAGAGAGAGAGATAGACAAAGATGGACACCATGTCCTCCTCTTGATTTATCTCTAGCAAGCACTGCTGAAATGGTGCACAGAGGAGTGTTGGAGGAGATGGTGGATAATCACAAGAGATGAGTTGGTATAGCCAAAACCTGCTTCACACTGGCTATAAAGAATGTATAGAGAGTGTTGTGGGCCTCTTCACCTAGCTAGTAATCATAAATGATTACATACGCTCCTTGAAAGATGATGCAATAATGATAGAATCAGAATAGATAGGTAGGCATATGATCCAAGGTCTCGAACTTGCTATTTTTGTTGAGACACCCACCCAGAGTTTTGCAAGATTCTCAGAGTACAAGAGAAGTTAATGAAATTCCTTTTGGGGAAGTTGAATTGGCTTAACAAGCTACCAATCATGAGTGAAATCATCTAAAATGATAAACTATATGTGGAGAAATATGTTTAGCAAATCAAGCATCCATCCCGATTTTTACGGGCCTTGATAGTCACAGACTAGTGAGCAAAGATTGATTGATATCTGATGATCACGAGAAGCATTACCAATGAAAATTTGTAGGACGAAAGTAGAGAGTATGGTGAAGATGTTATGCTTTAAATCACACAAAATGACACACTGTAAAGTGAGAACCAACTTAGAGAAATTCACTGTTTTGATGGTGTGATAGAAATATGAGAGTAGGAAGTAATGAACATGTATGAATTAAATCAAGTAAATATACGTCATTGGCAAAAAAGCATTGCTCAATGAGTGAGGAATGAGTGAGCTATGAGATGAGCTCCTCTCCTCCATGAAAGTACATGGAAAATGATCTCTAAACCTCGAGATACAAGCTGTCATCGGGTTCATAAAAGGGAGGGAGAAAGCTAGTGCAATGTAGCTTGAGAGAGTCTTGAGAGATTAATTCCAAAGATATACATCAAATCATATACGCATTCATAGGCTATTCTATGTTTTAGAGCTCTCAACAGTTTACAGACGTGTTGCAAACATAAGTCCGAAACAAATTAGATCATTGATGCATGGTAGCTTTTTGTCCTTGGTTTGTTGTTCTTAAGAGAAGACTAATGAATATGCTTTGTGAGCATACCCATTCAAACTAAATCAGACAGTTTTAGGAAAGTATTGGAATATAGAGTCCATGAACTACAAATTTTTGGTACTTATGCATTGAGCTAACAATACAAGAGTTATAATTCTTTTTGTTAGCAACACATCATTCAAATCACACATAAATTTATGAAAACGTCAAAGAACCATAACATAAAGCTTTGCATTTCAAGTAAACGTGGATTAAGCCATGAAAATTACAATTTTATCTTATTTGCAGTTCTTCATGAGTTTCAGGCTAACAGCGAATCATGTTAACTATATGAATACGTAAAAGAAAAAAGAAAGCATCATATGCAAGGTAGGAACGGTAATGCTCAAGCTCAGTAAACACGCGATGGTTTTCTTAGAAGTCTATCTTTATTTGTACATGGTGAAGTGCTTAGAAATGATTCTTCATACATTGGAAAATCTCAAGAATGACAATTCCCTAGACACCCTTTTTGTTCCACTTTACCCAAGATCGTCGACTATACCTCAGCTTTTATAATAGATAAATGAGAGAAACTCATCATCAGAAAGGAAGCATGCTATTTATGGAAGATAACTCAGTTGGAGTGACAAAAAGAAATCACACAACAATGTGAACTATATTAGTCTTTTAAAATGCACAAATTAAAGAAAGGTTTTGTCAAATGACCACCACACCAACTATCAAAGGTGAAACATTTCTAGGGACTAGAAGGAATACATTTCTAGCGATGATCTTACTATCCTTCCAAGCAAAAAGGAAAATGTAAGAACAATGACACAAGTGAGCCAAGCACAAAGGCTACACCTCTTGAGTCAAGCTGAGTAATAGTGTCATAAAGAGCTGGGCCTTTGCAATAAATCATCTTTAGAGAAACAAAAGGCTAGGCTAATAGACCAACACCTGAATACTATGCTATCAGTAGTACCTGAATACCATATAAAAGCTAATGTAAAAGGGATGCAATCCACGAAATAGCTGGAGAAAATGCAGATCATAATGATTTCTCAATTGGTATTACTTTGTTGTGAATGGCATATTATTATGCTTCATTTGTCAAAAGCATCTCATTGCTTTTGGTAACACACTTGTTTATGTGTTGCTTGAGATTAATTATCTCACTTATCACTTTCGATTCATATTCTCACAGTAAAACTTTGAAATGCTGCATGTAGATTGGTAAGCCAAATGACATTTGTAACATATCTCGAGTAGCCATATCTCATAAAAAATGTAGCTATTCATTGCTCAATTTCACACTTCAGTGTTTGTCCCTCCAGGACTTTATGGCATCTGAAGACTTCCATTAGCATGTTTGCTCCACCTCCTTATCAACTTTCCATTTTTAATTGCATCAACTCCAAGAATTCTGCACCCACTTATCTGTCAAAGTGTACTGTTAACAAGAGTGCATCCCTTGCTATTGAAAGATCTTGCTTCATATGATTTACATGTTTCTTCTTTTTTTAGTGCAACCCTCTGAGCGCTCAGACTTGAGAAAATATTCCTGTTCTATAGTTATTTTCCAATCCTTTCTCTTTGAATCTCTGCCCCATTTTTCCACATTCGAAGGTGAATTCTTTTCCCATTGAAGTTGTGCTTCCTTCTACCCATCTTAGACTTCCAATTTTTTCGAGTCGCATATTATCGCATGAATAATAATACATATGAATTAAAGTGTACTATAGATGGGCAGATATGCAAGAGTGAATTTTTCATGGGATGTGAGTTTCTGCCAGAGACATGAATAGGGTCCAAGACCTTCAGCTCTATACTAGCTTGTCTGATGTCCTTACAAACATCTCCCTTCATGTGTCTTCCACAAGCAATCTCCTTTGTCCTTGACCTGTTCTGCAACTTCCGCCCGAAGACCCGTGGACACCTAATTTTTTCTACTACCTACAGCTTCCTCCCCTTTACTGTTCTAATCATGAAGGATTGGACTCCCCTCTGAGCTATTCCAATGGGTGAAGGAAAAAACAACCCACACTTCTGATACATGTTCATGAGAGCATTGCCTAGGGTTTTGTCAAACCCCTGATTTCTCCTTCCATGTTGAAGGTGATGCCCCCTTACTCTATATTTCCCTGAAAGAGCTACGAAGTCCATTCCCCTCTGCACCTTGTTCCTCTCAATGCCTTCCTGTAGGTCCCCCTTTTTCTCCTCTTATCACCAATTTCTCAAAAATCCTTCCTAGTAGATATCTCCTCCCAATCCATCTGAGAGGTAGACAGAAAGCCCTCCCAGCTACTGAGAGCCTTCCTTTTGGCCACCTCCATATCAACAAACCGACATCCTTTGTAATAATTCTGGTCTCTATGATTCCTACCCTTCATTTGGTTTTTCTTATCCTCTTTAAAGAGAATCCAATCACTCTCGATGGTCTTGCAAATTAAGATGATTTTGGAACACCTGCTTCTTGTTCTAAGGAAAACCACATGACGCTCACCACCTGTCCTTCCAGAACCAAAAAGCTGCCCTTCTACTGATCTATCATTGCATAACTTCCAAATTTTCAAAGATGTTCCTTGCATCTTTCACCATATTGCACTCACCATACACATTAATAAGGGCTGTTGATGCAACAATATCTACCTCTTATCTGGTTTCAAACCTTTTGATTGCATCAGATGGAACATGTAAAGAGCTTTGTCTTCATTCTTGACTTTTATGAATGCTGAGAGCATGGCAATCTGGAACACTTTCATGAGGTGGAATACCCTTATAGAAAAGCTTTAACTTCAAGTTTAATGCTTGATTATTAATCTTGGCTTTGAATCATGACCACATCCACCCCCTCTAAACCTTAGCATCCTTTGGATGCACAACACCATGTCTACAAGAATCTATAAATTCCAAAGCAAATCATGTGCATGGGTTATTAAACACCCGTGCCTATGCACGGCCGTGTAGTAGGCCCTATACATGCATACTTGGAATGCATCGAAAAAAAAACAACGGTGCAAATGGAAGGTATCAAGCATCTAATGGAAATGTTCTCTCACTCAAACTCAAGCTAAAGATCTCATTATGCACCCATAATTCATTTAATGTGCAATTGGATTTGTGCCTATGTAATTGAAAGCATGTGTGCACTTAGATATCAATCACACATACTTAAGATGCAAACAATCACAAGCATGCTGCAATTATGGAATTAGTTCTCATGGTTTCTAGAGAAAGAAGCTCACCCCTCATAATTTTCCTCATAAAGGAAATCACTCTCTTCTCTCAAATCCACTCATTTTCACTCAAGGCTCAACATACTTTTATTTATAATATTTATAAATATCTCTCATGTGCAAATCTCCATTTGATCACCTTTAAGTCTTGTAGATTTTTCTAACTCTTTATTTGTAACTTGAGTTGTTTCTTGATTTGTTTGTTTATCCTCCAATGGATGCAAGGAGTTTAGCAGGACGAGAGAAGCCTCATCTTGTTTTCTTGATGACTTTTGTTGAATTTTGTTTTGGTTTGTATTTGGGTTTTGTTTGATTTGATTTTGATTGGTTTCCACATGCTCCTTTGCTCCTTCCATCATCAGAGTTTGTGCATATACAACACTTGAAGATGTGATCATTGTAGAGAAGTCTATAGGCTTTTGGCACCTTGTAACCTTAGAGGTCATATCAATTGCATTTTTAGAAGTCTCTTCATATTTCCTATCATTAGTATGTATAAAAAGCCCATGCATATCTTTTTCATGCCCAAATGGGATCTCTACAACTTTATGGACTTGATTGCTATCCACAATTGGTAAAATGCTTAGAATTTGGTTATAATTTTCATCTGCTTGAAGATCAGTTCTCAAATCATTTAGAAATTTCTCAATGGTTTGTTGTTTCTTCTCGTATCGCATCACAGTTTCATGGACAAGCATCCAATCCCTTGTGAGCCCTGATTCAGAGTCTATATCTTGCAGAAGTGGAGTTAACCCATGTCGGGCTTTAACATCAATTGCTCAAAGAAATAACAATACCTTTTTGTGTACTACACACCTCTTATCATGCTCAGAAAGATCACCAAATTTTTGCTCAAACTCTCTTTTGAACTCTAGAATCGGTTGATCTTTGGGCATATGAACCCACCTCAAGAAGGACTTACAAGTCACTTTGTCTATGTCCTCCAGCATGAACTGCTTAAGAGAGCATCGCTTTATATTGCGATAATGTCGTATGGTTTATTTGCATGAGTTGATCGCGTAAACTGTATTCACACACATAGGCAAAGTTTTCGCATAATTCCATATCCGTCATCAGACTCAATCTGACACCTAGGTATTTTGGCTCGAGTTCATACTCTTTATAAAACCTAGATGTATTTTTGCCATTGAAAAACCCACATCTCTTGATTAAACGATCATGAATTGATTGGATGGCTTTTTGATGGCTATCCTCTTCTTGGAAACGTAGGGATTGAGCTAGGATATCTTCCATACGAAATCTATAGATTTGCTAAATTTTGATCATCAACATGATTTCTTACTTTGCTCGCTGTATGATTCACTCACACCCTCCTTTCATGTCGGGTTCACCAGGTATGTCATCGGGTTCATAAAACGGAGGGAGAAAGTTAGTGTAGTTCAGCTTGAGAGAGTCTTGAGAGATGAATTCAAAAGATACACATCAAATCAGATACACATTCATAGGCTATACTATGTTTTAGAGCTCTCCAAAGTTTAGTGACGTGTTGCAAACAAAAGTCCGAAACAAATTGCATCATTGATGCATTGTAACTTTTCATCCTTGGTTTGTTGTTCTTAATAGAAGACTAATGAATATCCCTTGTGAGCATAACCGTTCAAACTAAATCAGATAGTTTTAGAAAGATATTGGAATTTAGAGTCCAGGAACTACACATTTGTGGTACTTATGCATTGAGCTAACACTACAAGAGTTATAATTCTTTTCGTTAGCATCACATCATTCAAATCACAAATAAATTTATGAAAACGTCAAAGAACCATAACATAAAGCTGTGCATTTCAAGTAAAAGTGAATTAAACCATGAAAATTACAATTTTATCTTATTTACAGTTCTTCGTGAGTTCAGGCTAACAGCGAATCATGTTAACTATATGAATACGCAAAAAAAAAGAAAACATCATATGCAAGGCAGGAACGGTAATGCTCAAGCTTAGTAAACACGCGATGGTTTTCTTATATTTGTAGATAGTGAAGTGCTTAGAAATGATTCTACATACATTGGCAAATCTCAAGAATGATGATTCCCTAGACACCCTTTTTGTTGGACTTTACCCAGCATCGTCGACTACACCTCAGCTTTTACCGTAGATAAATGAGAGAAAGTCATCATCAGAAAGGCATCATGCTATTTATGGAATCGCACGCCAGCGTGAACTATATTAGTCTTCTACAATGCACAAATTAAAGAAAGGTTTCGTTAGATGACCACCATACTAACTATCAAAGGTGACACATTTCTAGGGACTAGAAGGAATACATTTTCAACGATGATCTTACTATCCTTCCAAGTAAAAAGGCCAAATGTAAGAACAACGGCATAATGTTTCAAGGTCGACTTACCTCAATTGACTAGAAGGAAATAACAGGTTGTCCATTGATCAAAGTTGCGGGAAACAAAAGAACCAATATATTTTCCTCCATTGCAGAAATCCGGACGTCAATACTAAATTATAGTCAGCAATATGGTCTTGAGCATTGTTAAGATGATGTTACATCAATATCCTTCCACTTCCTGATGCCCGATCTGTGGCATTAATAAGCCTTTATGTCCTTTTTGTCGGAATCCAACCATGAATAGCCGAGGTACGACTAGATTTCCAAATATGTGAAGCGGGAAACTTACTAATAAACTCCCATTTTAGGTGGTGGCGGTCTTATTCTTCTCCGATGAAAGTGCCCATTCAGACTGAACATCGATGATTGTGATCTCCTAGTTTTCCTGTCCATGCTACAAGGCCGTGATAAGGAACCCAAACGCATAGCTTCATAGGTTTCAATTAGCAGCTCATCACGAAAAGTTAAGGATGCATAGACGAGCATGATGAGCCACTGTGCAATAACAAAGGTGATGTTTTCGTGTATCACATTGCTACTCACAAATTGACAAAATCATGTTGCTTCTCTCAATAACAAGCAACCTCTCTTTGTTAAACTAGGATCCTTCAGGAATAGTTCTGGTTTACCATTTGAGTGAACTGTATGGCAAGACGAGTCCGATTTAAGTATCGTTTTCTTTGTGATCTAACTCCCTACTTAAATTTTCTTCGGGATAAAAACAACATCAACATCATCAGCCGCAGCTCATTGAGTGTAACATCTTGCAAGAAAATCATGGCCTGTCTATAGATGAGATTTTATGTTTTCTATATTCCTTCACTTCTGCTATTAACTATTCTCATCATCAAGTGCTTTAGACATATATAATCCATACAGGACATCGGTTGGAGTAACACCTCAGCAGTGACAACCCAAGTGAGCCAAGCACAATGGTTACACCTCTTGAGTCAAGCTGAGCAATAGTGTCATAAAGAGCCGGACCTTTGCAATAAATGATCTTCAAAGAAACATAAGGCTAGGCAAATAAAGCAGCACCTGAATACTATGCTATCAGCAGCACCTGAATACAATATAAAAGCTAATGTAAAAGCGATGCAATCCACGAAATAGTTAGAGACAATGTAGATCATAATGATTTATCAATTGGTATTACTTTGTTGTGAATGGCACATTATTCTTGATATGTCAAAAGCATCTCCTTGCTCCTGGTAACACACTTGTTAATGTGTTGATTGAGATTATTCATCTCACTTATCACTTTCAAATCATATTCTCATAGTGAAGCTCTGAAATGTTGCATGCAGATTCGTAAGGCCATATGACATTTGTAACATATCTCGGGTAGCCATATCTCATCAAACATGTAGCTATCCGCTGCTCAAATACACACTTCAGTGTTTGTCCCTCCAGGACTTTATGGCATGTGAAGACTTCCGTTAGCATGTTTGCTCCACTTCCTTATCAGCTTTCCATTTTTAATTGCATCAACTCCAAGAATTCTACACCAACTTATTTGTCATTTTTAATTGCATCAACTCCAAGAATTCTACACCAACTTATTTGTCACACTGTATTGGTAGCAGGAGTGGATCCCTTGCTTTTAAAAGATCCTTCTTCATATGATTTACATGTTTCTTTTTTTTAGTGTAGCCCTCTAAGCGCTCTGACCTGAGAAAATATTCCCGTTCTATAGTTATTTTCCAATCCTTTCTCTTTGAAGCTCTATCCCATTTTTGTTGAAGATAAATGTACAAGCTCATTTTCATATGAGCCATGCTTCGATAAATTTACCAAATATAAAGATAAAGGAAAAGTAGAGGAAAAAAGGAAAAAATAATAAAAGAAAAAGTCTAGTCAAAACTTCATGATGAGTAAGAGATACAATATCTTGCCTTGTAGTTAGTAGCATGTAGTGGAGAAACTAGTGAGTTAAGATGGAGTTACAAACTTCTTCACATGCTCATTGGTTATAAAAGTGAAGTGGGAGCACATTCAAAATAAGGAGAGAAAGAGGCAAGAGCTCCCAGTAGTCGGATCTAGCCATTTTGTCATTTTTGTCTTCCGTTAAGACTCCTTCCGGCCGCACGTGAGTTTGTACACAGCTCTGTTGCAGAGCTCATATGTGTTGATATATTTAGGTAGTGATGTGTGTGAACACTCTAGGACCGCCGGGGCACTTTTTTCCCTCTTTAGGAGGTTTTTTTCCCCCGGCTTGTATATACGCCTATTGCCCTAATGGGCTACTTATCTTTGTACATTCTGTAGTAATACATTCAGTCTTGTGTGTTGTGTTCCAAGCTTCTTCTTCTTCCTTGTGCTCTTCACGTGCTTTCGCAGACATCTAACTCCAACAATTGTTATCAAAGCAGGTCGCCGCTTCATCTAGGGTATCGTCTACACCTCTCCGGTTGCAGTCTCAGATTCACACGAAATTTGATGAGCATACTCAGGGTGTTTCAGAGATCAAAACAACTTCGTTGAATGGTACCGAAATCACGATCTAAGTTCGTTTCGGCCTCTAAATGCACTATTAGAGCGTTTGTGCAGGCTATTTTGTCTTTTTGTACCAAAGGTATATATTAGTTTCTCTTCGCCAGTATAAGCGTCTTGAAGTCTGCTACAGGTCTAGCAGAACTCATCTAGGCAGTTCTATTCAACTTTTTGAGATACAGTCAATTTTCTGCATCAAGGTATTATAGTCATCGGCCATGGCTGAAAGTAGTGATGTATTACATATGTTGGCTATTGAGGATAAGTTGGATGGTACCAACTACCCATTATGGGCTTATATGATGCGACATGTATTGGTTGCAAAACGATTGTGGAACATTGTGCAGGGTGTCGAAAGACGTCCTGTCACACTTGTAACAACAAGTACTGCAAATATAGGAGCTGGAGCTGATGAAGATGGTGTCTAAGATGATATTGTGAAGATTCTTGTTTGTGCTACTGTTTCTACTGAACCTACAACATAGTAGATTCGTTGGGATGGAAGAGATGCCCAGGCACATGCATTGATAGCTTTGTCTGTCAAACATGCCATTATTCATCATATTCACTCTTGCAAAACAGCTAAGGATGCTTGGGATACACTTACCACATTGTACCAAGCTAGGAATGAGGCTCGTGTTGCTTACCTCCAAAAACACTTGGAGAGTGAGCACATGAATGAAGGTGATTCTATGGACAGTTTCCTAACAGTTGAAGACTTGAAGGAACAGCTGATTTCTGCTGATGAGGTTATACCAGATAGCTCACTTGTGGAGACCATTCTGAATGGTCTTCCTGATTCATATAAGAGTTTTGCTTCTACTCTTTGGTTGATGATGAAAGGCAATCAAATGCCTTATCATTTGAGGAGTTAGTCTCTGTTCTGTTGCAGGAAGATTAGTCTAGGCAGAACTGGTCCATTATGCGCGTTGCAGATCAAGATTTCCTGGCTAGTTAGAAGGGCAAAGGAAAATGGAGCTCTTCTACTAGTAAGCAAAAATCTGCAAATGCTGCACATTCGAAGAACCAAGACAAAGATGAGAAAAAATCAGAAAAGCAGAAATTGTTTTGTAAGTACTCTAAAGGGAATGATCATATCATACAGAACTGTCCAAAACTGGCTGCAAAAGAGGCAAAGAAGAAAGAGGCTGGAATGGTTGTTGCAGAAGCCTCTACACCAAAAATAGAGTCTGCTAATCTTGTGTAGGAAGAAGAATGGGCGTTTACTACTGTTTGCAGTTTTGATCCATCTTCTCATGAGCAGTGCATGTCTACAGTAGACTTAGATGTTTGGTACTTTGACAGTAGTGCGACCAAACATATTACTTCGCAGCGCAGATTCTTCTCTTCACTCGAGCCTGTCCCTATAGGGAATACTGTTACATGTGCCAACAACTCCTCTTACCCTGTTATGGGAGTTGGTAAGATCATTCTAAATACTGCTGATGGTAGTTCTTTCAATAGCGAGTCGTAACAAACGAGAACTATGTCGTAAAAAGAGAACACTCTCGTCAAAAATCAAGCAAATGGCAGCTTATGTTTGAGATTCCTTTATACCAGTATACATATATTACAAAAATGAGGTGAAAACATGTGATTTTTGACATTTTTTGTCATTTTCTCATAAAAAAAGAGCTCAAAATGTAGTCAAAATTTCACTATATAAGGCATTGACATGTCCCAAAATGTATATGATAAGACATTGACATGTCCAAAATCTATATGATAGGACATTGACATGTCTAAAATCTATATAAAGAATGTAGAACTGAATAGTTCTTATACAAAAATAACATTTTAGACATATTTTTAATGGGTGGATATCTGATTGTTAGTCAAAATTGCTACAAAACATGGTTTCATTAACCAAACTACTTCGAGGCATTTACAAAAGCACTAAAAATGTCTGAGAGCTTCAATGCATCTCACAACTTTGTCGATCTATGTCTACACCCTCATCATCTGATGCACTTGATTCAGTCTCATACTGTTGAGAGCTCTCTTCTTCTTCTTCTATATCCACAAGAGCTCTGTCTTCATCCACGTACATACCAAATTCTGCAGGATCATGCACAACTCTTCTTGTTTGCCTATGATTTCCTGTACCACATACATCTGGAAGCTTTTGTTTTATCATGTTGATGGTTGCTTTCCTCAAGTGACCTATTTTTGTCAAGGAAAAATCATAAACAAGAATATCTACATCATCCATTTTAAGAGTGGATGTGCTTCGAATATTCTTTTTCTTTTTTGAACCTGTTCGTTTAGTATCACACACCATTTCTAAGTTATATTTACCTGTGAATGCATTACTTCTTTTAGTGTAATAACAATGCACCATCAAAGCCTCTATTCTTCTCTGATCAATATCTTTAGTTATCTCTAAAACCTTTGCAATCCAAAATGGTCTGGTAGCCTCATCACCATCAGCAAGAACTGCAATAAGTGTTCCAACATTTATCTCTATTAAATTTCCTTGCCATCTTGCTTCTGCCTGTTTTGTCATCCTTGGGCCTACATAAATACTTCTTTCTGGTGGATGTATAAAACTTTGAAGTGCATCTGCATTACATGCTTGGGCCACATTCACGGATCTTTGTGTACAAAAATCCCATGTGAATGGAACATCAACTGGCCAGTGACCTGCAATTGTATACTGTATAATCTCTTCTTGATGATTGAAAAAGTCCTCCCACCAAGATACATCTTGATCTCCAGCATATTTTTTTGCACGCTCAATATGTCACTTCTTTTCAATGAGTGCATGCATCCAGCTTTTACTTTGATCAACCACATTTCCACATCTTTCTGTATTGTTTTTATCTTCATATGGTGATTGTTCTGCACCATACACTATCACAGTAGACAAATTAGGCACCTGCAATAAGAATCTGCATCCCTCTTTAGGCTCCCACCCAAGAGAAGATGAATACTGCTTTGCAAATAAAAGGGTTATTTCATCAACCCTCCTCATCAAGAATACATGGTTGAAACTAATATTGTGCAATGGAGCCAAAACCTTAGCACTGTTATCAAGGCCCATTGAGCAAAAGTGCTTAAAGTCATAAATCTGTGTGAGGTGTTGAACTTCTGGTTTTGGAGTATATGCTTCTGAAATCAACTCAGATAAAATTGGAAGAGTAAAAGCATTGTTACGTGCCAACTTCTTAGATAAAGTACTGAACATTTGATCAATGTGATCATGAGTGTGGCCAACCAGAAGGAAATTTACCTTAACCTTCTGAAATACCTGTTTTTCAACAAGCATGCTTAAATATCCAAAGACTGTAGAATTTTTATTCTCTCTTGCAGTATTATCTAGTTGCAAATATAGAGTTGGTGGCAAAAGACCCTTCCATGATTGCAAAACACGATGAATGACAGTAACTGTAAGGTTTGGATCATTATGCACATTCGGATATGTGAAGAAAACCTTGGACATTACAGTTCCATTGTATACCAAAGCACCAACCAAATGCATTTGCACAAGGACTTCATCTCCAATGTCCTTAGGGATGCGATAAAAATGTGGCAAACAAGTTTTTTTTTTATCCATACCATCGATCAACAAACACATATAACGCTCCGGATTTCTGAGTGCTTTACTTCGATGATGAATTGCTTTCTTTCCCTCTAAAGCTTGACTCTCACGATGGTTGTTAAGAAGGTTTTTAAAATTATTCTTTTCCTGTGGTGTTGTAGCCCCTTTTGCCATGTTTTTCAAAGTGGCACAAACTGAACATTCACCCATTCTAACTTTACGAGGAATAGAAACATTGTTAAACTCTTCCTTCCATAATCGAGTAAAGTGACGATACAACACATACTTCTCATTTCTATTTTCCATGTCTTCTCTATATATTTGAAATACCTCTCGACGAGTAAAGTTATCTAACAAGTGCAACCTTCCAGTTGTAGGCATAACCTCACAATGCAAGCTAAAATAGTTCATCATCCAATTCATTGCATGACGTCCAACAGATCCTTTGGTCCCAACATGGAACGTATCCAAAATGAGATCCCCATTCAAAAGCCCTTGTTGAACCCTATGTATTCTAAAATTTCCCACACCCATTGCAATTTTAAATGCAGCCCTACAACATCACATCCCTTGACTAAAGAAATATTCAAAACCAACACGTGTTACTGACATGTTATCCTCAATCATTTGCATGTGAGAAACAAGGTATATATCCTGCCTTTCACTATCTAAATGGAGGAATTTTTCTCTTAGGTGCTTTAGTTTCTTCATTCCTAAATTGTACAAACATTTCAAACCACAACAATGCTTCACAATATCCAATGCAATCTGTCTATCTGAAGTAAGAAATTTAAATCTTTTTTGACTTACTTCACGAGGCCTTCTTTTAAATTGTAGATTGAGCTTGCTTTGCTTTTTCGTTGCTCCACATGCACTTGAGTCAGAAGGGAGATCAATGGTTGGATCAGATGGGAGATCAAGAGGTGCATTTGGTTGAGCAGGATTGCACTGTGAATTGGATAACTTAAATGACTCAACAGAAAACATGGAACCATCAGCACGTCCTAAATCATAGGGATCATCACTTCTATGGAAAGGATCAACTGAGAACAATGAATCTGAAACTGTATCAATATGAGCAGAAGAAGCTGATGCCCAAGCATCCACTGAAAAGATTGAGCTCATCTTCACAAAGTTCACAGAAGACTGAAGATGAATGACCTTTTTAAATAAGTCGAAATCCGAGATCAAGTGAAGATGTCACATCAAATGTCACCTCAAGAAGATATGAAATCAAAAGTTTATTAAAGTACATTAAATAACATTAAACATCAAATTACATCAAATAACTTAATTACTCAAATATACACTAATAAGGGAACCAAAGATTTGATTCACTTTTGAAATGAGAAACACAATTGATTTCTAACTAGATATGAGTCATTGAGTCTTAGCATTGTGAATGAATCAAAATATATCCAAGCTGAGTTCCAACTGGATTATATATTAAAATTGTTTGTAGTAGTGCCATTGAAGACTATACAAGAAGAAATTTTACCTTTGGTACTAAATAAGATTTCAAGGATTAGGTTTCATTGTAGTCTTGGCTAGATCTCAAAGAGGTAGATAAAAGTTTATTAAAAAAGAATTATGTGTAAAAGAGGTACTTGGAATGTTTATTCATACATTGATTTTCCATTTCAGCAATGTGTTACAAGATAAATGTGAATATGAATTAAAGTGAGGAGGATAACACTATAAAGATGTCATTAATCTCCCATATTCAACACAACTTAGACTTGAAGTGTAATTTCCATGCAAATGTACATAAATAGTTGCAAGGTTGTTTACTTGAATGTTTATTCATACATTGATTTTCCATTTCAACAATGTGTTACAAGATACATGTGAATATGAACTAAAGTGAAGAGGATAACACTATAAAGATGTCATTAATCTCCCATATTCAACACAACTTAGACTTGATTTTCTCCCAAGCAAGAGATTCTAAGAAAAAATTTCTACATGAGATTAGACATCCTCATGTACATACCATACTCTTGCCATTGAAGTGTAATTTCCATGCAAATGTATATAAATAGTTGCAATGTTCTATGAATATTTCATTAAAGTGGCTCTGAAACAGCCTATTTGTGTGAGTGGTATTCCCTGGTTAGATTGGTTGACAGATATAGTTAGCAACTGGACTCATTCAGTTAGATCCAGTTAGTCTCTGGTTCAAGTTACCCAATTGCCTATAAATAGCAGACGACGAGATCATTCTCATTTTCAAAATCCACGAGCAATAAAGAGCAACATAGCACAGACAGCTATGGAGCACAGAGCTCAGTATACAAGCAAGGCAACTATGATGGAGAAGAAGAATGTTGGCAAGAGTACCAAGAGGTAGGCAAAATCATACCATAAAAAAAGATTCCTAAAAGATTCCCTTTGTATGCTTGTGTAAAGAGTCTGCTTTCTAGGTTTTTATTTTTCTTAGCTCTAAAAATACAGATCCAATGAGGGTACAGCTCGATGCCTGGCATCGACATTTAGGTGTAAGTCGATGCCAGGCATCGACTTGAGGCTGCAAGCCGATGCCAGGCATCGACTTGAGGCCTCAGGTCGATGCCTGGCATCGACTTGCACCTGAAAGTCGATGCCAGGCATTGACTTTGTGTGCAAGTTGATGCCAAGCATCGACTTGCAGGTGCAAATCGATGCCAGGCATCGACTTGCCTGGCATCGAAGTTTGTCTTAAAGTCGATGCCAGGCATTGACTTTAGGGTGCAAATTCGATGCAAGGCATCGACTTTTGGGTGGAAGTCGATGCTAGGCATCGACTTTTAGGTTCAAGTCGATGCCAGGCATCGACTTTTAAGTGCAAGTCGATGCCCGGCATCGACTTGCACACAAAGTTGATGCCTGGCATCGACTTGCACTTAAAAGTCGATGCCTGGCATCGACTTGAACCTAAAAGTCGATGCCTGGCATCGACTTGGGCCTTTGAAAACCACATTTACGTATGAGCTGATTATTCCAAGCGCCTTCAGGGATGCGGAGTCCAAGAGTGAGAGGCCCTTCAAGAAACTGAAAGTCACCATGGGCTCTGGTGATCAGCAACGTGACAAAGGCATTGGTCACCAAGTGAAACCAAAGAAACTTATTGTATCCTTATCCTCTGAGAAGGCCAACAACCCGCTAGGAATATCCTCAGGTGGACAGAGTAGCATCAAAATTCCTGAGGATGATCCAACTATGAAGGATAGGTCCAGGGACGCTGAGGTTTTAAGGACAGATCGTCCACTGCGGGACATGACAAATCTGGAGTGGTGCCTTTAGTATGTTGAAGAGAAGAATGCAGTCCTTCTTGTGTTCGCAGGGGCATATGGGAGAGGAAAGATCACGACAACACTCAGTATGGCCTTGTGTACAAACTGGATTATGAAGATGAGGATTCTGACAACCTCCTTTTCTTGGTAGAGACATCGAAAGGTTTGAGAAATGTTATATGCAAGATGGATTTCTTGTGCCCAGAGTGCTGTGTTCCAGATCGTCTAGCTGAGATATGCAGGGACTCAGTCAATCTTATCAAGGACTTGATGCCATGGATCCAGGGCAACATCATGCCAACACAACAGAAGATGACAACCCCTGTAAAGGCAAGGGGTAAGCAGAGCGTGCAGAAAAAGCTTCAAAAGAAAAAGAAGAGAATTTCAGAAGAGGAGTCTTCTGACTCAAGCTCTAGCTCTGAGGACATAATTGTTGCACCTGGTGGAGAGCTTGCCTTGGGTGTTCTTGGTACTGAGCAGAACAAGATGAGGGAGGATATAGCTAAAAGAAAAATTGTGAAGAAGGGGCAGTTGTTCCACCTGCCAATCAATATCATCCACAGGCCACCAATAGATCCAGTCACAGGGAGGAGGCCCCTTGAGATCAGGGAGCCACACAATTTGCATGTGCAAAATCTTAAGAAGAAAATGAGAATAAATCCTCATGCTACTGTTGTGCCATTCCTTGTCATGGTGGATCCGAATGAGTGCAGCTCTGTGGAAGAGTTCAATGAGGGTTTATTTGAGGAGTATACTTATTATGTGATTGGAGGTTCACACTCTGCAGAGGCCCGTAGACAGCTAGTGAAGGAGCAACCTACCACTTTTTTCTTTAGGTATGCAGTGTGTAAGATATATGCTGGTCTTACAACTGCGGAAGCCAAGCTTCTTGCTTGGGATCACAACAATGACAATGACTACAGGCAAAAAAATGTCCTCCATAGAGAGAATTCAGTTTTTCTACCATGAATATGAAGATTGTCTTGTTAAGGAAGCTGGAAGAATACATCCCAATCTACGAAAGCAATGACTTATTAAGGTTGGAATTGCACTGGATGAGAATAGAAAGTCTGATGCCTTGAGGAAATATGATCCATGGTTTCAACTGGCATTCACATCAAGTGAGATCTGGGATCTACAGGATAAAATTTTCACAATGTGGGAGAACAAGGAGGTCAAGGGCTAGAAGCAACGAAAGTCGAGGCCAGACCCACAGGTTGATCTGAAGGGAAAGGGAAGGAAAGCTGACCTCTCAATTGAAGAGGCTCCCGAGGACATGAAGCTGACACCATGGAGGGCCCTTCAAGGAATCAAGGATGATACATTGATCATATCAACTTTGTCAAGGGTAATCTCCAAGGACTTAAGCCTGGAGGACATGGTGATTGAGCTCAATAAGTATGTATGTTATTCTCAGATCCTTTTTCCCTCCTCCCATGTTTCTGGTCTAACCTAGTCTCTTTTTAATTTCTGTGACTGTAGTCATAAAGTTTACATGAAGATTCAGGAGGTCATGATGAAGAGGCTGGGTTGCTTTTCTTGGACAGAGGTCCAAAGAGACTATCCAACCACATCATCCTACAAATCTTTATCAGAATATTTCATCCTTTTCCGTGATTGGGTAGGTTCTCTTTCTGAGGTTGTGCCTGGTTTGCCATTAGGTTAGATGCCTTGATTCACCAAACCAATCTAATGCCAGGCTTTTAGTACGAATTCGATGCCTGGCATCGATTACGGCTAAAGTCGATGCCTGGCATCGACCTGCAGCCAAAAGTCGATGCCTGGCATCGACTTGGGGGCATAAGTCGATGCCGGGCATCGACCTGCAGCATAAGTCGATGCCTGGCATCGACCTCGTGGCATATGTCGATGCCAGGCATCGACTTATGTCCCAAAGTCGATGCCAGGCATCGACTTTCAGTAGAAAGTCGATGCCTAGCATCTACCCCCACATGAAATCGATGCCATTCATCGCTTCCTTATGTTTTGCTTGCTGTATTGAAGAGCTCATTTAGTTGTCTTTCCACTTTTTTCTGCAGAAACCAAAGAAAAGTAAGTCTGCGGAGCTACTAGATGATTGCCCCCCTGCATTCCTGGCTCACATTCAAAGAGCAAGGCATGAGAAATCTAGGCTGAAAGCCAAGGAGATGGATTTTGATGATGAACCTGATCTGAAATGTTTCTCCAATCCCCTAGACCCCCTTAGGCCTGTATATTACAATGTATTCTGTAGTGATGTAAATAATATTTGTTCTGTTATGCCTAGAAAACATTTCTCCCTTCTCATAGCGGACATACCCTATGGATTTAGGATGTTGGGATCAGTTAATGATGATGAACCCTTCAAACACCCTCAGATTCGGAAGATGGTCACTGATTTTGCAGAGTTGACTATGTCTCCTCTTTGGAGGATAGTAATTTTCCATAGCAGAGACCATTCCTTCTCTGTTTCAACTGCTCTGAAGGCAAGATGTCATGCTGTGGAGTGCCTCACGTGGTAAGTAATCTTCTTTCTATCTCCGTGGCTTTAATGATGCTCTCTGTGACTCATAGTTCTTGTTTGCAGGGTGAAGACAAACATAAATCACACTCCTTTGCATAGGTTTGTGAGCTCCACTGAATGCATTACAGTTGGCTATTATGATGAAGTAAGCAAAAGGAGAGTCAGGGAGCATTGCAATGAGAATGGGATCTCAAATGTGCTCATGTTCCCAGCCGTTACCAAGAAACTTCGTCATGTAGCTGGGGACATGACATTGGTTAACCCCTATCAGAAGCCACAAAAACTCATAATGAGATTGCTTCAGCTATTCTCCAATGATGATGACTGGGTCCTAGACCTTTTTTTAGGCACAGGTAATTTCAATTTTCACAATTTTCATTAGTCATGGTTGATTGACACCTCTAAGTGGTTTTCTGCTGTTTCAGGAACGACTCTGGCTTGCTCCTTAAAGATGTTCAGGCACTGCATAGCTGTGGAGAAGGATGATGCTCAAGTGAGCTTTATTAGAATGAGAATCAATGGGCTGAATGAATGCCTAGATGAAGACCAAGAGGTTGGAAGGAAGCACATTGCAGACACGGAGAGATTCCAACCGGCTTCAAGGGAGCCTGTTCCCCCACTTGCAAATGAACCGGGGGACATGGCTGACCTTGAAGAGCCAATCTTGGAGCAAGAGAGGCACGATATGTGTTCTAATGTTCCAGAGGATCCCAATATCCTTGAGCCTGAGGAAAGCTATGATCAGCTTCTATTGTAGATTCATATTACTCTTGTACTTACACAGGAAATGTAAAACATCATTTTAATATAAATATAATGTCGAGTTCTGCTTCCACTTTGTGTTCAACTTGATTTATCTTGAGCATTTCTCTGATCATGTGTGAATGTTTCTTAGTATAATTTTGTTGATTATTATCTTCTCTTGGGAATGCTTTTGTGAAATGTATTTCATATTCTGTGAATATGGCCATGCATTCAATGAGGATCTTAACCATACAAAGGGGATGATCTTAATTGCCTTGTTAAAATGTTCCAATTTTCGCAACACATGTACTCTAATTTTTGAGTAACTTTTAATCAGCTATAATCTGTGCTTGTTGAGGTTATGGATGTAAGGAAGGAGCTTCCCGAACTCTTACTTGTACCTTAAACACTAATCTATTGTCAAAGATCATGATGTGGGATTCTTGATCGGCTGAACAACTAGTTTTCATGGCAACAAGAATTTTATTATATCTATCTTGACTACTTGGGATATGAGATCAAGGTTCTAGTGACAATATTTACAAGCAAGAACAAGTGATGCTTTCTAGATATTGTAAAATGCTCACTTTATTGCTTGATATAATGGTCTTTAGGTAAAAAGGAAAAGAGAACATGTCTTTGTTCTCCTTTGTTGTGACTCAGTGTTTTTCACTTTGTCAGATGCTTATTTGTGCCAAGGATCAAGAAGAATCTGTTATTAGTTTTTGCATTAGCCAAGATTGGCTTGGTTGTGAAATTTGTTGATGACAGATGTACAGTTCATGATCTGTCAAATGGCGATGTTAGTATTGCTTCTGGCATTTTATGTCGTGGGCAGTATAAGCTCATAGACTATGAAAGATCTGAAAATGATTTGGCATGTGTAGTAAATGATTCTGAGGCTATGTCAGATGCAAAGCTTTGGCATGCACGCTTTGGTCATCTGAATTTTGCTAGTTTGCTATGCCTACAAAAATCTGAAATGGTGTCCTTTTTGCACAAACTTGAGGCACCTGGAAAACATGTTTGCGAAGGCTATATTTTGGGCAAAATGCAGCGTTCCTCCTTTCCAAAAGATCGGGCTACAGAGAAATTACAGTTTGTACATAGTGATGTTTGTGGTCCTATGTAGACACCCTCTTTTGGAAATTACCTTAACTTCGTGACTTTCATTGATTAGTTTTACAGGCATGCATGGGTATATCCACTCAAAGCAAAGTCCGAAGTGTTCATGTGCTTTAAATAGTTTTTGGTTTTGGCTGAAAATCTGTTAGCATGTAAAATGGGCACCCTCTGTTCTGATCGAGGGGGGAATATATGTCTTCTGATTTTAATGCATTTCTGGCTGAACATGGGATAAAACGCCAGTGTACAGTGCCGTATACACCTCAACAGAATGGAGTTGCTGAACGAAAGAACGGGTCACTCATGGAGATGGCGAGGTGCATGGTCAAGAGTCAGGCTTTACCACATAGTTTTTGGCTTGAGACTGTCATGTATGCAACATATGTACTGAACAGGTGTCCCACTAAAGTGCTGCAGTCTATCACTCCATATGAGGCTTGGCATGACTGCAAGCCATCTATGCTCATCTGCGTGTTTTTGGTTGTTCGGCATCTGCACTAGTGCCTGAACAACATCGCAAAAAATTGGATGATAAGGGAGTAAAATGTATTTTTGTTGGGTACAGTTCTGAAAGTAAAGGCTATTGTTTGTATCATCCACAAACTAAACGCATTCTGGTTAGCCATGATGTTGTCTTTGTGGTAGATGCTATTCAGCCATTGCTTTCATGTACTAAGGAGACATCTGTTAGCTCCAAAGACATGTATGATACTTTGATGCCTCTTTTTACACGCGAAAAGTCTAGTGCTAGTCCTAATGAGGCAACTTCTCAGCCTTTGCAGGTTCCATATGATGATGCAGATCATTCCATTTCTGATGCAGATTTACATGATGCACTTGTTGATGAGAGAGCTGATATTGAGCAGGCAAAAACTATGCCAAAATAGCTGGAGCAAACTTTGCGTGAGAGCAAATTAGATGCACCTTTGTCATATCATACTCGTTGAGGCTCTCATAGTGCCTCCGTTGCATCAGATTGCTATGCTATGGCTGCATCTAGTCTCTGTGATGAGAATGAGCCCGTTTCTTTTGATGAAGCATGAAATTCAGAAAATTGGATGGCTGCTATGCAATCTAAATATGATGCTATAATGAAGAATGGTACATGGTCTTTATGTGACTTGCCCCCCAGGAAGAAGGCCATTGGCACTAAGTGGGTATACAAGCTGAAGCGTAAACCTGATGGTACAGTTGATAGGTATAAGGCTAGGCTTGTTGCTAAGGGTTATGCATAGGAAAGAGGCATTGATTTTGATGAGAACTTTGCACCTACATGTTGTATGACTACTGTTCGGAGCATTTGTGCACTTGTAGCCCATCATGGTTGGAATGTACATCAGTTGGACATTAAAACAACATTTCTGAATGGTGACTTGCATGAAGAAGTGTATGTTTTTTAGCCCCCTGGCTTTGTGTAGAAAAGGCATGAAAACGAGGTGTGCAGGTTAAAGAAGGCATTATATGGTTTAAAGTAAGCACCACGTGCTTGGTATGAGAAGATACATGCCTATCTGGTTGCACATGGTTTTGAGAACAGTCCAACTGAAAGCACCTTATATGTTAAGCTTGCTAATGATGTGCTTTTGATCATTGTTGCCTATGTTGATGACATGCTGCTCACTAGTCCTATTGAGAAGCATAGTGCTGATTTCAAGGCTGATTTGCATGCCTCATTTGAGATGTCTGATTTGGGGCATTTGCATCACTATTTGGGCATTTAGTTTATGCAAGTTGATGGTGGAATGGCTTTGTGTCAAACAAAATATATTGACACATTATTGCAGCCTTTTGGCCTTGAAGATTGTAAGCCTATTGCCACTCCTATGGAGACATGTTTACGATTGAGTCTTCATGATGCTGGAGATGCATTTGATGTTGTTCTCTATCAGCAGGCTATTGGATGCTTGATTTACTTATGCATTACTCGGCCAAATATTCAGTTTGCTGTCTCACAGATGAGCAGGTTTATGCATTGCCTAGGAGTCACGCATTGGAAGGCGGTTAAGCGCATTTTTCTCTACTTGAGTGGTATTCGGCCACTTGGGTTGTTTTATCCCAAGGGGGATCACTACCGCCACATTTGCATGCTTTTTTTGACTCACATTAGGCTGGTTGCTATGACACTCATGTGTCCACCGGTGGTTTTTGCTTCATGCTTGGTAGCTCATGTATATCTTGGTTGAGCAAGAAGCAGCCTACTGTGGCCACTTCCACTTGTGAGGCTGAGTATAGGGCAGCTTTCACAGCGACTGTTGAGTGTGTGTGGCTGAGACGCCTTATGGCTGATTTGGGTGTTGGTGAGACTTCTGCCACCACCATCTTCACTGATAGTCAAAGCGCATTGGCGGTTGCGAGGAACCCTGTGTTCCATGCTTGCACTAAGCACATTGAGGTGGATTATCACTCTGCCTAGGGAGAAGTTTGAAGCTTTCCGCAAAGCTTTGGGCTTACTTCCTTTTGCGGAGTGATTTCCACATAGCTTGGCACTTACTTATACATGAGTGCCAGCTCCTTGTTCACCGCATCACTCCCAGGGGGGATTTGTTGATATATTTAGGTAGTGATGTGTGTGAACACTGTAGCAATGAGAGGGCACTTTTTTCCCTCTTTAGGAGGTTTTTTTCCCCCGCCTTGTATATACGCCTATAGCCCTAATGGGCTACTTATCTTTGTACATTCTCTAGTAATACATTCACTCTTGTGTGTTGTGCTCCAAGCTTCTTCTTCTTCCTTGTGTTGTTCGTGTGCTTCCATAGACATGTAACTCCAACAATATCTCAGTGCATATGTAAGCATTTCTTGCGTTTAACCATTCATTGGAAAGCTTATCTTGTGTTCTCTCTGCATATCAAATATCTCTTTGAAAGCTTATGTAGTTTATGAGATATCAGTGAAAGAGGGAAGTCCAGTTTTTCAGTATACTTGTGTAGATAGATAGTCTATTTTGGTCGGTTAAGTTTGCCAACCAAAACATATCAAAATTGCTTCACTTTTATCTTATTGGAAAGTGCTTGGCATCTACTTTTAGGCTCTCAAATATCTTACTTAGATCGTGTATATTCTTTGAGATATCTATCAGAGAGTAAAGCCTAGTTTTATAGTGTACTTATGTGTGCACATGGTCTATTTTGGTCATTTGATTTTCTTGATTAAAACTCATCTAAATTACTTGTTTTCTAGCTTGTGGGAAAGCTATTTGTGTCTACTTTATATATACCAAATATCTTTCTCAAAGGATTTATATTCAGAGAGTTATCAGTCTGAGAGGGAAGCTCAGGTCTTTAACATACCTATGTGGATAGGTAGTTCATTTTTGTTAGCTGTCTTTCTTAATCAAAACCTCTCCAAATTAAGTTATTTATAGCTTGTTAGAAAGCTCTCTTTGTCTACTTTGATTGACTAAAGGCTCAAGTCCATTTGAGTTTTCTATTGAGAGCAGCAAGCTATCTAAGGTGCAGATGTTTGTCCAAGTGCTGGACATACAAGGTTTCACTACACATTTTCGTTGCGCATAGGAGAACTCATTCTCCATAGTTGGTATCAAAGAAAACTTGGTGTTGAAGCTTGATCAACAGAGCTAGAGATAAAGAAAAGCAAAAGAGGAGCTATAAAACAAGGAGGAGCCTCACAAACGCAAGAGCAAAGGACTATAACTATTCGAGGTAACTCTCAAGGACTTTGACACTCTTCAATGGCTGTCTTGGGTCAACAAGTAGAGAAGCTGGATAAGGATAACTATCCCGTGTGGAGGTTTAGAATGACCAACTACCTAATGAGCAAAGGCTTATGGGGTATTGTGAGCGGCGATGATGCTCAACCTCAAATCAATCAAGCTATGGCCACCGAAGTGCAGAGGAGGCAAGCAAAAGAATGGGAAGAGAGGAATAGGAGAGTCATGTTCCTCATTTCACAAGTCATTACTAATGCCATGGTAGGTCATATTCAACATCTAGAGAAAGCTAAGGATGCTTGGGAAGCTCTTGAAAGGATGAATTCAACAAATACCAAAGCTAGGTAACTTCAACTCAAGAATGAGTTGAACACAATCAAGAAAAGTTGGAGTCAATCCATAGCTGAATATATTTTGAAGATTAAGGAGCTAAGCAATGCTTTAGCTTCTATTGGCACAACGGTTGAAGACGAAGATTTTGTGTGTTATACTCTCAATGGATTGAGAGAAGATGAAAGATGGAAGCCTTTTATAACTTCCATTAACTTGAAAGATGCATATCCAGGTTTTGAACAACTAATCCCTCATCTTGTCATAGAAGAGCTTAGCTTTGATGGTTCCAAAGGAAAGGACAACCACAACCAAATGTTATATGCAGGTCGAGGTAAAGGAAGGAACTCAAGAGGAGGCTCAAGAGGAAAAGGAAGAGGTCACAACAACTCCAACTACAACCAAAACAGTTCGGAAGACAACAAAGATGCACCAAATGCCAACACACATGGAAGAGGTCGAGCTAGAAGTAGATGAAGAGGCTGAGGCACCTACAATTCTCATAAAGGTATAACATGCTATCATTGTGGTAAAGTAGGACACTATGCTAGTGATTCTTGGCTGAAGAATGGAAGACCAAATGGAGGCAATCAAAGGAACCAAAGAAACTATGCAAGCACCACAAGTGAAGGAAGCAAGGACACAGTACTTGCAATGAGACATGAGTATAGAAGCTCTTGTGAAGACGATAAAAAATGGTACATTGATTCAGGTTGTAGCAACCATATGTCATGCCAAGGAAGTTTGTTCACTAATCTACAAGTACCAAGTGGAAAAGGATGTGTTGAAACAAGTGATGATACTCAACACATGATTGAACATATTGGAGATATAAGGCTTGGAGATACAAGTAGAGCAAAGGTACTATCTAATGTTCTTCATGTTCTTACAATTTCAAAGAAATCGATTTCAATAGGACAAATGGTAGAGAAGGGTTATCATGTCATATTCAATGAGAATGGGTGCTTCATAAAAAATCCAAAGGAAGGCTTCGAGGTCATTGCTCGAGGTAGAAGAGAAGGAAGGATGTTCACTTTGAATGTCCAATGTCCACATGGAAAAGTCATGCACATTCAATGTGGGAACAAGAAGATTTCAGAGTTGGACTTATGGAACAAATGAATAGGACACATCAACATTCCAAAGTTGAAGGACATGAGCAAACATGAAGTGGTAAGAGGTCTTCCAAAATTTAATAGCATTGGACTACATGAGTTATGTGAAGCTTGTCAACTAGGAAAGCAAACAAGGCAACCATTCATGAGGAGCAATTATGTGGCTCCAAATGTCTTGGACTTGATACATACAGATGTATGGGGACCAACCCAAGAGGCATCAATGGCTGGTAATAGATTTTTTGTCACCTTCATTGATGATCACTCAAGAAAGGTATGGTTGTTTTGTATGAAGCAAAAATCAGAGGTGTTTTCTATATTCAAAAGATTCAAAGTTGAAGTTGAAAAAGAAAGAGGAAGGTCTATCAAAACCTTAAGGTCCGATGGTGGAGGAGAATACTTCTCCAAAGAATTTTCAGATTTTCTACAAGAGAATGGGATCAAAAGGCAATTCACTTGTAGGTATACACCACAACAAAATGGAGTAGCTGAGAGGAAAAAGAGGCAAATTGCTGAAATTGCAAGATGCATGCTCAACGAGATGAAGGTACCATTGTACTATTGGGTTGACGCTACCACAACCGCCATTTACTTGATGAATAGGTGCACAACATTGGGAATACATCACTTGACTCCAGAAGAGGTATATTCCGGTAAGAAACCTGATATTACACACCTCAAAGTGTTTGGATGTGTTTGCTTTGTTCACATTCCACAAGAAGTTAGAACAAAGATGGAACCAAGATTAGAAAAATGCATTTTCATCGGCTACTCGACGGAGCAAAAAGGATACAAGTGTTACAACCCTAGCACAAAGGAATTAAGAGTGGTGGTCTTTGATGAACTAAGAGCATGGTATGAAGATAAAGGAAAGGAAAAGATTCTTGAAGAAGATTGTGATGATTATGCACGGACCAATCAAAGAGAAGCTCAACAATCAAGCACAAAGCTTTCAGGTCTAGAGGCATCTATATCAAATGAAGAATGTTCAACATGGAGGGGGAGCCATTCTTTGACTCCAAATTCAGCTCATAGTGGAGCCGAAGAAGCAAGTGCTACTCCAAACAATGAGGTAGATGCAAGTGAAGAAGACATGAAGAGGTAATCACTCCGATGGTAAAGCTAAATAGGTTAAAGAAGCAACTTTCTAAAGGAAATGAAAGAAGATCTTCAAGGACAAGGTATCTGTTGCAGAGCTAAAGAGAGCACAAAGCAGAGAAAAAGATGGGCCCCAGAATTTTTCCGATTTGGACATCATATTTTTGTATCATAACCACTCTTGTAATATATTTTCCGTTGTAAATGCACTAGAGGAGTCCTCTAGATGCATCCCCACAGAAGATTAGAAACTTACCCATGTAAAATAGTAGGAAATTAGTGTTTTTAGTGAATAAAGTGCCGGTCTCTTGTGTGAAAGGACCATTTTTAGGGCACAAGTATATAAGTCAATTTGTGACTCTTTGTAAAGACTTTTTGCCATTGTGAGAAGGGAGAGCACATAAATTCGAATTTGTGTCTTCTTCACTTTGCATCTTCTTCTTGGTGAGCTTGTATGCATGTGTATTGCTTGGAAAGAGTGTTAGGAAGTGTTGTCTATCCATGAGAGTGTTTGTTTGCTGTAGTTAAGGTGTGTGCGAAGTGTAGGAAGTGCTGAAGTGTAGGAAGGTTTTTCCTCTGACTCCGTATTTTGCTCATAACTTGAAGTAAGAGTTTCACAATTGAGTGAAACCACTGCCATTGGATGTGTCTTCTCGAGAGCTTCGAAACGCATATACTATTCTCTATATTTGGAGTTCGAAGCTGAGAGAAAAGTCCAAAATACTGACGGCTGCTGCACCAAGTATCGTGACACCATGGCCGACAGTTGAAGCTTGTTTGGATTAGTCTTTGCCTTATTTGCACTCTTTGAGTAGTTCATTTGCATTGATCGTCACATGATTGCATGTCCTCATACACTCGGCTAGGTTTGTATACTCATCGGATTGATAATTAAAGCGTCAATCCCCACTATATGCACTTGAGAGGGGATTGAGGTATAGTCTCTTTCTCCACAAGTCCCTAAGTTGGTACTTAGGTCAACAAACTTTTTGGCACCGTTGCCGGGGAGTGTCGAATCAAACTGAGGCATTCGTGTGATGGTAAGTAGCTTTTTTGCATTGAAGCAAGAGGAGGAGTGGTGATTTTCTCTTCTTTGGTAAGTCATTTTCAGCTGCACTTGCTACTTGTCATTCTTGGAATGTGTGTAGTGAGTTAGTTTAGGAAATGTGTGGAGAGAGTAGAATAGGTGCAGTAGGAAGTTAGGCTAGATTCCTTTTCTCTTTTCTCTTAGTTCTTTCAGCCTTTTAAATAGGAAATTTTTTTTTCAAAAAAGTATAAAAACCCAAAAACTTGTCTTCTGAACTTCAATTGTTGCAAAGCGAGTATCATGAGAGTTGGAGAGCAGAGATCGCGATCGTGAGCAGAGCTGTGAAGCTACATTAAGTTAGAAAGGATTGTAGAGGAGGGAAGAGTAACTATCAAGGTAAGGAAACTCACCTCTTGCTCATAAACTCTCAGGAAATCAAATTGTTTAGAACAAACGATCTGCGTCAAGTATCGTTTAGGCCTTACAAGGGTGAAAAGGTGTGATTTGAATGATACAGAGAGTGAGGAGAGGGTAGAAGAGCTTGTAAAACATTTGGGTGCAATCAAACTAAACAAAATCTCTGAAAATTTTGATAAAGGGTCAAGTATCGCTTTCTCCCGCGGTCGAGTATCGTGATACTTAGCAAGTATCGTGATCTCCTGTGGTTGAGTATTGCGATATTTCCCAGATATCGTGTATCGCATTCCAAAGATCACGATACTTTGCAAAGATCGTGAATCGTGCTGTCACCGATAGCGACACCTACCATGTATCGTGTATCATGATCTATCGATCGCGATCCTTGAGAAATATCGTGTATCGTTTTGTGGGACAGGTATCATGTATCGTGTGAGCCAAGTATCGTGTATCGTGTCTTCATAGATCGTGATACTTGTCACCGATCGTGTATCGTCTTTTCCGAAGTATCGTGTATCGTGTGGTCCAAGTATCGTTTCTCTCGAGTATCGTGATAGTCAAGTATCGTGTATCGTTCATACAGCGATCGCGATACCTAGCAGAGATCGTGTATCGTGTGGTTCAAGTATCGTTTTAACCCAGGTATCGTGTATCGTGGTTCAAAGATCGTGATACTTGCTAAGTATCGTGTATCGTTATAGTTGAAGTATCGTGTATCGTGGGCATCTAGAGATCGTGTATCGTTTGTGTTCAAGTATCGTGTATCGTTTGGATCTAAAGATCGAGTATCGTGTACCTTAGCAGTCAAGTATCGTGACTTGAAAATTTCATTTTGAGTCAAATCCCAGTCAAAACTCTTCTGGAATTTTGGTCCATAGTGAATAGTTCCAGAAGCTAGAGGTTAGCAAGGACTGACCGGAGCTGTGAAGTGTATGAACCTGAGATCCGGAAGAACCTTAGGAAGCCGAAGAAGTGTGATCTCTTCAGTAGGTAGTGTAGCCGAACCAAGTAGCCGTTCACATTATTCGGAGACCTCCAGTGAGTCAGAGGAAGAAATTCCCATGGCTTCAGAGGATATGCAGAACACAGTACCCATGATTGGCATGATGTCAATCATTGAGGGAGAATACCCGACCTCCTTGGAGTATGTGAACACCAACCAAAATGAGATCCCTATTTATTTGGATGGTCTAAACAGATCAGTGGCCAGGTTAAAGAAGGCTTCAGAGGCTTACATAGTGCCTAGGCCAGCAGTCAAGTATGTAGGAGGATTTTACATGGACAAAAGGGATATCTAGTACATTGTCACGGAGCACCCGGGAAACATTAATGAACATGGTGAAGAAAATAATGCTTCAATCTTAAATGGAGGAGGGAATGAAGAGCAAGTAACTACTCCTAGAGGGAGATCTATTGTTGCTGGAGTATGGAGAGGAGACCTGATTCCCCAAGATGACTCCTTAATGGATGTATACTTGATCCATGGGATGGAGTATCTTCTTAGAGCACATTCTTCAATATGGGAAGCTGCCCCTAATCTTGTCACCATCGATGAGTTACAAGATCCTGATTTCCCCACCATCATCACATATTTGGATAAGAATCAGAGAAGATATTGGCCCTTAACAGAATTGGAAAGAGCTGAGTTGAAATATTAGAACATTCCAGTGTTTCCCCCTAGGGACCAAGCCACTACTTCAAGAAACCCACTTGGAACATCCCAGAATGATTCATATCAATAGTCAGGACAAACACAACAAACACACCAAACCAAAATCCCTGTTAGACCACATGTGCAGTTTGCAATGCCTGCAAATAAGCCTAATTACCGACCTCAACCAACTATTGACCCAAGACATGGAATTCCTGCTCCAGTCAAACAGCCGTTAGCAAGAGGACCAGGCATACCCATAGGAAGACCAATCTTCCCAGTAATGCCTAGACCGCCCGAAGTAGGAAGAAGATTAAGGCCAATTCAAGTTGCCAAATGCATGGAAACCACTATGATGGCTCTAGTGAACCTTACAATCATATAGCTGAATTTAAACAAGTAATCAGAGCTGAACAAGTAGAAGATTTCTTGATCCAATATGAGTCCTTTGGTCTTACATTGTCAGACACTGCATTAGCATGGTTTCAGCCATTGGACCCTAATAATTTTCAAAACATGGAACAAGTCTATCAAGAAATGATTGAGGAATTCACTAAGTCGGGAATTAAAAACAACTCTTCATCATTGATCCATAGCTTTAAGCAAGCCCCTACCGAATCAGTGAGATTGGCAGCGAGAAGATTCAAGCAGTATGTGGATAGATGCCCTGTAGAAGAGAGACCTACCCAAAATAAAATGGTCTCATTATTTTTGGAAGGATTGCTGAACGGATCTTTGAGATCTTTGGTATATGTTAAGAGAGTCCAAACTTTGCAAGAATGCATGAAGGAATGTATAGACCTAGAGGAAAACCTAGCAAAAGATTTGAAAATACCTCAAGGTAGCTTGAAAAGTGAAGATTCGGCCTGTAGCACATCAATCCCTAAAAACAATGTAGAGGAGATAGCCGATTTGGTAGCAAAGAAGCTAAACATTCAAGGACAGAGGAACTACCCGAGTAACCCTAAAGAGTGCCCATGCTCAGAAGATGTATGCAGTGCGGAGGTGATCATCCTTCTCACTTGTGTACTAGGGGAGTAATCCCACCACCTGCTTATGCTTATAATAGACCCACTGTCCCAGGACCTCTACAGTATTGCAGTATAGAACAAAAATATACAAATCAAAGCACAGAAAATTGCCCTTACAATAGGCAAGCGAGACCAACACAGCCATACATGAGACCTTATGGATACCCCCAGAGAGAGCAAGGAGGTGAAGCATGGAGGTACCCTACCTATCAACTACAGGCACCAGTGCCACGACCATATGTGTATCGAGGATACACCCAACCACAACCAGTATTAGGACAACAACCGCCCCATCCTCAGAACGTTGTCCCAGTCAAGATAGCTCAACCTGAAGAAAACCTAGAGAGAGCAATAGTCCCTGCCACACCATTGGCTAGTAATGAACCATATGACTCATCTTACGACCATAGTCAAGGAGCATATCCCAATTATGAAAGCTCTATGATAGAATATGGACAACTATACGAACCATATGCCTATGGCATGGAAGTACCAGATAGTTCATACGGATACGAGCAGGATTATGTGTCACTAATGTACACAGCTCCTAGAGCAACCATACCACCCCGACCCATGAACAGACCACCTGTGCCCAGAGGAACATGCTATAGATGTGGAGGTGATCACTATATCAGAGAATGCACATTACCAAACCCTCCACCACCACAACGAGTCTGGGAAGGCTACTGTAGTGATTGTGGTAAGGAACACCTTTTCAGAGATTTCCCCAAAAACCCCAACAAGGTTACGTCCAACGTGCAAATCAATGTGATAGAAGTAATCGATTCATCAGGGAGCGATAAGGAATACACAGTACCACTGAAGGCGATAACAAGAGCCAAAGTTAGAGAGACCCCAGAAAAACTTGAAAGATACAATCAAAGCGACCTAGAGAGGAATACACCCACACCACAGAGAGTTGAAGACTCGGAAGAGCCTGAGAAAAGTGTTGTAAGTAAAAGAGCACAAAGATGGAAGAACCGTAGAGATAGGATAAAAGAAAAGAAGTTACTGCAGAAGAAGGAAAAGGAGAAGAACGAACAGAATCCAAAAGAGGAACAGAAAAATGAGGAAGAAAACAAAAATGAAAAGCATAAAAAAGAAGAGGTTGGATCAGTCTTAGCAGATCCCATGCCTAAAGAATTAGCCATGTGGATTCAGGCATACAAGGCACGGATAAGAGCAGGACCTACCATAGAACAACATGAAAGAGAATATCCTAGAGGTGACGTAGAGAAAGAAAGGTTGGAGATTTGCAAAAAATTAATAGAAGTTGCCCAACAGACTCTAGAAAAACCTGCATTGCCATTACCCAAGACCCGAATTCCCGAAAGAGAATTCCAAGAGTGCGTCATCATTAGTGACCATGAAAAAAATGAAGTGAGTAAGACACAGAATGGCAATTATTGTGAGGATAAAAGGGAAGGATCCATTGTTCCCGAAGTAGAAGGGGAATGGCCTAAAGATTTTTGGGCGAGAGTCCAAGAAGACAGATGGAAGAAAGTGGAAGGAATTGAACCACCCTTTGAAGAACTAGAAGCAGAAAATGAAATAGAGGGTTCAATACCTGAATTAAATTCAGAAGAAATTTTGCCAGTGGACCCAAGTGACAAAGGAGATGATGGAGTAAAGGATTTGCGATATTGTTGGTGCAGACCAATCACCAATTGAAGGCTTGGAAGATCAAATGATGAAGAAAGAATCAATTCCTAAAGTGTGGAAGAAGATTACATTCAGAGGACAAGAGAAGTGTACACATATGTACATTAGTATAGTCATAGATGACTTAGATCTTTTGTTCAGTAAGAATCATGTACAAATTATCTATAAATACTTTGAAAAAAGTCGGGGCATGTATGAGAGCATATGTGAAAATAGTTAGAAGTCAAGAATAAGGGAGATAGAAGTCATGAGATAGAGGAAAAGTTAGTTGAGTTAGCTCTCATCACTCAACTGTAATTTCTCTGAGTAAATGAAAATTTTTGCGCCCGATGTTTCTGCGTGTTCTCCTTCTACAGTAGATCAATTGTGAAATGCTTTTGTACAAGTCTAAGTTGAGAGTTGCTTGACCTCTGTGCAAAGTTTTAGCTTCCAATTGTAATCAGGCTGAGTGAATTAAGTGTAGGAACATTCATATGTGAAGTATGTTCACTGGTTCCTAAAACAGGCGCAGATTTCGAAGTTAATGTTTTGATCATTTCTCCTAGCACAGTTTAAAGTTTTGCATGAGTGAGGGCTTAATCTTTAAGTTGGAAGATAAGCTACTCATGTCTAGAAGCATTTTGTAAAACGGGTTCTATTCAAGGAGAACCAAGTCTTAAAAGTTACAGGTGTAAAGTCGACTGTTATAGATGACAGTTTCTGACATAGGTAACTTGAGAAGTTGATTTCTCAAGTTATACTTAATCTCTTGAAGAGATTCAACTTGGAGTAGATGCACAATCTCTAGGAGATACTTCATACAAAGTTTCATTAAAAACTTTACACGTTTGATAGGAAAATGTGGAGAAATAGTGCAGCAGATTTTTCTGTGTTTCATCTTCTTCACAGATTTGTTAATCTTTTGATAATTAGCGATTGATCCTCTAAATTAGTGGAGTGTTTGACTTACTCTTGGTATAGAGGTGCTCTAATCACAAGAGTAAGTTGTTCTTTTGGAGATTAACATTCTCCATCAGTGGTATCAGAGCAGGAGACATCAATTTGAAGAAAAGAGGATCCCGACTGCTGCAGATTCAAGAAATTCAACACTTGAAGGACTAAGAGGTGAAAGCTTGGAGTCAAAGCTCGAGGAGAAGACTATTTGACATCAAGAAAGGCAAAAGGAGTCCAATTCGAAGTAAAGGTACACACATTGTTTGTAAAGCTTGAAGATTTCAATATACAGGTGGACACAAGATGGGAGAAAGCTTGCAGATTGATAAGCTAGATAGGGAGAACTATCCAGCATGGTCCATGAGGATGGAAGCACACCTCATGAGCAAAGATCTTATATCATTTATTACAGGAGATGAAGAAAAACCTGAGTTTGCAGATCCAAGTATTCCTACTAGGGAAGAGCTTGCAATGTTGAAGACTTGGATGAGAAAGGATGCTCAAGCAAGGAGTATCATCTACATGGTTGTAAATGATTACCTTCTACCTCACATCAGAGGTTTGGAAAGTGCCACAGATGTTTGGAATGCCTTGGAAGAGCATTTCCAAAATACAACTAAGTCAAGGAAGTCCTCACTATGGGCTGAGTTCACAACCTTCAAGAAGAAGAGCTCACAATCAATTTCAGATTATGTGGCAAGGATGAAAGATATTGCAGATAGCTTGGGAGCAGTGGATGAAGATATTGAAGAAGAAAAGTTGGTAAGACAAATACTTACAGGTTTGAGAGGAGATGAGAAGTGGAAGCCTTTTATATTGTCCATAGAGTTGTCACTTGATCACTTTACTCCTGACCTTAATCAATTGCTAGGACATATGCTAACCTTTGAGCAGGATCTTAAAGGAGACAATGATAGAAGTACAAGTCAAGCTATGTACTCCAAGGACAAGAAAAAGAATGGCAAGGGAAAGCAATCAAATGATGATGAAGGGAATTCAAATCAAGCTAACTTCACAAAAGGGAAGACAAATTTCAGAGGTAAAGGAAGAGGAGGTAAGAACAAAGATAATGCTAAAGCTTGTTGGATTTGTGGCAGAACAAATCATTTGGCAAATGATTGTTGGTATAACAATCAAAATGGAGGATACAACAATCAGAATTATAGTCAAAGAGGTAGAGGAGGTAGAAACCAAAGAGGCAACTTCAGAGGAAGAGGTGGTAGGACATCATATGGTAGAGGAGGTGGAAGAAACTTCCAATCTCAGTCCTACAACAATAATTATTACAATTATGCATCAGATCAGAAGGATGACATGACTCTTATCTTAAATGCAACTCATGAATCAATGGGAGAAGATCAAAGAGTGTTTTATATTGACTCAGGGTGCAGCAACCATCTGAGTGGGAATCTATCTTTGATGACTGATATGGAAGCTAGGGTAAATGGACATACAGTTCAGACAGGTGACAATACCAAACATAAAGTGGAGAGCATTGGATCAGTGAAGACAAAGAGTGGAAGTACACTTCTGAGCAAGGTACTTTATGTTCCTACTATTCCTAAAAATCTGATAAGTGTAGGGCAAATTGTGGAGAAAGGATATGAGGTAAGATTAACAAATGATGGTGTTTATGTACAAGATCCAAATCAGGGATATAGAAACATAATTGCAGGTAAAAAGGATGGAAGATTGTTCACTCTCAAAGTACAAGGTAATGTGGGACATGCATTATTTACCTATGGAAGTCAAAAGGTATCTGAATTAGACCTATGGCATAAAAGGCTAGGTCATTTCAATGAGAGAGCTATAAAGGAGATGTCGAAGAATCAGGTGGTGCTTGGATTGCCAAATATTGAAGGGCAACATATGGTGTACAAGTGTGAAGCTTGTCAATTAGGTAAAGCACATAAGAGTTCTTATAATAAATCAGGGTACAAGTATTCAAATATGCTTGAATTGGTTCATACAGATGTATGGGGTCCCTCAAGGGACTATAGCATAAATGGATCCAGATATTATGTGTTGTTTGTTGATGATGCAACCAGGTGGATTACTTTGTATGTAATCAAGGATAAATCAGAAGTTTTCAAGACATTCAAACATTTTCATGTCTATGCAGAAAGGATCACAGGACAAAAGCTAAAGAGGTTAAGATCAGATGGAGGGGGAGAGTATTTCTCAAAAGAGTTTGATGATTATTTGTGGAATGCAGGTATCAAAAGAGAAGTGACTTGCAGGTACTCCCCTCAACAAAATGGAGTAGCAGAAAGGAGGAATAGGACTCTTGTAGAGTTTGCAAGAGCCATGATGAAGGAAAAGAATTGTCCAAATTACTTATGGGCAGAAGCTATTAATACTGCAACATACCTTGTGAATAGGTTGCCTTGCAAAGCTTTGGATGGAGGAACCCCTTATGAAGCATGGTGGGGTAAGAAGCCTAGTCTTGATCATTGTAAAGTATTTGGATGTATTGCATATGCTTATGTTCCTTCACAATTAAGGCATAAGCTAGAACCAAAGGCAGAGAAGTATGTGTTTATTGGATATGATGATAGACAAATGGGTTACAGGTTGTGGAGTCCATCCACAAAGCAATTTCTTGTTACTAAAGATGTGACATTTGATGAGCAAAATATGTGGTATACAGGATCACCAAATGAGTATACAGGTGTTGAAGAAATACAAAGAAAAGGAAAGGCAAAGGTAAAAGTTTGTGAAGAAATTGTTGATGAAGTTGACACTAGATGTAGAGTGCAGGATCATGTAGAAGAAGGGCCAAGATTTGATCCAGAATCAAATGAGGCTGAAACTTCAAGAAGTGCAGAAATCAGGAGATCTACAAGAGAAAGGAAAGAGCCTATAAGGTATAGTTATGATACATCTTTCCTAACAACAAAAGATTATGCCTACATTGTGAAAACAGAAGAAGATCCAACCACTTATGAAGAAGCCAAAGGTAAACAGAATTGGGAGAAGGCAATGCAGGAAGAGTATGATGCTCTACTTGAAAATGAAACTTGGGAACTAGTACCAAGACCAAAGAATCAGAAGGTTATTGGATGTAAGTGGGTATATAAAACAAAGAGGTTTGCAGATGGTAAGGTGTCTAGATATAAGGCTAGACTTGTGGTCAAAGGATATGCCCAAACTTATGGGGTAGATTATGATGAAACCTTTAGTCCTGTTGCTAAGATGTCTACAATTAGGACATTGATTGCTATTGCTACTTGTAAGGGATGGAAATTATCACAATTGGATGTGAAGAATGCATTTCTAAATGGATACATTGCAGATGAAGTATATATGGAGCAACCAGAAGGCTTCATGGAATCAATTGGATCAGATTATGTGTGTAAGCTCAAGAGAGCTTTATATGGGTTGAAGCAAGCCCCAAGAGCTTGGAATTACAGATTGGTTAAGTTCTTGAATGAATGTGGATTTCAAGCATCAAAGGCAGATAGTAGCTTGCTAGTGAAGGCAAGTGAAAATGGATACATTTACATGTGCATTTATGTTGATGATATTATTGTTACAGGAACAGATGCTCAAGGAATCAATGAACTCAAAAGGCAAATAGAGAAGGAGTTTAAGATAAGTGACTTGGGAAACTTATCTTACTTTCTAGGAATGCAGATTGTGTATACTCAACATGGAGTATATGTTTCACAAGAGAGATATTTGAAGAATCTCCTAATCAAGTTTAACATGGAAGATTGCAAGACCTCAACTACACCATTGGAGGTAAATCATAAATTAAGCAGGTATGGAGGTGAAGAGTTCAATGATATGAAGAAATATCAGAGTTTGGTAGGTAGTCTAATCTATGCTACCTTGACAAGGCCAGATCTATCATATGCAGTAGGTGTGTTGTCACAATTCATGCATTGTCCAAAGAAGACTCATTGGATTGCAGCCCAAAGGGTACTCAGATATATCAAAGGAACCCTAAGTGAAGGTTTGTATTATGGTTTCACTTCTGACACAAGAATCAAAGTGTTTAGTGATGCAGATTGGGCAGGTGACTCAGATGATAGAAGGTCTACTCATGGATATCTATGTTATGTTGGAGACAAGTTAGTGTCTTGGTGTTCAAAGAAGCAACATACAGTTGCTTTATCATCCACAGAAGCTGAGTATAAGGGAATGGTAGAAGCTGCAAAAGAAGTGATATGGTTGAAGACCTTGATGAAGAGTTTTGAGTTTGATCATAGTACTCCAATAATTTTTGGAGACAATATGAGTTCTTTGTATTTGGCAGCTAACCCTGTTTTTCATGCCAGGACTAAACATATAGAGATTCAGTATCATTTCTTGAGGGAAAAGGTACTAGATAAAGAGATTGAAGTGATGTATACTCCAACAAAAGAACAATTGGCAGATATGATGACAAAGAGTCTGGATGGACCTAAGTTACAAAGGTTCAAAGACATGGCAAGTATAAAGAAGACAGAGAAAACCTCAATTGATGATTGAGGGGGAGCTGTTGGTGCAGACCAATCACCAATTGAAGGCTTGGAAGATCAAATGATGAAGAAAGAATCAATTCCTAAAGTGTGGAAGAAGATTACATTCAGAGGACAAGAGAAGTGTACACATATGTACATTAGTATAGTCATAGATGACTTAGATCTTTTGTTCAGTAAGAATCATGTACAAATTATCTATAAATACTTTGAAAAAAGTCGGGGCATGTATGAGAGCATATGTGAGAATAGTTAGAAGTCAAGAATGAGGGAGATAGAAGTCATGAGATAGAGGAAAAGTTAGTTGAGTTAGCTCTCATCACTCAACTGTAATTTCTCTGAGTAAATGAAAATTCTTGCGCCCGATGTTTCTGCGTGTTCTCCTTCTACAGTAGATCAATTGTGAAATGCTTTTGTACAAGTCTAAGTTGAGAGTTGCTTGACCTCTGTGCAAAGCTTTAGCTTCCAATTGTAATCAGGCTGAGTGAATTAAGTGTAGGAACATTCATATGTGAAGTATGTTCACTGGTTCCTAAAACAGGCGCAGATTTCGAAGTTAATGTTTTGATCATTTCTCCTAGCACAGTTTGAAGTTTTGCATGAGTGAGGGCTTAATCTTTAAGTTGGAAGATAAGCTACTCATGTCTAGAAGCATTTTGTAAAACGGGTTCTATTCAAGGAGAACCAAGTCTTAAAAGTTACAGGTGTAAAGTCGACTGTTATAGATGACAGTTTCTGACATAGGTAACTTGAGAAGTTGATTTCTCAAGTTATCCTTAATCTTTTGAAGAGATTCAACTTGGAGTAGATGCGCAATCTCTAGGAGATACTTCATACAAAGTTTCATTAAAAACTTTACACGTTTGATAGGAAAATGTGGAGAAATAGTGCAGCAGATTTTTCTGTGTTTCATCTTCTTCACAGATTTGTTAATCTTTTGATAATTAGCAATTGATCCTCTAAATTAGTGGAGTGTTTGACTTACTCTTGGTATAGAGGTGCTCTAATCACAAGAGTAAGTTGTTCTTTTGGAGATTAACATTCTCCATCAGATATTACACAGGAGAGTACGAACATACGTCAGAATTGTATTGTATCCCCTCAATAAGGAAAAAAGAACCGAATCCATCAGTCCAAACATCGGATATCATACAACACCTTAAAAAAGTAAAAATCCCTTGTACCCTAACCTTGGAAGAACTGTTGAAGGTGAAACCACATTTGAAGGAAAAACTAACCAGTCAATTGGAGATCAAGACGGAAGAAAAAGAGATATCTGATGAAGTAAACACAGTAAAGATCCCGGTGGATAAGGTAGGAGATTTTAGTGAGGGAGACGAAGGAAACACTTGCCTTCCAATTACTTTTAAGGGTTATACCACCAAAGCCATCTTAGATTCCAGAGCTAGTGTAGGCATTGCTACTAGAGAAATCTGGGAGGAATGGGGAAAACCAGCTTTAAGACCAACGCGTATGAAGATACAAATGGCTGACCGACACACAGAAAGACCCTTGGGATTATTGGAACGAGTAGTTTTCACCACATGCAGAGTTGAGTTTGAACACACCTTAGCAATATGTCAATTTGAAAGGGCAAGCAACTATGAAATGATACTTGGAAGACCTTTCATGAGACAGCTAAAGGTTGTGCAAGATTGGGGAAAAGATGCTGTATATCTACAACATGAAGGAACCACTACGAGAATAAATCTCCACACTTATACATATCAAGATGTTCCTCCCTTACAATGGAATCAAATTCACAAGGAAGAAGACGATCAATCAATTCACAGCATAGGTTCTAGTGACTGTTAGACGGCCGCCAGAGTAGGACAAATGTATGCCGGATGTAACGGAATTTTCGTAAATTGCGCGAAAAGTTGGTACGCGCATTCTGTAAACATCTTTATAAAGCAATGGAAAAAGAGTGGTCGAGAGCCCGTTATTTTCTGGAATTGCGAGATTGTTCGTCTTGATATTTGTCAGAGTATTTTTACAGTGTGTGAGGTTCTGAGTATTGTTAGTATTGATTTCTGTTCTGTCTGCATCGTCTACTTATACTGAAGTTCACTATAATGACTGTTAAGTAACGGATTGTGTGTCTGAATACTATTCCGTATAGTATGACTGTATACTCTTCAGTCTTCCAAGTACCCTGAGTCAGTCTGAGTAGTTATGTTACTGCGTGATTTGATTTGACAACTTAATACACTGTTGAGAATGTTCTGTTTGTTTTACTGAACTTGTGCATTCGATGATGAGGACGGACTAGTGCTTTCGGTAAACATGAACTTTAGTTGAAATCGCTATAAAGCGTTGTGACAAACGAATCTATCAGTTAAATTATTGTCTGTGGTTGATTACTACTGTGGAATCTGTATCCCAGATTACTGCTCTGTTCCAATAGCAGGTTAGTCTGGAGAGTCCGGTATGCAGAAATATAGAAATCAAATATTGTTAGTTACTGCTAGTAACTGAGCTAAGACACGCATCCATGTTTTTGATGTTGTGTTGAATAATTGGGAAAAGAGTACAGGGCCTCTGTCTAACAGACCCCTACCACTTCCAAGAGCCCACGCTGGTCTGGTAACGCTTTTCGGTAATGATACAGAAAGTTTAATATAGTTTACGGTGAAGTACTATTTTATGTTAACATTTGTTCGGTAACGATTTCGGCTGGTCAGCGTTACTATTTCTGTAACACGTTAACACTTTTACATTTAACACTTGGCGCCGTCTGTGGGAAGGTGGCATCAAGATTGTCAGTCGTCTGTCAGAATTAGATTATCATTCGATTGGCAGTAGCAACAGAATGAGATTGTTGCAAACTGTTCCGTTAGTAATACTACGTGATTAGTACAAAAGATGATACATGCCGGTTACTCGATCCGGTGAAACGTATCCCAAGAACCATCAGTCTGGAGTACTAAAGCCAACTTTGGGAGGTACAAGTACAACTACGACTGACCCAGTTGTCAAGAAAGTTAAGAACGTTAAAACTGATTCCGGTCATATTCCGGTGGAACCTGTTACGCCTCTGGTACATTCCGGTACTATTTCGGCACAGACTGTCAAAAATATAGTAATTCCAGAACCTACCAAGACGCAGTTGGAATCTCATTTAACACTCTTGGAAAAAGATTCAGATTCATCTACGATTAGAAACGCTTTAGTCAAAGAAATCGACGAAGGCAAAAAAACGCAGAATTCGGGCACAATTTCGGTTCATTCCGATGAAATTTCCGTAAGAGAATCACAATTTTTCGGTGATAATTTAGCATTTTGTGCTGAATCTTCAGCCCATCGGCCGTGCTTGGAAGCGAGTTCCCATACACTGGACATCAAGGAGGAAGGAAGGCTGTTCAAAACAGAGATTCGAAGCATATTAAGCAAGATAATCGCACCGGAAAGTGCGCCATCCGACGATACAGATTCCGGTAGTTCAGATATTCAGACCCGAGATACAGAAGGAAGGTATAATACACTCATGATGAACGGACAACAACAACAACAACAATTATGTCCACCTAGGCCGACTCCTACAGGAGTGACGTACACGAAGTTTGGTGCATTTCCAGGAGATGATCCGGATGCTCACGTGCGCACTTTCGAGATAAGTTATGCACTTCTCAACCATCCACAAGATTAGGCCTACAAAGCCATTGTCTTCCAATCTACACTTGTCAATGAAGCAGCGAGATGGCTTACAGAATATGATATTAATCATTTTGGCACCTACAAAGCAGTACGAGATGCTTTTCTGCAGCGATTCAGGCTAAAAAAGAATCCAGCCAAAATTTTTGACTATCTGCAAAACAATAGACAGAAACCAAATCAAACCGTACAGGAGTATGCTACTCTCTTCAGGACACACTTAAGGCAGCTATCACCGACCCACGCTAACTTGCCAGATGACGTTATCACTCAGTGGTTCATCAATGGTTTAATTCCACAACTCAAGCAGATCATGATCATAAGATGTGTTGGAGCCATGTCCCTCGATGTAGTCATTGCAATGACTCTGCAACTGGAAAACAGAGTCGGTGGATTTACAGAAGATCTGGAATGGTTAAAAGCAAACAAAAATGTTGCAGAAGATATGACTAGACTAGTATACTGCAACATATGCAAAAATTCAAGACATACCAGTGCCAATTGCGCACTTAATCAGACATTCTGTGCTATCTGCAACATTTCCGGACACACCACCAAAAACTGCGCATACAATGCTAGAGTACAGGGAAGAGCGACTGTCAATGCAATTATTCAAGAACAAGGGCAACCAGCCAACCACTATGTGCCTCCACAAATGAGAAACAACTAGCAGCAAGGATATCAAAATTACCGAGGACAGAGGAATAACAACTATAATCCAAACCGTTGGCAAAACGGACCACCATCGGAAAATCCCAACTTACCACCACCACGTTGCCATTTTTGTGGTGAATTTGGACATATTAGGAGATTTTGCAAGGATGCAGCTGAGTATGATCAAAAGAAGAAGGAACGTCAAAATCCAATGGCCAACATGGTAATAATCACACCGGTGGAGACACAGGCTGCTGCAGTCCAGACCCGCTTCGGTAAACAACTACAACCAGCAGTAGAAATACTTGAACCAGGGATACGTGAACAACATAGAATATACAACAAAGCTAGTCAATAGACCACAGCAGAACCACCAGTCTTCCCAGAACTTATTCCCGTAACCCAGCCATCGTTAACAAAGGAAGGAACACAACAACAGGAGTCAGTAGCAGGAACATCATCAGTAGCAGATACATTACCAACCGTAGACACCTCCGCATCAGTAGAGGCATCAACTTCAACAGAGCCTGTCAATCAATCTCAAAAGGCTTGGGAAATCTTATCTAAGGCATCTATCACTCTGCCCCTGGGCCAACTACTGGCATTAGTACCTGGAATCCGACAACAGTTCCAACAACAGTTTAGTCCGGTACCTTCTTGTATTCTGGCGACAGCAGCAGTTCAACCGGAACCTGATTCTACGGTTGATCATTCAGTTCCCTTAATTACAGTATGGTATAAGAATCATAGGATTACTCAGGTATTAATTGATGGAGGCTCTGGTGTTAACATTGCGGCTGCAGCATTATGCAAAAGATTAGGATGGACCAGAATCAAACCAGTTCAATTTTTTGTCAGAATGGCAGACCAATCAAGAGTCCATCCCGTAGGACTAGTGCGAAATGTACTCATCACTTTGCAAGGTACGACCTTTAAAATGACCTTTGTTATACTAGATTTTCCAGAATCCTCTTTGGATTACAACCTTCTTTTCGGCCGACCTTGGCTGAAGCATGCGAAGGTAATACAGGACTGGTCTGCACAAGAGCTTACGTTTAAAGATGCCAATCATAGATATGTGGTAAAATTAGATGCTATACAACCTTGCGAGCTTCACGCTAGACCATATTTTGGTGAACCAGTCCATATGCTAGATGGATTGTCAGACGATGAAGAAGAAGAATTTCTGAAGAATAACGTTGACTTACTTTCCTTAGGAACTGTTGATTTACAGACCGTTGTAGATGATTGGAATGCTTCAGTTTGTACAGTAATACCCATCACAGAAAAGGCTAAGAAGGAAGACACTGTTTTGACACATGACGATGAACTGCAGCAACTCTTTAAACCAACAGACAACACAGAGAAACATCAACAGTTCTATGTTCCCGAAGATCAGCTGATCACTTACAATTTAGGAGATGAAGATCATCCGCATCCTGTAAAGATTAAGCAAAACTTACCGGAAACATTTCAAGCAAGCGTAATACAACCACTCCGCGAATTCACTGACGTCTTTGCATGGGACTACAAAGACATGAAAGGATTGGACCCCCGTATCTACCAGCAGAGGGTCATACTGAAGCCAGAAGCAAGGCCCATAAAGCAAACCAGCTACCGGATGAATCCTCATTATGCATCTCAGGTAAAGGCAGAACTTGATAGGTTATTAAAATTCGGATTCATCGTGCGAGTAGAGCATGCTGAATGGATCTCTCCAATTGTGATTGTGCCTAAGAAAAACAAGCAATTGCGAATCTGTGTAGATTACCAAAAATTAAATGCAGCAACCGTACTGGATCCCTTTCCAATTCCGTTTTTGGATACCATGCTTGATAGAGTAGCAGGTCATGAGATGTATTCATTCCTAGATGGATACAGTGGCTACAACCAAGTGAGAATGGCTGAAGAAGATATACCAAAAACTGCATTTATTACCAATTGGGGTGTGTTTGCTTGTATGATAATGTGGTTTGGATTAAGAAACGCACCAAGCACATTTCAAAGATGTATGCAGGAGATATTTTCTCCTTATCTCACTTCATTTATGCAAGTATATCTCGACGATTTTTCAACTTTCGGTAAGATGATAGCACACCTGTTCCATTTACAGTGGTGTTTTCATAAATGCAGAAAGTATCGACTCTGCTTGAACCCAAACAAATCAGTGTTTGCAGTCTCATGTGGCAAGTTACTTGGCCACATTGTATATGCACAAGGTATCCAAGTAGATCCAGATAAAATTTCAGGAGTATTAGAAGCTCCGGTGCCAGCTTCTCCAAAAGAAGTTATGCGCTTTATGGGCCAAGTACGGTGGCATGGAAGGCACTTACGGTGGCTTGCTCATCTGGCTATACCACTAAACAAGCTAATCAGCCAAACACCTCGACAATTTGAATGGACCCAGGAATGCTAGATAGCCTTTGATCGTTTAAAGCATTTATTAACACAAGTTCCTATCTTACAACCGCCGGACTGCGATCACCCATTTCATGTATTTGTTGATGCTTCAGATATAGCAATAGGAAGTGTGTTGATGCAACAAACTGGTAAATGGTTCAGACCAGTGTATTATGCAAGTCGAAGATTAGCTCCTGCTGAGAAGAATTACTCTGTAACAGAGAGAGAATGTCTTGGGCTAGTATATTCAGTCAAGAAATTCAGACATTACTTGCTAGGCCGTAAATTCACATTTCATGTAGATCACGCTGCACTTGTCTATCTAGTTCGGCAACAATATCTAGGTGGTCGATTAGCGCGATTCCCGCTTAGATTCCGGTGAAGCTCCGGTAGGCATAGATGACACGACACCCGCAATTTATGTATCAGAACCAATTAATGAAGATTCTGTAAACCCACCTATCCCATTTTCATATTATGATCAGATCCTGACCTTTCTTACTAACCTGGGCTTTACGGTCTGCTACAGCCGTTACGGTAGCAAAGTGTCTGCTAACCGATGTCTTCCCACGTTTTGGATTACCAGTGGAAATTGTCTCAGATCACACTACAAGGAATACGGGCGTGTAGCGACGGTTAACGTGACAGAATTTCGTCGCTATAAAATTGCAACTTGCGTCGAAATTACCGTCGAGCGCGGACCGTCGATTATACGACGCAAAAAAGGATGGTATTTGCGACCTTTATTGCGACGCTTCCGCCTAACGTCGCTTAAATGACGCTTGTCAAAGGCGTCGCTTAAGCGACGCTTTTTTGCGTCGCATAAGCGACGGTGCACACCGTCGTATAAGCGGCGGTGCAGACCGTCGTATACGCGACGCTAAGCAAATGTCACTTATACGACGACGCGTTGCATTGCTTAGACAACGATCTGTTGACGGACAAAAATTAAAACGTTGGAAGCTCTGCAATCGGCATTTTCACGCATCCGATCGAAGAGCTCTCCAACGTTCGCAATTGCGCTGCGCTTACGAGCTGAAGCAAGTATATGCAGAATTGTTGTTTTGCTTAAGCTCTCTGTTATTGTCTCCCTCTGTCTTTGTTTCTCTCTTTCTACATCTTTCTCTCTTTGAATTTTCTCTCTCTCTCTCTAGATCTCTCTCTCTCTCTCTAGATCTCACTCTCTCTCTCTAGATCTCTCTCTCTCTCTAGATCTCTCTCTCTCTCTCTCTAGATCTCTCTCTCTCTCTCTCTAGATCTCTCTTTCTCTCTCTCTCTCTCTCTCTCTCTGTTCTCTCTCTTTATTGCAGGTTATTCAAGAAGCTAACCAAGCAAAAACTATGGATCACAATTGTAAGTACAATTTCTATTATTTGTAGATCATTTGAATTGTGTTATTTTCATTACATACCATACTCACACTTATTGATATGCACTCATACACTTATACATGATGAAGAAGCACACACACATGCATATACCTACATATACACATATACATGCACATACACACACATACACATAGAGTTATACATATACACACACATACACAAGAACATGCACATATTGATACATACATATACACTTATACATGCACATGCATATACATACATATACGCACACATACACATGCACATATACACATATACATGCACATACACACACATACACATAGAGTTATACATATACATGCATATACATATACACACATACACATGCACATGCACATACTCATACACACATATACACTTATACATGCACATGCACATACATACATATACACACAAATACACATGCACATACATACATATACACACACATACATATACACTTAGGTACACACATATGAATGAATTATATAATTAAAGTATTAAAACACATGCTTAATATAAACAATAATAACAATCAATAGAACAAAACTCTTCATTACTTAATACCATACACACAATTCAAAACATGACTGAAATGAAAAATATATAGATAAATATATATATATATATATCAATGTAAATACATATAATCCAATGTCATAATCAACGTCTAAAATCCTAATCATCATCATCATGATCATCATCATCATCAGCAATATCATGATCATCCTGATCTTCCTCATCCTCATCCTCATGATCACCCTGTGACGATCGAGATCGTCCCTCCTGTGTCTGTCTCTCCACCTCATCCATATTTGTCTCCCCATAATACTCCTGTATTACATATAACAAACATAAATCAATAAAATAATTAAAACATTCATAACAACAAAATAATTATATAAAATTTAAAAATACTCACAAAGGCATCAGGATGAGCTTGTATATACTCGCTCAAACGCCGATATCCAAAATGTGTAGCATACTCGATCTCGTGTTTCGTAGGATATCGGCCATAATCCTTTCGCTGCAATGAAACAAATAAAAAACATAAGTTGCTTGCATTTTAACTAAAATAAAAAATATACTCACAATAACACATATACTTACAAACGTAGCTACAAAACCATTATGGCCCATTTGGCCTAAGTGCGATGTGTGGCCCGACTCCACTCTCTTCTTTGCAGCAGGCCGTTTATTCAAGGAAAAAAATACATAAATTAAATTAAAAAATTACTAAAATATCTAAAAATTATAAATATAAACTATTAATTTGTGTACCTTCTGCTGAGGAAATGACTCTTGAAGACGTAGCTGTCTACGAAAAAATTGCCACGACTCAGGTGGTATGTTAGGTCGCCTCTTATTTTTTTCGACCATACAATATCTCCTGTTAATTTAATCTCAAACAGAAAAAAAAGTCAAAATATATACACATATATACACACATATACACATACACATACACATACACATACCCACATACACATATACATGCAAACATATACGCATGCATATATGTATATATATACACATATACATACATATAACATAAACACACATATACATATCCACATATATACGTACACACACATGCATGCATATACACTCATTCATACAAAATACATGCATTTATCCCACAATAATATGTGTTGTGTATATGTGAATATGTGTGTATGTATAAATGTGTATATGTGAATATGTGTGTATGTGTAAATATGTATATGTGAATTTTTTATTTATGTAGATAATCAAATTATTAATATCAAATACCATTATTTGTAGATTCTGATCAATCAGATGGAACACCACCACCGTCTCCTCATCGTGCAACGACTTTATACTGTAAGTATATGAAATATTTAATTTTAACTATATTTGATGGATACATAACTTATATATTTTTTTTATGTTTCTTATGATGTGCAGATTCTGATCAATCAGAGGGTACTCCACCACCTCCTACCCATGCAACGACTTCACATGTGTCCTCCGATAGGAATTATGATGAATTTTACTATCAAGAGCATATTATATGTTGGTGTAACTCTTGTTATGGCACGTATCGAAGACCACGATTGGAATGTATTCAACATGAGGCAGAGTATGGTACTTTTGAGCATGCACCATCACCTAGTCAACGTGATAATGCTTGGGTATGTATTTTCTATATATATTAATGTCATTTTTTATTTAAAAACCATGTATAAAATCAAATTATTATTGATATACAGGAATACTTGCTCGATGATGATGATGATGATGATTTTTCTCATAATGTTAATATACCTCGTACACGTCATGGACTTGCTGTTCATCAATTACAAGCAGAGGTTTCTAGAAATCCTCTACCTCCTGGTTTAGAGAATGAAATGGCTGGAGATTATCCATTGCCAGCTCGTGATCGTTCTTTAGTACAAACATATGATAGAAGAAGATATGGAGGATGGAATAGAGGACCACTTCCTTTAGATGGAGAGGTTTTCAACTTTTGGGGTAATCGCTATATGATTGCTCCATCCACTATTACTAATGCTGGTCGTGGTCTCTTTATTGTAGAGGATTTGTATGTGCCTCCGAACTCTGAAGTCACTCTTATGTCATTTTGTGGTCCTATATATGGATGGGGAGATTGGCATCGACTTTCACGTTATGTTCAAAGCATGAGTACTTATGGAATATGCTTGAACGCAGCATCTCTTACTAGTAGAAGGATTTTACATGCAGAAAATGAAAGATTATATATTGATGGAAGACCTTACACACATGGAAATATAGCAGGTTTAATAAATAGTAGTCGAGGGTTACATAATAGTTCAAGGACTAATTGCACATTTGAGGAGCGTGAAAATAGTCATGAATCACCATACATGAGTAGAGATGTATCAAGATACATAGTTGTCAATGCTATTACTACATTACATGCTGGTGATGAACTATTAGTGAATTATGGATGGCATAGACCTCCAAGAGCACCTTTTAGCTAGAGAGAATAAAAATTTTCTATCCATATTTAATAAGTTATATACTTAATTTTATATTTGAAGTTTAATTTTTATTCATTTATGGAATACTAATGAGTTTTATTTATATGTGTAGATTCCAACGTATGATGTTGATGATATTCGTCCACAAAATTCACAGTTACCAATAAGACCTCATTTATCAGAAGCTTCCATGAGGAGGCTACGCAAAACTAAGCCTGTGCAATATGCAAAGTTGAAAGATCTATATTCAAAAGATGATAAAGTACAAGATTTGTGTGACAATGATGAAGATGATGGCATGGCAGATTTTATTGAGGATTGGTATCAAAATGACAGTGAGAGCATGGATATTTCTAAAAATGAGAAATATCTTCGAGAGGAATGTCTAAAGCATGTATATGAAGGAAGTCATTTGACACGACTAAATGAGAGCTTACTTATTCTCAACCTTCAAAATCGTTTTGGATGGAGTAATGTATCTGTTTCGACACTATTAAGGTATAAATTTCAATTTTCTATCTATTTATATATATATATATGCATAAATATATATACATATATAAATACATGCAGGTTTTTATTCTTACTTTAGATAAGGTTATAAGAACAAGAACTTGAATTGAATGGAAACTTTTTGTCCGCGCATCTTTTAAAACTATTAATGCATCTTTCCAAATATTCGCAATGGTGACCTGGATGAGTCGCATGCACAGAGGTTACTCAAGAGACAGCAATCTGATTATAATGGAGTAGTCCACTTTGTATCCTAAAGTTCAGATGCTCATCATTGACATGCAAGAGGTTTACTGCATACCCGAGAAATCCTGCTCTATCTTGAGTAACCTCTGTGCATGCGATTCATCCAGGTCACCATTATATGAACTTATGTGTGAATTGACAGGATACGATTGTTTTGCGTAAATATTTTGAAAGATGCATTAATAGTTTTAAAAGATGCGCGGACAAAAAGTATCTATTCAATTCAAGTTCTTGTTCTTACCTTATCTAAAGTAAGAATAAAAACCTGCATGTATATATGTATGTATATTTATTTACCTTTTTTAATATTTTTTTTTTGATAAACTTATAGGTTATTATCTGAAAAGTTTTTACCAAGTCAAAATATTCTTCCTACCTCACATGATGAAATGAAGAAGATAATCAACAATCTTGGTATAGATTATCAATGTATACATGCATGTCCTAACGATTGTATTTTATATAGAGGTGAATATGCAGACTCTTTGACATGTCCCAAATGTCAATCTCCTCGATATAAGGGTGAAGAAGGTAAAATCCCGAATAAGGTATTGAGACATTTTCCATTGGCTCCACGGATTAGATATGTTTCAAAGCCCCGAATTATCAAAGCTTTTGACTTGGGGACATGATCACAAAAGTACTGATGGAATAATCAGAATTCCTCATGATAGTGTTGCTTTTCAGCATATTGATTCTACATGGCCTGAATTTGCACAAAATCCACAGAATCTAAAGTTAGGAGTTGCATTAGATGGGGTTAATCCATTCTCCATGAAATCCAGTAAATGGTCAACATGGCCAGTGGTAGTCATAAACTACAATCTTCCGCCATATCTTAGCATTAAAAAGGAACATTTAATGCTTTCACTTTTAATCCCAGGCAAAAGACAAGTTAAAGATATGAATGTATATCTTGCTCCTCTCATTGACGATCTTCAAGAGTTATGGAGAGGTATTAATGTCATTGATATATCAAAAAGCATCAATGAAAGACATATTACGATTCGTGGTATTGTGGCTTGGACTATTCACAATTTTCCTGGATATGGCGTTTGTTCAGGTATTGATGTAATTTTTTTATTCAATATGCATGTAAATAAATATGATTTAATCTAATTATATTTTTGTCCTTTTCCATGATGCAGGAATATCTACTAAGGGTTATAAAGCTTGTCCATATTGTGGTGATTGGTTGAGATCAATCTATAGTAAGAATCTCAACAAAAATATTTATCTTCGACATCGACGATTCTTGCCTGATGATCATCCATTAAGATCTAAAAGAGAAGCGATACATTTTAATGGAAAGCTTGAAACAGGCCAGTATCCAAAACCTATGACGCCTATGGATTGGTATAAAAAATGGACAGATGGACCTCTGATAGATCCAGAAGCAGAAATCTTTAGTGATGATTCAGATAATGAATCTGTGAACAGAGGTAAAGGGAAATTGGCAATCGCAGAGAACATATCAATATGGTATTCTTTGGAGTATTGGAAAGAGTTAAAAGTATGTCATCTTCTTGATCCTATGCATATATTCAAAAATATTGGTTATTCACTATGGCAGCATCTTCTTGGACTAAAAGATACCACAACATCAAGGAATGATTTGAAAGATCAAAAATCCAAACCAAAGTTATGGCCAGTTTTTGATAGACATCGACAAGAAACGACTTATGCATCTGCTCCTTGGGTACTTACAACAAAAGAGATACAGACTATCAACAATAGAATTCAATTGATCAAGACTCCTATAGGATATGGAGCATCGTTTCAAAACATGTTTACTATGGATGATAAGAGCTTATCTGGATTAAAGACCCATGACTGGCATAACTTTTTTAAACATATTTTACCTTTGGTTATCGATGGATGTACAACGAAAGGAGTACGAGATGTGATCTATCATCTTGGATCACTTATAAGGTAATTATGATACTTTTATATTTAATATGTATGAATATTGGATATCTTTTATTTTTTAATTAACTTCTTTACAATTGTTTTTATGATTTGTATAGGTGGATTACATCCAAAGAGATCGATAAAAATTCGATCCCACAAAAAAAACGTGAATGCAAAGAGCTACTATGTTTGATGGAAAAAGAACTTCCTACTTCATTTTTTGATATTCAAGTTCATTTACTAGTCCATCTTGTAGATGAGATAGAGATTGCCGGTGTTGTCAACACTCGATGGATGTTTTGGGTCGAGCGATTTATGGGAATACTAAAAGGTTATGTGCGACAAAGAGCAAAACTTGAAGGATCCATGGCAAAGGGTTGGATGCTTGAAGAGTGCATGTATTACGTTAGTGAGTACCTTGAAAGAGTTCATGAAGAAGCTCCACGTGCATGGACCAACGAGTCTTCTTCAAAAATAACAGATGAGGTATTATCAGGTAAGGGGGTTCCATTCTTATTTACATTTCAAGAAAAAAATGATGTTTCTACTTTTGTAGCATATAATAGCGAATGCATGCAAGCATTCGTTAGCGAGTACGAGGAACTTCAAAGTCTCCAAAGTAAAAGGCGAAAAAACAAAAGATCTAGACGTAATCTCGATAATAATGAGATTACAGATATACCTTCTTTCACGGATTGGCTATATAGTCGTTTGCAACGCGCCAACGCAAATAATGAAGAAATCTCAGATGAGCAAAGAGAGTTAATGATAGGTTGTGAACAAAAGGTAATTTTATTAAAATATATATTTTATTTTTTTCATATATGTATGTTAGTTTCTATTTACTAATTGAATTTATTTTGCAGGCTCGAATGTTCACTAATATGTGGGCTTTTGGACAGCATATTAGAATCAAAGCCATTGATTCTTTACGTAAAATAGAGGATTCTAGTATTGTTGCTTGTTTCAAGCAACTATCACGTGCTAGCTCAAAAGACACGAACCTTATAGATAGCGAACTTGGTTACGTAGGAACTATTGTTGGTATCTAGGAAATTTCATTTCGTACATTCAAACAGGTAGAAAAAAGTTTATATATATTTTTTAGAGTTAGTTATTTTTTTAAGCACCTAATAATGGGACGTTTTTGTTGTTATATATTTTGATAGGTCATTTTGAAGGTTGATTGGTATCGAGCGGAGTATAAAGGTAGTAATTCTACAATAAGAAAGGAATTATCTGGGTTTTGGGCAATTGATTCTTCCAAGGTAATGCGATCTACTAAAGAACCATATATTCTTCCTAGGCATATTGAACAAGCATTTTTTTATAAAAACCCAGATGCTCATCCTTGGTGGCAAGTCATTCATGTGCAACCTAGAGGTAGGTCATTGTTTGAACAGTTTATTGTTAGAGAGATTGAAGAAAGTCCTCTTGATGATTCAGCATCAGATACTGATACATCAACATCTGGAATAGAAATTAGACTCATTATACATGATAATGATACTAATCTTTTTGATGAAGAGGATAATTCTCTACATGCTGATTCTACTGATGAGGAAGAGGAATTACCAGAAATAGATATTAATCCACCAATAGATGATGTGATTCATGAGAACATAGATTTAACAATAGAAGAAATAAATGAAATCAATAAGGATAATGAAGATGAGACTATATTGATGTCTTACCAAAATGATGGCAATAATGAAAACATATGAGCAGATTAGATAGTAACTTGAAGCTTCTGAATGGATATCAGATAATAGGTTTTCTTTATTAACTTGAATAACGATGAATCCTACTAGAGAGATGAAATTAGAACATGAAGCTCGGGGGTATGCCTAATTATTTTATATATAGCTTTATCTTCGAGGAGTAAATTTTTATCATGTATGTATGCATATGTGTGTGTATTCATGTGTATTATATGTATACATATATTAGTATGCATATATATGTATTTCATGTATATGTATGTGTTTGCATGTGTGTGATATATGTATACATGTATTCATGTACGTAATACATGCAAGTGTTTATAATTGTGTACATGTATATATGTATATGTGTCTATGTGTAAATATGTACATGTAAATATGTATGCATCTATATATATGTTTATGTGTGCATGTAGGCATGTACATGTATGTGTAAATATGTACATGTAAATATGTTAGTATGTATATATATATTTATGTGTGCATTTAGGCATGTATGTGTGCAGCATAATATATCTACTCCATTTTATATTTATGTATCCTATCTACATGATGTGTATATATCTTTACATATATTATGAATTATGATCCTCGTTGATTCGAGTAGCTATATATAGAGGCATAAGGTTGGGAGGAGAGACATCTCTCTAGTAGGACGTCGGAGGTGTACATATACTTCAAACATATGGCTAAAAGGTTGAATTAGAGTTTTTAAATTAGGGATTTCAAAACCCTAATATCGAGATTATTGCTCTCTGTCTCTCTCTCTCTCATATACATACATACCGTGCATTGTCACAACGATGCGCCATAAGTGTCCGCATCTCTTTTAAACACCATGTGTATGCATATGTATGTGTGTGTATGCATTATTATGTGTGTCTATGTATGCATGTGTATGTGTGTATGCATCATTACGTGTGTATGTATCTATGTGTGTATGTGTGTGTGTATATGTGTTTGTATGTGTGTATGCATGTGTGTGTATGCATGTGTATGTGTATATGTTGGAAAACAATGTCTATTGGTCCATCTTACTTCCAGGATATAGGATGTGTAGCCTTCAGTTCTACTTCTTGTACAAGCAAGAATGTTGGCACGTTGGTTAAATCGTGGTCCTCTCATAGTACCCAACAGAGTTCAAACCCCCAGGCTGCAGCGACGTGCAAGTTGTTTTTAATCACGCTTTTAGATTAAAGCACAAGTGATAGCGAACGCGGATATTTTTCAAAACGCAACAGACGGCGGAGTGCTTTATTCACATTGCGATTGTATGCTTTTCTAGTGCTTTATTATCATGGAGGAAATACTATATAACAAGAGCTTGTATCATTGTTGATTCATCCTTCACCTAGGATCAACACAAGCTTTTTAGAGCTTGGACCTCAGTAGAGCTGGTGTTTCTTCTAGCACATGGGGCAGCCATGGTGCTAATTTGAAGCATGTTGAGGAGCAGCTATGGAGTTCTTCTTGGTGATTCTTCTTGGAGAAGATGAAGGGTGTGCTCACACTCTAGCTCATGGAGAGGAGGTCATCTCTTGTTCATGGCAAGAAGACTTGATTATTAGCAGCTTAATGGTGAGGATCGCCCATCTACACGATGTATTTGAAGATTATCTTCTACAGGAAGATATTAGGTTGAAGATTATCTTCTACAAGAAGATGTCTAGCTACTTCAAAGACATTGGATGGGACCATCTACATGATTTTGAAGATTATCTTCTACAGGAAGATATTACGTTGAAGATTGTCTTCTACAAGAAGATGTCGAGCTACTTCAAAGACATTAGATGGAGATTAACATAAGATTCACATCTTATGTTAAGTATTCAGGTACATATTCTCTTTATGAACACAGGTACTACTTGAAGTTTATGGAGGCTATGGCCTTCATATCAGAAGAAGTCCTATTCGGCATAGGTACAAGAGAGTCAGTACTTATATGCTTTATGCATATTTTATGAGGTGTTTGAGAAGGTGTGTTCACATGAGTTTGAGGATTTCCGACAACAATCTTGTTAGCATTCTATGCTACTTTATAAGTATGTGATCTTTTCACACACGTATCTGACTTAGGGTCTTCCATAGCCTAAGTTTAGATGTAGGTTTGTTGACCATCAGTTTCACACTGATCCTTCCTCATTTAGTCACTCATATTCACTCTTCTATAACCTATAAGGTCACACATCTCATGTATATTCAGATTACTGCCCATACATCTGAATATGTTTGTTACATTGTACATTCACTCATACATCTATTTCTCATCACATAGAGTGGTTGAGAGTTTTGCTCCCACATTGTACATTGAACATTGGTATATATGATACTATGAGTAAGCGATGGCTACGTAACACCTTACACATGTCGTCTATTCTTTCTCTATCTTTGTCTCATCATTTGTATGATTAAGTTGTGATATGTTCATGTTTTGTCAATATGGAAGATTGCTGGAATTAATGTTGTACATGACTGGAACTATGGAACCATGGACCTGTGACATGAGCCTAAGGGCCTACCTCACTTCCAATATTTGGTATCAGAGCACTAAGGTTTTGGTTACAGAACTTTAAATATTTGGCTTCAATGCATTAAGGCTCATCCATAATCCCAGGTTCCCAGTCTTCTAGATTTACAACATATGATTTGAAAGCATCTTCTAACATTTGACATTTGACATACACACTTAATCTAGATGAGTAGAGATTTGAGAATTAGACACTTCAGTTACATTCATCAGTGTGGAGTACGAAGTTGATGATCTGTTAGCAGCCGAATAATTTTGGAAGAGTATGCAAATACTTTACAAAAGTATTGTTTGAAGACCTAGACTGGATGAAGAGAAGACTACTTCAAATTCAAGGAAGAACAATGGTTTAGAGAAGATGAAGGAATCAGATCAACATCAAATCACAGGTATCAGTTTCTACTATCAGATTATCATTTGCAGGTCATGTCTTAGAAGAGCAGTTATGAAGAGATTTGAAGATTTCAAGGAGTTCTTTTATACGCTTTCATCATTTGAAAGTTAAAGGCTACATCAAAACAGGTACCTAGAGGTTTTTCTAGAGAGTTTTGAGAAGATCTCTTTCATGGCAAGAAAGTGCATCTAAGAAGACAAGTGCAGAGATGAGATGAGTTTTGTTTTCAGCCAATTTTTTGTTGGTTGGATATCAAGGTACAAATGTATCTAGAGAAGGTAACTCTAGAAGGGTAATTCATCATTCAGACGACGATTGGTGAATTTAGTCGTTTCAGACATTTGAAGCACAATTTTTATTCACAGATATGACGAGATGATAAAACATGTTTCTATATTCAACTTCCATTCGTATACCATATTTGTTTTATCTCTTACTCTTAGCATTAGAGGAAGAGAAAAGTTCATTTGAAGAAGTCAAGAGTGTTTGCTACTTCAAGATGAAGATAAAAAAAGGTATGGAAGAGAAGCTTGAAGATGTTGACATCATCATCAGGTGGAAGAAAGATGCAGAAGAAGAAAGTCCATCATTTCCAAAAGAAAAGTAAGGCTTCCTTTTCTCATATATTTTCCATATACTTTTCCTATTTTATCCTCTACATCCAAAGACAAGTCTACGAGAACATCTTGTTTAAAGAAGAAGCAGTTTCTTGTTTTGCATTACACTTGGTCATGATTTAGTAGATTTGACAAAGAATTGCATTGAGAGAAACAAAAGCACTCATATGTGTATGAGTTATGTTGAAGCTTTTGAGCAGGCAGCTTATATGTTCCCTCAAAGAATTCTTGGAGAGTCAATACAAAGCTACTTGGTATATGACAAGTTGCAGAGAAGTATATTTCTTCTTTATCTAACTCTTGAGGTATAAGAGTTTTCTGTAGCAGATGTTGGAGACTTGGGTTGAGGTTTTATGTTTGGAAAAGATTACCTCATATTCAGTATTTTCAGAAAACTTCAGAAAATTCAGATTTGCTGATGTACAGGTCATTTGAAGAATCTACTTTCTATGATTGTCTAGATTTTTGGATACATGTTTGTATTCAAAAAGGTGTTCCATCATATCCTATCACTTGATTGAGAAGTGGAGTTAGCCAAAAGAAAATCAAGTAGGTACTATCACATTTCACCCGGGTAAAATATGAAAGTTATGAAGTATCAACTTGCAGCTTTTGGAGTTCTCAAGGTGAGAAGTTTGTCCACTTATGTTTCAAGTAGGAATTGCAGATTCCTTGAAGGATTTGTTTGAAGAAAAGTTTTACAACTTTGTAAGAAGCATGGACACTTGGAGACATTCAGGTAAACAAATCAAACATTCAGTCTTGAAGGTTTGATAAGAGCAGATTCTACACAGGAGAGATCAGTGATCTTGAATAGATCTTGTATGATCTTGAGTATTTATGATTCAATTGTCTATCCTTTGTTTGTGAAGATTCTTAACATTGCAGAAGTAAGTCAAAGATTCAGATTCTATCAGATTTGTGTTGCAAAGAGATAGAAATACTTGTTATGTGCAGAAGGGTATGAATCCTAAAATGCTTTCAGCAAGTTTTTATCAGCTAACCTTATTCTATAATATGGGAAGCTGAAGATTTACAGTGAAAGTTATTAGCAACTGCAGTGCTAATAAAAAAAAAAAGGGTTCAGAGATTTTGTTTCAGATACATGTATTGATCACTGAACATCAGATTTATTGAAAGAAGGAAGACGTTCCACATTTCATACAGTTTGATATATTTGAAGAATTTTGGATACTAGTGTTAAGTCATCCAGGGGGTGATGAAACATGAAGACTTGTTTTCAGCCATATGTAAAAGAATGTAGAGTCATACCTACAGGTATTCCTATTTCAGGTATTCCTATATTTCCTTTGTCAGGTTCTCTTTATGTTCCAGCTTTGAAAGAAGAAGGGAGAAGGAGAATGTTTGGAGAAAGTTCCTGTTAGGATGTTCCTGTTCAGGAGAAGGTTCCAGAGTTCTATTGAGGAGAAACTTGATATTTCAGAAAGGTGTATTTCAGAAGTGCGCACATATATGTTTATACCAACTTCTGAAGGAAAGAGGTATGAAGGATTTAAAGGATGAAGACATGATGACATCATAGATTTTTTGACTCATATTGACTTGAGTACAGTCAGAGATGAACCAACAGTGTTCATAATACACTATGTTGTGAGTTGACAGTCACAGGTTCCAGGATTCAGTTCTTGATTTTTAGTGTATTTACATGACACAACAGAAGTACGTTGAGAAATCCTTTTCGAAGGTAAATGCAAATATGTGGATCCCAGTGTATGTTTTCAGGTTTTTGAAGACAGGAGATAGCAAGTTCAGAGATAGTTCATGCTATATTTTTTGTCAAGCAGTGATTGCTTGATGTGTACACTATTGGATATCTAGTTTGCATATTTTCTCAAGTATTATGGTTCATATTCAGCAAGTTCAGGTTTTTTGAAGGAAAGTCAATTTTAGTTTTGAAGAAGACTTTTTTTGAAGTATCAGAAGTACAAGCTTGAAGCTTGTGACAGACTATTTGAAGCTTGTGATAGTTTGCAGTTTGTGACAGATTGCAGATCCAGTCCAGGTTGTACCAATATGACATTGCAGGGGGGATTGTTGGAAAACAATGTCTATTGGTCCATCTTACTTCCAGGATATAGGATGTGTAGCCTTCAGTTCTACTTCTTGAACAAGCAAGAATGTTGGCACGTTGGTTAAATCGTGGTCCTCTCATAGTACCCGCCAGAGTTCAAATCCCCCAAGCTGCAGTGACGTGCAAGTTTTTTTTAATCACGCTTTTAGATTAAAGCACAAGCGATAGCGAACGCGGATATTTTTCAAAACGCAACAGACGGCGGAGTGCTTTATTCACATTGCGATCGTATGCTTTTCTAGTGCTTTATTATCATGGAGGAAATACTATATAACAAGAGCTTGTATCATTGTTGATTCATCCTTCACCTAGGATCAACACAAGCTTTTTAGAGCTTGGACCTCAGTAGAGCTGGTGTTTCTTCTAGCACATGGGGCAGCCATGGTGCTAATTTGAAGCATGTTGAGGAGCAGCTATGGAGTTCTTCTTGGTGATTCTTCTTGGAGAAGATGAAGGGTGTGCTCACACTCTAGCTCATGGAGAGGAGGTCATCTCTTGTTCATGGCAAGAAGACTTGATTATTAGCAGCTTGATGGTGAGGATCGCCCATCTACACGATGTATTTGAAGATTATCTTCTACAGGAAGATATTAGGTTGAAGATTATCTTCTACAAGAAGATGTCTGGCTACTTCAAAGAGATTGGATGGGACCATCTACATGATTTTGAAGATTATCTTCTACAGGAAAATATTAGGTTGAAGATTGTCTTCTACAAGAAGATGTCGAGCTACTTCAAAGACATTAGATGGAGATTAACATAAGATTCACATCTTATGTTAAGTATTCAGGTACATATTCTCTTTATGCACACAGGTACTACTTGAAGTTTATGGAGGCTATGGCGTTCATATCAGAAGAAGTCCTATTCGGCATAGGTACAAGAGAATCAGTACTTATATGCTTTATGCATATTTTATGAGGTGTTTGAGAAGGTGTGTTCACATGAGTTTGAGGATTTCCGGCAACAATCTTGTTAGCATTCTATGCTACTTTATAAGTATGTGATCTTTTCACACACGTATCTGACTTAGGGTCTTCCATAGCCTAAGTTTAGATGTAGGTTTGTTGACCATCAGTTTCACACTGATCCTTCCTCATTTAGTCAGTCATATTCACTCTTCTATAACCTATAAGGTCACACATCTCATGTATATTCAGATTACTGCCCATACATCTGAATATGTTTGTTACATTGTACATTCACTCATACATCTATTTCTCATCACATAGAGTGGTTGAGAGTTTTGCTCCCACATTGTACATTGAACATTGGTATATATGATACTATGAGTAAGCGATGGCTTACGTAACACCTTACACATGTCGTCTATTCTTTCTCTATCTTTGTCTCATCATTTGTATGATTAAGTTGTGATATGTTCATGTTTTGTCAATATGGAAGATTGCTGGAATTAATGTTGTACATGACTGGAACTATGGAACCATGGACCTGTGACATGAGCCTAAGGGCCTACCTCACTTCCAACAGTATATGTGTATATGTGTGTGTATACGTGTGTATGCATGTGTGTGTATATGTGTGTATATGTTTGTATGCATGTGTGTGTATGCATATGTATGTGTGTGTATGCATTATTATGTGTGTCTATTTATGCATGTGTATGTGTGTATGCATCATTACGTGTGCATGTGTCTATGTGTGTATGTGTGTGTATATGTGTGTGTGTCTATGTGTATGTGTGTGTGTCTATGTGTATGTGTGTGTGTCTATGTGTATGTGTGTGTGTCTATGAGTGTGTATGTATTTATGTGTATGTATGTATCTATGTGTGTGTATGTGTATGCATGTATGTATGCATATGTGTGTGTATGCATATGTATGTGTGTGTATGCATAATTATGTGTGTATGTGTCTATGTGTGTATGTGTGTGTGTATACATTATGACAGTGTATGTAAGCATGTGCATTATGTATGCATATAAGTATGTATGTATGCATATGCATATGCATTATGTATGCATATGCATATGCATTATGTATGCATATGCATATGCATTATGTATGCATATGCATATGCATGCGTATGCATATGCATGCGTATGCATATGCATGTAAGTATGTATGTATGCATATGTGTGTGTGTATGCATATGCATGTAAGTATGTATGTATGCATATGCATATGCAGTATGTATGCATGTATGTATATGTGTGTGAATGTGTGTGAATGTGTGTGTGAATGTGTGTGTACATGTGTCTGTATGTGTGTATGCATGTGTATGTGTGTGTATGCATCATTATGTGTGTATGTGTGTGTACATGTGTCTGTATGTGTGTATGCATGTGTATGTGTGTGTATGCATCATTATGTGTGTATGTGTGTGTATGTGTGTGTGTCTATGTGTATGTGTGTGTATCTATGAGTATGTATGTGTTCATGTGTGTGTATGTGTCTATGTGTGTATGTATCTGTGTGTGTGTATGTATCTATGCATGTGCATTATGTATGCATGTAAGTATGTATGTACATTATATGCATATGCATATGGATTATGTATGCAAATGTATGCATGTATGTGTTTATGTGTGTATGTCTCTCTATGTGTGTGTATGCATATATGTGTGTGTATGTGTGTGTATATGTGTCTGTATGTGTGTATGCATGTGTATGTGTGTGTATGCATGTGTATGTGTGTATGTGTCTATGTGTGCATGCGTGTGTATATACTATATGTGTGTGTGTCTATGTGTATGTGTGTGTACCTATGAGTGTGTATGTGTTTATGTGTGTATGTGTCTATGTGTGTGTATGTGTTTATGTGTGTATGTGTATGCATGTATGTGTATGTGTGTGTATGTCTCTCTATGTGTGTGTGTATGCATCTGTGTGTGTGTGTATATGTGTGTCTATGTGTGTATGCATGTGTATGTGTGTGGATGCATCATTATGTGTGTATGTGTCTGTGTGTGTATATGTGTGTGTATGTGTGTGAGTGTCTATGTGTGTGTATGTGTGTGCGCGTCTATGTGTATGTGTGTCTGTGTGTGTATGTGTGTGTGTCTATGTGTATGTGTGTGTATCTATGAGTATGTATGTGTTCATGTGTGTGTATGTGTCTATGTGTGTATGTATCTGTGTGTGTGTATGTATCTATGCATGTGCATTATGTATGCATGTAAGTATGTATGTACATTATATGCATATGCATATGCATTATGTATGCAAATGTATGCATGTATGTGTTTATGTGTGTATGTCTCTCTATGTGTGTGTATGCATATATGTGTGTGTATGTGTGTGTATATGTGTCTGTATGTGTGTATGCATGTGTATGTGTGTGTATGCATGTGTATGTGTGTATGTGTCTATGTGTGCATGTGTGTGTATATACTATATGTGTGTGTGTCTATGTGTATGTGTGTGTACCTATGAGTGTGTATGTGTTTATGTGTGTATGTGTCTATGTGTGTGTATGTGTTTATGTGTGTATGTGTATGCATGTAAGTGTATGTGTGTGTATGTCTCTCTATGTGTGTGTGTATGCATATATGTGTGTGTATATGTGTGTCTATGTGTGTATGCATGTGTATGTGTGTGGATGCATCATTATGTGTGTATGTGTCTGTGAGTGTATATGTGTGTGTATGTGTGTGAGCGTCTATGTGTGTGTATGTGTGTGCGCGTCTTGTGTATGTGTGTCTATGTGTGTATTTGTGTGTATGTGTGTGTGTGTGTGTGTCTGCGTATGTGTGTGTGTGTCTATGCGTGTATATGTGTGTGTACATATGTGTGTGTGTGAGTGTGTGTGTGCGCATACCTTGTGTATGTCTCGCTTCTCTCTCTCCCTCTCGCGCGCACCCTTTCTTTCTCTCTCTCTCTCGGTCTTTGTGTTCTTCCTCGCGTTCAAGGCCCGGCACAAATGTGCCGGGAGAATTGAATTTTTTTTTTTACATTGCAGAGTGTTGCATATGCGACGCTCTACAATTTGCCAACGTCGCTAGTAGCGTCGCTAACCAGCGACGCTAATAGCGACGCTTGTGGTCTAGTGTCGCTTATGCGACGCTATCGTTGCTTATGCGACGAGGCTCGGCCAAAAAAAAAAATCCGAAATTTTTACCGTCGCTTATGCGACGGTTTCATCGCATAAGCGACGGTTTTCGTTTTTTTCCCGATTCGGGGGCGTCGCTACGCCCCCCCTTTTTCTTGTAGTGTCAAGGCACTCATTTTGTAAACAATTTAATGAAGGCACTTACACAGTCGTTCTAGGTCACACATAAATTTAGTTCTCCTTATTATCCTCGTGCTAATGGATTGGCCGAAAGTGCAATCTCTGCTGAATATCCTTCGAAAATTGATCATGGAAGCACCGGAAAGATGGGATCAACTGCTACCTGCAGTGTTATGGGCATACCGGACTACCTACAAGGTAACAATAGGAATGACACCTTTCAAATTAGCTTATGGCTTAGAAGCAATAGCACCAATGGAGATAGTTATACCAAGTTTACGAGTGGCAATCGCTCAGAAACTTCTACCGGAAGACTCACTATCATTTCGATTGGACACTCTTAGAGAGTTAGACGAGCACCGATGGCTCAGTTTTTTAACTATGCACGAAGTCCAACTAAGACAGGCAAGGACGCACAATCGAAACCTGAAGACTCCTGTATTTTTGGTAGGACAGCTTGTACTTTTCTATAATGCAAAGTCAAATAGATCCGTAGGCAAATTCAAATTACGGTGGTTCGGCCCTTACAAAATCTCAGAGCAAAGTGGTCCAGCAACTTTTTGGTTGACTACATTGACCGAAAATCCACTTCCAAAAGCAATCAACGGCTCCAAGCTGCGGCCGTATCAAAGCACTATTAGTCCGCATTAAATCATTCGGCGGTGGACCGCATTTTTTTTTAGCTTTTGTTTTTTACTTTTCATTCTGTTCTTTCTCTTCTTTTTAAATAGCCGTGTTTTGTCATAAGCCGCCCTCCTTACCAATTACTCAAGCATGCACGCCAAATTAAAACTAATATGATTCCAGCATCGCACAATGATAACCATCACTTCCTACCCCCCCACCGTAATATCTGTACTTAAGCTCTTCGGTTGTGTCAAAAAACGCTATTGTGTTCTTGTGATTGTGCTTGTGTTTCGTGTATTCTGTGTATCCGTGTGCTGTGTCCTGTGTATTCGTGTTCGCGTGCGCAATGGAAGCGTTGGCGAACTACATAGCCTTCTGTGATGGTATCCCTACCGAGGTAGGAGAATACCTACGCCTCCGAGGGTTGGCCAACTTCGCTGAGCTGCCATGGCACTCAGTGGAAGTCCATCCCTTCTTCGTGCAAATCATCCCTGCCATCGCCCAATCCCCCATCACCAAACGACAATGGATCTTCCTCTCCCTACCATCCAGAATCGTCATAACCTTCTAGGCCTTCGCCGAAGCCTTCCGCCTCACCCCACAAGGCCGCGAGAATGGCCCAAGTATCCACGTAGCCCACATGACCAAACTTTTCCCCCGCCATTCATCGAACGAATACGCCATTCTCATCCGCCCCGAACCTGAAAGAACCGCATTACAGTTCTTAGTCGCAATCCTTAACCTCCAAAAACGCACCTACGGTATCTACGGCCCATTCTATTCTGCCATCGACCTTGCCGCACGAGAACCCGTTAATTTTGCCTCATTTTCCTTTCACCGAATCCATAAGGAGTGTGTCGCCATAGTGAAAAAAGTCAACAAAGGAACCACCCCTCGATCCAGACTTCCCCACATCCTTTCTTTCCTCTTCCCAACCATACTCGCCGCTCAACCACCACCACGAGGACCAGTCTTAAGGCATGAAGAGTCAGTTCAACTACTAGAAGATGAGCAAGAAGAAGATGAAGAAGAGCTCAATCAGTTGTTCCGCAGGAAACGTATCAGAGCTGAGAGAAAACTCCAAAATACTGACGGCTGCTGCACCAAGTATCGTGACACCATGACTGACAATTGAAGCTTGTTTGGATTAGTCTTTGCCTTATTTGCACTCTTTGAGTAGTTCATTTGCATTGATCGTCACATGATTGCATGCCCTCATACACTCGGCTAGGTTTGTATACTCATCAGATTGATAATTAAAGCATGAATCCCCACTATATGCACTTGAGAGGGGATTGAGGTATAGTCTCTTTCTCTACAAGTCCCTAAGTTGGTACTTAGGTCAACACAGTATCCAACTCAAAGGTTGAGTTATGATAGTTTTATGGCAACACATTTTGCATAAATGATGCACGTTATCAAAGACAAAGAGCCTAAGACAAATGAGGAAGCTTGCACACAAAAGGAATGGAAGCAAGCTATGAAAGAGGAGATCAAAGCTCTCAAAGATAATCACACATGGGAGATAGTGCCAAAGATAGAAGGTATGAAGATTGTTCAAAACAAATGGGTGTTTAAAGTAAAGAGGAATGTTGGTGGTTCACTAGCTAGATATAAAGCTAGATTAGTTGCCAAAGGATTTAAACAAACACAAGGCATAGATTATGATGAAGTTTTCAGACCTGTTGCAAAGATGGGAACTATCAGAACATTAATCGCAATTGGTGCTTGACGGAGATGGCCATTATATCAACTCAACACCAAAAGTGCTTTTGTTAATGGAGAACTACAAGAAGAGGTATACATGAGTCAACCGGTTGGATTTGAAGATGAAAACCATCCAGAATTTGTTTGGACGTTGAAGACGACACTTTATGGCTTGAAGCAAGCACCAAGAGCATGGAATCAGAGATTGGTAGAGTATCTAACTAAGTGTGGAAACAACCCAAGTAGTGCAGATCCTTCGTTGTACATGAAGAAGGAACAAAATAGAGAGGTATATATTTACATATACGTCGATGACCTCATCATAACAGGAAATGATGTTACAAGGATTAAAGATATCAAAGGAAGCTTGGTAAGGAGTTTAAAATTTCAGATCTTGGAGAGCTGAAATATTTTTTAGGAATTGAAGTTGTTTATGGAAAGAGTGGCATATACTTGATGCAAAGGAAGTACTTGTTGGATGTTCTTTTCAGATTTGGAATGAGTGAATGCAAACCACTCACTCAACCCATGGACACAAATACAAAGATTTGTCCAAATTATGGAGAACCATTGGAAGATGTAACGACATACAGAAGCATTGTAGGATCATTGATCTATGCAAACATTACAAGACCTGATTTGTCTTATGTTGTTGGTGTACTTTCTCAGCTAAGGGTCATGCATAGGAAAGAGGCATTGATTTTGATGAGACCTTTGCACCTACATGTTGTATGACTACTGTTCGAAGCATTTGTGCACTTGTATCCCATCATGGTTGGAATGTACATCAGTTGGTTATTACAACAGCATTTTTGAATGGTGACTTGCATGAAGAAGTGTATGTTTTTCAGCCCCGTGGCTTTGTGTAGAAAAGGCATGAAAACGAGGTGTGCACGTTAAAGAAGGCATTATATGGTTTAACGTAAGCACCACGTGCTTGGTATGAGAAGATACATGCCTATCTGGTTGCACATGGTTTTGAGAACAGTCCAACTGAAAACACCTTATATGTTGAGCGTGCTAATGATGTGCTTTTGATCATTGTTGTCTATGTTGATGACATGCTGCTCACTAGTCCTATTGAGAAGCATAGTGCTGATTTCAAGGCTGATTTGCATGCCTCATTTGAGATGTCTGATTTGGGGCATTTGCATCACTATTTGGGCATTTAGTTTATGCAAGTTGATGGTGGAATGGCTTTGTGTCAAACAAAATATATTGGCACATTATTGCAGCCTTTTGGCCTTGAAGACTGTAAGCCTATTGCCACTCCTATGGAGACATGTTTACAATTGAGTCTTCATGATGCTGGAGATCCATTTGATGTTGTTCTCTATCAGCAGGCTATTGTATGCTTGATTTACTTATGCATTACTCGGCCAAATATTCAGTTTGTTGTCTCACAGAAGAGTAGCTTTATGCATTGCCTAGGAGTCATGCATTGGAAGGCAGTTAAGCGCATTTTTTGCTACTTGAGTGGTATTCAGCTACTTGGGTTGTTTTATCCAAGGGGGATCACTACCGCCAGATTTGCATGCTTTTTTTGACTCACATTAGGCTGGTTGCTATGACACTCATGTCTCCACTGGTGGTTTTTTCTTCATGCTTGGTAGCTCATGTATATCTTGGTTGAGCAAGAAGCAGCCTATTGTGGCCACTTCCACTTGTGAGGCTGAGTATAGGGCAGCTTTCATATCGACTGTTGAGTGTGTGTGGCTCAGACGGCTGATGGCTGATTTGGGTGTTGGTGAGACTTCTGCCACCACCATCTTCACTGATAGTCAAAGCGCATTGGCGGTTGCGAGGAACCCTGTGTTCCATGCTTGCACTAAGCACATTGAGGTGGATTATCACTCTGCCTAGGGAGAAGTTTGAAGCTTTCCACAAAGCTGTGGGCTTACTTCCTTTTGTGGAGTGATTTCCACATAGCTTGGCACTTACTTATACATGAGTGCCAGCTCCTTGTTCACCGCATCACTCCCAGGGGGGATTTGTTGATATATTTAGGTAGTGATGTGTGTGAACACTCTAGCAATGCGAGGGCACTTTTTTCCCCCTTTAGGAGGTTTGCTTCCCCCGCCTTGTATATACGCCTATTGCCCTAATGGGCTACTTATCTCTGTACATTCTCTAGTAATACATTCACTCTTGTGTGTTGTGCTCCAAGCTTCTTCTTCTTCCTTGTGTTGTTCGTGTGCTTCCATAGACATGTAACTCCAACAATATCTCAGTGCATATGTAAGCATTTCTTGCGTTTAACCATTCATTGGAAAGCTTATCTTGTGTTCTTTCTGCATATCAAATATCTCTTTGAAAGCTTATGTAGTTTATGAGATATCAGTGAAAGAGGGAAGTCCAGTTTTTCAGTATACATGTGTAGATAGATAGTCTATTTTGGTCGGTTAAGTTTGCCAACCAAAACATATCAAAATTGCATCATTTTTATCTTATTGGAAAGCGCTTGGCATCTACTTTTAAGCTCTCAAATATCTTACTTAGATCGTGTATATTCTTTGAGATATCTATCAGAGAGTAAAGTCTAGTTTTATAGTGTACTTATGTGTGCAGGTGGTCTATTTTGGTGAGTTGATTTTCCTGCTTAAAACTCATCTAAATTACTTGTTTTCTAGCTGGTGGGAAAGCTATTTGTATCTACTTTATATATACCAAATATCTTTCTCAAAGGATATAGATTCAGAGAGTTATCAGTCTGAGAGGGAAGCTCAGGTCTTTAGCATACCTATGTGGATAGGTAGTTTATTTTTGTTAGCTGTCTTTCTTAGCCAAAACCTCTCCAAATTAAGTTATTTATAGCTTGTTAGAAGGCTCTCTTTTTCTACTTTGATTGACTAAAGGCTCAAGTCCATTTGAGTCTTCTATTGTAAGCAGCAAGCTATCTAAGGTGCAGATGTTTGTCCAAGTGCTGGACATACAAGGTTTCACTACACATTTCCGTTGCGCATAGAAGAACTCATTCTCCACAGTTGGTATCAAAGAAAACTTGGTGTTGAAGCTTGATCAACAGAGCTGGAGATAAAGAAAAGCAAAAGAGGAGCTATAAAACAAGGAGGAGCTTCACAAACGCAAGAGCAAAGGACTATAACTATTCGAGGTAACTCTCAAAGTCTTTGACACTCTTCAATGGCTGTCTTGGGTCAACAAGTAGAGAATCTGGATAAAGATAACTATCCCGTGTGGAGGTTTAGAATGACCAACTACCTAATGGGCAAAGGCTTATGGGGTATTGTGAGCGGTGATGATGCTCAACCTCAAATCAATCAAGCTATGGCCACCGAAGTGCAAAGGAGGCAAGCAAAAGAATGGGAAGAGACGAATAGGAGAGTCTTGTTCCTCATTTCACAAGTCATTACTAATGCCATGGTAGGTCATATTCAACACCTAGAGAAAGATAAGGATGCTTGGGAAGCTCTTGAAAGGATGAATTCAACAAATACCAAAGCTAGGAAACTTCAACTCAAGCATGAGTTGAACACAATGAAAAGTTGGAGTCAATCCATAGCTGAATATACTTTGAAGATTAAGGAGCTAAGCAATGCTTTAGCTTCTATTGGCACAACGGTTGAAGACGAAGATTTTGTGTGTTATACTCTCAATGGATTGAGAGAAGATGAAAGATGGAAGCCTTTTATAACTTCCATTAACTTGAAAGATGCATATCCAGGTTTTGAACAACTAATCCCTCATCTTGTCATAGAAGAGCTTAGCTTCGATGGTTCCAAAGGAAAGGACAACCACAACCAAATGTTATATGCAGGTTAAGGTAAAGGAAGGAACTCAAGAGGAGGCTCAAGAGGAAAAGGAAGAGGTCACAACAACTCCAACTACAACCAAAACAGTTCGGAAGACAACAAAGATGCATCAAATGCCAACACACATGGAAGAGGTCGAGCTAGAAGTAGAGGAAGAGGCCGAGGCACCTACAATTCTCATAAAGGTATAACATGCTATCATTGTGGTAAAGTAGGACACTATGCCAGTGATTGTTGGCTGAAGAATGGAAGACCAAATGGAGGCAATCAAAGGAACCAAAGCAACTATGCAAGCACCTCAAGTGAAGGAAGCAAGGACACACTACTTGCAATGAGACATGAGTATAGAAGCTCTTGTGAAGACGATAAAAAATGGTACATTGATTCAGGTTGTAGCAACCATATGTCATGCCAAGGAAGTTTGTTCACTAATCTACAGGTACCAAGTGGAAAAGGATGTGTTGAAACAAGTGATGATACTCAACACATGATTGAACATATTGGAGATATAAGGCTTGGAGATACAAGTAGAGCAAAGGTACTATCTAATGTTCTTCATGTTCTTACAATTTCAAAGAAATTGATTTCAATAGGACAAATGGTAGAGAAGGGTTATCATGTCATATTCAATGAGAATGGGTGCTTCATAAAAAATCCAAAGGAAGGCTTCGAGGTCATTGCTCGAGGTAGAAGAGAAGGAAGGATGTTCACTTTGGATGTCCAATGTCCACATGGAAAAGTCATGCACATTCAATGTGGGAACAAGAAGATTTCAGAGTTGGACTTATGGAACAAATGAATAGGACACATCAACATTCCAAAGTTGAAGGACATGAGCAAACATGAAGTGGTAAGAGGTCTTCCAAAATTTAATAGCATTGGACTACATGAGTTATGTGAAGCTTGTCAACTAGGCAGCCATTCATGAGGAGCAATTATGTGGCTCCAAATGTCTTGGACTTGATACATACGGATGTATGGAGACCAACCCAAGAGGCATCAATGGCTGGTAATAGATTATTTGTCACCTTCATTGATGATCACTCAAGAAAGGTATGGTTGTTTTGTATGAAGCAAAAATCAGAGGTGTTTTCTATATTCAAAAGATTCAAAGTTGAAGTTGAAAAAGAAAGAGGAAGGTCTATCAAAACCTTAAGGTCCGATGGTGGAGGAGAATACTTCTCCAAAGAATTTTCAGATTTTCTACAAGAGAATGGGATCAAAAGGCAATTCACTTGTAGGTATACACCACAACAAAATGGAGTAGCTGAGAGGAAAAAGAGGCAAATTGCTGAAATTGCAAGATGCATGCTCAACGAGATGAAGGTACCATTGTACTATTGGGTTGAAGCTACCACAACCGCCATTTACTTGATGAATAGGTGCACAGCATTGGGAATACATCACTTGACTCCAGAAGAGGTATATTCCGGTAAGAAACCTGATCTTACACACCTCAAAGTGTTTGGATGTGTTTGCTTTGTTCACATTCCACAAGAAGTTAGAACAAAGATGGAACCAAGATTACAAAAATGCATTTTCATGGGCTACTCGACGGAGCAAAAAGGATTCAAGTGTTACAACCCTAGAACAAAGGAATTAAGAGTGGTGGTCTTTGATGAACTCAGAGCATGGTATGAAGATAAAGGAAAGGAAAAGATTCTTGAAGAAGATTGTGATGATTATGCAGGGACAAATCAAAGAGAAGCTCAACAATCAAGCACAAAGCTTTCAGGTCTAGAGGCATCTATATCAAATGAAGAATGTTCAACATGGAGGGGGAGCCATTCTTTGACTCCAAATTCAGCTCACAGTGGAGCCAAAGAAGCAAGTGCTACTCCAAACAATGAGGTAGATGCAAGTGAAGAAGAACATGAAGAGGTAATCACTCCGATGGTAAAGCTAAATAGGTTAAAGAAGCAACTTTCTAAAGGAAATGAAAGAAGATCTTCAAGGACAAGGTATCCAACTCAAAGGTTGAGTTATGATAGTTTTATGGAAACACATTTTGCATACATGATGCAGGTTATCAAAGACAAAGAGCCTAAGACAAATGAGGAAGCTTGCACACAAAAGGAATGGAAGCAAGCTATGAAAGAGGAGATCAAAGCTCTCAAAGATAATCACACATGGGAGATAGTGCCAAAGATAGAAGGTATGAAGATTGTTCCAAACAAATGGGTGTTTAAAGTAAAGAGGAATGTTGGTGGTTCACTAGCTAGATATAAAGCTAGATTAGTTGCCAAAGGATTTAAACAAACACAAGGCATAGATTATGATGAAGTTTTCAGACCTGTTGCAAAGATGGGAACTATCAGAACATTAATCGCAATTGGTGCTTGAAGGAGATGGCCATTATATCAACTCGACACCAAAAGTGCTTTTGTTAATGGAGAACTACAAGAAGAGCTATACATGAGTCAATTGGTTGGATTTGAAGATGAAAACCATCCATGGCACTTTATGGCTTGAAGCAAGCACCAAGAGCATGGAATCAGAGATTGGTAGAGTATCTAACTAAGTGTGGAAACAACCCAAGTAGTGCAAATCCTTCGTTGTACATGAAGAAGGAAGAAAATAGAGAGGTATATATTTACATATACGTCGATGACCTCATCATAGCAGGAAATGATGTTACAGGGATTAAAGATATCAAAGGAAGCTTGGTAAGGAGTTTAAAATTTCAGATCTTGGAGAGCTTAAATATTTTTTAGGAGTTGAAGTTGTTTATGGAAAGAGTGGCATCTACTTGATGCAAAGGAAGTACTTGTTGGATGTTCTTTTCAGATTTGGAATGAGTGAATGCAAACCACTCACTCAACCCATGGACACAAATACAAAGATTTGTCCAAATTATGGAGAACCACTGGAAGATGTAACGACATACAGAAGCATTGTAGGATCATTGATCTATGCAAACATTACAAGACATGATTTGTCTTATGTTGTTGGTGTACTTTCTCAATTTATGCAAGCCCCGACAAGTGAAAACTATAATTCAGCCAAGAGAGTGTTGAAATACATAAAGCATACAATTAATCATGCTTTGTTTTACAAGTTTGATGAAGAACTATAGGTCAAAGGCTTTAGTGATGCTAACTGGGTAGGTTCAAAGGAAGATAGAAGATCAACCTCAGGTTATGTGTTCATGATAGGAAGCAAACCTATCAGGTGGAGCTCAAAGAAACAACCTACTGTTGCACTTTCATCTATGGAGGCTGAATATAGAGGATTAGTGTTTGCCACATGTTAAGCAATGTGGAATAAGAAGCTTTTGGCTGATCTTGGAGTGCAAGTTGGAACCATCCCTATATACAGTGATAACATGTCAAGTATTTACTTGGCAAGCAATCCTATGTTTCATGCAAGGAGCAAGCACATAGAGGTCCACTACCATTATGTAAGGGAGAAGGTGCTGAGCAAAGATGTGGAGATAAAGTTCATCAGAACCAAAGAACAGGTTGTAGATATGTTTACAAAGTTCTTGGATGCTTCTAAACTCAAAGGTTTGAAGGATGTGATAAATTTCAAGGACATCGTTGAAGATAACTCCCAAATGAGCTTGAGGGGGAGTGTTGAAGATAAATGTACAAGATCATTTTCATATGAGCCATGCTTGGATAAATTTACCAAATATAAAGATAAAGAAAAATTAGAGGAAAAAATAATAAAAGAAAAAGTCTAGTCAAAACTTCATGATGAGTAAGAGATACAATATCTTGCATTGTAGTTAGTAGCATGCAGTGGAGAAAGTGGTGAGTTAAGAAGGAGGACAAACTTCTTCACATGATCATTGGGTATAAAAGTGAAGTGGGAGCACATCCAAAATAAGGAGAGAAAGATGCAAGAGCTCCCAGTAGTCGGATCTAACCATTTTTTCATTTTTGTCTTCGCTTCGACTCCTTCTAGCCACATGTCAGTTTGTACATAGCTCTGTTGGAGAGCTCATATCTCAGTGCATATGTAGCCATTTCTTGCGTTTAAGCATTCATTGGAAATCTTATCTTCTGTACATTTTGCATACCAAATAGCTCTTTGAAAGCTTATGGAATTTGTGAGATATCACTGAAAGAGTGAAGTCTAGTTTTTTAGTATACCTATGTAGATAGGTAGCCTATTTTGGTCGGTTAAGTTTCCTGACCAAAACATACCCAAACTACGTGATTTTTTGTCTCGTTGCAAAAGCTCGTGGCATCCACTTTTAGTGTCTTAAATTTCTTATTTAGATCGTTTATATTCTGTGAGATATCTGTCAGGGAGTAAAGTCCAGTTTTCCAATGTACTTATGTGTGCAGGTGGTCTATTTTGGTCAGTCAAGTTTTTTGACCAAAACTCATCCAAATTACTTGTTTTTTAGCTTGTTGGAAAGCTATTTTTGTCTAAGTTCTCTATACCAAATATCTTTCTCAAAGGATATATATTAACAGAGTTATCAGTCCGAGAGTGAAGCTCAGTTCTTTAGCATACCTGTGTGGATAGGTAGTTCATCTTTGTTAGTTGTGTTTCTTAATCAAAACTTGTCCAAATTAAGTTATTTATAGCTTGTTAGAAATCTCTCTTTCTCTACTTTGATTAACAAAAGGCTCAAGTCCATTTGAGTTTTTTTTGAGAGGAGTAAGCTATCTAGGGTGCAGATGTTTGTCCAAGTGCTAGACATACGACGTTTCACTACACATTTCAATTGTGCATAGGAGAACTCATTTTCCACAGTTTTTCCACATTCAAAGGTGAATTCTTTTCCCACTGAAGCTACACGTGCTTCTTCCCATTTCCCATCTTCGACTTCCAATTCTTCCCAATCGGATATTATCGCAGGAATAATAATACATATGCATTAAAGTGTACTATAGATGGGCGGATTTGCTAGAGTGAATTTCTGGTGGGATGTGAGTTTCTGCCATAGACATGAATAGGGTCCAAGAGCCTCAGCTCTGTATTAGCTTATCTGCTGTCCTTAAAAACATCTCCCTTCATGCCTCTTCCACAAGCAATCTTCTTTGTCCCCAACTTGTTCTGCAACTTCTACCCGAAGATCTATCATTGCCTACTTTTTTCTGCTACCTATGGCTTCCTCCCTTCTTTTTTTTTAATCATGAAGCATTGGAATTCCGATTGAGATATCCCAATGGCCGAAGGAGAAAAAACCCACACTTCTGATACATGTTCATGAGAGCATTGCCTAGGGTCTCATCAAACCCCTGATTTCTCCTTCCATGTCCAAGGTGATGCCCCTTACTCTGTATTTCTCCTAAAGAGCTAGAAAATCCATTCCCCTTTGTGCCCTATACCTCTTGATGCCCTTCTATAGTCCCCTTTTTCTCCTCTTATCACCAATTTCTCAGAAATCCTTCCCAATAGATATCTCCTCCCATCCTTCTGAGAGGTAGATAGAAAGCCCTCCCCTCTAGCTATCGCGAGCCTTCCTTTTGGTCGTCTTGATATCAGCAAACTGATATCCTTTGTAATAATTTAGATCTCTACACTTCCTGCCCTTCATTGAGTTTTTTTCTTCTCCTCTTGAAAGTGAAGCTAAAGACTCTCGATGGCCTTGAAAACTATGATGATTTTGGAACACCTACTTTTTCTTCTAGGGAAAACCCCATGATGCTCACCACTTGTCCTTTTGGAACTAGGAAGTTGCCCTTCTATTGTTCTATCTCTTGCATACATTAAAAGCTAAGTTTTTCCTAGTTTCCTTTTTGAACCCGCTGTCGGAAAGTTTTCAACTTTCCAGTTGATGACCAGATAAAATAAAATTAACTTAATTGGTGAATTCTAACCTTTTTAATTATTGTTGATTAGTTGTTCTCGATTGAATTAACTATTTTTGAAGTGTTTGCAGATACAGGAAATGATAAAGAATACATGTTCATATTAGGGTTTACTCTAATTTCATATTTAATGAGTATTTCATATTTATATATGCTTGATTCATGGGTATTTAACCCTAGGGTTGACTAAGTTCACATGATTTTATGTTCATTAGGTTCATCTGAAGGGTCTCAAAAGATTTTAATGGGTTAATGCTAAGATTTATGTCAATGTCTATGGATTAATGATAGGGATCAGAAAGATTTTAATGAGTTTCAAGGGTTTCCAAAGGGTTTTAAGTAGGTTTTTTAGGGTTTTAGAATGGTTCAAGGGTTAAAATAATTAATATTGAAGGAAATTAATCTATATCTAAACATTGGTTCATTAACAAAAATTAAAATATGGCTTAATTAATTATTTAATCATGTATGTGCATTTAATACTAAGGTTTGAATATATTAAATGCTTAACCTAAGCCTAATTTAAATGCATTATTAAATTAAGAAAGTTAGGATAATTCAATTAAAATGAAAAAGTAATGGATAATTAATGAGTGATATATATGAAAAGTGTTTAAAGAATGGTGTGAGCTAAGTGTGTAATTAAAGTGAATTAAGGAGTGGTCTGAAAGGATGATGTATTTAAAGTGAAAAAGTTGGTTGATAGAAAGGAGTGGTGAGAAGTAGTGTAGATCAAAAGAGAGGTGAAAGTAAGTTGTGTGCATAAAGCTAATTAAAAGAGTGGTGATTAAGTATGGATTAAAGTGTGGATGCAAACGTAAAGTAGAAACCAAAAGAGTGGTAATCTCATGACTCTCTGTGTGTATAAATATGTGGGCTTTGCTCCATATTGGGTCTCTCCGAATGTTTTGTTTGACAGGCCATTTCATGGTTTTTTTCGGCAGCAATAATCTGGGAGGAACGCTGATGCTAAGAAGAATTTCTGACCGTGTGAATTTTTTTTGTCATCTCTGGGAGGGCTGAACGCACGCATGTGGTCAATTTATCAAGCGTACAGTTGCAGTTAATCTGACGAAGGGCATTGAGCCAGACTTGGAGGATGAGTGCAACTATTGAATTGCAGGCCAAAAGGTCAATTCAACATGCTTCATTGGACTTCATGCTTGACGATCTGACGACGGCTGGCAAAAAGGCCTGATTATGATTACAAGATTACAAATTTTTTAGCACGGTTTGTTTACTGAGAATGACCTGTGTGTTTAACATTTCCCAAAGGGCATTAGTTCAACCGCTCCGACTAATTTGATGCTCTGTAAATCTATGCTCCATATTCTCTTTATTGCTTCGCCATCTTCATTTGTTCTGCGTCATGTCACTCATCCGCTTCGATTATCTCTGCCTGCTGACACATTGAGCTATCCAATGCATGTTGCACTCTTACTTATAAGTGAACCTTCTATATTCTTTTGCTCTGATTTTATACTGATCCGATGCCATGATCTCTAGCGAAGACGACAACGCTATGGTTGCTGTGCGAAGCTCTAGAAGGAAACTTCAGTCGATCAAAGTCTTAATGATTTTATTCTGATGAAATATTGTACGATGAAGCACTGTGTTGAATGTCCAAGTGTCTGATACAGGTTTAGCAAGGATTAGTACATGGAGAATTCGATCGAATAGAAGGGCGCAAGTGATTTGCATGTGACAAAGAGCAGATCGAAAGATAACCGATCAGAGAGGAGATGCTGGACGGAAGATTGAGTACAGTCTGATGATGCGAACACTGGAACTTTTGGAGAAGTAACGTGGAGAAGCTGAGGACGCTGAAAAGACTATGAAGAAGATTATGAATTGAAGCTGGATGGATCTTATGTATCCAGAAGATGCTATAACTTGGTACAATCGGAAAAGCTCATCATCACTGCAAGAATTCTCTTTCTGTAGTCGATGACATCTAATAAGATTGTAAAGTTTTATGGCAAATCCCATCAGATTAGCAAAATGTATGGCTAATAGCGACAGATTCATCCGACGAGGCCATGACGAGCATACATGGATATGTCCGAAGAAATTGGGTATTCGTCTTTACAGCGCCATATGATCTGTCCAGAGAGAGCGAGTAAAGAAATATAGAGAAACTTCTGAAAGATACTTCGGTTCATTATTTATGTAATTTGTCTGATTTTCTTTTTCCATAAGAATCTATTGGATTTTGTTTTATACCTTTATTCGACATAGATGGCATATTTTCCTCACTACAAATGAATCAATTGTTTCGATCTTACCATCTTACCTTAGAATGCTCGTTCACACTTCTTTGCTATGAGTTATTAAGCAACTATGTTTGACAATAGTGCCATACTTCATTCAAAGAACATTCCGTCGAAACAAACTTGCTCATGGTGCATAGTTTTCCTATGATCAGTGAATAGTAAAGTTGTTGAGCAAAAGTGTTTGATACTTTATTTCTTAATCACATCAAGACAAGATTGATAAGATTGAATAATAGTCCAAGTTTTATGATTTGCAAGGCCTTCCAATATTGTGACAAATGGTTCGAGAGGTTTTTAATTATATGATGAGACTTTGATTTTGAAATGAATGTTTTTCTCTAAGTCCACACACAAAAACACCTTACCTGAACTTGCTTCAAGCACCCGGCGTGCGCCGTATTTTGGGTGGTCGCCCTGATCCACCGACCGTCCCTTTAGCGCCGACATTTGGTGAACCCGACGTGAACACACGGCCTTGCAGCTCAGGTACATGTTTCTGGACTTTTTCCTCAAATTAATGCCAAGTAATGTATGTTTGATGTATGTATAACCTCATAGCTTGTTTTCCGTTTATGTGGTGCTTCTTTGAAGTGTGAGTTATGGGCAAGAAGCAGCGTACAAACATGAAAAATATACATCAATGTAAAGAATCTTTTGAAATTAATTTACAAGAGCATAATTCAACGAGTATTGTTATTGATGAAGCATGTGTGAACGCATTGATAGATCAACATTTGAGAAAATGGGAAGATAAATTCATAGAAAGGGAAAACAAGGCCAATGAAGCTCTACAAAAGACAATTAGAGTGATTTTGACTCTAAATGATTCAATCAATGCTATGGAAGAGAGTCTACCAGTATTATCAAATAGTCTTAAAACTTGGAAAGAGAAAATGAATGCTGAGATTCAAGAAATAAACCAGAAGTATGAAATATTATCTAAACAAATGCTTAATCAAGAACATGAAGTAAGAGTCCATAATTTGTCTACATATATGCTTGATCAAACACCTTCATGTGATGTTACCAAACCTATTCCTAGGATAATACCAAAAAAATCAAATAAGATGCGAAAACGCATTATTCGATGTTTTTGGTGTGACCAAATCGGTCATACCTATGATAATTGTATTGCCTTTGAACATGCATGCAAACATCAAATAGTTTGTCAACTTGGGAAGAAAATATGTGATGTCCATACTCATGTTCCTTTACGCCTTAACTTAAGTCGAGGGGGAATGAAAAAACTTTTTGAACAAACAAAATCAAAACCAAGAAAACTAAGAATGACACAAACATATCAATGGCGACCAAAGAAACATACAAATGATAAAACTTTTAATCAAGAAATTAAGATTTCGATGAATAATCAAGACAAAACAGTTGATGAATCAAAATCTTGGGAAAACAAAAAACTTGAGCGAAATGAACATAAAAACATAGATACGAATGAGCAAAAAGATGAGCAAGTAATATTAATGTCGAAGAAAGATGATAACTATTATATCACATGTGATCTAGAGCTTTTAGAGAATGATGCATTATTTGATCAAGATAAAGTGAATAAATGGAAAACTAAATTGGGTTATGAGATTAAGAATCAAGAAACTAGTCAGAGAAAACCTAAAGAACTTGATAAAGAGCACATTAAGAATCAAGAAACTAGTCAGAATAAACCAAAAGAACTTGATAAAGAGAAGAGTATAAACAAAGAGCAAAAGAAGATGATTGATGAAATTATTAAACAAATTGAACAAAATATGCAAAGGTCACCAATACCTTATAAATCCGGGAGTTTAGTAAGTGTTCTCCCTAAAAATAAAAAACACACATGAACGGGAGTTGTATCTCTCCCTCATCAAAAGATACGAGCCGAGGAGTTGTATCTCTCCCTCATCAAAAGATACAAGCATGGGAGTTATAACCTACTTCCTTATCAAAAAGGTATTTATATGGATTTGTTTTACTTTCTTTCTTTATAAAAGAAAAATTATGAATTTCATTAATGGATCAAATATGGTTTTTCTAATCAAGTTTATGAGTGGTTTGATGCAGGTCAAGCAAAAATAGATGATTGGATATTACAAAGGAATATTATGAAAGCTACAAAGTTTGATTTATTATTGCTTTGGGTTTTACAGATGGACTATCGAGAAGTATTATCTTGGATTGCTACCTTTTGTATAAGTTTGCTAATAATTATGTTTCTCACAAGATTTTGAGTTGAGTTATTTTTTAGGATTGATGAACTAAGATTTTCTTCAAAAAAAAAAGACTATGGGAGATTGAAGATAGTACATGCAGTTCAAAATTTAAGCAATTAAAGCGATATTTGGATAAAAAGGCAATGCTAAAGATGGAATCTATATAAATCAGGTGAAACAGTTCTAACCTTGATTAATGTTTTAAGTTTTGTTTTTCCCTGCATGATCATAATTAGATATGTACATTCTTCAGCTAGGTTAAGAAACTTCTTATAAAATTATGAAAAGAAGTATTTACACTAAAGTAGGGATGTGCTTGAATAGAAGATAGGAATTAGAGACATATGGCTGCCATATGAATAGTTGAAGGAACCCTTAACTTGCAACTCCTAGTAGAAGTAGGCTTGTTTTATATAGGTAAGCTTCCTTAAATCTGACCCATTTAGCTAAAGAGATCCTAGTTCTTGCTTTAGCTTACCTCTAGATCCTTTGCTCTGATTAGGGGTTAAGCCTTTCCCCTTCATCAAAAAAAAAGTTGCGAAGAAAAATTGAAAACAGTACATTAATGGTTGCTGCATATGAAAAGAGGAAAATGACAAAAAAGAAAAATTATGAGATAAAAGAAAAATTAAATAAATCAGTTGTGGTCTCGAAATCACTTCTGATTTGAAAAGTGGGCTATATAAGGCGGATGTATGCTAAGGGGGAGTTAGTTTTGTATCTTAATGGCAAGTGGCTAGGAGATGAGGATAGAAGGCTTATATAACATATGTTTTACTTATGAACAGAGTTAATAGAAGAGTTAGTACGAACACTATTTGAATGACTTCTATAGTTTCCTTCTAAAACCTGTTTCCAATTCATGCATTGAACGAAAAGGTTTAAATTCAAGTTTACATAATTTTATAAGTTTTCTTTGCTATTTGAAGATGTACTAATGATAGAAGCATTTTTATATACAAACAATTGAATTTGAGTCATGAATAAGTTTCAAAAGAATTTTATTGCTTTCGATGATCTGCAGGTTGGCGCATCCGGAGGATGCACAGGTTTGGCCGGGGCGAATGTCGGAAAGTTTTCAACTTTCCAGTTGATGACCAGATAAAATAAAATTAACTTAATTGGTGAATTCTAACCTTTTTAATTATTGTTGATTAGTTGGATTGAATTAACTATTTTTGAAGTGTTTGCAGATACAGGAAATGATAAAGAATACATGTTCATATTAGGGTTTACTCTAATTTCATATTTAATGAGTATTTCATATTTATATATGCTTGATTCATGGGTATTTAACCCTAGGGTTGACTAAGTTCACATGATTTTATGTTCATTAGGTTCATCTGAAGGGTCTCAAAAGATTTTAATGGGTTAATGCTAGGATTTATGTCAATGTCTATGGATTAATGATAGGGATCAGAAAGATTTTAATGAGTTTCAAGGGTTTCCAAAGGGTTTTAAGTAGGTTTTTTAGGGTTTTAGAATGGTTCAAGGGTTAAAATAATTAATATTGAAGGAAATTAATCTATATCTAAACATTGGTTCATTAACAAAAATTAAAATATGGCTTAATTAATTATTTAATCATGTATGTGCATTTAATACTAAGGTTTGAATATATTAAATGCTTAACCTAAGCCTAATTTAAATGCATTATTAAATTAAGAAAGTTAGGATAATTCAATTAAATGAAAAAGTAATGGATAATTAATGAGTGATATATATGAAAAGTGTTTAAAGAATGGTGTGAGCTAAGTGTGTAATTAAAGTGAATTAAGGAGTGGTCTAAAAGGATGATGTATTTAAAGTGAAAAAGTTGGTTGATAGAAAGGAGTGGTGAGAAGTAGTGTAGATCAAAAGAGAGGTGAAAGTAAGTTGTGTGCATAAAGCTAATTAAAAGAGTGGTGATTAAGTGTGGATTAAAGTGTGGATGCAAACGTAAAGTAGAAACCAAAAGAGTGGTAATCTCATGACTCTCTGTGTGTATAAATATGTGGGCTTTGCTCCATATTGGGTCTCTCTGAATGTTTTGTTTGACAGGCCATTTCATGGTTTTTTTCGGCAGCAATAATCTGGGAGGAACGCTGAGGCTAAGAAGAATTTCTGACCGTGTGAATTTTTTTTGTCATCTCTGGGAGGGCTGAACGCACGCATGTGGTCAATTTATCGAGCGTATAGTTGCAGTTAATCTGACAAAGGGCATTGAGCCTGACTTGGAGGATGAGTGCGACTATTGAATTGCAGGCCAAAAGGTCAATTCAACATGCTTCATTGGACTTCACGCTCGACGATCTGGCGACGGCTGGCAAAAAGGCCTGATTATGATTACAAGATTACAAATTTTTCAGCGCGGTTTGTTTACTGAGAATGACCTGTGTGTTTAACATTTCCCAAAGGGCATTAGTTCAACCGCTCCGACTAATTTGATGCTCTGTAAATCTATGCTCCATATTCTCTTTATTGCTTCGCCATCTTCATTTGTTTTGCGTCATGTCACTCATCCGCTTCGATTATCTCTGCCTGCTGACACATCGAGCTATCCAATGCACATTGCACTCTTACTTATAAGTGAACCTTCTATATTCTTTTGCTCTGATTTTATACTGATCGGATGCCATGATCTCTAGCGAAGATGACAACGCTATGGTTGCTGTGCGAAGCTCTAGAAGGAAACTTCATTCGATCAAAGTCTTGATGATTTTATTCTGATGAAATATTGTACGATGAAGCACTGTGTTGAATGTCCAAGTGTCTGATACAGGTTTAGCAAGGATTAGTACATGGAGAACTCGATCGAATAGAAGGGTGCAAGTGATTTGCATGTGACAAAGAGTAGATCAAAAGATAATCGATCAGAGAGGAGATGCTGGACGGAAGATTGAGTACAGTCTGATGATGCGAACACTGGAACTTTTGGAGAAGTAACGTGGAGAAGCTGAGGATGCTGAAAAGACTATGAAGAAGATTATGAATTGAAGCTGGATGGATCTTATGTATCCAGAAGATGCTATAACTTGGTACAATCGGAAAAGCTCATCATCACTGCAAGAATTCTCTTTCTGTAGTCGATGACATCTAATAAGATTGTAAAGTTTTATGGCAAATCCCATCAGATTAGCAAAATTTATGGCTAATAACGACAGATTCATCTGACGAGGCCATGACGAGCATACATGGATATGTCCAAAAAATTGGGTATTCGTCTTTACAGCACCATATGATCTGTCCAGAGAGAGCGAGTAAAGAAATATAGAGAAACTTCTAAAAGATACTTCGGTTCATTATTTATGTATTTTGTCTGATTTTCTTTTTCCATAAGAATCTATTGGATTTTGTTTTATACCTTTATTCGACATAGATGGCATATTTTCCTCACTACAAATGAATCAATTGTTTCGATCTTACCATCTTACCTTAGAATGCTCGTTCACACTTCTTTGCTATGAGTTATTAAGCAACTATGTTTGACAATAGTGCCATACTTCATTGAAAGAACATTCCGTCAAAACAAACTTGCTCATGGTGCATAGTTTTCCTATGATCAGTGAATAGTAAAGTTGTTGAGCAAAAGTGTTTGATACTTTATTTCTTAATCACATCAAGACAAGATTGATAAGATTGAATAATAGTCCAAGTTTTATGATTTGCAAGGCCTTCCAATATTGTGACAAATGGTTCGAGAGGTTTTTAATTATATGATGAGACTTTGATTTTGAAATGAATGTTTTTCTCTAAGTCCACACACAAAAACACCTTACCTGAACTTGCTTCAAGCACCCGGCGTGCGCCGTATTTTGGGTGGTCGCCTTGATCCACCGACCGTCCCTTTAGCGCCGACACCGCGTTACCGCTTTTCCCAAGTGAACCCCCCCATCTCCAGTGCTGATTTTGCAGCTTCGGTGGTCATAATACCACTAGCAATGGTATTCCCACTCTTTAGTAGATCGGTAAGAATCCTTAAGACAATAGAATTAACATCCACAAGAAGGCCCAAACACCTTTAAATATGAGAAAATTCATGGACAAATCATAGAAGGAAATATTTTGAGTTTTGGAGTAAACCAAAAAGTGCTTCCAAGCAAGAACATTCTTCACTTGCATTGTTTGGAATGTACTCCTTGCATCATCCATTGGACCACACTTGCCATATACATTATCAAGGCAAACTCAAATTGTTGCATCACTTCCAAAGCTTCAAAGATGTGTGTTGCATCTTTAACCATATTGCACTAACCATACACATTAATAAGGGCTATTGATGCAACAATATCTACCTCTTATCTGGTTTCAAACCTTTTGATTGCATCAGATGGAACATGTAAAGAGCTTTATCTTCGTTCTTGACTTTAATGAATGTTGGGACACTATCATGATGTTGAATACCCTTATAGCAAAGCTTTAAATTCAAGTTGCATGCTTGATTATTAAGCTTGGCTTTGAATTGCGACCACAACAGGAGCATTTCATATCCTCTTTTACAGCTTTTGTCGGAACCAAGGATTTGAATTCAAGTTCAAATCTCTACCAATAAAGTGCATCCCAAAGAATAGGATTGATTCTGTCTTGACTCAACTACCAGAAGATACAAGATTAAATGTTTTCTAACTCCTTGTGGGTTTAGTGACCTTTTACAATGTTAATTATAATCCAAAGTTACAAGAGGTTCTACATATGAAGCTTCCAAATGTAATATCAATACATCAAACTTATGTGAAGTGATCAAGTGTGTAGGCTTGGGCTTAACTACACCAACAACTCCCCTCAATCCTAACATGCTTGATCTTCATTTCTCTGTGATTTCTTGCAGCACAATCATTAGTTTGAACCTGTTCATCTTTGTTCCATCCAATGCTTTGGTGAGTATATTTGAACATTGCAAATGATTTGATAAATAGGATAATTGGACATCCTTGCTAAGTAGTTTTTCCCTAACATAATGATAGTGCGCTTCAATGTGCTTAGTCCTGGCATGGTACACAAGATTAGTAGCCAAATGAAGTGAAATAGTGTTATCTCCAAAGATAATTGGAGTGTAGGAATGTATCTCCAAATCTGATACAATTGCTTAAGCCATATAGCTTCTTGTGTTGCATTTTCCAAACCTCTATATTATGCTTCTATGGAAGTTAAGGCCACAGTTGGTTGCTTCTTGGATGACCAAGATATGAGTTTTGAACCTGCAAAAGATAGGTACCCTAAAGTGCTTCTTCTATCATCCTTGGAGCCAGCCCAATTTGCATCAGAATATAACTTTATATCTATGTCATAAGCAAAGGGATAGAACAGTCCCTCATTCATTGTACCCTTAAGATATTTAAGCACCCTCTTTGTAGATTCCATGTGTGGCTTCCTTGGTATATGCATGAACTGTCTTAATGTACTTACTGCATATGCAATATCTAGTCTTGTCAAAGTAGCATAATTTAGAGTACCCACAAGTTAATAACGTGTAACATCTTCAAGTAGTTCACATTCATATGAACTTAGGTTATGTTGATCTCCATAGGAATACCTACAACTTTAGTGTTTTCCATCTTAAACCTTACCAACATATCATGTTTGTACTTCCTTTGTGTGATGAATATACCTGAATCTATATACACAAGTTCTAATCCAAGGAAATAGCTTAATAACCCTAGATCACTGATTTTGAACTCCTTCATTAATTGAGCCTTGACCTACTTGATACCATCAAAATCATTACCTCTAATAATGATATCATCTACATAAACACATAAGTAGATGATGTCTCACTTATTCTTCTTAATAATAAAGAAGATTATGCCTTGCTTGCGACAAAGCCTTGATCCTCGAAGCTCTAGGAGCTTGCTTGAGACCATAGAGTGATTTTCTAAGCTTACATACATACCGTGCTTTTTCTTCATCTTCAAAACCTGGTGGTTGTGCCATATACACTTCCTCTAATATCCAACCATTTAAAAATGCATTCTTGACATCTAACTAGTATACATTCCAAGTTTTGGATGCAACAAGACTTGCCAATACCCTCATTGTTGGCATCTTTGCCACACATGAAAATGTTTCTTCATAATCTACTCTATGTGTTTGGGTAAATCCCCTTGCCACTAATCTTTCCTTGTACCTATTTATAGAACCATCAGAGTTCTTTTTAACTTTGTATATCCACCTTGAACCAATTACCTTCATATCTAGATTCTTGGGAACTAGATGCCAAGTGTGGTTTTCCTACAATGCTTCCACTTCTTCCTGCATGGCTTCTCTCCACTCTTTCTTCTTTTTATCCTCTTCAAATAAAGAAGGCTCCTCTGTGTCAGGGGAGCACTAGATTGTGCTCTCTGACTTCACTACACAAGATTTCGGAAATACACTTACGATTACAAGAACACCCACATAGGGAAAATAATACAAGAAGATGGATTTGATACAAGACATCCCCCAACCTGGGACCAATAGGTATGGAAATGTGGACTAGAGATGATACAGGATATCCCACAAATCGGGATCGTAAGTATGAAACAAGATGTCTGGATTACAAGAACTCCCTTCTGGGAGATGAACTGAATACAAGGAAGAACTTGACAGGATCTCGTACTAGGAGATTACAAGAGGAGAAGACATGTCCAAGAACTAGACTAGACAAGACTAGAACAAGAAACAAGACAGGAACTGGAACTAGAACTTGGAGAGTACTTACTTGGTGGTCATGACTCCTTGAGCTCCCAAGACTGGTATTGGCAAGACTGATTATGAATGTGGCCAAACCCTCCTTATATAGGTTTTCCAAGGGCGGTTCTAGGGCGTTTAGGAATTGATGATGTCATCGATGATGTCATCAATTTGAAGCATGGTCTCTAGATGTCAGAATCAAGCAAGAAGACAGTCGATCTTAGGGTTTTGGCATGTTCCGGAGGCAATGCAAGCTTTAGTTTCCCCAAATTATGAACCAACCATGACATATAGGATTCACATGGAATCTGAGATTCAAGATGGTTTCTTTTGTCCATGACATTACCGCCCCCTCAAGCGACGAGTTCCACGAGGCGCGGTCACGTTCTCTAGTCTCTGCTTCATTGGATTTTTCTTATGGAATTCTCAAACCTTGATTGGTGCTCTTTGAAGGTTTTCTACAGGTTCCCAAGTACGATCACTGATGTCATACCATTTCCAATGAATAAGGTACTCTAATCTTCCTTAGGATATCCTCGAATCTAGGACAAGCTCGACTTCAAATTCTTCATGATCATCAATCTCGATAGGTGGCGAAGGAATAGGTCTCTCCCCCCTCAATGGTGAAATCAGATATGGTTCCAACATGGATACATGAAAAATTGGATGTATTCTCATGGTACTTGGTAGCTGGAGCTTGAAGGTGACTGGATTAATCTTGGCCAAGATGGTAAATGGACCAAATCTTTGATGATCTAACTTTGCACAAGGCCTTGAAGTTTGAAAATTGTTTCTAAGTAACCATACTTTATCCCCAATTTGATACGATGGATTCTGGACACGATGTTGATCTGCATAGTACTTATATTGTTGTTCAGCTTTATGGATCTCTTCCATGAGTTCTTTGTGAATGTCCATGAGGTACTGGGCCTTGTCTCTAGCAGCTGGGTTCTTGGCATGATTTGAGAGTTGTATGTCCATCCTTGGATGTTGTCCATAGTTTGCAAAGAAGGGAGTTTGCTTAGTAGATGCATGAACACTATTGTTATAGGCAAACTCTGCAAAGGGTAACAACTCGAACCAATCATTTTGCTGGAAGTTGCTAGTGCAATGGAGATATTGCTCTAGGACTTGATTCACCCGTTCTGTTTGTCCATGAGTATGTGGATGATTTGCTATAGATAGTTTAACTTCAACACCAAGGAGCTTGCAAAGACTGTTCCAAAATCAAGATTTGAACTGTGGACCTCGATCACTGAAAATATCATGAGGCAATCCATGAAGCCTAAAGATGTATCTGAGAAAGAGTCTAGCAGTCGCTACACCTGTGATTGCCTTTGTAGTTGGAATGAAGTGTGCCATCTTTGTGAATCTATCCACAATGACAAGAATGGCATCATACTTATTTGACTTTTGTAGATCTATGATGAAATCCATAGACAATGAAGCCCATGGCCTTTCTGCAATAGGTAGAGGTTGCAAGAGGTGATGAGGTTTATGTCGGGGTACCTTAGATCTATTGCAAGTATCACAGGTTTGAATGTATTCTTTGACTTCCTTCCACATCTGAGGCCACCAAAAGTCCCTTGATATGAGTTCTATTATTTTATTCACTCCAAAATGTCCTGCTGCAAGGTTGTCATGGCATTGTTGAAGTACTTGGATCCTGGGTTTTCCTCGAGGGACATAAAATAGGTTCTTATAGAGTAGTACCCCATCCTTTTCCTGAAATTCATTTACTTCTTGGAATTTTTCTTCTTGAGCTTTTTGCTTAACGTTACAAAACAATTCATCCTGTGGTAGATTCTCAACGATCAACTTATTCAAGGCTGAATCTTCATGAGGGCTTGAAGAGATAGCTGCTAATTGGAGATGCTCAGGCTTGAGTAATACACCCTCTTGTTGATCAAAGGCCTCTTCACCCTTCTTTGGTGCAAGGTAAGATCTTCTGGACAGCGAATCTGACTAACATTCTTGATGTCCTAGACGGTATGTGATGACAAAGTCGAATCTGGATAAAGCGTTACTCCATCGAGATTGCCTTCTATTGAGAATCTAGGTATTCATAAAATACTCTAGGTTCTGGTGATTTGAATACACAGTGACTTTATGAGCTGCTCCTTCTTGATGGTGATGCCATTAATCAAACGCATCTACTATGGGAAGTTCTTTATCATGAATTTCATAAGTAATTTCTGGAGGGAAAAACTTCCTTGAATGGTATGCGATTGGATGTAGGCGTCCATCATCTCCATATTGGGAAAGGATGGCCCCTAGAGCAAAGTCTGATGCATCTCTCTGAAGGAAGAAGGGCTTACTGGAATCAGGATGAACTAGAATTGGAGCGGTAGTAAATGCTGATTTCAAGGTCTAAAAGGCCTTTTCTGCTTCTTCGGTCCATGAGAATTTGGAGTTTCCTGTAAGCTTGGTAAGAGGTGTCACTATCTTGGAGTAAAATTTGATGAATATCCTATAGAAATTGGTGAACTTCAGAAAACATTGTACATCTCGAACACATGAAGGCAGATTCCAATCAAGGATTGTCTCAATCTTCTTAAGATCCATAAAAATTCCTTTATCTAATACAATGTACCCTAAAAATTTCACTTATGTCTTATGGAAAGAGCACTTCTCCAATTTCGCATATAATCTTTTTTCTCTTAGTTTCTCTAGGACTATCTTTACATGACATTCATGATCCTCTAGATTTTTTGGAGAATATCAAGATATCATCAAGGTATATTCCAAAAAAATCATCTAAATATTCTCAAAAAATATCATTCATAATATGTTGGAAGATAGTTGGAGCATTTGTAAGACCGAATGGCATAACTACATATTCAAAATGCCCATACCTTGTTCGAAATGTTGTCTTCCATTCATCTCCTTCTCTAATCCTGACAAGGTTGTAAGCTCCTCGAAGATCAATTTTCGTGAAGAATTTTTCTTTTCCAAGGCATTCCAAGAGCTCTGATATGAGTGGTAGAGGGTATCTATTTTTTATAGTGACTTTGTTCAATCCACGATAGTCTACACACATCCGCAGAGTCCCATCGTTCTTCTTTACAAATAGAATAGGAGCTCCTACTGGAGACTTCGAGTGTTTGATAAACGCCTTTGCTAGATTCTCATCAATATTCTTGCGTAATTCTGTAAGTTCCTCTAGGGATAGTCTGTAGATTGGTCCAAAGGCTGGTTGTGCTCCCTCTTGAAGATCTATGGGGCAATCATAAGGTATATGCTCTCGGAGGATTGTTGATATATTTAGGTAGAGATGTGTGTGAACACACTAGGACCACCGGGGCACTTTTTTCCCTCTTTATGAGGTTCTTTACCCCCGGCTTGTATATACGCCTATTGCCCTAATGGGCTACTTATCTTTGTACATTCTCTAGTAATACATTCAATATTGTGTGTTGTGCTCCAAGCTTCTTCTTCTTCCTTGTGCTGTTCGCGTGCTTCCGAAGACGTCTAACTCCCAAAATTGGTATCAAAGCAGGTCGTCGCTTCCTCTAGGGTGCCATTGACACTCCTCCGTTTGCGGTCTCAGATTCACACGAATTTTGGTGAGCATAGGCAGGGTGTTTCAAAGATCAAAACAGCTTCGCTTTCTGGTGCCAAAATCGCGATCTGAGCTCGTTTCGGCCTCCAAACGCATTATCGCAACGCTTGTGCAGGCTATTTCATCTTTTTATGCCAAAGATATATACGAGTTTCTGTTCGCCAATATAAGCGTCTCGAAGTCTGCTACAACTCTAGCAGAATTCATCTGGGCAGTTCTGTTCAACTTTTTGAGATATAGTCAATTTTCTGCATCAAGGTATTTTAGTCACCAGCCATGGCTAAAAGCAGTCATGTATTCCGTATGTTGGCTGTTGAGGATAAGTTGGATGGTACCAACTACCATTATGGGCTTATATGATGCGACATGTATTGGTTGCAAAAGGATTGTGGAACATTGTGCAGGGTGTTGAAAGACGTCCTGTTACACCTATAATGACAGGTACTGCAAATACAGGTGCTGGAGCTCATGAAAATGGTGTCGAAGATGATATTCCGCAGATTCTTGTTCATGCTGCTATTTTTGTTGCACCTACTCGAGAGCAGATTCGCTGGATGGCAGAGATGCCCAAGCACATGTATTGATAGCTTTGTCTGTTAAACGTGCCATTATTCCTCACATTTGCTCTTGCAGAATAGCTAAGGATGCTTGGGATACACTTACCACATTGTACCAAGCTAGGAATGAGGCTCGTGTTGCTTACCTCTGAAAACAGTTGGAGAGTGAGCACATGAATGAAGATGATTCTATGGACAATTTCCTAACGAAGATCAAAGACTTGAACGAACAGTTGATTTCTGCTGATGAGGTTATACAAGATAGCTCACTTGTGCAGACCATTCTGAATGGTCTTCATGATTCATATTAGAGTTTTGCTTCTACTCTTCGGTTGATGATGAAAGGCAATCCAAATGCCTTATCATTTGAGAAGTTAGTCTCTATTCTGTTGTAGGAAGATGAGTCCAGGAAAAATAGGTCCAATATGCGAGTTGCATATCAAGCTTTCCTGGCTAGTCATAAGGGCAACGAGAAATGGAGCTCTTCAACTAGTAAGCAGAAATCTGCTAATTCTCCATATTCGAAGAAGGAAGATAAAGATGAGAAGAAATCAGAAAAGAAGAAATTGTTTTGTAAGTACTGTAAAGCGAATCGAATGATCATATCATAAAGAACTGTCCAAAATTGGCTGCTAAAGAGGCAAAGAAGAAAGAGGCTAGAATGGTTGTTGCAGAGGTCTCTACACCAAAAATAGAGTCTGCAAATCTTGTGCAGGAAGAAGAATGGGCGTTTACTAGTGTCTGCAGTTTTGACCCATCTTCTCATGATCAGTGCATGTCTGTAGTAGACTCAGATGTTTGGTATTTTGACAGTGGGGCAACCAAACATATTACCTCGCAGCGCAGTTTCTTCTCTTCACTCGAGCCGGCCCCTATAGGGAATACTGTTACATGCGCCAACAACTCCTCTTATCCTATTATGGGAGTTGGTAAGATCATATTGACTACTGTTGATGGTAGTTCTTTCACTTTCTCAGATGCCTTATGTGTGCCAGGGATCAAAAAGAACCTATTATCAATTTTTGCATTAGCCAAGATTGGCTTGGTTGTGAAATTTGTTCATGACAAGTGTACAGTTCATGATCTGTCAAATGGCGATGTGATTATTGCTTCTCGCATTTTATGCCGTGGGCTGTATAAGCTCATAGACTATGAAAGATCTATAAATGATTTGGCATGTGCAGTAAATGATTCTCAGGCTATGTCAGATGCAAAGCTTTGACATGCATGCTTTGGTCATCTCAATTTTGCTAGTTTGCTACGCCTACAGAAATCTGAAATGGTGTCCTCTTTGCCCAAACTTGAGGCACCTAGAAAACATGTTCGTGAAGGATGTATTTTGGGCAAAATGCAGCGTTCATCTTTTCCAAAAGATGGTTCAGTTTGGGCTACTCAGAAATTGCAACTTGTACATAGTGATGTCTGTGGTCCTATGCAGACACCTTCTTTTGGAAATTACCTTTACTTTGTGAATTTCATTGATGATTTTTCCAGGCATGCATGGTATATCCAGTCAATGCAAAGTCCGAAGTGTTCATGCTCTTTAAAAAGTTTCTAATTTTGGCTGAAAATCTCTGAGCATATATAATGGGCACCCTTCGTTCTGATTGAGGGGGGGAATATATGTCTTTTGATTTTAATGCATTTCTGGCTGAACATGGGATAAAACACCAGTGTACAGTTCCATATACACCTGAACAAAATGGAGTTGCTGAACAAAAGAACAGGTCACTCATGGAGATGGCGAGGTGCATGATCAAGAGTTAGGCTTTACCACATAGTTTCTGGCTTGAGGCTGTCATGTGTGCAGCATATGTACTGAACAGGTGTCCCACTAAAGCACTTCAGTCTATCACTCCATATGAGGCTTGGCATGACCGCAAGCCATCTGTTGCTCATCTGCATGTTTTTGGTTGTTTGGCATATGCACTAGTACCTGAACAACATCGCAGAAAATTGGATGATAAGGTAGTAAAATGTATTTTTGTTGGGTACAGTTCTGAAAGTAAAGGCTATCATCTGTATCATCCACAGACTAAACACATTCTGGTAAGCCCTCATGCTGTCCTTGTGGAAGATGCTATTCAGCCATTGCTTTCATGTACTAAGGAGACATCTGTAAGCTCCAAAGACATGTATGATACTTTGATGCCTCTTTTACAAGTGGGCAGTCTAGTGCTGGTCCTAATGAGGCAACTTCTCAACCTTTGCAGGTTTCATATGATGATGCAGACCATTCCATTTCTGATGCAGATTGACATGATGCACTTGTTGATGAGAGAGCTGATATTGAGCAGGCAAAAACTATGCCAAAATGGCTGGTGCAGACTTTGTGTGACAACAAATTAGATGCACCTTTGTCATATCGTACTCGTTCAGGCTCTCATAGTGCCTCCTTTGCATCAGATTGCTATGCTATGGTTGCGTCTAGTCTCTGTGATGAGAATGAGCCTGTCTCTTTTGAAGAAGCACAGAATTCAGAAAAATGGATGGCTGCTATGCAATCTGAATATGATGCTATAATGAAGAATTGTACATGGTCTTTATGTAACTTGTCTCCTGGCAAGAAGGCCATTGGCATTAATTGGGTATACAAGCTGAAGCATAAACCTGATGGTACAGTTGATAGGTATAAGGCTAGGCTTGTTGCAAAGGGTTATGTGCAAGAAAGAGGCGTTGATTTTGATGAGATCTTTGCACCTACATGCCGTATGACTACTGTTCAGAGCATTTGTGCACTTGCAGCCCATCATGGTTGGAATGTACATCAGTTGGATATTAAAACAGCATTTCTGAATGTTCACTTGCATGAAGAAGTGTATGTTTTTCAGCCCCGTGGCTTTGTGCAGAAAGGGCAGAAAAGCAGGTGTGCAAGTTAAAGAAGGCATTATATGGTTTAAAGTAAGCACCACGTGCTTGGTATGAGAAAATACATGCCTATCTGGTTGCACATGGTTTTGAGAGCAGCCCAACTAAAAGCACCTTATATGTTAAGCGTGCTAATGATGTGCTTCTGATCATTGTTGTCTATGTTGATGGCATGCTACTCAGTGGTCCTATTGAGAAGCATATTGCTGATTTCAAAGCTGATTTGCAAGCCTCATTTGAGATGAGTGATTTGGGGCACTTGCATCACTATTTGGGCATTTAGTTTATGCAAGTTGATGGTGGAATGGCTTTGTGTCAAACGAAATATATTGACACATTATTGCAGCATTTTGGCCTTGAAGCCTGTAAGCCTATTGCCACTCCTATGGAGATATGTTTACAACTGAGTCTTCATGATGCTCGAGATGCATTTGATGTTGTTCTCTATCAGCAGGCTATTGGATGCTTGATCCACTTATGCATTAATCGGCCAGATATTCAGTTTGCTATCTCAGAGATGAGCAGGTTTATGCATTGCCCAAGAATCACACATTGGAAGGCGGTTAAGCGCATCTTTTGCTATTTGAGTGGTACTCGGCTACTTGGGTTGTTTTATCCCAAGGGGGGATCACTACCACCAGATTTGCATGCTTTTTTTGACTCGGATTGGGCTGGTTGCTATGACACTCGTGTGTCCACCAGTGGTTTTTGCTTCATGCTTGGTAGCTCATGTATATCTTGGTTGAGCAATAAGCAGCCTACTATGGCCATGTCCAGTTGTGAGGCTGAGTATAGGGCAGCTTTCATAGCGACTGTTGAGTGTGTGTGGCTCAGACGCCTTATGGCTGATTTGGGTGTTGGCCAGTCTTCTGCCACCACTATCTCATTGGCAGAGCGCATTGGTAGTTGCGAGGAACCCTGTGTTCCATGCTTGCACTAAGCACATTGAGGTGCATTATCACTATGTTAGGAAGAGGTTCTCTTCTGGGGAGATTAGCTTGGCATATGTGCCCACGCAGGAGAACATTGCAGACCTTTTCACGAAGGCTCTGCCTAGGGATATGTTTGAAGCTTTCTGCAAAGCTTTGGGCTTACTTCCTTTTGTGGAGTGATTTCCACATAGCTTGGCACTTCCTTGTACATGAGTGCCAGCTCCTTGTTCACCGCATCACTCCCAGGGGGAATTTGTTGATATATTTAGGTAGTGATGTGTGTGAACACACAAGGACTGTCAGGGCACTTTTTTCCCTCTTTAGGAGGTTCTTTTCCCCCGGCTTGTATATACGCCTATTGCCCTAATGGGCTACTTATCTTTGTACATTCTCTACTAATACATTCAGTATTGTGTGTTGTGCTCCAAGATTCTTCTCCTTCCTTGTGTTGTTCGCATGCTTCCACAGACGTCTAACTCCAACAAGGATATCGGCATTCTTCTTTTCAAAAACATCTTCAAAGCCTTTGTATTGATTGGGTAGTTTCACTGGATCATCTTTCTTGGATTCTTGAGCTGGTATGGCGTAGATCATATATGTAGGTTCCTTCCTTACTACATGTATGAAGGCTTTAGCTCCGACATATGTTGGGTTCTTTTGGATATCTCGACGGGTGATTGTATTCTTTTCCCAATTAATGTCTTGATTATGCTTCTTTAACCAGGGCATTCCAATGATAACTAGATGTATTCGGCTCGATATTACATTGAAACAGATGTGGGATTCATGGTCACCAAGGTGTACTCTTAATGATGTGGTTTCCATGGTTATATTCCCAGATGCTAGAGGTCGTCCATCTACTACTTCAGCTACAACTGGTTTGTTCTTCCGAAGTATAGGAATTCCATGTTTCTTAACCAATCCTTCATCGATGAAACATGAGGAGGCTCCTGAATCTACTAGGGCTGTAAGGGAAAGGGTCTTCTTGGCCATGATTAACTTGACAGGTGCAAGACATGTTTCTATGGGTGTAGCTAGAATTATGATACCCTTTCTTATATCATGGTTCGGCTGTAGGGTCTCTTTTACAACTGGACTTCCTCGTTTCCCTGCTCGACAAGGGTGGCTGCGACTCTCGAGTTTGTTCTCTTGTTCAAAAAATTAATTGCAATATGTCTAGGGTTTCCATAGTAGAGACATAATTTATTAACTCTCCTTCTCTGTTTCTCTTTTAGTGTTAGAGGTTGAAACCTAGTTACATCTATTTGCATAGGTTCAGGCATGGACTCATCTTTAGTAGTCGGTTGGAAAGGTTTCCACTAGCGAGGTCTTCCTTCTACTTGTTTTTCTTGTTTCCTTTCAAAAAGTCGGTTAACACATTGAATAGCTTGCATGATATATTCATTCAATGTTTTAACCTCTAGCATCCTGAGCAAAAGGTCCTTCACATCATCTCTTAAACCCCATCTAATTGGCTTATGAAATAATCTTCATGCCAAGTGAGATCACATATCAACTGCCTAAATTTAGATGCATAGGAAGAGGCAGGGCGATTACCTTGACGTAACTTCGGAAGATTTGATTCTGCTACTTGACTTGTATCTGCACCTCCAAATGTGGTGGAGAGTTCTCGAAGAAACCCCTCATAGTCCTAAAGTACTGCCATGTTCTTCTCCAAGATTGGGGCAAACCATGATAATGCTTGGCCGCAAGGCAAGGTTCCAATAAACCCGACCTTGGATGCCTCCTCAAGGTATCTATCAGGTTGCACATGGATGTATAATTTAACTTGCTGGAGAAATCCACGAAACTTTGTGCGATCCCCATTGAACTTTTCTGGCATGAAAATCTTGGGTTCCTTCATAAATGATGTATTAGGCCGTTGATTCACTTGAATACTCCCTTGATTTGCTTGAAGACTCCCGATTCCTTCTTATAACTCTTGGAGGAGTGCACCTACATGCACAGGATGTCCCATCTCGACTTGTGTTTGTCGATGACTTAGGTCTTCCATTTGTTGTTGGAGATTCTGAAGTGATGCTAGAATCTGTTCATAAGCATTCTCCATGATGCCTCGTCTTCCATAGATGATAGTCTTGCCAAAATGTCAAGGGAGCACTAGATTGTGCTCTTTGACTTCACTAGACAAGATTTCGAAAATACACTTATGATTACAAGAACACCCACGTAGGGAAAATAATACAAGAAGACGGATTTGATACAAGACATCCCACAACCCGAGACCAATAGGTATGGAAAACTAGACTAGAGATGATACAGGATATCCCACAACCCAGGATCGTAAGTATGAGAGAAGATGTCTAGATTACAAGAACTCCCTTCTGGGAGATGAAGTGAATACAAGGAAGAACTTCATAGGATCTCGTACTAGGAGATTCCAAGAGGACAAGACAAGATGTCCAAGAACTACACTAGACAAGACTAGAACAAGAAACAAGACAAGAACTGGAACTGGAACTTGGAGAGTACTTACTTGGTGGTCACCACTCCTTGAGCTCCCAAGATTGGTATTGGCAAGACTGCTTATGAATGTGGCCAACCCCTCCTTATATAGGTGGTGTAGCTCAAGCGTAAGCACCACCTCCTTTACTTGTCAATCCGCGGAGACGTGAGGACCGGTATGAAGACCACGAGCAAGTGAAGGCACAAGTGCGTGAGTGAAAGCACACAAACGTGCACACACATACACACACACGCGCACAAAGTAAGATCAAAGAGAGGAACAATGGAAAGCTTAAATTGCAAAAGAGTTCTCTTACAAAAGTTCTATTCTCTAACAAGCTAACCTCAAAAATGAGCTCTCTAGCTCTTTTTATAGTTTTTTGACTAGTTTTGGCCCTGTCCAGACCTAGTGTCCGGCCTAGTTAAAAATTAGGTTCCAGGGCTTATTTGAGGGCTCAAACGAAGTCTAAAAATTATGAAAATTAGTACGATGGTACTTCTAATACTCCTCAAGCTCGAGGACTCCTCGGCTTGAACAAAATGGAGTTACTAAAAATAGATAATGGTATTTACAATGGTTTCTAGTGATGAAAATCACTATTTTTGTAGGGGATTCTTCTGAAAATTTGACATACACTTCTTGGAGCTCCCTACTTGCTCTCTCTTCTTCTATGTCCACTTCTTTGATGTGCTTCCATGCTTTGTCCTTGACCTTGAGCTTCAACACTCCCCCCCCTCTCAAGTCTGTCGTCCCTGACAGACCCTTGTTGTAGTGGTTGTTCCAAGTAGTGCCTTGAGAGGGAGTGTCCCTTCTGTATGAACACAAGTCGTCCGACGTTCTTCATCTATCACTGTGAGTCTTTGCAGGTTGTAGTCTCTTGGTATGTGCTTCTGCCTTGTATTCCAGCATGACTGTGTCGTTGTGAGTCTCCGTTGATGTTTTCTAGATCTTCCAAAGTTGATCTTCATAGTAGTCATGCCAAGTACTCATAACCCATATTGAGTGATGGGTAAGTGTGTTCGTGCATGGGTTGAAAAAAGTATGTGCCTTGTGCACGGCCTTGTAATGTAGCCCTACGCATGCTTACTTGGAAAATGCATTGGAAGAAGTATGATGCAAAAATTGCGGGTCTTGAGCTAAGTGCTCAAGGGTATGCTGACGAAGAGGTTTCCTAAACTATCATGGTTATGGTGTTTCCAGAGTAAAGATACTTACCATGGCAAAGGTTGATGGATGTTTGCCTCTTCGTGTTGTACACTCGGCCTTTGGGATGGAACCTTGTTGATGAATGTCCATGTTGATTGTCCACTGATGAGATCTTTTGAGTGGTGGATCCCCTCTCCTCTTTTCAAAGCAACATTTGTCACTAACAATGTGCATTTCTGAGCTTGGGCTCATGCACGTTCACTTCCCTATATTGACACTCAGAGGAATATTGGACACGTGCCGGTTTCTAAGAGATTACCATGCTGATTGACATAGACCATTCACCAGTGCTACTGTTCCATACTGGTTCAGGAAATGCTGAGAATTGAATTGCTTTATATTCCTTGGCAAGCAACATCGGGTAACTACACCAAGCTGAGTTTCACATATGCTCTTTAGCTCACCATATGCAGGAGTCTTCTCCTCCAGAACTACCTTTTGCAGATATCTCCTTGGATGCTCTGGTACATGAAGTAGTTAAGCATCACTCAAGTTGCGGACCTTCAAGCTCTTCATTCCTACCATGGTAAGAGAAAATCATAGTTGTAGATGCCATGTTCATGCCAAATGCTTGTCCTCTACCAGATAAGGCAGCAATAATCTCACTGCTGGCCGAGACACACTGGGAACAAGCTCTCTCCCACTTCTTTTTTTTTTTTTTTTTTTTTTTTTTTTTTTGAGAAAAAGGATATCACAAAACAAGAACACAAAAGTTAGTATCAATAGAAATGTTCGACATATGTCACTGTGCTCTTGTGCATGGGATTCTCAAGTGTGTCTATGCACGGCCGTGTAATGTGGCCCTATATTAATGCATACTTTGGAAATGCATGACCTGAATGGTGCACAAGACTGGGTTGTGCAAGGAGCACATGGTTGTTGCTCGTTCGAGGCTTTCGATGTTATTTGTAGAGGTTGAGGGCGACCTTGGTGGAGGTATCCATTGAGTCTCGAACTGATGTAATCCTCCTTATTGGAGTCCATTTTAGAACATCATTTGGCGCTGTAGAGGTCACTTCAGACATCTTTCTCTTTGGATGCTTTCTGAACTGTGGTATCCAGTGTGGTTGATGCTTTGGTTCGATGGAGGCTGCTTGTACTTTTGGCTTCCAAACCCATATCCTTTTTGCACGTCTTCCTACTTTTCTTGAAGAGCTGATTTGATCTTCTTTCGGTCTCTGTACGTGGTTCTTACCCTCTTCTCTTTTTGGCTTCTTGGGTGAGACCTTTCGCATGTGGGAGAACATAGGTTGTTGGGGATGTAAGAGCTTCTTAGGTACCCACATCTGTAATTGCCCTTGTTGAGCTGCAACTAACTTCTTAGGCACCCAAACTTGTTGGATACCTTGTGATTGAGCTTGTCTGAGCTGCTTCCTTCGTCTTCTGGCCTGGTTGGTGTGCATGGATGGGATTTGTGGGGGCAAGGCTGGTGGTTGCTCTCCTTTGCGTACCCATATCTGCTTCATGCTCGGAACTGTTTTTTTTTATCGAATGGTGTCTTTCTATTTGATGTAGCAGTTGTCGTGAACGGTTGTGTTTGCTTGTGTGGTGGGCTCACTACTGTGGCTACTTGAGTCTTTGGAGAAGAAGAAAGATCCACCCGCCTTCGAACCTGGTCTTCCACGATTGACTCCTTCTGCATCATAGAGCTTTTGACACATACAACATCTTCTTTCATATGATTAGTCTTGGAAGAACTAAGAGAGTGTGTGGTGCCATGATCTAGGAGCATGCAGTTCTCTAATTCTAATGTAATGCATTGTTCATGTACCCAAACTTGAAGAATTTGACTTCTTAGGTTTAAGTTAACTGCATGGTCATAGATCCAATCTTGACCCAAGACAAGTGGTTCTGTAAGGTTCTCATCTTGACATACTAGCGCTTTGACTTTCATTGGAACATCTTGAAGGTAGATGGGAAGTTCCACCTCGCCCAAACAAGGGGTTTCCACACCTCCCAAACCTATGAGATAAGCTTCTATGGGATTGATGTTCAACCCCAAGTCTTGGCAGTAGGAAAGTCTAACTGCACTACTTGCTGCACCTGAGTCAATCAATGCTTTCACCGTCCTTGCACCCTTCCCTTGTCCTATCTCTATGGTCACAAAGGGTCTTCGGTCAATGACCTGAGAAGTCCCTATGTCTGACTTTTGACACATATCCATGTGATATTTTGGGGCTTTTGAGTTGACATCTAGGCCTAATCGCCTTAACTTATTTCGCCTAATACGCTCTCTGGCCTCTACCTGTGCTTCTTCTCTCACTCTTAACTCTTCTTCTTTTCGCTTCTTCGCAGTGTTGAGTCTCATTAGCATATCCTCAGTAAGAGGTTCTTGATATAGCTTGACTCTACAGCCACTAATATAGTTTGGCAAGATATCTCCTTCTAGAGTGGCCAACTGAACTGCACCACTAGTGGAAATTCTATTAATGATCATGGGTCCATATCCTCTTTTTTCCAACTTACGGGCATGTTGTTTTAGTGTGTATACCAACACTAGATCTCCCTCTTTCAATCCCTTATCCTTGATGTGTGCATCAAAGTATGCCTTTTGCCTCTTCTTTGCAGCGTAGATGCCTGCTGCCGCTCGTAGCCTCGTTTCACCCAAGCGTTCGAGATCAAAGATCCTAGAGGACAATTCATGCCCATTCCACTCATACTCTTGTGCTACTTTTAAGGCAGGGATTAAGAAATCTAATGGTAGCACAGCGTTCTGTCCGAAGACCATCTGAAATGGGGTGGCGTTGAGTACCGTTTTGTAGGCAACTCGATAAGCCCAAACAGCATGATGAAGTTGTTTGTCCCAATCAGAGCGTTTATTATTTACCAATTTTGTCAATACGTTACAGAGGATCTTATTGGTACTCTCGGCTTGTCCGTTGGCTTGTGGATGATAGGGGGCGGATTTCTTATGTATCACCAAGAATTCTTGGAGAAGATTTTCAATGACTTCATTCAAGAAGTGTGTGCCTCTATCGCTCACCAACTCTATTGGTACTCCATATCTCGTGAACACATTCTCGAATAAGAACTTAGCCGTAGTCTGAGCATCATTCTTTGTTGTGGCTTTGACTTCTACCCACTTTGTAAGGTAATCTGTGGCTACAATGATGTACTCTGCATGGGAGTTTCTAGCTGGGGGGTTAATAGGACCTATGAAGTCTATGCCCCACTTCGAAAATGCACGTCCTCCCATCATTGGCCTCAAGGGCATCTCGTCTTTTCTCACTGGATATTGTGCACGTTGGCATGTGTCACATTTCTTCACATAGGTATGTGCATCCATATGAAGAGTGGGCCACCAAAGTCCTGAGAATAGAATGGTTTTAATCACTCGGTCAGGGCCAAAATGTCCACCTGCAACACCACTGTGTGCAGTCTCTAAGACCCTTAAATAGTCTGATTCATGAACGCACAGTCTTAAGTAACCATCTTTACCTCTCCGGTATAGGTTCTCTCCTACTAAGGCATAGCCTTGAGCCTCTTGCTCCATATTTCGTCTTCTTGCTAGACTGGCCTCTTTGGGTAATCTTCCCGATCTCATAAACTCTACCAATGGAGCACTCCAATCTGGAATTAATGATACTTGATAAAGGGTCGCATGCTCCACTGGTGGTCTCTCTCTGCACATTGGACAATTCTTGATCCACTCATGTATTTCTTTGTCCATGCTAGGCCAATACACTCCTAAACGTTTCAAATTCTGCAATGTTCGTTGTTTAGAATAGTGATTTCCTAGCAATCCCTCATGAGCTTGCTGCAACCAACTACTATGTTCATCATCCTCGACACAACAAGCTAATACACCCTCAGTATCTTGTTTGTACATGCTTCCTGCCAATATGTGATATTTTTGTGATTTTACAATTTCTTCTTGTGATGTTTTCACATTCTTATTTGCAGGGCCGAAGGTTAGGACTGGTACCAACTTATTTGCCCATTTAGGAACAACTTCCAAATTGAACAGATAAGCATCAGGTAGTTCATCAGACACTCCTTGTGGTGACTCTCCTGAAGTAATGCGAGAAAGGTGATCTGCCCGAAGGTGGGTTCTACCTTTCCTGACAACAACTTCAAAGTCATACTCCATTAGTAAGAGGAACCATCTTATTAAGCGTCCAGTATTGCAAGGTTTATTGACCAAATATAACAAAGCTTGATGATCAGTGAAAAACTTGAACTTGTTGGCCAATAAATAGTGTCTAAACTTCTTTACAGCATATACCATGCCTAACCCTTCTCGCTCGGTTGTGGTATAATTTCTTTCGGCTGGGTTTAGTTGTCTACTAGCATATGCTATGGGCAAATCTAAATTCCCTTCACCTGTGGGTTGTGCTAGCACACATCCTATGGCATGATTGGATGCATCCACATGGACATGGAATGGCTTATTCCAATCAGGAGTGGTCAATATTGGTGCTGTGCACAAACGTTTCTTCAGTTCATTGAAAGAATTCTCGCATTCGTCGTTCCACTCAAAATTAGTCAACAAGGCATAAAGGGGTCTAGCTATGATCGCGTACATGTGGATAAACCTACGGTAATACCCACAATGGCCCATAAAGGCTTGTACCTCTTTAACATTCCTTGGCCTTGGTAGTTCCGCTATGGCTCGTACCTTATCTTCATCTGTTGAGATTCCATTCTTAGAAACAATATGCCCTAAGATTTTACCTTGACGCACCATAAACACACACTTTTCTGGGTTTAGACACACTCGATATTCTCTACACTTGTTGAAGATTTGTCTGAGCTCAGGGATGTGAACCCTTCTTTCTTGGGAATGAGCACATAATCATCCACATACACTTCTAAGCTCTTTCGCAAGAACTCTTTGAAGACATGACACATGAGCCTTTGGAATGTTGCAGGTGCATTGGTGAGCCCAAATGGCATCACACGAAATGCAAAGATTCCCCACTCTGTAGCAAAAGCTGTTTTGTGTTGATCTTCTGGGGCAATGGCTACTTGATTGTAACCTGAAAATCCATCAAGGAAGCTATAAACTTCCTTGCCTGCAACACGCTCCAAAAGGTGTTCTGTGATTGGAAGTGGATAACTATCTCTAATCGTAGCGGCATTAACTTTTTTAAGGTTAATACACACTCGCAACTTCCCGTTCTTCTTGGGTACCACAACAATGGGGGACACCCATTCGGTATGCTCAATCTCATAAATGAATCCGGCTTCAATCAACCTATCAATTTCTTCTTTTATTTTTGCTGCATAGGTATCATTATATGTGTAGGGCTTCTGTTTGGTGGGCTTAGCATCAGCAGTCATGGGGATAGTATGAGAGAAAATTCTTGGATCTACCCCTTTCAAGTCTCTATAGTGCCATGCAAACACATCCCTATATTCCCTTAATAGAGCTATGAGCTCCATTTCTTCTCTTTCACTTAGGTCATCTCCTATATATGTGCATCTCTCTTCGTTCTCTTCAATGGTCACTACAATCTTCTTGGTCTTTTCTTTATTATCATATGATTCTCCTATGATGGCCTCTCTCTTAGGCATTCGTACCAAAATTTTGCGGTCGTCAACTTCATATTTCTTGAAGTTTTCTGGTACTTCAAACACTGATTCCTCCTTTTCTTGTTTCACTACTTTTCTTTTCTTTTTCTTTTGACTACTCTCACTTCCATCCTTTGAGTTTATTGTTTTAATACTTGTGAGAGGTTCTTCTTCTTTCTGGGTGAACACTCCTATATCTTCTAGATAGTGCTGCTCTGAGTTAAAGCAACTATCCATCACAATAGACTCCAAATCATCGTCATTCTCTTCTTCTTCTATGACATCACTAGGGTCACATTCTTCTAGCAAGGGTTGACACATGAGCACTGAGATATCATAACCCTCCTCATCACAATGAGGTGTCCACTGTTCCTCATTGACAGCAATGTCCATGGTGGCTAAGATTTCTGGCCAGCCATGAGGCTCAAACTCCTCATCTGGAAAGATCATCGGTGTGTAGGCTGGGTCTCTAACTGGTCTATCTCCTAGTGAAGTTCCTTCTTCTCTTGCCTTTAAACGTTTTTCCTCTTCCTTTGCGACCTTGCACATCCACAAATGAGTATCTTCATGCAGCCATGATGGATCAGGTGAACTTTCAGAATGCACAGAGATGGAATCTTCTTTCGCTTTGTGGATAGAATTCCACTGTAGGGGTGGTACATCTCTGAAGGTGTAATCCTTCAAATTGACCTTAGTGGTGACCCCTAAGTGCTGTAAGTACAAGGAGTTAGTTCCCCAATCCTGTACTATTTGCAATTGTCGTAGGAAGGGTCTTCCTAGGATCATCTCAAAGACATTATTTTTCTCAAAGTCACATATAGCAAATGTGTGCTCAAACTCTACACCACAAGTGGTTAGAGTGATCCCTTCTAGCAATCCTAGAGGTCTTTCAAAATGACCATCAGCCATTTGAAGCTTCATTCTAGTTGGTCTTAATGTGGGCTTGCCCCATTGCTTCCACAAGGAGGTGGTCGCAATAGCAACACCAGCACCTGAATCTATGATTGCTTTGGTTGTGTAACCTTGGTAGGTGATTGGAAGATAAGTATTACCCTCTTCACCCTCACACATGTCCCCTATTTTGTCTAGAGGTATCTCTGGTACCCTTTGCTTAGAGCCTGCTTTTGGCATATTGGACTCAAGTTCTGGGACCTGATCCTTCACATGATTCCATAACTCAGGTTTTGCTTTGAGCAGCTCTTCTACAGTGAGATGACACTGAACCTTAGTGTTCTTCACGACATCAGTGTTCCTTGGAACCACTGAGTCTTCATTTCTTACCAGTATTGTGGGAGCTCTAATCTGGAGAGATTCAGATTCCCATGGGCCTGGAAATTGAGGCAGTTCTTCTAAGGTATTAGATTCAAAATCTAACCTTTCGTCTTCTTGTTGTTCTGCTTCATCTTCGTAAATAGATGGGATGTCTTGGGGAAATTGATCATGAAGATCATCAATCTCAGGAATAGGAGGGGAATTACCCTTCTCCTTGGCCCATTTCTCTTCTTGTATCTCCCGCAAGAATTCTTGAGAGTACTGTTGAATTGAAGGAGGTATTCCTGGATCCGTGGAATTAGGAACATAAGCTCCCATTGGTGGTGAGCTTCCTCTTTCAATAACTGGTTGAGCCTGTGGAGGTAAAGAAACTTGTGGTTTGTTTACCAATTGCTCTAATCTTTCTAGTAAGCCCTGGAAATGCAAATCTGCTTTGATAGAGTTTGTCTGATTGAACTTTTGACTAGTCTCAAGTATGGCTTGAGCTTGTTCTACCATTTTCATGCACATTTTCATCCGTTCAATCTCTAAATCTGCTCTGGGGTAACTCTTGTCTAGGTTTGCCGCTGTAGGCCCTTCTTGAAGTCGAGCCTGGTAGGCCTTGAACATCATGTCCAAGCCTTCTGGGGTTGGATCTGCCAGAACAGACCCTGGTTGCGGTCTATTTACAATGGGTGGTGGGGTGGGATGAGGTGGAGTGGATGGAGTTTCGGCATGCGAGGGGCTTTGAGATGCAATGTCTTCTATTTTTGTTTTCGCTTCTTTTAAGCTTTCTTCTAGTTCCAATAACTTTTTATTCCACTTGCGATTGGCCTTCTCTCTGGTATCCTTCCATGTTCTTGGTTTTCTCTTGCTAGGTTCTCCTACCTCACTTGACTCCGACTGCTCGGCTGGTTTTGCTTGTTGTGCAGCCTGTGCCCTAGTAACTGCCTGTACAGGAGCCACATTATTGCTACTTGAACTTGAATCTGCCACTAAGCCTACCACGTTAATGGGTGTAATCTTGGGTGCACTGGAGGGGTTTCTTGGACAATCTCTGGGAAGATGGTCTTTGCCACAATCAGGACAAAAAGCCTGTATTGTGATAGCCTGTCCTTGACTCGGAGATGGTGGGTGGGGACAGTCACGAATGAAATGGTCACCATGACATCTGAAACAAGATCCTCTAGGGGCTTGTGGTCTCATTTGTCCCAACTGGGCCCTAGGGTTAGGATGTGTGTACATGACATTGGAGTATTCTGGCTCCCAATTTTGCTCCATAGGTGGTGCCTCATATTGATACAAGTAAATCTCACTATGTTCAGGTGACTCTGTGTAATAAGCATGTGGACTACCTTCATGGGAGTAGTCTGAACTATGGGCATGAGAGTCATTATCTTGTATCAATGGGGTTAGTGGCACCAATGCCCTATTTGGATTTTCCTCTCCCACAGCATATTTGACTGGAATCACGTTGGCAGGAGCTGGTGGTTGGTTTCCAAGGTCTGGTTGTGGCCTATATGGTGCCTGATATTGCTGCTGGTATTGAGGTTGATATTGTTGTGGCCTATAATATGGCTGTTGGTATTGATTCTGATACCTACCCTGCTGGTAAGGTTGCTGATAATTTTGTCTAACAGCCTGCCTGTTATAGGGACAATCTTGGGCCGTATGATTTGTGTATTTTCTCTCAATGGTGCAATATAGAGCATTAGGGTTTCCTTGGGGTTGAGTCGTCAACGGGCAAACATTAGCCATGTGATCTCCTCCACATGCATAACATCGCTTCACTGGGGTGACCCTTGGCATTTGTCTATTTTGAACTCCTAGCTTTTTGGCCACCTGCTCAGCTATCTCATCTATCTCAGTGGAGGCTCTAGAGGTATGACTTGTAGAACTATCAGAGTCCTTATAGAGTTTGGATAGTCCTAACTCCTCACCCAAGTTGTCTTCTATGTCAATGCACATCCGTATACACTCTTCTATGGATCTAGGCTCTTTCCAGTATACATATGACCTTAATTTTGTGCTCAATAGGCCATCTAAAAACAGTGCCACTTGTTTGGCTGATGTGGGTAATTCTGGTACAGGGCATCTTTCCAAGTACTGTCTAAACCTTCTTCCTGCAAGTCGCACTGTTTCTTGGGGTGTCTGCTTGAAGCTGTGGATCAAGGATGATGTGTTATGTCTGATACCACTCTTGGAAAATTCTACAATGAATTCTTCTAGAAGCTGACCTATCTCTCTATAGTTGCGACTGTTTAGAGGTTGAAACCAAGCTAAGGCAGTACCCTTAAGAGTCAAACCAAATGCCTCGAACTGGGTGAACAAGTCTTCAACCTGTTCAGCTCTTAGCACTTGTTTGAACTCCGCCACATGATCATAAGGATCTCCAAATCCATCAAAGTAGTTCTTCATTGTCTTAACCACTTGAGAGGGTCTAAGGGTTCTTGAGTGCTCTCTTGGTCTAGGCAATGGGAAATCATGATCGTCTCTTTGATGCCTATACACTCTATGTCTCTCCCTTTCAAGTCTTTCCGTTCCATATCTTGATCTGTCTCTGCCTACAGTGTCTGCAAAGCTTACCTCCGGTCTCTCTCTAGTTCTTTCTCTCTGGGTTTCATGAGCCTTAGATGATCCGGCTCCTTGGAGGCCCTGGGAAACATTAGATCTTGGTGGAGGAAAAATTGCTTCACCTTGCCAAGTGTAAGCATGTCTGTCATGATCTGATACCAAGAATAATTTCTGAGATGTGTGATCTAGATAGACAGCTTTCCCTGGTGTCTCTGGGTCCTTGAATTCATAGATGGTGACTACTGGGCTGGGTTGATCTGGCCTAAATCTCCAAAAGGCTTCCTCCGTTTCTCTATTCACGAATAGTTCTATGCTTTTATTATCTTGAGGGATCCATTCTGGAGTGAGCACTCTGGTTAAGACTGACTTGCCTCTAGGGGTCTGGGGTCCTTGTCCTATATTTCCTTGTTCTAGGTCTCCTATCTCATTCTCATGAATGATATTTCCAAACTCATCGGTCCTATCTGGTTGGTTGGTAACCACATACATGGTTCCTTCCTTATCAATGTATGACCCCTCTTCGAACTTGACCACCGGGTGTTCAAGTCCAAAGGATTGATCTGGATTTTTGAGTTGGACCACTGATCGCCTCAGACCATCCTCATAGATGCGAGCACCTAATTGGTTGGTCCGAATATATTCCAACTGTGTCTTATAGGGACCTTCCGGTGTTTGTAGATGGGCAATGTCTGAGCCACCTGTAGGTTTTCCCATGCTAAAAGACATTTCTGAATCACTTGTGTCTGAACTTAGTAAAAGATCACCACTTAGTTGTTGTGTCCAAGACTTGGATGTATGGTTGACACTAGCCTCAGAAGATCTACTGCTTTGTTTATCCTTGCCTAAGTGTCTACCAGATCTCAGGTTCATAAGCTTTAGTCAAGAGTCCAAATTTTCCCTTTGGTATGGTTCAAAATTCTTTAGAGCCCCTTTGGTTCCCTAGTCCCACCTGAGGGTCAACTTCAAATTATCCTATCTCAAAATCAACGCATTATTCTTGAAAAAAACAGTTGAGATCGTGTAGGATTTGAAACGAGCTTTCCAACAAGCTATAGAGCTCAAAAAATGGACTTTGGATGAGAAAGTTATGTCAAATCAGGCTCCTGGGGGTCAAAACAGGCAAACAGGACCTTTGGAGAAAATCGCGATTTTGTGAACTTTCTGAAAATCGCGATGCTGTGAAGTCAAAAAAATCGCGATGTTGAGCACAAAATCGTGTTTTTGAAAATCGCGATGTTGATCACAAAATCGTGTTTCTGAAAATCGCGATGTTGATCACAAAATCGTGTTTCTGAAAATCGCGATGTTGATCACAAAATCGTGTTTCTGAAAATCGCGATGTTGATCACAAAATCGTGTTTCTGAAAATCGCGATGTTGATCACAAAATCGTGTTTCTGAAAATCGCGTTTTTTTTGACATGAAAATCGCGATGTTGAGCACAGAATCGTATTTTTGAAAATCGCGATTTTGACTCAGAGAATCGTGATTTACAAAATCGTGTTTTTCTCAAAATCGTATTTTTGCTGAAAATCGTGATTTATGAGAATCGCGATTTTGAGCAGAAAGTCACCTTTTTCACAAAATCGTGTTTTTTGCTGAAAATCGTGATTGGTGAGAATCGCGATTTTGAGCAGAGAATCGTGTTTTTCTGAAAATCGCGATTTTGAGCAGAGAATCGTGTTTTTCACAAAATCGTGTTTTTGCTGAAAATCGTGATTGGTGAGAATTGCGATTTTGAGCAGAGAATCGTGTTTTTTGACATGAAAATCGCGATTTTGAGCACAAAATCGTGTTTTTGAAAATCACGATTTTGAGCAAAAATTCGTGTTTTCTCAAAATCGTGTTTTCTCAAAATCGTGTTTTTGACTTGAGAAATCGCGATTTTGTCCCAGAGAATCGTGTTTTTCCACAGAATCGTGTTTTTCTCAAAATCGTATTTTTTGGCTGAAAATCGTGATTTGTGAGAATCGCGATTTTGAGCAGAAAGTCGCCTTTTTTCACAAAATCGTGTTTTTTGCTGAAAATCGTGATTGGTGAGAATCGCGATTTTGAGCAGAGAGTCGTGTTTTTTGAGAATCGCGATTTTGAGCAGAGAATCGTGTTTTTTTGAGAAAAACACAGAATCGCGATTCTCTTCAACCAACTTTTAGGCGGGAAAACTGAAAATCGTGATTTTTCAAAAAATTTTGAATTTTCACAGAATCGCGATTTTCATCACAAAATCGCGTTTTTTGGCGGGAAATTCAAATTTCTGAGCGCCGGCTATGGCGAGCTCCGTATGAGCAGAAAATCATGAAAAAAACACAGCGCTTGCTCTCCCTTGCACCTCCTAACTCCTTCCCACACAATAATGCATGAAAAATGGTATGAAGATGGTGAAAATGCACTAAAAAACAAGAATTTTCTATGAAGAAGAAGATGGAAGAAGGTGGAGATGATGATGATGATGAAGATGAAGAGGAAAAAACAGAAAATGAACTGAAATGATAGTTTTTTTACCTTCCAACGTCGCAAATCTACGATCTTACCATCACAACGCTCGTCCTCGAAGCTCTCTCCCCGGCAACGGCGCCAAAATTTGGTGTAGCTCAAGCGTAAGCACCACCTCCTTTACTTGTCAATCCGCGGAGACGTGAGGACCGGTATGAAGACCACGAGCAAGTGAAGGCACAAGTGCGTGAGTGAAAGCACACAAACGTGCACACACATACACACACACGCGCACAAAGTAAGATCAAAGAGAGGAACAATGGAAAGCTTAAATTGCAAAAGAGTTCTCTTACAAAAGTTCTATTCTCTAACAAGCTAACCTCAAAAATGAGCTCTCTAGCTCTTTTTATAGTTTTTTGACTAGTTTTGGCCCTGTCCAGACCTAGTGTCCGGCCTAGTTAAAAATTAGGTTCCAGGGCTTATTTGAGGGCTCAAACGAAGTCTAAAAATTATGAAAATTGGTACGATGGTACTTCTAATACTCCTCAAGCTCGAGGACTCCTCGGCTTGAACAAAATGGAGTTACTAAAAATAGATAATGGTATTTACAATGGTTTCTAGTGATGAAAATCACTATTTTTGTAGGGGATTCTTCTGAAAATTTGACATACACTTCTTGGAGCTCCCTACTTGCTCTCTCTTCTTCTATGTCCACTTCTTTGATGTGCTTCCATGCTTTGTCCTTGACCTTGAGCTTCAACAATAGGTTTTTCAAGGGCGGTTCTAAGGCGGTTACAAATTGATGATGTCATCGATGATGTCATCAAATCAAAGCATGGTCTCTGGATGTTAGAATCAAGCAAGAAGACAGTCAATCTTAGGGTTTTGGCATATTCAGGACGGAATGGAAGCATTAGTTTCCCTAAATTATGAACCAATCATGAGATATAGGATTCACATGGAATCTGAGATTCAAGATGGTTTCCTTTGTCCATGACACTCTGCTATGGAATCTTTAGTGATGTACACAGAGTATTTTGTGACTAAGGATGTATCATATCCATAGCTTATGGTCTTCTTACTTTCTCTTTGTGACCTCCTTAAATCTTGATTGGATGAATCGGGTAGATCCTGTTGTTGCTTGCATTTGACTTTGCATCTTGACTTTGAAGCTTTGAAATCAGTATGCTCCTCATCTTCTAAGTTGATGTCCTCTGCTTGGTGTTGATCTTCTTAAGTTAGGGTTGGAAAATCATTTTCCAAATCATATGGTAATTTGACTTTCCTGCAATCATCTGCAAACCATGAATTATTATCATCAAATACTACATCCCTACTAACTATGAATGCGTTGTTAGTAGCATTATAAAGTCTATATCCCTTTTGATTCTGATCATACCCAATAAATATACATTTCACAGCCTTGCTATCAAGCTTCCCTCTTATTTGTGATGGGATTTGTGCATTGGCAATGTACCCAAATATTTTTCAATGATCCAATGAGGATCTCTTGCCATTCCATGCTTCATATGGTTTCATACCATCCAATGACTCGGATGGAAGCTTATTGACCAAATAGGTAGCTGTGGATACAACCTTTGCCCATAAATAATTCGGTACTTTTTTCTCATTTAACATACACCTAGTTGCCTCAACAATTAACATGTTCCTTCTCTCTCCCACTCCATTCAATTCAAGAGTATACCTGGTTGTTACTTCCCTCATTATGCCTTTGTCCTGTAGAAATAGATCAAACTCATGTGAAAAGTACTCACCACCTCCATCAGACGTGATCTTCTTCAAGCTTCTTGCTATTTGGTTTTCAACTAGTGTTAAGTACTTCTTAAAACATGTAAAAACCCCATCCATATTCTTCATGAAATATAGAATTGTCCACCTACTCTAATCATCAATAAAAGAGGAATAGTACCTTGAACCTGAGATGGATGGATCCTAGCTATGCCCCCACACATCAGTGTGTACAAGCTCCAAATAATCTTCATGGATGTATCCTTTCTTGTTGAATGGTTTCCTATGAGCTTTGCCAAATTGACAAGCTCCACGTTTGTAAATCATGTGCTCCTTAGTCACATTGGGAATGCCAAGCACACTTTGATCCCTGCAAATTTGCTTCAGAGTCCTTTCTCCTATGTGCCCTAGCCTTTTGTGCTGTATTTCCAACTCAGATAGGTTTGTTCTCTATAACTGAATAGTGCTATATTCCTTTGGTCTTCAATTTCAAAAATAAACAATCCACCTAACTTCCCACCTTTGGCAATCCTTTTAAACCCTTGTTGGGGGTCTTCCACATATGCTCCATGCTTAGTGAATCTGACTTGTAGACCTTTCTCTACAATCTACCCAACACTAATTAGGTTTCTGGTTATAGTAGGCACATATAGAACTTTGCTCAAAACGTTCATACTACCATCAGATGTTTTGACATTTCCAATTTTCTCGATTGAATGTTTCGTATCATCACCTCTTTGTACTTCATGGTTCTCCTTGGGTTCTGCAAGATCAGATTATAGGCCTGCATTTCCTGCCACATGATTGGAATAACCCGAGTCAATGTAGAAGAGATGTTCATCATCTTTACCTTGCTTGGATGTCATGTTCATGAATAGGAGAGAGTCTTCTTGATCCTCAGTATAGTTGCTGAAGTCTCTTCTTTCTCTAAAGCCTCCTTGATAATTGTTGTTGTTTTAGCCTTGATTGAAGTTATGGTTGTAGTTGCCTCCACTATTATTGTACCTACCTCTTACTTGTTGAGACCACATATGTTGCACGATGAATTGTTGTAGGGTTTCCCCCTACCTTGCTTACCTCCTCTACCCCTACCTCTAGTACCTCTTCCTCTTTGTGGATAATTATCTTGAGAGGTACTAGCCTCTTGATCCTATTTCTTACTTTTACATTTATCCTTAGCTTTATTCTTATCTCTATAAAGGGCAGAAGATTGGTTACCTCTTGATTTATCACCATTTTTGTTTAGCTTTGTCTCATGGGTGAAGAGTTGTCCGATCAAGGTGTTGAGATCAGGTACTTGCATATCCATGTAGAGATCCATTGCTGTGGTGAAGGATTCCCACTTGTCATCATCCTTATTTCCATTGATGATCTACCTCACTATGTGCTCTTCCTCTATCTCTTCTCGAATGCTTGCAAGCTGGTCTACATCTTTCATTTTGGTTACATAATCAACCACTCCTTGCTTTGGTTGTTTCTTGATGGTTGTGAATTCCATCTAGAATTGATTCTTCGTAGATCTTGTGTTGGAGGAGAAGTATGATGAAAGCACTTCCCATGTCTTTTTGGAGGTTTTACAATTTCTAACATGTGGTAACAAGAAATCAGAGATTGATTTTAGTAGATATGACCTTGCAAGTTGTCTCCTTTGCACACCATGTGGTTAGCCTCTCTTGCCCTTCCCTTGTTGGTTGATTCCTGCTCCTGAAGATTGGCATGCCTTCATCTCCTCAGATGTATCCATATAAGCTTCTCCCTTGAAGGTATGCTTGCATCCTTAGGGACCATGCTGAGTAGTTCTTCCTATCCAGTTTGTCAATGAAGGATGGAAATCCATCTCCCATCTTGATTGAACTTGCTCTAGTACCACTACTGGAGGAGATGGTGGATAATCACAAGGAGTTGGTGTAGCGAAAACGTGCCTCACACCTGCTATAAGTGATGGTTGGAGAGTGTTGTGGGCCTTTTTAGCTATGTAATAAGCATAAATGATGCACTAATGATAGAATCAAAAAAGATAGGTAGGCATATGATCCAAGGTCTAGAACTTGCTATTTTGGTTGAGACACCTACTCAGTGTTTTGCTCCATTCTCTGAGTCCAATAGCAATTAATAAAATTCCTTTTGGGGAACTTCAACTAGCTTAACAAGCTATAAATCATGAGTGAAGACATCTAAAATGATAAACTATATGTAGAGAAATACGTTTAGCAAATCAAGCATCCCTCCCGACTTTTGTGGGCCTTGATAGTTAGAGACTAGTGAGTAGAAATTGATTGATATCTGATGATCACGAGAAGCATTACCGATGAAACTTTGTAGGATGAAGGTAGACAATATGGTGAAGATTTCATGCTTTATATCACACGAAATGATGAGAACCAACTCAGACAAATTCAATGTTCTGATGAAGTGTGGTAGAGATATGAGAGTAGGAAGTAATGAACATGTATAAATTAAATCAAGTAAAAATACAATGTCATTGGAAATAAAGCATTTCTTAATGAGTGAGGAATGAGTGAGCTATGAGCTGAGCTCATGTTCTCAATGAAAGTACATGGAAAATGATCTCTGAACGTCAAGATACATGTGGACATTTCATATCCTCTTTTATATCTTTTGTTGGAGCCAAGGATTTGAATTCAAATTCAAATCTCTACCAATAAAGTGCATGCTAAAGTATAGGATTGTTTCTCTTTGAATTCAATGACCAAAAGATATGAGATTATATGCTTCCTAACTCCTCATGGGTTTAGTGAGCTTTTACAATGGTAATTATAATCCAAAGTCACAAGCAGTTGTACATATGAAGCATTCCAAATGTAATGTCAATACTTCAAACTTATGTGAAGTGATCAAGTGTGTAGGCTTGTGATTAATTGCACCAACAAGGAGAAGCCAAGAGAGACAGAGAGAGAGAGAGAGATAGAATGAGAGAGAGAGGAAGATAGTGGGAGAGAAGAAGCTCTCGCTAGTTGTTGAGTAGAAGATATTGTAGAATTCATAAATAGAATTCTTTTCATATATTTGATGTATAGAGCATTGAACTAAGTCACCATAGGTGAACATTTAATGGATGATGTAGAGCATTTGAAGCACATCTGTTGTTAAAATGGATGATGTAGATATTCTTGTTTATGATTTTTCCATGACAAAAACGAGGCACTTGAGGAAAGCAAGGATCAATATGATAAAGCAAAGCTTGTAGATGTATGTGTATAGCTAATCATAGGCAAACAAGAAGATTTGTGCATGATCCTCCAGAATTTGGTATATACTTGGATGAAGATAGAGCTCTTGTGGATATAGAGGAAGAAGAAGAGAGCTCACAACAGTCTCAGACTGAATCAAGTGCATCAGATGATGGGGGTGTAGACATAGATCAAAAAAGTTCTGAATTGAGTTGAAAATCCAAACATTTTTAGTGCTTATATAAATTCTCCTAAGTATTCTATTTAATGAAACCATATTCTATAATAATTTTGAATAACTATCCGATATCCACCATTGAAAATGTGCTCAATGTTTAATTTTTGTATAAGCTTTTTTATCACTTTTATATTTTTTTATGTAGAGAACTTTAATTAGTTCTTCTCATAGCGATTGAAAACTCAGAAGTTAACATGTGCTTTCTTACTCAGAGAAGCTCGGATATACTCAATCATACAAAATCTATCATACTCACATTTTTTCCTCTCTCTCTCTATCTTTCTCTTTGCCTCAGTTGATACAAACTAACTTATATAGATTTTCTCAATCGTGACTTTTAAAAATTCTAGAACTAAAGTTAAGTCTAACTTGACAAATATAGTACATGTGTGAAATTGTACCCTCACATAGGAATGTGCTTTTCTTCTTAGACTTTGACCTTCAAATTTATGTCCAGTTTGTGATTGGTTCTCCAACAGATCCCCCTCAATCACTAATTGACATTCTTTGTTTCTTCATATCTTCTTCTTTTCTTTTAACTCCTGCCATACTTTTGAATCTGCTGGTTTTCACACCATCCGAGCTCTTTGTCATTATATCTGCTATCTGATCCTTTGTAGAAATGTACTCCACTTCAAGTTCTTTCTCCATTATCTTTTCTCTCAGGAAATGATACTATATCTCTATATGTTTTGTTCTTGCATGAAATACTGGATTTGCTGCAAGATAAAGTGAACTCATGTTATCTCCATGTATTTTAGGTATACCTTGATTAATGCCCAAGATTTTGAATGATTTCTACATCCATATGACCTCCTTATCTGCTTCAACAACTCCTTTGTACTCAACTTCAGTTGATGATAATGCTACTATATGTCGTTTCTTTGAACACCAATGTACAAGTCTATCACCAATGTATATCATGTTGCCATGAGTTGATCTTCTATCATCTTGATTACTTGCCTAGTCTTAGTCACTATAGGCTCTCAACTTCAAATCTGAAGTAAAAGGATAATATAATCCTTCATTTATGGTTTCTTTGATATATCTAAGAAATCTTTGACCTACAATCCAATGTGGACCCTTTGGACAATGCATGAATTGTGATAGAACTCCCACCGCATAACTAAGATCAGGTCTTGTTAGTGTCGCATAAATAAAACTACCCATAAGAGATTGATACTTCCTCATATATCTGTATTCTGCACCATCATATTTATTGAGCTTGTGATTGACGTTAGGTGGTGATGAAGCTTCTCTTCGTTTTTCCATAACAAACTTCTTCGATAGGTCCAGAAGCTACTTTTCTTGTGATATATATATGCCATGATCTGTATAAGTGACTTCCATACCAAGAAAGTATGATGACTTTCCTAGATGATTGATCTTGAACTCTCTCTCAAGTAATCTCTTTACCTCATTGATTTCTTCATCTGAAGTACCTGTAATTATAATGTCATTGACATAAATACAAATGTAGATTGTACCTTCATTTGTTCTTTTGATGAGTAGACTTGGATCTGCTTTCGAACTTTGATATCCAAAATCATTGAGATACTTCACCAATCTATAGTTCCATGCTCTTGGAGCTTGCTTCAATGCATAGAGTGCTCTTCTCAATCTGCAAATAAAATCTAGATACCTGGAATTTATAAACACTTGAGGTTGTTCCATGTATACCTCATCTAATATGTATCCATTCAAGAAATCATTCTTTATATCTAGTTGACTCAGAGTCCATCCTTTTGAAGCTACAATAACAATGATTGTCCTTATAATTGACATCTTAGCTACATGGCTGAATGTCTGATGATAATCTATGCCATAAGTTTGGGTATAGCCTTTCACCACTAGTCTAGCTTTGTATCTGGCTATACTTCCATCTGCGAGCTTCTTCACTTTATAAACCCATTTATTTCTAATTACCTTCTTACCATTTGGTTTAGGAACAAGTTCCCAAGTCTTGTTCTCCTCTAGTGCATTGAATTCTTCCTTCATTCCTTCTTCACATTACTTCTTACCTTTTGTTTCTTCATAGTTTGGAGGTTCTTTATCATGTTTGACCATATATGCATAGTTATTCTGAGTTATGTAAGAAGTATCATAAGAATACGTTTCTAGTTCACTTCTTGTCTTAATTGACCTCCTTGCTTCACATTCTTCATATGTATCTGGATACATCTCTTGATCAAATATAGGAGCTTCTTCATTTCTTCTTGTTAATCCACTTCTAGATGTACTTTCTTGCATATACTCTTCATCTCCATTCACGTACACACTTGATTTTCCTTTCTCACATCTCCTTAACTCTTCTTCAAATTCTTCAACTGTATGACTTTGATCTGCATACCAACTTTGCTTTTCATAAAATGTATCATCTCTAGAAACAAGAGACTATTTGGTTAGAGGATTCCACAACCTATAACCCATCTGCTTTTCATCATAACCAATGAACACATATTTTTCTACCTCTGGTTCAACTTTATGTCTAAATTGTGATGGCACATAAGCATATGCATATTGCATATGATCCAAACACTTTACAATGATCGAGTCTTGGTTTCTTAGCTCATCAGGCTTCATATGGAGTCATTCCATTTAGAGCTATACATGGTAATCTATTCACAAGATATGTAGTTGTATTAATAGCCTAAGCCCAAAGATAATTTGGACATTTCACCTCCTTCAACATAGCTCTAGCAAACTCAACCAAAGTCCTATTTCTTCTTTCTGCTACACCATTTTGTTGGGTGTATACCTGCAGGTTATTCCCTCTTAATACCTGCATTCCAAAGAAAATCATTGAACCCTTGGGAGAAGTACTCTCCCCCTCCATTTGACCTCAATCTCTTAAGCTTTTGACACGTTGTCGCGGAGTTTGCTGTAGAAAGGAGGGTGCTTGCGTGCTTAGGGCAAGCACATGTGACTAGAGACTCAAATAAACAAATATAAACTCCAAAAAAACAAATATAAATTAGATAAAACAAATCCGAATTCTCATTCGAATAGGATAATTTTAGTTTAGTTTATGCTTGAGTAATCTTTATGTTCAATAATTCAAACTCAACTTCAAAGATGATTTAAATAGTTCAAATTCAACAAGCATCACATGAAAGATCTTAACTCTTCACTTCTTTGCATAAAATTGCCAATGTCTGTTCAAAGCGGAACTATATCACAATAGATTGCCTTAACAGATTTACGATTTTTCCTAGAAAATTATTTATGATAATTCCTTTTCATTTAAAGAAGACAAGCAAGTTATCACACGTGGAACAAGAGTATTAATGCTTTAGTTAATTCACTTTTAATTCATATCGGGTGCTCAACGCTAAAAGGAATTTCAATCAGCTTTATAAAAAAATCAGTCCTCAATCAGATGTGTTGAGAGATTTGAAAACAAATCAAAAAAAAACTATATGAATGCACCTCTCCAATAAATGTTCTATCATTTTTTTTAACCTCTATGTTTAAGGATGTTTCAAAAAAAAGAAATCAACAACTTTTCATTCCTGTCGCATCAAGGGAATCATTTTCTCCTTTCATGCGTATATTTGCAAGTTACAGATTTCTATCAAAGAATCATTTTCTTCCAAAAGTGAAAAATATTTATGAACGATGTAGTACACAGGTTCTTATTTAGATTTTTATCAACTTTGATTTTATAAGCCTATCATCAGGTTTATTTAATACCCGATTATTTTCAGATATACAATGTAGAACATATTGCATTCAGCATTAATCAAAACTTCTTATGATTTGCACAAATTGAGACTGTAGTCCGCGTGTTGTACAGAAACGCACTATCAAATCATATCTTATCTTCAGACGCTCAACAGTAATTTAAAACCTTTGCGCAACTTTTCCCCTCATTTGTGACAGATGAATTTCTATAGTTATTTCAAATTTGAAACAACGACACAGTATTACGAGCTAGAGGTTAACCATTCCACATAATCAGAGATGGTGAAGATCTTGATTATCAGATTTAGTACAACAAACTGTCTCAAAAAAAGATAGATCAATATGCAGTATTTAATGTATTATGTCCTACCAATTAGTCTGATCATTCATTTGTAAATCAATGTAGAATACGTAGATCAAATTATCTCTAACATGAATTCGTCAAGAGTTTTACAATTTATATGCGTATGAAAATTAAAATTATAACACTGTAATCTTCGTACATCAAATCAGTTCTGTATGTAATTGTTAAATAAAATAAAAGAGATTTAACATCGAAAAACGGTGCGTTAGCTACTTTCTCTAGAACCATCAGAAACGTTTTTAAAAGACGAAAGGTCATACAATCAGAGTAAGAGGCATATAAAACTATGCTCTTGCCTGTGCTCATCCTTGAGTGTGTTTCAGAGATCAAATGCCCAGGTCACGTCCTCATAAGCTAGAAAAAGTAGACTAATCTTCTGCAGCGTACGCTGATGATTATCTCCTCTGTCAAATATGGCTAAAATTTGTTTTCTGCATGCACCTTTCCAGCAAGCCATCAACAAATCGTTGTTCTCATCTTCTGTGTACATCCAATCATGTTTTTGTCAGCATGTGCTTCAGTTCCGTCCTTCAATGCCAACTCTGATCAATAGCGTCTTTCCCAGTGTTGTCGATGAGCATCAGACTTTCAATGAATTTAAATTATGCGCTGCCCTCCACCATCCAAATCAGGTAGGTTCACGTAGACCAAGGAGAACTACTCTCCCAAAATTGTGCGCAGCCCCCCTTCTCAGAAGTTGATGATCCCCCCTTTCTTCTGTTTTTCCGCTCCACCTCCTGTCAGCACAGGATTTCGATGGCATTCCTTCAACGACAGAAGCCTTCTCTTCTATTTTTGCTTTTGACACACGTCCCAGCCACCGAGAGCCCCTTCACGTGACTTCTATGTACGCAAGGCTATAGCTGCAATATATTCTTTGTTTCCAAATGCATCATCACCTCTAGCTTAAGCTTCAAGTGCCTTTTCCATATTCTCTAGACTAGCCTCCACGGAACAAGACAGGAGAATACATTGGAACCACTATAACTCGTTTTCTAATTTGTTTTCGTAAAACTCTTTCCCTGCTTCTTATGGTCATATCCATCAAATGCTTTAGTTGAGCTTTCGATTGGTACTTTCAAACTGTTTGTAAGTTCGCGAGCCAAATCTTTACCACATCCACCCCCTCTGAACCTGTACATCCTCCGGATGTACCACCATCGATCTCGGTATCTGCAAGTCTTCAAGAATCCAAATGAGAGTGAAATCAAGTGCATGGGTTAAAACAAATGTGCCTATGCACGGCCATGTAATGAGCCCTACATATGCATACTCTAAGTGCATAAAAAAAAGCATGGTGCAAATAAGGAGGTATTAGGAATTCGGTGTTGAGGATGTACACTCAAATTGAACTCACATTTTCATCATGGATATACAATTCAATACAAGTGCAATCACTCGTGCAACTACGGGTTTTAACCAAAATATCACTCGTGCTCTTTACATTTCATTTATGCATGTTTTAGGTGCATGAAGAGAAACAAAATGGTGTGAAAAATCGAGGGTTTTATGGTATCTAAGCAACGCTCACACCGCTCACAACTCCACTCTCTTACAGATGCAATCACTCTCCCTTACTGAGAATTATCCTCTCTTATCACTCAAAACTTGCTTTATTATTTTTCAATGATATTTACCTATCTAATTGTGCAGATGGACGTGCTTCTACGGAATTTCAAAGATGTGTTTCTATATATTTTTACATGCATATTTGGCATGCAATGCATCTCAAAGATGGTGCAAAGAAAAGATCAGGGTTAAAGCACGATAGCTAATGGAAAAGATTTTCACGGCTTTGTTCTTGAGTCATCATCTCCGTTGGCTTTGCTTGATCATTCCTGCACTCATAGAAACTAAACAAACCATGAGAAACATCAAATCATATGACAGAATATGTACATGCAATCCATGAAAGAACTTCGGGAAACCATTTGCAGTAAACCATAAAGATGTAATTTGAAAGTGGTTGCCTCCTGCACAATCCATCAAACTCCTAGATCTCCAATTAGCTCCATATCAACACCTGTTTATATAAACTCAGAAAACACATTAGTAGCATCATATTCAAAAAGATTATTTTGAAAAATTTTCATTTTCTTGAGAGCTAGATGCATTTTCTTGCTCTATTTATTTATGCATTTATTTCTTTATTTATTTATTTATTTATTTTTATATTTACTTTTATCCATCTCAAGAAATCAAAACATAATTATTAAGTATTTACATACTTATATTTACAAAAGTCACTTTTAAATTTCATGTGAATACAAGAAATTCCTTTCCAATACATTTTCACAAATAAATTCTCCAAAGAAGGTATGTTTAAAAACAAGCCATCTTTGAATTGCACCAATCAGTGTTGCATTCATAAATACAGTAAATATGTATACAAGCCACCTTTTTTGCTTGTCTACCTCTTGGCAGCTTGTTTGGTCTTTGTAACTCTCAGAGAATTTGGATATCCATATTTCAATTATCTGAGCATGAGTATCTTTATTTATGATTCCTTCAAATTCATCATGTGCAGAGTCATGAATACATGTATATGAAGTTTGAAATTTGCATATGTTTGATTCATAATTGAAATTTTCTTGCAAGCATGTATTTTCTTTTATTTCATGCTTGAGATCATTTATAGGAGTTTTATCCCTTTCAATATCTTCTATCATGTCTCCATCACCGTTAAGATGAGGTTTTTGAATAGAATCATTTGAATCCCACTTCAAATGGAAGTGTTCATCATACTCAGACATCAAGACACAGTCATCTTTATTCTCCATGGCAAAATCATTCCTTTCTGACTGAGTTTCGGAAATTATGAAGTCTGCTTCTTTCTCCAATCTTTCCAGGAACTCTTCATCATTGTCTTTTTCCAGATTCATTTGCCCGTTTTCATGAAGAGACTCAATATCACTGAATCCAAGAAAGTCTTCATCTTCAATATCACTAGAGACTTTCTTATCAAGATCAAACTCATCATAATTTTTACACCTTATAGGACAGTGTATGTTAATTGACGGGAACTCAACTTCTTTATTCAAGATCCCATCATAGAATTCTTCATATCTCTCAATCATTTCTTGCTCATTCTCTTCAGAGGATGTACTTAGTCCACCTTCTTCAAGCATTGATTCTTCAATCACTGATTCTTGCTCAAGAATCTCATCATGTATGAGAATCTCAACATACGCATCCAAATCAACTTGAGCTTCATCGTTGCAATTGTTTGACTCAATAGTTTTACATTGGATATTCTTCAATGCTATACACGCATCTGATTTATCATATGTCACAATAAACATTTCATCTGCCACTTTATGCTCAATTTCTTCAACGTGTGGACTCAACTCAACATGATTACTTTTGACATACATATCAGTGTTCAGAGGAATGATTAATGGTATTTTCTCATTCTCCTCATGTTCATTCATATTTCTCTCTTCATAGAATGTAGCTTCATTTACATACATATCATTATTTTGAACTCCATCCAACTTATCCTCTTTTTTATGTGTAGGATCTTTGTCCAATGTGACATCGCTCAAAAGAATATCAGTATCTTGATCTTGATCTAGACTATCGGTAGGATTAGGATCATGCTTATCACCATTGCCATACACATCACTATCTAGAGGACTTATCATTTGTACATCCTCTAGATTAGCATCATACTCATCTTTGTCATCACACATTTCAACCTCTAGAGGACTCATTATTTGCATGTCCTCCTTCATATAAGTAAGTTCGTTTTCTTGCATCTCTGTATGCATGTATAATGCGGATTCCTGCATATCCATTTTCTTACCCATCGGATCTTCTATTGACAGGTCCTTAGATTCAACATCATGTTCCAAGGGAGTTTCTTCATGTAATTCAGTCATTAGATCAGAAGTTCTATCCGAATCTTGTGTTAGAAAAGGATCATCACCATCAAGTGACATCCAATCATACTCCACATCTTGCCCGATGTCACCATGTAAGGATGCATCTCGAGCTCGATCTTCAATCATATTTATTAGGTTCTCTATTTGTATCTCATCTTTTATCTCCATTTGGTCACCTATGAGCCTTCTAGATATCTCTATCTCTTTGTTTGCATCTTGATATGTTTCTTGATTTGTTTGGTTATCTTTTATTCGATGTGAGGAATTTATCGGAGTAGAGGAAGCTTCATCTTGATTTCTTGTTGGGTTTTGTTGGTTTTTGTTTTGTTTTATGTTTGTTGTTTGTTTGGTTTGATTTTGATTTAGTTTGGTTTGATTTTGATTTAGTTTGGTTTGATTTTGATTAGCTTCTACTTGCTCTTTTGATCCTCCCATCTTCGGGCTTTGTCCACTCATGGCACCTAAAGATATAATCATTGTAAAGAAGTCTAGGGGCTCTTGGCACCTTGTAACCTTTGAGGTTACATCAATCGCACTTTTAGAAGTTTCTTCATATTTCCCATCATCACTATGGATATTAAGCCCATGCATATCTACTTCATGCCCAAATGGGGTCTCTACAACCTCATGGACTTGAACATTATCCACGATTGGTAAAATGCTTGGAACATGATTATAATTTTCATCTGTTTGAAGATCTGTTCTCCAATCATTTAAAAATTTCTCTATTGTTTGTTGTTTCTTTACGTATTTCATCACAGCTTCATGGACGAGCATCCAATCCTCTGTGAGTCCTGAGTCGGAGTCTATATCTTGTAGAAGTGGAATTAACTCCTCTCGGGCATTAACATCGATTGTTCGAAGAAACAACGAAACCCTTTCATGACTCATGCACTTCTTATCGTGCTCGGAAAGATCATCATATTGACGCTCAAACTCTTCTTTGATCTCAAGAATTGGTCGGTCTTTGGGCATATGAACCCACCTCAGGAAAGATCTACGAGTTACTTTATCAAGATCCTCTAGCATAAACTGCTTGAGGAGTGTCGCTTTGAATTGGGACCATGTCGTTTGATTTATTCGCATTATTTGGTCTCGCATGTCGTATCCCGACACATAGATAAAGTTTTCACATAATTCTTTTTCCGTCATCGGACTTAATCCAACACCTAGGTATTTAGCCTCGAGTTCATATTCTTTGCAGAATTTTGAGACATTCTTTCCATTGAAAAAGCCACACCGATTGACTAGACGTTCATGAAGTGATTGGATGGCTTTTTGACGCCTATCCTCTTCTTGAAATCGTAGGAATTGAGCTAGGATCTCTTCCATTTTGATTACGCTAATCTTTGTGATTCTATAATTCACTCACCCCCTCCCTTCACGTCGGGTTCACCAGGTATGTCGCGGAGTTTGCTGTAGAAAGGAGGGTGCTTGCGTGCTTAGGGCAAGCACATGTGACTAGAGACTCAAATAAACAAATATAAACTCCAAAAAAACAAATATAAATTAGATAAAACAAATCCGAATTCTCATTCGAATAGGATAATTTTAGTTTAGTTTATGCTTGAGTAATCTTTATGTTCAATAATTCAAACTCAACTTCAAAGATGATTTAAATAGTTCAAATTCAACAAGCATCACATGAAAGATCTTAACTCTTCACTTCTTTGCATAAAATTGCCAATGTCTGTTCAAAGCGGAACTATATCACAATAGATTGCCTTAACAGATTTACGATTTTTCCTAGAAAATTATTTATGATAATTCCTTTTCATTTAAAGAAGACAAGCAAGTTATCACACGTGGAACAAGAGTATTAATGCTTTAGTTAATTCACTTTTAATTCATATCGGGTGCTCAACGCTAAAAGGAATTTCAATCAGCTTTATAAAAAAATCAGTCCTCAATCAGATGTGTTGAGAGATTTGAAAACAAATCAAAAAAAAACTATATGAATGCACCTCTCCAATAAATGTTCTATCATTTTTTTTAACCTCTATGTTTAAGGATGTTTCAAAAAAAAAGAAATCAACAACTTTTCATTCCTGTCGCATCAAGGGAATCATTTTCTCCTTTCATGCGTATATTTGCAAGTTACAGATTTCTATCAAAGAATCATTTTCTTCCAAAAGTGAAAAATATTTATGAACGATGTAGTACACAGGTTCTTATTTAGATTTTTATCAACTTTGATTTTATAAGCCTATCATCAGGTTTATTTAATACCCGATTATTTTCAGATATACAATGTAGAACATATTGCATTCAGCATTAATCAAAACTTCTTATGATTTGCACAAATTGAGACTGTAGTCCGCGTGTTGTACAGAAACGCACTATCAAATCATATCTTATCTTCAGACGCTCAACAGTAATTTAAAACCTTTGCGCAACTTTTCCCCTCATTTGTGACAGATGAATTTCTATAGTTATTTCAAATTTGAAACAACGACACAGTATTACGAGCTAGAGGTTAACCATTCCACATAATCAGAGATGGTGAAGATCTTGATTATCAGATTTAGTACAACAAACTGTCTCAAAAAAAGATAGATCAATATGCAGTATTTAATGTATTATGTCCTACCAATTAGTCTGATCATTCATTTGTAAATCAATGTAGAATACGTAGATCAAATTATCTCTAACATGAATTCGTCAAGAGTTTTACAATTTATATGCGTATGAAAATTAAAATTATAACACTGTAATCTTCGTACATCAAATCAGTTCTGTATGTAATTGTTAAATAAAATAAAAGAGATTTAACATCGAAAAACGGTGCGTTAGCTACTTTCTCTAGAACCATCAGAAACGTTTTTAAAAGACGAAAGGTCACACAATCAGAGTAAGAGGCATATAAAACTATGCTCTTGCCTGTGCTCATCCTTGAGTGTGTTTCAGAGATCAAATGCCCAGGTCACGTCCTCATAAGCTAGAAAAAGTAGACTAATCTTCTGCAGCGTACGCTGATGATTATCTCCTCTGTCAAATATGGCTAAAATTTGTTTTCTGCATGCACCTTTCCAGCAAGCCATCAACAAATCGTTGTTCTCATCTTCTGTGTACATCCAATCATGTTTTTGTCAGCATGTGCTTCAGTTCCGTCCTTCAATGCCAACTCTGATCAATAGCGTCTTTCCCAGTGTTGTCGATGAGCATCAGACTTTCAATGAATTTAAATTATGCGCTGCCCTCCACCATCCAGATCAGGTAGGTTCACGTAGACCAAGGAGAACTACTCTCCCAAAATTGTGCGCAGCCCCCCTTCTCAGAAGTTGATGATCCCCCCTTTCTTCTGTTTTTCCGCTCCACCTCCTGTCAGCACAGGATTTCGATGGCATTCCTTCAACGACAGAAGCCTTCTCTTCTATTTTTGCTTTTGACACACGTCCCAGCCACCGAGAGCCCCTTCACGTGACTTCTATGTACGCAAGGCTATAGCTGCAATATATTCTTTGTTTCCAAATGCATCATCACCTCTAGCTTAAGCTTCAAGTGCCTTTTCCATATTCTCTAGACTAGCCTCCACGGAACAAGACAGGAGAATACATTGGAACCACTATAACTCGTTTTCTAATTTGTTTTCGTAAAACTCTTTCCCTGCTTCTTATGGTCATATCCATCAAATGCTTTAGTTGAGCTTTCGATTGGTACTTTCAAACTGTTTGTAAGTTCGCGAGCCAAATCTTTACCACAACGTGACTCTCTCTACATATGCATGAAAATGCTTGAAAGCTCCAAACACTTCTGATCTTTCCTTCAAAACATACAAAGTTATCCATCTTGTAGCATCATCAATGAAAAGAACATAATACATTGAGCCACTGATAGATCCTTCTTTTGTTGGTCCCCATACATCTGTATGAATGAGCTCTAGTACTTCATCATGCTTGAATTCTTTCTTCTGAAATAGTAAACTGTGTGCTTTTCCCATCCGAAATACTTTACATTTATAAATCATATGTTGACTCTCCACATTTGGTAGTCCTAGTAGAGACGGATTTGCAACCATAGGTTTAATTCCTCTTTCATTGAAGCAACCTAATCTCTTATGCCAAAGATCAAGTTTTGTAATCACTCCTTCACCATGTGTGGGCAAAGCTTGACCAATGTTCCCTTGCACTCTTAAATCAAAGAGTGTAACTTCTTTCTTACCACAAACAATCTGAGTATATTCATTCTCCAGATCTTCAACAAATACTCCTTCATTTGTAAACCTAACTTGGAAATCTTTTTCAACTATCTCTCCCACACTAATCAAGTTTCTAGGTATTGTAGGAGCATACAAAACACTTGTTAGAAAATATGCTCCACTCTTGCATTTCACTTTTCCAATTGAATGTACACTATATTTTGTATTATGACCTGTTTGAACTGTATGACTAGAAATGCATTTTTCCAATTCTGACATCAATTCTATGTTTCCTGACAAATGATTCGAACATTCAGAGTCAATGTGAAATACCTTTAGATTTTTTTTTCTGATGTGCTAATTGAATTCATCATCAATGATAAATGCCTTTCATTCTATGTGTCATTTGCATAATTGTTTTAGGTGTTGTTGTAGGATTGATTTTGTCCCAAACTTCTTTCTCCACCTCTACCATAGCCTCCTCTTTGATTTTGTCTACCTCTCTCAAAATAACTTTGATATCTTCCACCTTAGGCATTTCTATTGTTATTGTGATTTTCATTTGGTCCTTCTTGATTATGCCAACAATCATGAGCCAAACGATTACTCAATCCACAGATCCAACAAACTTTCTTATTGTTATTACGATTAGCTCTTCCTCTTCCAAAGCCTTTGCTAGTGCTTCTACCTCTTGCATAATAAACTTGAGAACTCCATTCCTCTTCATCCTTTTCTTTACCTTTATCTCCTTTCTTCTTATTCTTCATGTACATTGCAGAGCTTTGTCTTTTATCTCCATCTCCCTTCAAGCCTTTCTCAAATGTGAGCATCAAACCAAGCAATTGATTCAAATCTTAAACACAATGATTCAAAGAAAGTTCTGTTGAGAAGACAAAAGGATTCCACCTTTCATCTTCTCTCAAACCTGCAAGCAATTGAGCTATCAATTTGTGATCTTCAATATCTTCATCTATGGATCCAAGACTATTTGCTAGATCCTTCATCTTAGTGACATAATCACTAATACTTTGACTTGGCTTCTTCTTAAATGTTGTAAAATCTGACCATAGACTTGCTTTCCTTGATTTGGTAGTACTTTGGAAAGGATACTCCAATGCATTCCAAATATCTTCAACGGATTCCAATCCTCCGATATGCGGCAGCAAATGTTCTGAGAATGTATTGTAGATGTAAGCTTTTGTGCTTGCATCCTTCGTCTGCCAATGCTTTAAAGCATCTAGTTCCTCTTTCTTTGGTCAACTTTCATCTTTAAATATTGGCTTCTCTTCTTCACTTGTTATGTACACCATGAGATCCTTAATCATAAGTAAGGCTTCCATTCTCATTACCCATGCAGGGTAATTATCTCTGTTTAGTTTGTCAATGGAGATATGGTCTGCCATAATTCTTGGCTTCTGCTTCAACCTGTGAGTTTAAAGGCTAATGAATAATACCTTTTGGCATTCTTTGTGTATGAATATACTTTTTAAGTAACCTTTGATGCCTTGTGTCTTTGAATGCTTCAACTTTAAAACTTTCCAAAACTTCTCGTACCTCTGATGCCTTCTACTCTTTAGAATATTTCTACTCTGATACCACTTGTTGATGTATGAAACATCACAAAAAATGACTTAATGTGACAGTAGACAACCTCTATGGTCACCATTAACTCAATGCTTCTCCAAACTTTGAGAAATGATTGCCTAAACTGAGAACTAGGCTTCTTCAAAAAGTTCTGGTCACTAAAACCACCTACCTTCACTCTTTTTCTTGTGTGTCTTAGAACGAAGATTACTTAGCAACAATTTTTTGATTGATGAAATTAGAAGAGAAGATCTTTCCAACAAGCTATTATAAGCTAAAAATTCTTCACTAGACACCAAGTTATGGCCTTCACAAGATGACTATGTCTAACTATCAAAATAGGAAATTTTGCCTGTTTTAGTAAAAGCGCTTGTCTAAAAATAAAAGTTTTGAACGTAGCATCGACCTGCAATAAGAAGAGGATGCCAGACATAAAATTTGAGTGTTTTCAGTCACTTTTTAGCACCTGAAATAGCCCCATGAACAAAAGGTATGGAGAAAACCAGTTTAATGTGGGAATTCGATGCCACGAATCGACTACATGTAGAAACATGATGCCAAACATCAAGTTCGTTGAGAAACCGCATGATTTTAACAAGCTAAACCAAGATATGATGCACAAGAAAGAAGAAAGTAACTTATGAACTCAAACTCCATGGTAGGCATCAAGTTGCTTGGGAAACTTGAACTTTTAAACTCATTACACATTAGGCAAAGTATGAAGATGGAGAAGAGAGTCATAAACACAACTTTAATTAGTTCTTCTCATAGCTATGAAAACCTCAGAAGTTTATAGGTGCTTTCTTACTCAGAGAAGCCCAATTATACTCAATCATACAAAATCTCTCATTCTGACATTTTCTCACTCACTCTCTCTCTCTCTCTCTCTCTCTCTTCACATCAGTTGATACAAGCTAACTTACATAGATTTTCTCAATCTCATGACTTTTGAAAATTCTAGAACTAAAGTTAAGTCTAACTTTACAAATATAGTACATGTGTGAAATTGTCCCTTCACATAGGCATGTGCTTTTGTTCTTAGACTCTGACCTTCAAATTTATCTCCAATTTGTGATTGGTTCTCCAACATAAAGGAGCATAGGGTTCAATTAGATGATCTTTTGAAGAAAGGCTTGATAAGACCGAGTGTGTCACCTTGGGAAGCACATGTTTTATTTCAAAAGAAGAAAGATGGCTCTTATAGAATATGTATTGATTCTAGGGGGCTCAATAAAAGAACAATAAAAACTAAGTACCCACTTGCTTACATAGATGACTTATTAGGTCAACTAAGTGGAGCGAGTGTATTCACTAAGATTGACTTAAGATATGGATATCACCAAATTAGGATCAAAACAGAGGATAACCAAGATAGCCTTTCAAACATGATATGGTCATTGTGAGTTCATGGTTCTACCTTTTGGATTAGCAAATGCTCCTACCACATTCATGTGCTTGATGAGAAATTTTTCTTATGATTACCTAGATAAATTCTTCCTAGTATTTCTTGATGATATATTTGTATAGTCTAAAAATGATCTTGAGCATGCAGTACATCTCAAGAAGACTTTGCAAACTCTTAGAGAACATAACTTGTCTGGAAAGAATATTAAGTGTTTCTTTGCTAAGGATAAACTTGTGTATTTAGGAAAAGTCATATCTAAAGAGGGAATTCATATAGACAAGGATAAAGTAAAAACAATAGTTGATTGGCAAGTTCCGAAAATTGTAAGGGGTGATAGATGTTTTCTACGATTGGTGCAATATTGAAAGAGCACATATTAAGGATTTTTTAAAGATAGCTAATCCCCTCAAACAATTGAATAAAAAGAGAGCAAGATTTGTGTGGAGTGATGGTTGTCAAAAATCATTTGAATCATTGAAACATAAAGTCGTTGAAAATTGTGTGTTGAAACTACTTGAAATGGGAACTCCTTTTGTGGTTGCATGTGATGCAAGTGGTAGTTAAATAGGATGTATTGTTTTGCAGGATGGTAGGGTGGTTGTATATGAGTCCAGAAAGTTACGAAAACATGAACTTAATTATCCTACTCATGATTTAGAAATGCTTTTTATTGGGGATGCACTTAAGCATTGGGGACACCTATTGTTAGGGGTTGAGTTTGAATTGAAAACACATCATCAGATTCTAAAATACCTTTTCACATAACCATTACTTAACAATAGGTAGAAGCCTTGGATTGGAGTATTAAGTGAGTATGATTTTGACATTAAGTACCTAGCTGGTAAGGAAAATAAGGTCACTAATGCATTGATTTGAAGACCTTTTTGTAATCTCTTTCTATAATAAATTCTGATTTTCTCAATCAAGCTCAAGAAGAACTTAAATAGGACTCTTTATATGCACTCTCCATTAAAATTTAAAACATTGCATGATTGTCATGATGCACCTTTTTGTGCGCATCTAGGTTATTTAAGGACCTATTTTAAAACAAATTATTCTTAGTTTCGGCCACATATGAAGTGAGATATTAGAAAATATGTTAGTGAATGTTTAAAGTGCCAACAAGTGAAATTTGAGTTTAAGAGAATGCCTAGAATGCTTCAACATTGGATGTTCCAAACCAAAAGTTGGAGTCTATTTCGATGGAATTTATCACTAAATTACCTACGATTAGAAGTAAGCATGATAGCATACTTGGTGGTAACTGATGGACTTACATAAATGGCACATTTCTTCCCTATCAAAAAGAGTGATACTGCCTTGCAATATTATTTGTGAAATAAATTTTTCGATTCAATGGAATGCGTAAACGCATAATTTCTAACAGAGACTCTCGATTCACATTAGACTTTTGGAAAGCAACATTTGAATCGATTGGCACTAAACTTCGTATGAGTACAAATTTCCATCACAAACTGATGGGGAAATGGAGAGGGTTAATCAGGTACTTGAAGATATGTTGCATATGTACGTGAATGAAAAGCAAGAGTGAATATTTTCCCTTATTCGAGTTTGCATACAATAGTGCATGGCATGCATCTATAAAAATGACTCGGTTTGAGGCTATGTATGGTTATAATTGCTTGAATCCACCTTCATTTTTGGGTTTTACAAATAAAGTAGAAGTTTCTAAAGAAATGCTTCATAAGATGGATTAAGAACTTGGAAAGAATAAGAAACACATAAAAGATGCTCAGAAAAGAAAAAAGAAATTCTATGATCTAAAGAGAAGACCACTTGAATTCCAAACAGATGACATGGTATTTCTTAAAGTCAATCCTCACTTATCTAACTTGTTGCTAGGGAAGAATCACAAGATTTCTCCTCGATACACAAGCCCTTTTTAAAGTTTTGAAAATGATTGGATCTCTTGCTTATTTGTTGGAATTACTTGAACATTTAAATGTACATCCTATATTTCATGTTAGCTTACTTAAAAGATATGTATCGAATGTTGCCCATGTTTTGTAGGACAACTATAAGATGGAAGATGATGGTTCTTTTGGGCTTCAACCTGAAATAGTACTAGATAGGAGGGAATGACTTGTTAGAAATAGATCTATAGTAGAGATTTTGGTGAAATGGCACACATATCCAGTAGAAGATTCCACTTAGGTAAACTAAGATAATTTTCTAGTGCATTATCTTTCTTTCCAACTCTCAGTGCAAAGTTCCCTAAAGGGGGGAAGAATTGTAATAAGCCTTTTGCTAGTGATCGAATTCATTTTGAAGTTTTCGAATTTCATTGTGGGGATAATGCTTAGATTAAAACATTGTGTTATTTTATGCTGGTAGGAAAAATTTTGGGATAATAAATTTCATATTCTCTCTCTAAACCTTATTTGTACCATGTTTTTGGTTGAAAAATGAACAAGAAGATGAAAGCATTAGGAAAAATTCTACATGAGAGAAAGGTAGAGCATGCACAAGAGAATAAAAGTGTTCATGTGAAATTTTTATGAAGCATATTATAAGTATCTCGTTTAGGGCTCTACATTTTGTTCACTGTAAAAAAATGCATTGATTTTACTTTCTTTCTAGAATTTCTAAACTTTAGGGCTCAAAAGTGATACTTGGAGGCAGATTTAGATGAGGATCATCTCTAACACTATTGTGCAGATCAAAAAATTGAATAAATGTATCTCTCACAAGCTTAAGCTAATGCCTCACCATTTTTGAGTTACATTGCTTCAAAAATTATCGTTTTCCAAAAATTAAAGAAAAAAAGAGGGATTTTGTATTTCTGTTCGAATCGATAATTTTGATGTATATGTGTCATCATGTCTAATTATGGGTGTCTTCGACTATGTATTTTCGGTGGTTTTCTTCTAATGTTGACAGGTACTGCTAAAGAAAGCACTACTACCATCGCATGTTTTGTTTTACAAAATTTTTTTGGAGAATCGTTTTTCTCTAAATTTGTTGAATCAAACTTTTCTTTGGGTGGTGATCAATTGTGCTATAAGAAGACCTACGTATCAAAGAGGAGGACATCAAGAAATTAGAGAATTACCTTGTGATTGAGAGTGAGAGTGAGTGAGAGTGTGAGTGTGAATGAAATTGTGATAGCTCAGGGGTGATTGGGAGGTAGAGGCTTCAACAAGAAGCTATTTTCCAAAGCTATTGTAACCATTGATTCACAACTTTAATATTTGAATTCCTCTTTCTCTGAGTCATATGTTTTCTACTCTTCCTCATCAGATTTTCTATTATCTTGTGCAATCTTTGCATTCTTCTCTCCTCTGTTATTTTTGAGGGATCAGAAGATTGTGATTGAGGATAGATTGTGACTAAGGAAATGCTACAAGTGGTATTAGAGCATAATCGCAAGCTTCTTCCTGTTTGGTTTTCAACTAGTGCGAAATACTTTTGAAACCATGTAAACAACTCATCCTTATGCTTCATGAAATATAGGATTGTCCACCTACTATAATCATCCATAAAAAAGACAAAGTACCTTGAACATGAGATGGATGGATCTTTGCTTGGCCCCCCACACATCAATCTGTACAAGCGCCAAATAATCTTCATGGATGTATCCTTGTGCTGCTTGTTCACATTGTGAATGCCAAGCACTTTTTGATCCTTGCAAATTCTCTTGAGAGTCCTTTCTCCTATGTTTCCTAGCCTTTTATGCCATATTTCCAACTTAGATAGGGTTTGATCTCTATAACTGAATAGAGTTATATTCCTTGTGTATTCAATTTCAAAAATAAACAATCTACCTGACTTCTAACCTTTAGCAATTCTTTTGAATCCTTGTTGCGGGTCTTCCACATATGCTCCATGCTTAGTAAATCTAACTTGTAGACCTTTCTCTACAATCTACACAACACTAATTAGGTTTTTGGTTATAGTAGGCACATACAGAACTTTGCTCAAAATGTTCATACTGCCATCAAATGTTTTGACATTTCCAATTTGCTTGACTAAATGTTTAGTATCATCACCTCTTTGTACTTCATGCTTCCCCTTGGGTTCTTCAAGATCTGATAATATTGCTACATTTCCTACCACATGATTGGAACAACTTGGGTCAATGTAGAAGAGATGTTCATCATCTTTACCTTTCTTGGATGTCATGTTCATGATGAGCAAAGAGTCCCTCCTTCCTCTAAAGCCTCCTTGATAATTGTTGTTGTTGTAGCCTTGATTGAAGTTATGGTTATAGTTGCCTTCAACATTATTGTACCTGCCTCTTACTTGTCCATAGCTTCCTCTATGGAAACCTCTTCACCTTTTGTTCTTGGTATTTTTGTAGCATTCTTGTATAGTGTGGTTGTTAAGACCACATATGTTGCATGATGAGTTGTTGTAGGGTTTCTCCCTACCTTGCTTACCTCCTCTGCCCCTACCTCTAGCACCTCCTCCTCTTCTTGCATAATTAGCTTGAGAGGTACTAGCCTCTTCATCATGTTTCTTACTTTAACCTTTATCATTAGCTTTGTTCTTATCTGTATAGAGGGCAGATGATTGGTTACCTCTTGAGTTATCACCATTTTTGTTGAGCTTTGTCTCATGTGTGAAGAGTTGTCCCATCAAGGTGATGAGATTAGGTACTTGCATATCCATGTAGAGATCCGTTGCTGTGGTGAAGGATTCCCACTTGTCATCAGCCTTAATTCCATTGATGATCTACCTCACTATGTGCTCTTCCTCTATCTCTTCTCCAATGACTTGTCTTCAACATCTTTCATTTTGGTTACATAATTAGCCACTCCTTGCTTTGGTTGTTTCTTGAGGGTTGTGAATTCTATCCACAACTGATTCTTCCTAGCTCTTGTGTTGGAGGAGAACTATGATGAAAGCACTTCCCATGTCTCTTCAGAGGTTTTACAATTACTAACATGTGATAACAAAAAATTAGAGATTGAGTTTAGTATATATGACCTTGCAAGTGCATCCTTTGCACACCATGTGGTTAGCCTATCTTGCTCTTCCCTTGTTGGTTGATTCTTGCTCCTGAAGATTGGCATGTCTTCACCTCCTGAGATGTATCCATATAAGCTTCTCCGTTGAAGGTATGATTGGATCCTTAGAGACCATGCTGAGTATTTGTTCATATTCAATTTGTCAATGAAGGATGGGAATCCATATCCCATCTTGATTGAACTTGCTCTAATACCACTGTTGGAGGAGATGGTGGATAATCACAATGGATGAGTTGGTGTAGCTAAAACTTTCTTCACACCTGCTATAAGTGATGGCTGGAGAATGTTGTGGCCCTATTTAACTACCTAATAAGCATAAATGATTACATATCTTGCTTGCAAGATGATGCACTAATGATAGAATCAAAACAGATAGGTAGGCATATGATCGAAGGTCTAGAACTTGCTATTTTGGTTGAGACACCTACTCCGAGTTTTGCTCCCATCTCTGAGTATAGTACCAATTAATAAAATTCCTTTTGGGGAACTTCAATTAGCTTGATAAGCTACCAATGATGAGTGAAATCATCTAAAATGATGAACTATATGCAAAGAAATATGTGTACCAAATCAAGCATCCATCCCGAGTTTTATAGGCCTTGATAGTCACAGACTAGTAAGCAGAGATTGATTGATATGTGATCATCACAAAAAGCATTACCAATCAAACTTTTTAGGATTAAATTAGACAGTATGCTAAAGATTTCATGCTTTAAATCACAAGAAATGATGCATTATATAGTGAGAACGAGCTCAGACAAATTCACTCTTGTGATTAAGTGTGAGAAAGATATGAGAGTAGGAAGTAATGAACATGTATGAATTAAATCAAGTCGAAATACAATGTCATTGGCAATAAAGCATTGCTCAATGAGTGAGCTATGAGATGAGCTCATCTTCTCAATGAAAGTACATGGAAAATGATCTCTAAACCTTGAGATACACACAAGCATTTCATATCCTCTTTTATAGCTTTTTTTGGAGCCAAGTATTTGAATTGAAATTCAAATCTCTACCAATATATTGCATCCTAAACTATAGGATTGATTCTCTCTGGACTCAACAACCAATACATCCGAGATTATATGCTTTCTAGCTCCTTGTGGGTTTAGTGAGCTTTTACAATGGTAATTATAATCGAAAGTTACAATAGGTTGTAATCAAGTGATCAAGTATTTAGGCTTGGGCTTAGTTGCACCAACAAGGAGAAGCCAAGAGAGGGATAGAGAGATAGAATGAGAGAGAGAGAGAGAGGAAGATAGTGGGAGAGAAAAAGCTCTCGCTAGTTGCTGAGTAGAAGATATTGTAGAATTCATAAATAGAATTATTTTCATATATTTGATGTATAGAGAATTGAACTAAGTCACCATAGGTGCAACATTTAATGGATGATGTAGAGCATTCAAAGCACATCGCTCTTAAAATGGATGATATAGATATTCTTGTTTATGATTTTGCCATGACAAAAACAGGGCACTTGAGGAAAGCAACCATCAATATGATAAAGCAAAGCTTCCAGATGTATGTGGTATAGCTAATCATAGGCAAACAAAAAGATTTGTGCATGATCTTGCAAAATTTGGTATGTACTTGGATGAAGATAGAGCTCTTATGGATATAGAAGAAGAAGTAGAGAGCTCTCAACATTCTAAGACTCGATCAAGTGCATCCGATAATAGGGGTGTACAGATAGATCAAGAAAGTTGTGAATTGAGTTGAAAATCTTAACATTTTTAGTGCTCATATAAATGCTCCTAAGTATTTTTGTTTAATGAAAACATGTTCTATAGCAATTTTGAATAACTATCTGATATCCACCATTGAAAACATGTTCAATGTTTAACTTTTGTATAAGCTTTTTTATCACTTATATATTTTTTATGTAGATTCTGGACATGTCAATACTAAATTGAGTGAAATTTTGGCCACATTTTGAGCTCTTTTGTTTTGACGAAATGACCAAAAAATGTCAAAAAGTCACATGTTTTCACTTTATTTTCGAAAGATGTGTATATTGGTATAAAGGGTTTTCAAACATAAGATGCAATTTGCTTGATTCTCGATGTGGGTGTTCTCTTTTTATGACATAGTTCTCATTTGTTACGACTCACTGTTAGTGGTTAAGAGTCATTGAAGAACGTCAATTCTAAAGCATAAGAAATGGCATGGATGGTGTGGATCATACCATTTTTACATCATAGAAATCTATTCCAAAGTGGAATGACATGCATAGAAATTATATATATTGGATAATAACTTTTGATGAGTTGTTTGCAGCAATGGTGTTATTGTAGATGACAACATTTTAATATGCTAAAGTGATTGGCACTAAAGTAACTACTATACGTGCATACCTATTTAAATTAAGATATATTCTGCCTAATTCACTTTTATGATAACTTAGTTGAATAAAGTGTGTCCGAGTTCAAAATTGTAAAGGGAGAGAGAGAGAGATAGAGAGAGATAGAGAGAGAAAAGGAGAGAGAGAGAAGAGAGAGACGGGTATGCTTCATAAATATAAGTAATTGATACATCTTAGTATGTATGTACATGCATGTATGTATAAGAGTACATGCATGTATGAATGTTAGTAAAGACGTAAGTATACATGTACATAAGAATGAATGTATGTACATAAAATGAATGAGCTGAATGAATAAGTGCCTATAAGCACAAGTACATGCATGAATGTGAGTGCATGTGCATGGATGTATGAAAATGCATGGATGTATACATGTAGGTATAAAAGAATGTATGTGCATATATATGTATGATAAAAATTGAAATTAATTGATAAGAACACGAGTGTTTTTTAGTCTTCAAATCAAGTACTTATGTTTTTTCTAATGTTTTTTTTCCTCAGATCATTGAGGAGCACCTCATATTGACGAGTATTACGAACAGAAGGGTGGATAGCCATTCAAAATATTGAAGTTGCAGCCCCTCCAATGCTGCTATCTAGACTTTTTTAGCAAATGAGATTTAAATCCTATTGTCTTAGAGCTTAAAAGTATTATATTTTCATAAGTTGTATAAGGTTTTTTGTTATATTACTTTTCATTTCACATGAATGTTATTATCTCATCAAAATTAACTTGAAAAAAATCTTAAAAACTCATACTTCAGTTCATATAATTTATTTAGAGTTATTTTGATTATAGGAATTTTCGATTCATCTTTATATTACCACTTCATCTAAAAAGAAAGAAAACTTCTGCATGTAGTCAAACGATGCTTGCCATATGCATTGACCACTAGAATATAGTTAAATATTTTTCTTAGCATTGTTTTCACATCTTAAGTCCTAAAGCACACTAAAAAACACCTTGTGTGTAGTTAGACAGTATGACCCATTGAAAAACTGGAATTGATCCACCCAGTGGCATTTGCACATGTGCCAACAATGTGATGGCTGTGAAAAATTTGTAGTGTGTGTGAACAATCTGTACAAGGAAGATGATAATGAAAATATTCCAAATTATGCAGAAAATCTTTTGAAAGAATATGTAGACGTATTTCCAGAAGACTTGCCTAGTATACCTCCACCTATGCAGATTGACCATGCCATTGACCTATATCTAGGGAGTGAACCATACTCTAGAGCACCCTATAGATTTAACATACATGAATTAACATGTCGATGCATGAAACATCACAAGAAATGAATTAATGTGACACTACACAACCTCTATGGTCACCATTAACTAAATGCTTCTCCAAACTTTGAGAAATGATTGCCTAAACTCAAAACTTTGCTTCTTTAGAAATTTCTATTTACTAAAATGACATACCTCCTCTCTTTTGCTTATTTCTCTTAACACAAACATTATTTAGCACAAGGCTTTGTGGTGAAGGCAAGTAGAAGAGAATAGCTTTCCAAAAAGCTATTATATGCTAAAAAAGCTTCACTACGCACCAAGTTATGGCCTTCACAAGATGACTATGTCTAACCATCAAAATAGGGATTTTTGCCTATTTTAGTAAAAGCGCCTATCTAAAAATAAAAGTTTTCAACTTAGCATTGACTTGCAACAAGAATTCGATCGCAGATATCAAATTGGTTTGTTTTTAGCCACTTTTTTAGCACCTAAAATAGCCCCGTGAACACAAGGTATGAACAAAAACACTTTTATGTGGGAATTTGATGCCAGGCATCGACTTTGCGTGGAAACTCGATGCCATGTATCAAGTTGGTTCAGAAACCTCATGATTTTAACAAGCTAAACCAACATATGATGCATAGGAAAGAAGAAAGTAACGTATCAGCTCAAAGTTGATGCCAGCCATCAAGTTGCTTGGAAAACTTGAACTTTTAAACTCATTACACAGTACGCAAAGTATGAAAATGGAGGAGAGAGTCTCATACAAAGAACTTTAATTGGTTCTTCTCATAGCTATGAAAAACTTAGACGTTTATAGGTGTTTTCTTAATTAGAGAAGCCCAAGTATACTCAATCATACAAAATCTCTCATTCTCACATTTTTTCACTCTCTCTCTCTCTCTGCGTTAGTTGTTACAAACTAACTTATATAGATTTTCTCAATTACGTGACTTTTGAAAATTCTAGAACTAAAGTTAAGTCTAACTTGACAAATATAGTACATGTCTGAAATTGTCCCTTCACATCGGCATGTGCTTTTCTTCTTAGACTTTGACCTTCAAATTTATGTTCAATTTGTGATTGGTTCTTCAACAGGTCCCCCGCATTCACTAATTGACATTCTTTGTTTCTTCATATCTTCTTCTTTTCTTTTAACTCCTGCCATACTTTTGAATCTGTTGGTCTTCACACCATCCAAGATCTTTGTCATTATATCTCCTATCTAATCCTTTGTAGAAATGTACTCCATTACCTTTTCTCTCAGGTAATGATATTGTATCTCTATATATTTTGTTTTTGCATGAAATATTGGATTTGCTGCAAGATAAAGTGAACTCATGTTATCTCCATGTATTGTAGGTATACCTTGATTAATGCCCAAGGTTTTGAATAATGTCTTCATCCATATGACCTACTTAGCTGCTTCAACAAGGCCTTTGTACTCAGCTTCAGTTGATGATAATGCTACTATGTGTTGTTTCTTTGAACACCAACGTACAAGTTTATCACCAATGTATATCATGTAGCCATGAGTTGATCTTCTATCATCTTGATTACTTGCCCACTTTGAGTTACTATAGGCTCTCAAATTCAAATATGAAGTAAAAGGATAATATAGTCCTTCCTTTCTGGTTCATTTGATATATCTAAGAACTCTTTGACCTGCAATCCAATGTGGATCCTTTGGATAGAACTCCCAGTGCATAACTAAGATCAGGTCTTGTTAGTATAGCATAAATAAAACTACTCATATATTTGTATTCTATACCATCATATTTACTGAGCTTGGGATTTCCTTCAAGTGGAGTTGAAGCTTCCCTGTAATTTTCCATACAAAACTTCTTCAATAGGTTAAGAAGATACCTTTCTTGTGATACATATATGCCATGATCTGTATAAGTGACTTCCATATCAAGAAAGTATGATAGCTTTCCTAGATCACTGATCTTGAACTCTTTCTCAAGTAATCTGTTTACCTCCTTGATTCCTTCATCTAAAGTACCTATGATTATAATGTCATCGACATAAATACAAATGTAGATTATACCTTCATTTGTTCTTTTGATGAGTAGACTTGGATCTGCTTTTGAACTTTGATATCCAAGATCATTGAGATACTTCACCAATCTATAGTTCCATGCTCTTGGAGCTTGCTTCAATGCATGGAGTGATCTTCCTAATCTGCAAACAAAATTTGGATAACGGGAATCTATAAACCCTTGAGGTTGTTCCATGTATATAATGTCATATGATATGTATCCATTCAAGAATGCATTCTTTGTATCTAGTTGACTCAGAGTCCATCCTTTTGAAGCAGCATTAACAATGATTGTCCTTATAGTTGATATCTTACCTACAAGACTAATAGTCTCATCATAATCTATGACATACGTTTAGGCATAGCCTTTCACCACTAGTCTATCTTTGTATCTGGCTATACTTCCATCTACAAGCCTCTTCATTTTATAAACCCATTTATTTCTAATTACCCTCTTACCATGTGGTTTAAGAACAAGTTCCCAAGTCTTGTTCTCTTGTAGTGCATTGATTTCTTCCTTCATTGCTTCTTCCCATTGCTTCTTACCTTTTGCTTCATCATAGTTCTGAGGTTCTTCATCATCTTTGATCATATATTCATACTTATTCTGAGCTATGTAAGAAGTATCATAAGAATACCTTTCTGGTTGCTTTCTTGTCCTAATTGACCTCCTTGGTTCACATTCTTCATATGCAGATGGATACACCTCTTCATCAAATATAGGAGCTTCTTCATTTCTTCTTGTTAATCCACTTCGGGATGTACTTTCTTGCATATACTCTTCATCTCTGTTCACCTACACACTTGATTTTCCTCTCTCACATATCCCTACATCTTCTTCAAATTCTTCAACTATATGACTTTGATCTCCATACCAACTTTTTTGTTCATCAAATGTAACATCTCTAGAAACAAGAAATTGTTTGGTTAGAGGATTCCACAACCTGTAACCCATCTGCTTTTCATATTAACCAACGAACACATATTTTTCTGCCTTTGATTCAACTTTATGTCTATGTTGTGATGGCACATAAGCATATGCAATTGATCCAAACACTTTGCAATGATCGAATGTTGGTTTCTTACCCCACCAAGCTTCATATGGAGTCATTCCATTTAGAGTTGTACATGGTAATCTATTCACGAGATATGTAGTTGTATTTATAGCCTCAGCCCAAATATAATTTGGACATTTCTTTTTCTTCATCATAGATCTAGTAAACTCAACCAAAGTCCTCTTTCTTCTTTCTGCTACACCATTTTGTTGTGGTATATACCTGCAGATTATTTCTCTCTTAATACTTGCATTCCAAAGATAATCATTGAACTCTTGGGAGAAGTATTCTCCCCCTCCATTAGACCTTAGTTTCTTAAGCTTTTGACCTGTGACTCTCTCTGCATATGCATGAAAATGCTTGAAAGCTCTAAACACTTCTCATCTTTCCTTCAAAACATACAAAGTTATCCATCTTCTTCCATCATCAATGAAAAGAACATAATACCTTGAGCCACTAATAGATCCTTCTTTTGTTGGTCCCCATACATCTATATGAATGAGCTCTACTACTTCATCATATTTGAATTCTTTCTTCTAAAATAGTAACATGTGTGCTTTTCCCATCTGACATGCTTCACATTTATAAATCATATGCTGACTCTCCACATTCGGTAGTCCTAGTAGAGACTGATTTGCAACCATAGCTTTAATTCCTCTTTCATTGAAGTGACCTAATCTCTTATGCTTGAGATCAAGTTCTGTAATCACTCCTTCACCATGTGTGGGCAAAGCTTGACCAATGTTCCCTTGCACTCTTAAAGTAAAGAGTGTAACTTCTTTCTTACCACAAACAGTCTGATTATATCCATCCTCTGGATCTTTAACAAATACTCCTTCATTTGTAAACCTGACTAGAAAATCTTTCTTCAACTATCTGTCCAACACTAATCAAGTTTTTAGGAACATACAAAACATTTGTTAGAAAATCTGCTCCTCTCTTGCATTTCACTTTTGCAATTAAATGCACACTATATTTTGTATTATCACCTGTTTGAACTATATGACTAGAGATGCATTTTTCCAATTCGAATATCAATTCTATGTTTCCTCACAAATGATTAGAACATCTAGAGTCAATGTAAAATACCTTTAGATCTTCTTTATCTAATGTGCTGATTGAATTCATCATCAATGATGAATGACTTTCATTCTCTGTGTCATTTGGATAATTGTGGTGGGTGTTGTTTGTTGATATATTTAGGTAGTGATGTGTGTGAACACACTAGGACCGCGGGGGCACTTTTTTCCCTCTTTAGGAGGTTTTTTCCCCCGGCTTGTATATACGCCTATTGCCCTAATGGGCTACTTATCTTTGTACATTCTCTAGTAATACATTCAGTATTGTGTGTTGTGCTCCAAGCTTCTTCTTCTTCCTTGTGCTGTTTGCATGCTTCCGTAGACGTCTAACTCCAACAATTGGTATTAGAGCAGGTTGTCGCTTCATCTAGGGTGCCATCAACACTCCTTTGTTTGCAGTCTCAGAATCTCACGAATTTTGGTGAGCATACTCAGCGTGTTTTCGAGATCAAAACAGCTTTGCTTTGTGGTGCCGAAATCCCGATCTCAGCTTGTTTTGGCCTCCGAATGCACTATCACAGTGCTTGTGCAGGCTATTTTGTCTTTTTGTGCCAAAGGTATATACCAGTTTTTTTCGCCAGTTTAAGCGTCTCGAAGTCTGCTACAGGTCTAGCAAAACTCGTCTGGGCAAATCTGTTCAACTTTTTGAGATACTGTTAATTTCTTGCATCAAGGTATTTTAGTCACCGGCCATGGCTGAAAGTAGTGATGTATTCTGTATGTTGGCTGTTGAGGATAAGTTGGATGGTACCAACTACCCATTATGGGCTTATATGATGCGACATGTTTTGGTTGCAAAAGGATTGTGGAACATTGTGTAGGGTGTTGAAAGATGTCATGTTACGCTTGTAATGAAAAGTACTGCAAATACAGGTGTTGGAGCTGATGAAGATGGTGTCGAAGATGATATTCTGCAAATTCCTATTCGTGCTGCTGTTTCTATTGCACCTACTGCAGAGCAAATTCTTTGGGATGGCAGAGATGCTTAGGCACATGCATTGATAGCTTTGTTTCTCAAACGTGCCATTATTCCTCATATTCACTCTTGCAAAATAGCTAGGGATGCTTGGGATACACTTACCACATTGTACCAAGCTAGGAATGAGGCTCGTGTTGCTTACCTCCAAAAATAGTTGGAGAGTGAGCACATGAATGAAGGTGATTCTATGGATAGTTTCCTAACGAAGATCAAAGATTTGAAGGAACAATTGATTTCTGCTGATGAGGTTATACCAGATAGCTCACTTGTGTAGACACTTCTGAATGGTCTTCCTGATTCATATCAGATTTTTGCTTCTACTCTTCGGTTGATGATGAAAGGCAATCCGAATGCCTTATCATTTGAGGAGTTAGTCTCTATTCTGTTGCAGGAAGATCAGTCCAGGCAGAACAGGTCCATTATGCGTGTTGCAGATCAAGCTTTCCTGGCTAGTCAGAAGGGCAAAGGAAAATGGAGCTCTTCTATTAGTAAGCAGAAATCTACAAATGCTGCACATTTGAAGAACTAGGATAAAGATGAGAAGAAATCAAAAAAGCAGAAATTGTTTTGCAAGTACTCTAAAGGGAATGATCATATCATAAAGAACTGTCCAAAACTGGCTGCAAAAGAGGCAATGAAAAAGGAGACTAGAATGGTTGTTGCAGAAGCCTCTACACCAAAAACAGAGTCTGTTAATCTTGTGCAGGAAGAAGAATGGGCGTTTACTACTGTATGCAATTTTGACCCATGTTCTCATGAGGAGTGCATGTCTGCAATAGACTCAGATGTTTGGTACTTTGACAGTGGGGAAACCAAACATATTACCTCGCAGCGCAGTTTCTTCTCTTCACTCGAGCCTGCCCTTACACGGAATACTGTCATATGTGCCAACAACTCCTCTTATCCTGTTATGGGAGTTCCTAAGATCATTTTGACTACTGCTGATGGTAGTTCTTTCACTTTGTCAGATGCTTTATTTGTGCCAGGGATCAAGAAGAATCTGTTATCAGTTTCTACATTAGGCAACATTGGCTTGGTTGTGAAATTTGTTGATGACAGCTGTATAGTTCATGATCTATCAAATGGCGATGTGATTATTGCTTCTGGCATTTTATGTCGTGGGTTGTATAAGCTCATAGACTATGAAAGATCTGTAAATGATTTGGCATGTGCAGTAAATGATTCTCAGGCTATGCCAGATGCAAAGCTTTGGCATGCACACTTTGGTCATCTGAATTTTGCTAGTTTGCTACGCCTGCAAAAATCTGAAATGGTCTCCTCTTTGCCCAAACTTGAGGCACCTAGAAAACATGTTTATGAAGGCTGTATTTTGGGCAAAATGCAGCATTCATCCTTTCCAAAAGATGGTTCAGTTCGGGCTACTCAAAAATTGCAACTTGTACATAGTGATGTCTGTGGTCCTATGCAGAGACCTTCTTTTGGAAATTACCTTTACTTTGTGACTTTCATTGATGATTTTTCCAAGCATGCATGGGTATATCCACTCAAAGCAAAGTCCGAAGTGTCCATGTGCTTTAAACAGTTTTTGGTTTTGGCTGAAAATCTGTCGGCATGTAAAATGAGCACCCTCCGTTCTGATCGAGGGGAAGAATATATGTCTTCTGATTTTAATGCATTTCTGGTTGAACATGGGATAAAACACCAGTGTACAGTGCCGTATACACCTCAACATAATGGAGTTGCTGAACAAAAGAACAGGTCACTCATGGAGAGGGCGAGGTGCATGGTCAAGAGTCAAGCTTTACCACATAGTTTCTGGCTTGAGGCTGTCATGTGTGCAGCATATGTACTGAACAGGTGTCCCACTAAAGTAGTGCACTCTATCACTCCATATGAGGCTTGGCATGAGCGCAAGCCATCTGTTGCTCATCTGCATGTTTTTGGTTGTTTGGCATATGCACTAGTACCTGAACAACATCACGGAAAATTGGATGATAAGGCAGTAAAATGTATTTTTGTTAGGTACAGTTCTGAAAGTAAAGGCTATCGTTTGTATCATCCACAGACTAAACGCATACTGGTTAGCCGTGATGTTGTCTTTGTGGAAGATGCTATTCAGCCATTACTTTCATGTACTAGGGAGACATTTGTTAGCTCCAAAGACATGTATGATACTTTGATGCCTCTTTTTACAGGTGGACAGTCTAGTGCTGGTCCTAATGAGGCTTCTCAGCCTTTGCAGGTTTCATATGATGATGCACATCATTCCATTTCTGATGCAGATTTACATGATGCACTTGTTGATGAGAGAGTTAATATTGAGCAGACAAAAACTATGCCAAAATGGCTGATGCAGACTTTGCCTGACAGCAAATTAGATGCACCTTTGTCATATCATACTCGTTCAGGATCTCATAGTGCCTCCTTTGCATCAGATTGCTATGTTATGGCTGCGTCTAGTCTCTGTGATGAGAATGAGCCTGTTTCTTTTGATGAAGCACAAAATTCAGAAAATTGGATGGCTGCTATGCAATCTAAATATGATGCTATAATGAAGAATGGTACATGGTCTTTATGTGACTTGCCTCCTGGAAAGAAGGACATTGGCACTAAGTGGGTATACAAGCTGAAGCGTAAACCTGATGGTACAATTGAGAGGTATAAGGCTAGGCTTGTTGCAAAGGGTTATGCACAAGAAAGAGGCATTGATTTTGATGAGACCTTTGCACCTACATGCCGCATGACTACTCTTCGGAGCATTTGTGCACTTGCAGCCCATCATGGTTGGAATGTACATCAGTTGGACATTAAAACAACATTTCTGAATGGTGACTTGCATGAAGAAGTGTATGTTTTTTAGCCCCGTGGATTTGTGCAGAAAGGGCATGAAAACCAGGTGTGCAGGTTAAATAAGGCATTATATGGTTTAAAGCAAGCACCACGTGCTTGGTTTACGATTGAGTCTTCATGATGTTGGAGATGCATTTGATGTTGTTTTCTATCAGCAGGCTATTGGATGCTTGATTTACTTATGCATTACTCAGCCAGATATTCAGTTTGCTGTCTCACAGATGAGCAAGTTTATGCATTGCCCAGGAGTCATGCATTGGAAGTTGGTTAAGCGCATCTTTTGATACTTGAGTGGTACTTGGCTACTTGGGTCATTTTATCCCAAGGGGGGATCACTACCACCAGATTTGCATGCTTTTTTTGACTCAGATTGGGCTGGTTGATATGACACTCGTGTGTCCACCAATTGTTTTTGCTTCATGCTTGGTAGCTCATGTATATCTTGGTTGAGCAAGAAGCAGCCTACTGTGGCCACTTCCAGTTGTGAGGATGAGTATAGGGCAGCTTTCACAGCCACTGTTGAGTGTGTGTGGCTCAGACGCCTTACGGCTGATTTGGATGTTGGCCAGTCTTCTGCCACCACCATCTTCACTGACAGTCAGAGCGCGTTGGCAGTTGCGAGGAACCCTGTGTTCCATGCTGGCACTAAGCACATTGAGGTGCATTATCACTATGTCAGGGAGAGCTTCTCTGTTGGGGAGATCAGCTTGGCATATGTGCCCATGCAGGACAACATTGCAGACCTTTTCACGAAGGCTCTGCCTAGGGAGAAGTTTGAAGCTTTCCGCAAAGCTTTGGGCTTACTTCCTTTTGTGGAGTGATTTCCTCATAGCTTGGCACTTTCTTATACATGAGTGCCAGCTTCTTGTTCACCACATCACTCCTAGGGGGATTTATTGATATATTTAGGTAGTGATGTGTGTGAACACACTAGGACCGTCGGGGCACTTTTTTCCCTCTTTAGGAGGTTTTTTTCCCCCAGCTTGTATATATGCCTATTTCCCTAATGAGCTACTTATCTTGGTAGTAATACATTCAGTATTGTGTGTTGTGCTCCAAGATTCTTCTTCTTACTTGTGTTGTTCGCGTGCTTCCGCAGACGTCTATATCCAACATTGTTGTAGGATTGATTCTATTCTCAACTTCTTCCTCCACCTCTACTATAGCCTCCTCTTTGATTTTGTCTACCTATTTGAGAATAACTTTGATATCTTCCACCTATGCCTTTGCAATCGTTATTCTGATTTTGATTGGATGCTTGCTGATTATGCCAACCATCATGAGCCAAATGATTACTCAATCCACAGATCCAGTAAACCTTCTTATTGTTATTATGATTACCTCTTCCTCTTCCAAAGATTCTTGATCTTCCTCTCCTAGTGCTTCTACCTCTTGCATAATAAACTTGAGAACTCAATTCTTCTTGATCCTTTGCTTTATCTTTATCTCCTTTCTTCTTGTTCTTCATGTACATTGAAGAACTTGTCCTTTATCTCCATCTCCCTTCAAGTCTTGCTCAAATGTGAGCATTGTTGGTGCAGGACAATCACCAATTGATTTTTTGACATGGAAATGAAGTCAACGATTTGAGAAGAGAACAAGTTGTGAAGCATGAAGGAAGGACACATTCAGAATTTGGAAGATGTGTACACATATGTACATTATGTCAGAGATAGTTCACTTATATCTTTGAGTAGTCATAAGCTTGTAAACTTTTGTCTATATATATACTTGGAAAATGTCGGGACAAGTATGAGAGAGAATGTAGAGCATGAGCGTTGAGTAGAATTAGAAGTCATTAGACACTTATGAAGAGGTTAGAATAGCCTCTCTCATCCATATGTAATCTTTTCCAGAAATGAAGAGAAGTTGCGCGCGATGTTTCTGTGCATTCTCCTTCTGTGCTTGATCATTTCAAGAATCCTTTTGTAAATGTCTAATTCCATAGTTAATGAGTCTATGGTTAAATTTTGAGAGTCTAATTGTAAACAGGATGTAAGAATTATGAGTAGGAACATTCATATGTAAAAGAGTGTTCACAGTTTTCTGAAACAAGTGCATTTTTGTTGGTCAATGATTTGATCATTTCTCACTACACACATTAAAGTTTTGCATGAATGAGGACTCAAAATCTAAGTTGAGAGGTAAGCCATCTATGGCTAAAATCATTTGTTTAAATGGGTTCTAGTTTTAGAGAACCATGTCTTAGAAGTTGCAAGCGTCAAAGTCGACTATACAGAGAGAGAGTTTTAGACATAGGTAGATTGTTAGAATCATTTCTCATACTCTACTCAAGCTTTTGAAGTGTTTTAACTTTGAGGAGGTGCGCAATCACTAGATGAAACACTCTACAAAGTTTTATCAAAAACTTTACACGAATGATTAGTCAATGAGTGATTAAGGTGTAGCAGACTTTTCTGAGAAATGACTTTCTTCACAGTTAGCTAATTTCTGGATAATTTGGTGCTTGTCTTCTAAAATTGGTTGGAGTTTAAAGTTATTCTTGATATAGAGGTGGTCTAACATCAAGGATAGCTTGTTCTTTTGGAGATTAACACTCTCCATCAGTGGTATCAAAGCAAGAAGTATCAAAATTGAGGAGAGGAAGACTCCCACTGCTGCAAACATACAAAATTCAACATTTGAAGGTTCAAAAGGTGAAAGCTTGAGGGCAAAGCTTGAGAAGGAGGTCATACAACACCAAGGAAGACAAAAGGAGTGTCATTCAAAGTAAAGGTAACCTTATACTTTATAAAGATTGAAGAATTCAATATATAGGTGAAGAAAAGATGGGAGATTCTCTTCAAATAGAGAAATTGGATAGAGAGAACTATCCAGCATGGTCAATGAGGATGGAAGCTCATCTAATCCGCAAAGACTTGATAGGTTATATTACAGGTGAAGAAGAAAAGCCTCAATTTAGAGATCCTAGTGTTCCAACTAGGGAGGAATTATCAGATTTGAAGAATTGGATGAAGAGAGATGCTCAAGCTAGGAGCATTATCTATATGGCAGTCAATGATTACTTGCTACCTCACATTAGAGGTCTTGAAAGTGTAAGTGATATATGGAATGCTTTGGAGGAGCATTTCCAAAATACCACAAAGTCTAGGAAGGCATCCTTGTGGGCAGAATTTACTACATTCAAGAAGAAGGCCTCTCATTCCATCTCAGATTATGTAACCAGAATGAAGGACATTGCAGATGCATTCGGAGCTGTTGATGAAGACGTTGAGGAGGATAAATTGTTAAGGCAAATCCTCATAGGTTTGAGAGGTGATGACAAATGGAAGCCATTCATTCTATCTACTGAATTATCACTTGATCATTTTACTCCTGGCTTAAATCAGTTGCTAGGACATATGTTAACCTTTGAGCAAGATGTCAAAGGTGAAAGTGAGAAGAGTATAGGTTATGCAATGTACACAAAGGATAAGAAGAAAAATAGCAAAGGAAAACAACAAGCAAATGAAGATGAAGGCACAACTAGTCAAGCCAACTTCCTAAGAGGAAGAGGAGGTGGCAGAGGTAGAGGAAGAGGCAGGAATAATAAAGATGGAGTCAAAGCTTGCTGGATTTGTGGTAAGACAAATCACTTAGCTAATGATTGTTGGCGTAATACTCAGAGTAATGGTGGATATAATCAAAACTTTAATTCAAGAGGAAGAGGTGGCAGAAATCAAAGAGGTAACTTCAGAGGAAGAGGTAGTAGGGGTTACTTTGGATGAAATGCAGGTAGAGGATTCCAAAGTCAACAATACAATAATACCTACTACAATTATGCTTCAGATGAGAAGGAGCATTCAACATTGATAATGAATGCAACTTGTGAAAGGCAAAGTGAAGACCAAAGAGTCTTCTACATTGACTCAGGGTGTAGCAATCACCTGAGTGGTAACATAGCATTGATGACTGATTTGGAAAATAAGGTATCTAATCATGTTGTTCAAACAGGTGACAATACAAAGCATAATGTGAAGTCAATTGGATCAGTGAAGGCCAAGGATGGAAGTACTCTCTTTAGTAAGGTCTTATATGTTCCTACAATTCCTAAGAATCTGATAAGTGTAGGAAAAATGTTACGAAGTTAGATTCACTAATGAAGGAGTGTTTGTGGAAGACCCTAGCAATGGGTATAAACAAATTGTTTCAGGGAAGAAAGAAGGAAGGTTGTTCACATTGAAGATTCAAGGTAATGTTGGTCATGCCTTGTTCACTTATGGAGGACATAAGATCTCTGAGTTAGATCTTTAGCACAACAGCCTTGGACACTTCAATGAAAGAGGTATCAAAGATATGATTAACAATGGTTCAGTGCTTGGATTGCCTAATGTTGCAGGTCAACATATGACATACAGATATGAGGCATGTCAATTAGGTAAGGCTCATAAACAATCTTACTCCAAGCATGGTTTCATGTATTCAGAGAAGCTTGAGTTGGTACACACAGATGTGTGGGGACCATCAAAGGATTTCAGTATCAATGGTTCAAGGTACTATGTGATTTATGTTGATGATGCTACCAGATGGATCACTATCTATGTGATCAAAGATAATTTAGAAGTATTCAATACATTCAAACATTACTATGTGTATGCAGAAAGAATTATAGGTCATAAATTGAAGAGACTAAGGTCAGATGGAGGGGGAGAGTATTTCTCTAATGAGTTCAGTGATTACTTGTCGAATGCAGGTATAAGAAGGGAAATCACTTGCAGGTACTCTCCTCAACAAAATGGTGTAGGAGAGAGAAGAAATAGAACTCTTGTTGAGTTTGCAAGGTCAATGATGAAGGAGAAGAATTGCCCAAATTATTTGTGGGCTGAGGCTGTAAATACAGCTACTTATTTGGTCAATAGGCTACCATGTAAAGCTTTGCAGGGTATGACACCATATGAGGCATGGTGGGGTAAGAGACCTACCTTGGATCATTGCAAAGTATTTGGATGTTTGGCATATGCATATGTGCCATCACAATTAAGACACAAGTTAGAACCTAAAGCTGAAAAGTATGTATTTATTGGTTATGATGCCAAGCAGATGGGTTATAGATTGTGGAGTCCATCCACAAAGAAATTCATTGTGTGCAAGGATGTTACATTTGATGAGCAAGGTACTTGGTATGCAGGTACAATCAATATTAATACAGGTGATGAAGAAGTTGAGAGTCAAAAGAAGTGCAAATCAAAGGTTCAGATATTTGATGAAGAGGAGAATATTGAAGTGCAGGTTGAAGTTGAAGAAATGCCAAGATTTGATCCTGAGTGTGAAGAACCAGAAACCCCAAGGAGAGGAGAACTTAGAAGATCATCAAGACACAAGTGGCAACCTACAAGGTATAGCTATGATACTTCTTTTTTGGCTACCAAAGATTATGCTTACATGATAAAGGCAGATGAAGATCCTTCCACATATGAAGAGGCAAAAGGCAAGGAAAATTGGGAGAAAGCTATGCAGGAAGAATATGATGCATTAATGGAGAATCAAACATGGGATTTGGTTCCTAAACCAAATAGTCAGAAGATCATTGGATGCAAATGGGTCTACAAGACTAAGAGGTTTGCAGATGGAAGTGTGTCTAAGTATAAAGCTAGACTTGTTGTGAAAGGGTTTGCTCAAACATATGGTATTGATTATGATGAGACCTATAGTCCTGTTGCAAAGATGACAACCATCAAGACACTCATAGCTATTGCTGCATGTAAAGGTTGGAAATTATGTCAATTAGATGTGAAGAATGCTTTTTTAAATGGTTACATTTCAGATGATCTTTTCATGGAGCAACCTCAAGGATTCAGAGATAGAAGGTATCCAGATCATGTATGTAAGCTCAAGAGAGCTTTGTATGGGTTGAAGCAGGCCCCAAGGGCATGGAATTATAGACTTGTGAAGTTCTTGAAAGAAGGTGGATTTCAAGTAGCTAAAGCAGATAGTAGCATGCTTGTTAAAGCAAGTGATGATGGGTTCATTTACATGTGCATATATATTGATGATATAATTCTTACAAGTACAGATGAGAAAGGCATTCAAGGCCTAAAGAAGCAAATGGAGAAAGAGTTCAAAATCAGTGATTTGGGAGACTTGTCATATTTCTTGGGCATGGAGATTTCATACACTCAACATGGAGTGTATGTGACTCAAGAAAGGTATTTGAGAAACTTGTTAATCAAGTTTAAAATGAATGATTGTAGGGTAGTACCTACTCCAATGGAGGTGAAACACAAACTGAGCAGATATGGTGGAGAAGAATTCAAGGATATGAAGCTATATCAGAGTTTGGTTGGTAGTCTTATCTATGCTACATTAACTAGGCCTGATTTATCATATTCAGTTGGAGTTTTGTCTCAATTCATGCATTGTCCTAGGAAAGAACATTGGATTGCAGGTCAAAGAGTATTGAGGTACATTAAGGTTACACTCAAAGAGGGTTTGTAGTATGGTTTTACATCAGATACAAACATCAAAATATATAGTGATGCATATTGGGCAGGTAATCCTGATGATAGGAGATCAACATATGGATATTTGTGTTATGTGGGAGATAAGTTAATCTCTTGGTGTTCAAAGAAGCAACACACAGTTGCTTTATCATCTACAGAAGCTGAGTACAAAGGTATGGTTGAAGCTGCAAAGGAAGTGATATGGCTTAAGACTCTCATGAAGAGTTTTGACACCATACAGAGTACACCTATCATTTATGGAGATAACATGAGTTCATTGTATTTAGCTACTAATCCTGTGTTTCATGCAAGGACTAAACACATTGACATTCACTATCACTTTTTGAGAGAGAAGGTGATGGATAAAGAGATTGAAGTCATACATACTTCAACAAAAGATCAGATAGCTGATATGCTTACAAAAAGCTTAGATGGACCAAAGCTACAGAAATTCAAAGACATGGCAGGCATAAAGAAGATAGAGAAAACCTCAATTGATGATTGAGGGGGAGTTGTTGGTGCACGACAATCACCAATTGATGTTTTGACATGGAAATGAAGTCAAGGATTTGAGAAGAGAACAAGTTGTGAAGCATGAAGGAAGGACACATTCAGAATTTGGAAGATGTGTACACATATGTACATTATGTCAGAGATAGTTCACTTATATCTTTGAGTAGTCATAAGCTTATAAATTTTTGTCTATATGTATACTTGGAAACTGTTGGGAAAAGTATGAGAGAGAATGTAGAGCATGAGTTTTGAGTAGAATTAGAATTCATTAGACATCTATGGCTAAAAGCATTTGTTTAAAAGAGTTCTAGTTTTAGAGAACCATGTCTTAGAAGATGGAGGTGTCAAAGTCGACTATACAGAGAGATAGTTTTAGACATAGGTAGATTGTTAGAATCATTTCTCATAATCTACTCAAGCTTTTGAAGTGTTTTAACTTGGAGGAGGTGGGCAATCATTAGGCGAAACATTCTACAAAGTTTTATAAAAAACTTTACATGAATGATTAGTCAATGAGTGATTAAGGTGCAACAGACTTTTCTGAGAAATGACTTTCTTCACAGTTAGCTAATTTCTTGATAATTTGGTGCTTGTCTTCTAAAATTGGTTGGATTTTAAAGTTATTCTTGATATAGAGTGGTCTAACATCAAGGATAGCTTGTTCTTTTGGAGATTAACACTCTCCATCAAGCATCCAATCAAGAAATTGATTCAAATCTCGAACATAATGATTCAGAGAAAGTTCTATTGACAAGACAAACAGTTTCCACCTTTCATCTCCTCTCAAACCTACAAGCAATTGAGCTATGAATTTGTGATGTTCAATATCTTCATGTATGGATCCAAGACTATCTCCTAGATCATTCATCTTAATGACATAATCACTAATACTTTGACTTGGTGTCTTCTTGAGTGTTGTAAACTCTAACCACAAAGGGATTCGTTGATGGATCAAGTCAACCACTGGTTATACAATGCACATGAGGTGCTTCTAGCGAATGCAAAGGCAAAGGCAAGAAAAAGGATTAATTCAATTTGTAAAGAAAACTTGTCTTTTCATTAAGACATTTGCAAATACCCCGTCAGTATGCAAAGTCAAACATTTTTCTCCTCTGAATAATCGAACATGAGATCAACATTTAAAACCTTTACAAAATATAACTCATTTTGTTTCATGTTTGGCCGCTCCTTCTCGATGTCTACCTTTAATGCATCTAACCCTATGTGTTCAAGTACAAAACCAATTCAATGGGCATTATTAATTGTCATACCAATGACATGCAAAGCATATGGTCTTTTTCTTCGAAGTTGCAACTATATTAAGTTTTCTATAATTGATTTGCGAAGATTTTAAAATCACAAGGTAACTATAGACATGAGCATGTATTCGGTTCTGTTTTAGATCACAACACGTCAACCGTAATTAAGTCAGAAAGTTTGTATTTTAAATGGACAATCAATCCAAACGTGTGGCACATTAATAACGTGCAATAATCTTGTTTTTCGTTATGCAAAAGCTCATAGACAAGAAATGCATCCAATGTATAGGTGACTACTGCCAAAGTAATGCACTTCCCATTTTTCTTTCGTAATGAACCTCATACCTTAGCTCTTCTCATGGACATGCGCAATTTTAGTACTATGATCAGAGGACAAGCATCCAAACAACTAGAAGAATCGATTCATTTCAGCCTTCATATACTTGGTTATGTTGTTATAATCTGAAAGAGAGAGAAACGCACAACGCTACAAAACACTCTATAGGATCGTAAACACATAACAATGATCTTTCATGTGTTCTGAAGTAACACAAACGACCTATAACTTCACAAAACATAAGATTTATGAGAACATTTAGAATTGAATGAAGATTATTCTCTAACGATTTGATGCATCATACATCAGTACATTATTAGGATTCTAAGCCAATTGAGAAATAGCTATGAGAAAGCATCACGTTCGGAGATTAATTATGACTTTGAAACTGAAAAGAAGTATGGCGCTAAAATTTGGTATAAGAAGAACCAGCAATGGACATTAGTTCACATCATAATGAATCCTTCGCCATGCAATTGTTTATCTTTTCTGTAGCTGGACCCGTTCAAGATGATGCGCCTCCATCCATGTAGTCACGCCTTAAAGTCTAATCAGCTCAGGAGTCTGCTCAGTAATTGAACAATCCCGATGCGCAATCAGAAATAAATAAATTCTCTTCAGCATCTAAAACATATGATCCGATACACTATGCATAAAGCGATACATACAAAAGCCATATTAGTGGATGATTGGAGCGCAATCAAGAAAAAATTAACAATCTAATTGAAAGCAACCTCTTATAACATAATTCAGTATGTGCCCAAGCCAAGAAAATTGCGTCAAAAGTTCATCAGCGATACTTCACTTGTTCCAAGATGTAGGATCATCTTCTTTTTGATGCCATGATTCCCTCGATTCAAGAAAATCATTCCTCAATCCCTAACAAGTTCTCCGGTTTTAAAGACGTTTGGGAACAACAGAGATCTATCTACTAGTTTTCTGCAAAGAATTGCAAGAAAGATCCTTTCTTCTATCAAAGATTCCAAGCCTCATATGTATCTCCTCACTCTGGCAAGTCTATAGTAGCACAAAATCACCTCTTCTGATGTATGCCTCTCCTGCTTTCATCCGTACAACATTTATTCTTCATTCTCTTTCCCTTGTGATGATCTCTCTATGATGATCTGCTAGCCTCCCTCTGATGATTCCTCAAGAGGTTATCAGAAGGGCATTTAAGTTTCTGAGATAGCTTCCTCCCCTTTAATATCCACATAGCGGCCCCTTTTCTAATCAATAGTGTCCTCTTGGTCTCATCACCCGCCTTCTTCAATAACAGCACTGTAGCATTATCTTCCTTCTCTGATCATCAACGCAACCCTATTATTAGCAGTGACGACCCACCCCCCCCCCCCCCCCCCCCCCTTGATATTTGTTGCCACTCGGAGAGAGCTCTCAGAATCCTGCTCCTCCTTTTTAAAGAGCTCCCTTACACCTCTCTAGTCCATCCCTATTTGGAAAGCTGCTAGAAAAAGAAAATCTTTAGACGGAGAAGATGCCTTCACCCACCTACTTTTTCTTAATTTTATGCCATCTCGGTGATGATGCCTCTAGCATACATACCTAAAATAGCATCTGCACAGAAAGCATGCGTTTTGATAGAAAACTTACACATCAACAAAAAGTACATTCAACTTGGGATTTTTGTCATATTGTTTATTTCATCTTTTCCGTATTGTTTAATAAAGGCTTCATATTACACATGCTTAGGGTCACATGCACGAAATACACAAGAACCTCACAAAAGGAGTCATGCATATGGCACACATATTTCTCACACATATAACTCACGCAAGCACACACATTCGCATGCACTACAACTCACACACATCATATATACTAACCCACACACTAACACTCAACTCACACACACTAATACATACACACACATACACATGTAAGTAGTTACATAGGAATTGTTTTAAAATTATAATTATAATTATATTTTTATTAGTTATCTTTTGCAGATCAATTTTAACTACATATTAAGTCAAATTATCATAAATTATCTCAAATATATTAAATCAAATTTCAACTATTAACATAAATATTAACATATTTTAAAAAATACATTAACAAATATTAAATCAAATATTTATAACCATACACATATCATACTTACATAGATTTTCATCAAAGAATGGATATCTTATAAGAGAGCCCAACACCTCGATGAGGAAATGAACCGGGTTGGCCTTAAGGCAACTATATTTTATCAATGCAGTAAAGGGGACCAACACTATCCTTCTCTCTACCTTGGCTTGTGATATTTTTGTTGAAAATCAAGTCTCAATCATGCAAAAAAACTCAACCATGAGTTTTGCAAGTGGACCAATTAAAAATGAGGATCCAAAGTCGTGGAATAAAGTTAGAAGCTCCACCAAAATCAATGAAATTCAAATCTCATCAAATCAACCACCAAAAAGTGCACCTACATTGATTGGTGGGGGTTAGCTAGATTGTAGGAAAATTAAAACTTTATATAAGCATCATTCCACCTTTTTTTCTTACGTTTTATGCATTCCACAAGTTTCCCACCTAGTTTAGTGAAGTGATAAACTTTAGCAAGCAGCCCCCTTGCTTGTTTACCTCATTTTCGCATGATTTCGCTCCTCTCTATCTAGAGGTGTAGCTAGGCTTTTTTAAATCTAATTGTAACAGATTGCAGAGCATTGTTTGCTCTCTCATTGTACTTATTTTCATTGATTTAAAAAATCATTTGGTCTTTCATATAGTGTTCTAAAATTTTCCAACATTTCAAGTTATTTGACTAAGTGAGTTGTGAGAAAGTGCCAACTTTGTGATGGTATAATTCTGCACATAGGCAGAGAGTGTTGCAAACCTCTGTTTATCTTGCCAAAGATTTGTCAATTGAAGAACCAGGATCTTATGAAGAAGCAAAGACCAAGACAGAATGGAAAGAAGCTATCGATGAGGAGATTGAAGCAGTCAAAGAAAGTGACACATGGGAACTAGTACCAAAGAAAGAGTCCATGAAGGTAATTGGATCTAGATGGATCTATTAACTCAAAAGGAATTCTGATGGGTCAATAAAAAGGTACAAAGCCAGATTGTTGGCCAAGGGTTTTTCACAAACCCAAGGCATTGACTATGAAGAAACATTCTCACCTGTAGCCAAGATGCCAACCAGCAGGGTGTTCGTAAGTGTGGATGCATCCAAAAATTGGAACATGTATCACCTAGATGTAAAAAATGCTTTCTTGAATGGATGGATTTCAGAGAAGGTATATATGTCACAACCTTTTGGATATGAGGATCCTAACAAGGTAACATATGTGTGCAAATTGAATGAAGCTCTTTATGGATTGAAGCAGGCACCTAGAGCATGGAATCACAGGTTAACCACATACCTTCAAGACCAAGGTTTTGTCATGAGCAAGGTAGACACTTCTCTATTCATCAAGAGAAGTAATTCAGAGGTAATATACCTATGTGTATATGTTGATGATATCATACTTACACGTAATGATGTCAATGGAATCAGACAAATCAAGAACCAGATCATGAAGCAGTTCAAGATCAGTGATCTTGGTCTACTAAAGTATTTTCTTGGACTTGCGTTAGTCTATACTAACTCTGAAATCTATAATACTCGGAAAAAATACATACAGAATATATTGAAGAAGTTTCATTTGCAGGATGCCAAAGTTGCAAGTACTCCAATGGAAGTAAACATAAAATTAAGTGCCCATGAAGGTGATGAAATTGATGACATTACAGGTTACCAAAGCATAGTTGGAAGCTTGAACTATGCTACCTTAACAAGGATTGATATTGCATATGGAGTTAGTGTGCTAAGTGTGTTCATGCACAAGCCAAGGGTACCTCACTTAGAAGCTGCCAAAAGAATTCTAAAGTATCTCGAAGGCACTCAACATCATGGGTTGTATTTTCCTTACACTTCAGACTTGGATATTGAGATCTATTCAGATGCAGATTGGGTAGGATGTAAGGCTGATATGAGAAGCACTTCTGGATACATTTCATTTGCAGGTGATAAACCAATATCATGGTCCTCAAAGAAGCAACCTACTGTTGCTTTATCTTCTACAGAGACAGAGTATAGAGGATTGGCAAATGCCACCCAAGAAGCCATATAGATCAAGTTATTGTATACAAAATTGGGTCTGTAATCTAGCTCACCATTGATATTTGGGAATAATACAAGCTCACTTCACCTTGCAGCTAATCCTATTTATCATGCTAGGACCAAACATATAGAGGTCCATTACCATTATAAGAGAGAGAAGTTATTAAGCAAGAATATTCAACTAACAAATGTAGCAACCAACATGCAATGTGCAGATTTATTAACTAAAGCATTGGATGGAACCAAACTTTGCAGGTTCAAATCAATGATTGGATTGCAGGATATACATGAAGACTGGAGAATGAAGACCAAGCAAAAATGTTGGCTTGAGGGGGAGCTGTTGGTGCAATTCACAAACCTACACATTTGGTTTGTAACTCATACACATATGAAGATGCATAAGAACCAATGCTAATGGTTAATTACGACTTTATCCTTGTGTAAAAGTCACATTTGGCTTGGAATCTTTGTAAACACCTAACAAAAAGAACTCGTGGAAACATCAGCTTTGATTGATGGAATATCTCCTAGGATGTAGGAGCATGATTACAGAGAGCCAAAGTTTGAATTCAAATTCAAACTTGGAACTCAATCTCTATAAAAGATCAACTTAAAAAGTCACGGGTAGAAGAGTCACTTTCTGAGCTTCTCATTATCATTTTTGAGTGTGTGTGAGGCCTACACTCTAGCTCACACCTATCTACACCATTAGGCAATGATATTCATGCCTATGGCATTATACAACAATGTTCATTAATACATATATCTACATTGTGCATTTCTGAGTTCTCTGTCATAGTGTCTAAAAGTCTCGCAACTTGTGGAGATCCTATCTCACTCATTTCATCACCACATTCAAAGATCTATAGCTTCTTGGAACCAGCGCAAAGTTTTCTACATGCTATCAAAATTTGAAGGATTTCTATTCAGCTATTTCAGAGAAAAGTTTGTCGAAGTGATCACTAGTCGAAGTGTGCAACGGTCCTAAAATATCAGGGGTAAAGGTTTACTTGCTAAATTGATTTCTCTGAGCATATTTAATCTTTTTAAGTCATTCCACTTGGTATAGTTAGCCTGCTAAGCTAATTAGATACCCCTAAAAGGAATTTTTTCAATTCCTACTGTGCTGGTGTAGAGCCCTAACCGGTTGAAACTAAAGGTACAAAGTATTTTTCCTCTTAAGGTTCAAAGGTTGAATCTAAATCTTAAGGTGCAAAAGTAAAAGAATTAAAAGGAAAGGTGAAGGTGGAAGGCCGCGTACGAAGGTGGAAATAGGCCGCCCAATCAAAATTCTATTTTAAAAGTCACTCTTGTTCTAAAGTCACTACAAGACAAAGTAGCGAATCGTTGAGGACCAGTTCAAAAAGACAATCTTGGGACATTGAAAGGACACCAAGATTGTATTGCAGTTAGAGTGCGCGAACCGGCGGACTCTCAAACAAAAGGAAGGACAAAGGCTATTTTTGCACATTGAGAGTTGAGAGCAGGAGAGAGCTTCAGGGGAGCAAGAGAGGAAGCAAGAAGAGCCTCCAGTGTGCGACGACATTCAAGAGTGCAAGAGGTGCCAAGAGGAAAGTGTGCAGAGAAGAGAGAAGGCGGGCTGGATTCCAAGAGTTCCAAGGGCTATTACGTGCGTGCGCAGTGATACCAATTCCTTAGCTTGGCGGAAGCTTAGTGCAAGGTGTGCACAAGGGAAGCGGGAAGCAAGTGAAGGATTGGTGCTCGAGAGGCCGCCGCTAGACGACTTGAGATAATTGGTCTTCAGTAATTAATACTCTCTGAAGTAGTATTTAGTCATTGATTCGACTGTGTGCAGTCATTGTAATTGTTGAAGGATAATTAATATTCAAGGTCTCCAAGAGTATTCCTTTGCAGAAGTTCTCACTATTACTCCATTTTCATCATCTCTTTTTTCTCCTACAAACCCTCAAACTCCTTCTTGTCCCCGAATCCCCAACAAATTTGGCACGCACGGTGGGACCTCCAAGGAGCTTTGAGCATAGGAGACTATATATTTCCATTGGAGGACAACATTCCAGTGTCGACAACATTACTCCAGTGGGCCAAAAGGTACATCCTTTTATCAAGTGTCTCATTTTAAGTGGACTATGAATAGCTCATGACCGCGACCCGGTCACAAACCTTGAGAATCAAGTGCAAGCAGACAAGAAGAAAGACGAACCGAAGATCATCGAGTCCACTTTCATCGACTTCATCGATAGGAAGCATGGCAGGACAGGTGGACCTAGAAATCTTGCTCTCCAGGTTAAACATAAAATTCCCCTCCTTCAGAGGTTTAGCCCATGAGGACCCAGATGAGCACATTTGACGATTTCTTTCATTATGTAAGACTAGGGGACTAATGGGTAGGGAAGATGCTTTCTTGATACTCTTCCCTGCTACATTGGAAGGTCTGGCAGACAAGTGGTTTAGTCAGTTTGCCGAAAATCACTTTACCTCTTGGGATTTGATGAAAGAGACCTTTAAGAATCAATTTCAGCATGGCAACACGGCTGAGATCATTATAGAAGAATTGGAAAACTTGAAGTTGGGTCCAGGAGAGAAGTTCCCCGAATTCGTGACCAGGGCAAAAGCATTAATGGCTAAATTACCGGATCCACCACACGACTTCTTTGTCAAGAAGTGGTTAGCCAAACCTTTACCTGTGGTCACCCAATGCAAAATAGAAGAGTTAGTGCTACCCACTGCCTCTGTTGAGGAATTCATCAATACGGCCACCCGCTTGGAACAGATAAGGCATCAGTATGGTGCAACTTCTTCCCAAGCATCATATGGTTCAGAAGTGGAGGACCCAGTGAGCCAGTTAAGAAGGGAACTGGAAAGCTTGAAGAGGAATAAACCCCATACAGAGGAGGAGACTACTGTAGCTCAATTAAGAAGAGAGATTGAAGCCCTCAAGTTCCAAAAGGAAGAGGAAGCCCAAGCAGAGGAACTACCTCAGCTGAGGCAGGAGTTGCAAGAACTAAAAGGAGGCGGCATTAAGAATGGACTATGGTGCTCCATGTGCAGTAAGCAAGGACATATAGTAAGCAAATGTCCTTTGCTAAATGTGACTTGTCAATTATGCAGAAAGATTGGGCATGAGGCCCATGAATGCCAATCAAGGGGAGTACCGACAACGACATACTGGACACAAGGCGGGCTCTTGCCACCAGCAAATGTAATGGCAGCAGCAACAAACAAAGGTAATAACTATAATCCTAGACCAAGAACTAACCTTGCAAATGGGCCTAGAAGGCCAATTATTTGCTTCAGGTGTGGAGAATGTGGGCACTACCAAAGTAGGTGCACCCTACCAGAGAATGCACCTCCTTGTAGGAACTGCCCTGAGGCCAGAGACCATTATACAAATTGTTGTCCTAAGAATCAAGCCTCTTCATCAGGGCCCCATATCCAAATGATTTCTGTGCAGGAAGAAGAAATGGCAAATCAAGTTAAGGTGCCGTCACCATCTACCAGGGTGGTGCAGTTAGAGGAAATTGACTCTTTTACTGTGCAGACAAGAAGCAAGGGGAAGGCTCCAGTGGACATGGGTCAAGAATCATTGATTAATGGATTAAACAGAGACAAAGGTGTGTCCGAAGACCTAGCCACCACAAGTGCAGACACAAGGAAAAAGGAAAATTGCACAGGTACCAGTGATGCCATTGGACAGGCATTCAGCAGGGCTCATGAGGAGTTGGATAAGTCAAATGGAGCCCAAGCTCTTAAGGAATCAGAAGCCTCCAGACTGCTCAAGTCCATGAAAAAGGAGGTTAGTATTCTTGATTTAATAAAGATGGATGGGAAATTCAGGTCAGAATTATTGCAGATAATTGATGAAGCTTCTACGACAAGCTTAGTGGCTAAGACTGCTATCTTACATCAAGGGATAATTAGGGGGGAAGCACCCCTTACAGATTATAAAAGCCCTCGGCTTACAATATCAATCAAGGGCCATGAATTTCAAGGTGTTATTGTAGATGGTGGTTCTGGCATTAATTTGATGCCTGAACATACCATGAAAAGGATTGGACTCCACCCTTTAAGACCTGCAAATTTCACGGTCACTTTGGTAGATCAGAGCAAAGTAAGGCCCTTAGGGGTAATCCCAAAAGTTCCACTTGAAGTACAAGGTAATCTTTTTATCCTGGATTTTGTGGTTTTAAGATTGCCCCATGTTGAAGGAGGATTTCCCCTCTTAATTGGAAGACCTTGGCTGAGGCATGCCAGTGTCATTCATGATTGGGGTAAGGACACCATGTGGGTACAAAAGAAAGGGCAGGAGCTGACACAAATTCATTTAGAAGAAGGCCCAGACAATCAAGGAAACACTAGTATGATGCAAACAGTGAGCATTTGCATGGAAACAGAAGCGGAGGATCAACCCCAAATAGATTTTGAGCAAGAAGAGGATATTTTAAGTTGGCTTCATGCCGGCAACTCTTCTTCTTGTTTTGGAATTTTTCTTGATAATCCTGGTACATTTGGGGGCTATGATGAAGACAAAGGAAAGGTCCAGGTTGATGGATTGGGAGAGCCCATCACTGACCACAGAAGGGGCAGGAAGATACCCCTCAAATACAAATTGGAGGAGGATGTGTCAACATCAGATAACGAAGTTTCCCAAGCTAAAAGCAAGGTAAAAAATTCTGAGGTTGAATGTTCTTTCCCAATTCAAGAAATCCCTGCAGGATGGATGCAGGACAAGGAGGAAAACATCGAAGTTCAAAATACACCTGCTTCTGAAGCAATGCATGAAAAGCTAGTAGAAGAAGACAAGGAAGCAGATGCACAAGAAGATAATCTGGTAACAAGAAACCTGGTTCAAGAAGTACATTTATGCACCCAAAACAATAATCAACCAGTTCTAGTGGCCACTTGGTTGTGGAACCACCCAAAGCTTCTGGAAAAGGTAAAATCATTCTTAACCCAGTATGCAGATGTTTTTGCCTGGCATTATAAAGACTTAGAAGGAGTGCCTGCATCTTATGGAGAGCACAGAATTCCTCTGGTTGAGGGAGCCAGACCCATCAGAGGAAGGAGTTATAGACTCAATCCAAAGTATGCCGAAGCTGTCTATGTGGAAATCCAAAAGATGGAAGATGCAGGAATCATCATTCCTGTGGAACACTCAGAGTGGCTCTCGCCTATGGTTATAGTACCAAAGAAGAATACTAATAAAATCAGGATTTGTGTGGACTTTAGAGCTCTCAATAAGGTGACCATTCTAGACGGGTTCCCTATGCCTTTTGCAGAACAGGTCATTGAAGAAGTGGCGGGGCATGCACTATATAGTTTTATGGATGGCTTCAGTGGCTATAATCAAATATCAATACATCCAGAGGATCGTGAAAAGACTGCTTTTATCACACCGTGGGGAACGTATGTGTATGTAAAAATGCCATTTGGGCTAAGAAATGCTCCAGCCACATTTAATAGAACGGTCAATCTTATTTTTGGCCCCTTATTGCTGGAATCACTTAGAATCTTCATGGATGATTTCTCTTCATTTTCAGGATCTCACAAAGAAACTCATCTAGATTGTTTGGACCAGCACCTGAGACAGCTGCAGAATATTTTCCAAAGATGCAGAGAAACTAAGTTAAAGCTCAATCCAAATAAATGTCACTTCCTTGTGACAGAAGGAACCCTCTTAGGACATGTGGTATCCGCTAAAGGTATGGCCCCGGATCCTGATAAAATTCTCTCTATATTAAAGTTACCTAAACCCAAAACTCCTAAAGAGATCCAGAGTTTTTTGGGGCATACCGGTTATCATAGAAGGTTTATAAAAATGTATGCAGAGATAGCTAGACCTCTGACTAGACTCACAGGTAAAGAAGTACCTTTCAAATGGGAAGAAGAGGAGGAAAAAGCATATCAGACATTAAGGTCACGGCTAGTGTGTGCTCCTATCTTGGTCACCCCGGAGTGGTCAAAAATCTTTCATATACATGTCGATGCCAGTGCATATGTGTTGAAGCTCAAGGTCAAGGACAAAGCATGGAAGCACATCAAAGAAGTGGACATAGAAGAAGAGAGAGCAAGTAGGGAGCTCCAAGAAGTGTATGTCAAATTTTCAAAAGAATCCCCTACAAAAATAGTGATTTTCATCACTAGAAACCATTGTAAATACCATTATCTATTTTTAGTAACTCCATTTTGTTCAAGCCGAGGAGTCCTCGAGCTTGAGGAGTATTAGAAGTACCATCGTACCAATTTTCATAATTTTTAGACTTCGTTTGAGCCCTCAAATAAGCCCTGGAACCTAATTTTTAACTAGGCCGGACACTAGGTCTGGACAGGGCCAAAACTAGTCAAAAAACTATAAAAAGAGCTAGAGAGCTCATTTTTGAGGTTAGCTTGTTAGAGAATAGAACTTTTGTAAGAGAACTCTTTTGCAATCTAAGCTTTCCATTGTTCCTCTCTTTGATCTTACTTTGTGCGCGTGTGTGTGTATGTGTGTGCATGTTTGTGTGCTTTCACTCACACACTTGTGCCTTCACTTGCTCGTGGTCTTCATACCGGTCCTCACGTCTCCGCGGATTGACAAGTAAAGGAGGTGGTGCTTACGCTTGAGCTACAATATGCAGTGGGAGCAGTTCTGACTCAACCCAGTGAAGAATTTAAAATGGACAGGCCAATTCAATATGCCAGTAGAGTCTTGACCAAGGCTGAAAGAAATTACAGTACCACCGAAAGGGAAGCACTAGCAATGGTCTTTGCAGTTCAAAAATTCTGCCATTACTTATTGGGGGTAAAATTTATTATTATATCAGATCATCAACCTCTCAAGTACTTACTCAACAAACCACATGCTACTGGTAGAATATGGAGGTGGTTACTGTTATTCCAAGAGTTCGATTTCTCGGTAATCCATAAGCCAGGAAGAGAAAATGTGATGGCGGATCACTTGTCCAGAATAAATAGGAAGGATCAAACCAGTGGTATCAATGATGATTTCCCTGATGCACACTTGTTTGCTATACAACCTAAAGGATGGTATGATGATATCAAGCAGTTCATTAATACTGGATTGTATCCAGAAAGTGCTAATGCTGTACTAAGAAAGAGGTTGCTTATCAAGAGTAGACCATATACTTTCATTGAGGGTAAACTCTACAGACAGGGCAAGGATGACAGGATGAGGAAATGCTTAGAGGAAGATGAAGTGAGGGAAATACTGCAATTTGCACATGAAGGAACATGTGGTGGGCACCTTCTAGGGCATATCATGAGCTAGAGAATACTAGATGCTGGTCTATGGTGGCCTACACTCTTTAGGGATGCAGATAATTGGAGAAAAACATGTGATGTGTGCCAGAGGTGTGGACCTAAACCCACCAAGCAAAGACATCACCCTTTGGTAGTTTCCACTTCTTGGCAGCCCTTTGAGAAGTGGGGGTTAGACTTTGTTGGGCCTATATACCCTCCGGCACTTCCAAAAAGGGAAACGTACTTACTGATAGCCACGGACTACGCAACAAAATGGGCTGAAGCTATTGCATCAACAGATTGCTCTGCACAAACAGTGGCTGACTTTTTGTACTGTAACATCATTTGCAGATTTGGATGCCCGCTGGAAATCTGTACCGATCAGGGTACTCATTTTGTTAACAAAATACTGCAGGAAATTTCCAACAGGTATCGCATTTTACACAGGACTTCTTGTGCATACTACCCAAGAGCTAATGGACAAGCCGAGTCAACGAACAAAGTATTAATTTCAATGTTACGAAAAGAATGCATGTTGCAGCCGACCTCTTGGGGACGGGCCTATCTGGGTACATTATGGGCATACAGACTGGCCTATAAAGAGACTGGGTATTCTCCCTTTCAATTAGTTTATGGCTTGGTTCCTATTGAACCATTTGAATTTATCAGAGGCTCTATAAGAACGGAAAGACTAGAGAAAAATGGGATGGAAGTTTCAGCAAGACTGACTGCTTTGCATAATCTGGAAGAATCGAGAATTTTAGCCTCCAAACAGTTAGAGAAGCTGCAATTACACAGGAAGGAGACTCATGACAAAAATCTATGGCAAAATAATTTGAAGCCTGGAGATTTAGCCCTGCTACACAGACCACAAATTTCTAATCAAAACAAAGGGAAATGGATCCCTCACTGGGAAGGCCCTTTTCGCATTACGAAGATGCTGCAGTGGGGTGCAGTGCAATTGGAAACACTCGATGGCAACACCCTACCTTTAGTTAACATTTCCAGACTCAAGGGTTATTATCAAGTATCATAACCATTGCATTTTCCTTTATCTGGTTCTCTAATTGGTTTTGGATTGTTTTAATAAGTAGTAATAATCAGCTCACAGAATTTTGGGCGCAGTTTTCTATGAAAATCATAAAATTTGGGCACACGTTTTTTTTTCTTTTCTTTATCAATGAAAATCAAGAAAAATTTTGGGCGCAAGTTTTCTTTTCCATCAATAAAAATCAAGAAATTTATCACTTCATAAAAAGAAATTCATCACTTGAATGGCTCTTAGTTTTGCTAAGTAACTTTCAGTTTTGCCCTTTCCTTTGTTTGTCTCTCGGATGGATGAGATTAACATTGTCATCTCCTCTCTTTTTGATCACCTTTTTATGCTAGACCGCTCCTTCTTGAGAGGTGCTCCCTCATTCAAAATAGCTATATAATATGGCCTCTTTCTTCATACTTGCTTCAAAATCCTCAGAATTCCGTTCTTGTTTTCAGTGCCCAAGCCAAGCTGTGCTAGGGAGTAAAGAAGAAGAGCATCTCACACCCCTCTCCACCCCATCGACTCCTCCATACCACCACCCTCCCTCCTCCTTCCCCCTTTCCATACTGCCAACATCCCCCCTCACCCTCAATCCCCCTCAACGACCCCCCCTCTCCGACCCTCTACCATCAACCCCCCCTGGCGGCGCTCAGCAACTCCCCCCCCCTCTTCAGCACCCTTCGACACCCCAACCCCCGCCTATGACCCACCCGGCACCCAACGACCCCCCCTCTCCGACCCTCTACCATCAACCCCCCCCTGGCAGCTCAGAAACTCCCCCCCCCCCCCCTCTTCAGCACCCTTCGTCAATCCGACCCCCCTCTCCGACCCTCTACAATCAACCCCCCCCTCCCGACCCCGCTCGCCCCCCTCACCACACCGCACCCCCCCCTCACCACAACACACCACACCCCCCTCTCACAACAGCGCCCTCCCCCCCCCTCCCGACCCCGCTCGGCCCCTCCCGTCACCACAACACACCGCACCCCCCCCCCCTCACCACAACACACCACACCCCCCCTCTCACAACAGCGCCCTCCCCCCCCCTCCGGACCCCGCTCGGCCCCTCCCCTCACCACAACACACCACAACCCCATCCCCCTCACAACAGCGCCCTTCCCCCCCCTCCCGACCCCGCTCGGCCCCTCCCCTCACCACAACACACCGCACCCCCCCCCTCACCACACCACACCACACCCCCCCTCTCACAACAGCGCCCTCCCCCCCCCCCTCCCGACCCCGCTCGGCCCCTCCCCTCACCACAACACACCACACCCCCATCCCCCTCACAACAGCGCCCTCCCCCCCCCCCTCCCGACCCCGCTCGGCCCCTCCCCTCATCACAACACACTGCACCCCCCCCCCCTCATCACACCACACCACACCCCCCCTCTCACAACAGCGCCCTCCCCCCCCCTCCCGACCCCGCTCGGCCCCTCCCCTCACCACAACACACCACACCCCCATCCCCCTCACAACAGCGCCCTCCCCCCCCCCCTCCCGACCCCGCTCGGCCCCTCCCCTCACCACAACACACCGCACCCCCCCCTCACCACACCACACCACACCCCCCCTCTCACAACAGCGCCCTCCCCCCCCCCTCCCAACCCCGCTCGGCCCCTCCCCTCACCACAACACACCACACCCCCATCCCCCTCACAACAGCGCCCTCCCCCCCCTCCCGACCCCGCTCGGCCCCTCCCCTCACCACAACACACCGCACCCCCCCCCTCACCACACCACACCACACCCCCCCTCTCACAACAGCGCCCTCCCCCCCCTCCCGACCCCGCTCGGCCCCTCCCCTCACCACACCACACCACAACCCCCCTCTCACAACAGCGCCCTTCCCCGCCCTCCCGACCCCGCTCGGCCCCTCCCCTCACAACAACACACCGCACCCACCCCCTCACCACAACACCGCGCACCCCCCCCCTCACCACACCACACCACACCCCCCTCTCACAACCGCGCACCCCCCCCCTCACCACACCACACCACACCCCCCCTCTCACAACAGCGCCCCCCCCCCCTCCCGACCCCGCTCGGCCCCTCCCCTCACCTCACCACACCACACCACACCCCCCCTCTCACAACAGTGCCCTCCCCCCCCCCTCCCGACCCCGCTCGGCCCCTCCCCTCACCACAACACACCACACCCCCATCCCCCTCACAACAGCGCCCTCCCCCCCCCTCCCTACCCCGCTCGGCCCCTCCCCCCACCACAACACACCGCACCCCCCCCCTCACCACACCACACCACACCCCCCCTCTCACAACAGCGCCCTCCCCCCCCCTCCCGACCCCGCTCGGCCCCTCCCCTCACCACAACACACCGCACCCCCCCCCTCACCACAACACCGCGCACCCCCCCCCTCACCACACCACACCACACCCCCCTCTCACAACCGCGCACCCCCCCCCCCCCTCACCACACCACACCACACCCCCCCTCTCACAACAGCGCCCCCCCCCTCCCGACCCCGCTCGGCCCCTCCCCTCACCTCACCACACCACACCACACCCCCCCTCTCACAACAGCGCCCTCCCCCCCCCCCTCCCGACCCCGCTCGGCCCCTCCCCTCACCACAACACACCACACCCCCATCCCCCTCACAACAGCGCCCTCCCCCTACCGCAACCCCGCCCGACACACAATTCCCTCCCCCCTCTCCGTCGCAGTGCCCCCCTACACCTAATCACCCAAAACCCGTCCCCCCTCTCCGTCGCAGCGCCACCCCCCCTCATCCTACACCCAAACCCCCCCTCCGACATCATCCGACAACCAACCCTTCCCCCCCTCTCCGTCGAGCAGCATAACCACCCCCTCATCCTACACCCAACCCCCCCCTCTCCGACAAGCAGCGCCCCCTCTCCGTCGCAGCGCCACCACCCCCTTCATCCTACACCCAACCCCCCCTCCGACCCCGGACACCCAACCCCCCCTCTCTTCAACCCCACTTCACATCCAAACCACCCCTCCCAACTCTCCGCCTCCAACCCCACCGCACCCCTCCATCCTCCCCGTCCGCCACCCTCTTTCTCCCATCACCCTCCACCCCTCAACCCCTCTGCCCCTATATCCATTTCCATCAATGGCGGACCCCGCTCCGAATGCTCGTTCCGATCCTCCCTCCACAATTCCCTCTGACCATCCCAATCCACCTCCTCCTTCATCGGCAGAACCATCTGTTCAAGCGACTCCAACAGCAACTATGGCCCTGGATCTTCCCATTTATTCCATAGACTCTGATTCCAGCTACCTTTATTCCCCACCTCCCCTCCCGCACCCCCCTTCTCCTTCCCCATCTATGTCTCATTCATCCCACCCATCTTCACCAACCGGGGATTATATGCGCCTGTTTCTCCCACCTGACATAAACCTGCAAATCCGAATGCATCTATCCATACCTACCATTGCCCTTCGTCAAATGTTTTCCATTGAAGATCTTCAGCAGGCGGGCTTGTGGGGCTTCGCTAATGTTTTCTTCAATAACCCCGCCAATTTTACCCAGGTTTATGAAGCTATCCGCCACTTCCCTCATTTTAGAACCGGCACTCTATTCATCCCAGACATTGCCGCCAGTATTGGGTCTCCCCTAATAGATTTTCGTGCTCCCCCTTTCCTATACTCTGGCCTGTCCGCCTCGGCTACTATTGCCTTTTGTACCACACACTTTCAAAGCACTGCTCGATTTTCGCTCCGCATGACCACCCTTCTCAATGCGTTTATCTTTTTCTTCTTACTACGCAGCCAAACCTCTTCCCTTCCCTGGTCAGATATTCGTATCGCCGATCCGCTTTTTTGCTTTCTCCATAGTCGTCCTTACCCTTACGCACACCTCATTTATAGTTCCTTGACTTTGCGCTCCCGTCGACTCCGCGAGGCTATCTCTAGAGGATCTCATGCATTTTCCATCTATTCTGCACCCTTCTTAGCTTGGCTATATCGAATACCTACACACTCGACGCACAATGCTTCTTATCTACCTACCCACCCTGGACCTTCCATTGCTCCATCTCCCTCCCCCCCTCTGATCTCTATTGACTCAGCTTCCGCCTCGACACCCACATCCGTGCCACCTGATGTGACTTCCTGCCCTCCCCAATCTTCCTCCCCCATCCCTCCTGCATCTACCACCTCTCCATTCATAACTAACCCCCCTGATGTAACCTCAATCCCTCCCCATTCCTCTTCACCTCTCCCTCCTGCCTCTACCACTTCTCCATTCATAACTAATCCCCCTGATGTGCCCTCCTTCCCTCCCCAATCTTCTTCACCTATCCCTCCTGCATCCACAACCTCTCCATTCATGACGTATCCCCCTGATGTAACCTCCTTCCCTGCTCAATCTTCTTCACCTCTCCCTCCTGCCTCTACCATCTCTCCATTCGTGACTCCCCCACCTCACGTCCCCTACTACACTACCCAATATTCTTCCCCTTTCCCTCCTGAATCGACAAATTCTCCATCCATGCCTACCCCTCCTATTATCCCTAGACCTCCCCTCTCTTCCGATTTCACCCCACTTATTCAAACACAGCTCAACCCTCAAAACCCCACCTGTATGCCACCAATTCACCCAGATTTCACTTCCCCCTCTATCAGTAACCTCCCTGTCAGTCAACCGCTCCCTTCCCCCAATCCTTCCCTTCCCACGCCATCTTCCACTCCAACCATTCATCCTCCTCGGCAGAATATTCCCCCTTCCCCTCCCACTCCAACGGTCACCCCCACTCCGCATTTTGACCTACCATCAACCCCTTCATTTTGCAATTACTCCAGGACGCGAGTGTAGTCGCTATCGGCAATGCTCAGGCCTCTCAGATTTCCTTGGATTCGGTTTCCGCAGCAGCTTTGGTTCATCAACAGTATATCTCCACAATAGAAAACATCAATCGCATGGCAACCTCTCAATGGCACTCCCTCACCGAAACGGCCCGATTGCTCGAAGAAGAGTGGGATCATTATCGCGATATGGCCGACTCTGCGATGAAAGCCTTAGAAGATCTTCAGAATCGCTCCAACTTAGGGCTTTGTGCTAATGCTGCATGCCGACGTATCCGCAGGGAAAGGGATCACCTTAGACAATGCCTTAGTTCGCTACAGCTTACGATCGAACAAGCTTCTGCTCCTTTGCCCCCTTCTCCATCAACCTCGGCGGACAATCTCAATCAACCTCCACAATAAATTGCCCTCCTCGGTCTAAATAAATTGCTCATCCACAGTCATAATAATTGCTCTTAGATTCCAGTATCGCTTTGCCAATAATTAACTCATACTTTTGATTTCTTATCATTCTTGTAGGGTGCAATGTATTTTTTCTTCTTAACTCAATAAGATACACACCCTTTACTTTTTTTCTTGCCTCCGTTATTTTCATCTCTGTGTCTTTGCAATTTCTCAGTTGGTATCGTTGTTATCTCTCCGGGACGGAGAGATCTTTAGGTGGTGGGCATCTGTAGAGCCCTAACCGGTTGAAACTAAAGGTACAAAGTATTTTTCCTCTTAAGGTTCAAAGGTTGAATCTAAATCTTAAGGTGCAAAAGTAAAAGAATTAAAAGGAAAGGTGAAGGTGGAAGGCCGCGTACGAAGGTGGAAATAGGCCGCCCAATCAAAATTTTATTTTAAAAGTCACTCTTGTTCTAAAGTCACTACAAGACAAAGTAGCGAATCGTTGAGGACCAGTTCAAAAAGACAATCTTGGGACATTGAAAGGACACCAAGATTGTATTGCAGTTAGAGTGCGCGAACTGGCGGACTCTCAAACAAAAGGAAGGACAAAGGCTATTTTTGCACATTGAGAGTTGAGAGCAGGAGAGAGCTTCAGGGGAGCAAGAGAGGAAGCAAGAAGAGCCTCCAGTGTGCGACGACATTCAAGAGTGCAAGAGGTGCCAAGAGGAAAGTGTGCAGAGAAGAGAGAAGGCGGGCAAGATTCCAAGAGTTCCAAGGGCTATTACGTGCGTGCGCAGTGATACCAATTCCTTAGCTTGGCGGAAGCTTAGTGCAAGGTGTGCACAAGGGAAGCGGGAAGCAAGTGAAGGATTGGTGCTCGAGAGGCCGCCGCTAGATGACTTGAGATAATTGGTCTTCAGTAATTAATACTCTCTGAAGTAGTATTTAGTCATTGATTCGACTGTGTGCAGTCATTGTATTTGTTGAAGGATAATTAATATTCAAGGTCTCCAAGAGTATTCCTTTGCAGAAGTTCTCACTATTACTCCATTTTCATCATCTCTTTTTTCTCCTACAAACCCTCAAACTCCTTCTTGTCCCCGAATCCCCAACAGCTGGTCATACTGAGTAAAAGATATAATAGGTGTATAGTTAAAAATAGAAGGTTTTCTTGAAGGCTTTCCTTGCCTTGGTTTGTGAAGAGTACAATCTCTCCAAGGTCTCCCAAACCTTCTTGGATGTGTCCAAGTCTTGTATATTGCCTATCATGCTATTGCTTATGTGTTGGGATAGAATGAATATGACTCTCCTGTTGGGAATGATGGATGGACACTTCAAGAGGATGAGTAGGTACTGCCAAATCCTGCTTTGTACCAACCCTTTGATGTTTCAGAGTTGATAAGTGGACCCTTTTAGCTTTCTAGTGACACCATAAAATGGCCTATGTACTTTGGAAATGATGTATGAAAAGATAGAATCAAAACAGACAACTGCCCTAGGCTCAATTGGGAGCCCAATCGAAGATGACGATCTCGTTGCACACACTCTCAATGGCTTGAGAGACAATGAAAGTTGAAAAGCATTCACCACATCAATTTATGTGAGGGATTCCCTACTGAAATTTTATCAATTATTCACATTGATGGTGACTAAGGAGATGTACCAAGGAGGTTCACAATCAAAGGGCAGCCAAGCCCAAATTTTCTATACAAGTAGAGGCAAAGGCAAAAGGACAAAACTCCCAAGGCAGAGGGAGAGGAAGTTCAAGCTCAAGCTCAAGCAACCAAGAAGGCTCCAACCAAAGCTATGGATCAAGAGGAAGAGGAAGGAGTAGAGGAAGAGGAGGAAGATCACATGGAAAAGAAGAATCCAATGGTGAATCCTACAATTATGGAAAACAGGGCCATTATGCAAGAGATTGTTGCTGCAAAGGAGGAGGCAATCAAGGATACAAAAGGAACCAAGGTAATTATGCTAGCGCTTTATCAAATTTAGAAAATGAGAACTTTCTTATGATGTATGGGTCAAGTAAAATAGTGAATTCAGATTTTACATGGTACATTGATAGTGGTTGTAGCAACCATATGAGTTGCAATAAAGATGTTTTCTTTAATTTACACTCACCCATAACTCAATGACATGTAAAGACATGGGATGAAATTGAGCACAAGATTACATATGTGGGAGATGTTGCATTGAATGGATCTCAAAGCTCCAAGGTGTTGAAGGATGTGTTGCATGTGCCAACAATCACAAAGAACTTGGTTTCCATAGGCCAAATGGTTGAAAGATGTTATGAGGTGAGGTTCAATGATCAAGGATGTTTTCTTGAAGACACCATGCAAGACTACAAGCTCATAGCAAAAGGAAAGAAGAAAGGAAGACTCTTCACCATGGATGTAAAGCCAGCAATCCCTCGTACTGTGTACTTGTCAATTGGAAAAAATAAACAGATTACACAAATTGACATGGCATAAAAGAATTGGGCACATAAACTTACAAAGGATGAAGGACATGCAAAGGAAGGGCTTGGTAAATGGTGTACCTGATCTTACATCTCACAATATGCAACATTTATGCCATGCTTGTCAATTAGGAAAACAAAACAGATTGCCATTCAAGAAGGGAGCACATGTGAGCAATGAAGTGTTGAATCTCATACACACACATGTATGGGGACCTACAAGGGATCCATCCATTGGAGGTAATAGATATTTTGTCACATTTATAGATGATCATTCAAAGTTGTTTTGGATTTATTGCATGAAGTCAAAGTGAGAGGTGTTCTACCACTTCAAGAGGTTCAAAAACGTAGTGGAGAAGGAAACAAGGAAGTATATAAAGACTCTACGACCGGATGGAGGGGGACAGTATTTTTCAAATAAATTTTTAGAATTTTTACATGAACATGACATCAAAAGTCAATTCACTTGCAGGTATACACCTCAACAAAATGGGGTGGCAGAGAGGAAGAATAGATACATAGCAGAAGTGGCTAGATCTTTGTTAAATCAAATGAATGTTCCTAACTCTTATTGGGCTGATGCAACAAATACAGCCATCTACATTCTAAATAGGTGTCCAAACACAGGAATACATGGAGTTACACCTTATGAAGCTTGCTGTGGTAAGAAACGCAACCTTTCGCATCTCAAAGTGTTTGGATGTGTGTGTTATGTTCATATACCTCAAGAATTGAGACATAATTTAGACCCAAAGGCAGATAGGTGTATATTTCTGGTACATTCTTCAGAGCAAAAGGGATTTAATGCTATATCCTTGTACCAAAGAGCTTAAGGTTTCTAGAAATGTAATATTTGATGAGTAGCTTCCTTGGTATGGTAGCAAAGATGTGTTACAGGTTGATGATGCATATGAAGGCGAGAAGAAGTTCAAAGAGCAACAACAAAGCATGGAGATAAGTGGTCCAACCACTTCAAGAACACCATCAAAGGAGAATACTACATCAGCTTGGCATAGAAGGATAAGTTATAAATCTCACTCAAGTGAAGGAAGTAGCAAAGGAAAGGAAAAGGCAAACGACGAAGAGCATCCATGGGTAGACATGGAATCTACAAGTGACAAAGATATGAAAAAAATTAGAAACTCCAAGATTTAAAGCATCTAAATCAAGGAGGAGGAGATTCCTACCACCTAATGGTGAGGTAAGGTCATCCAATAGGGTTAAATACCCTATTCAAAGGTTAACTTATGATTCATTCATTGCAAGACACTATGCCTACATGAGTCAAGTTATAGCTTGTGAAGAACCAAACTTTTTTGAAGAAGCAAATAAGCATAGGGAATGGATTTAAGCCATGGAGGATGAAGTCAAGGCACTTGAAGAAAAATGATACTTGGTCATTGGTGCCAAGGACAAAGGACATCAAATTCATTAGCAACAAACGGGTGTACAAGGTAAAGAGGCATGTAGATGGGAGCATCTCTAAGTATAAAGCAAGGCTGGTTTCCAAAGGTTTTACTCACACCTATAGCATAGACTTTGAAGAAACATTCAATTGAGTAGCTAAGATGTCTACGATCAGATGTTTGATTGCAACTTCAGCCTCAAAAGGTTGAAACATGTACGAATTGGATGTGAAGAGTGCTTTCCTTACTGGAGAGCTTGAAGAGGTAGTCTTCATGGAGCAGCCTTAAGGCTTTGAAGATGAGCGGTTTCCATATCATGTATGCAAGCTAAAGAAGGCTCTTTATGGAGTCAAGCAAGCCCCAAGAGCTTGGAACCAAAGACTTGTGGACTACTTGGTAAAATGTGGATAGAATCAGAGTCATGTAGACCCATCACTCTTTGTGAAGAATGAAGGTAGCAAAATTGTTTTCATTTGTATATATGTTGATGATTTGATCATTACAGAGGATGATGAAGCCAACATCAGGGACATAAAGAGGAAGCTTGGATGTGAGTTTAAAATCTTAGATTTAGGGATTTTAGGGTACTTCATTGGGATTGAAGTACTATTTAAAGAGGAAGGTATATGCTTGATGCAAAGGAAATACATTCTAGATCTTTTGAAGAAGTTTGGCTTGTGTGATTGCAAGCCCATTTCAAATCCATTAGAAGTAAATCCTAAACTAAGTTTTCATGAAGGAAGAAGTGAAGGATGTCACCATGTATAGGCCAATAATTGACTCTCTCTTGTATGCTACTATGACAAGACCAGATATTGCACATGTAGTTGGAGTGTTATCTAAATTTCTGCAAACACCAAGAGTACCTCAGCTTGTTGCAACCAAAAGGTTACTTAGGTACCTCAAAGGAGTGGTGAATGAAGGTCTATATTGTCAATTTGATGATGGATAAAATATACAACATTATTGTGATGTTGTTTGGTAGGTTCCAAAGATAACAGGAGGAGCACTAGTGGATATGTTATCATGCTAGGGAAGAGGACCATCTCATGGATGTCAAAGAAACAACCAACAATGGCTCTCTCATCAATCCAAGCTGAGTCTAGAGGCTTAGCACAAGTCTCATGTGATTTTATGTGGCTCAAGAAGTTGTTTCTTGATCTTGATTTGTAGGTTAAGCAAGTACCTATGTTTTGTGACAACATAAGTAGCATATGCTTGGCTCAAAATCTGGTGTTCCATGCCAAGCGGAAGCATATAGAAATGCATTACCACTTTGTTAGAGAGAAGATCATGTCAAAGGATTTCAAGATGGATCATCTCAATACAAAGAACCAATATGAAGATATGTTTACCGAAGCATTGGATGGAGTAAAGCTACAACGCTTCAAGCATGCATTGGAATGAAGGACCTAGGCACTAAGACTTGAAGGGGAGTGTTGAAAATCAAGTCCCAATCATGCAAAAAGGCTGAACCATGAGTTTTGCAAGTGGACCAATAAAAAAGGAGGAACCAAAGTTTTGCAATAAATTTAAAAGCTCCACCCAACTCAATGACATTCAAATCTCATCAAATTAGCCACCAAAAAGTGCACCTACACTAATTGGTGGGTGGTTAGTTAGATTGTGGGAAAAGTAAAACTCCATATAAGCATCATCCCACCTTTATTTCTTGAGTTCTATGCATTCCACAAGTTTCCCACTTAGTTTAGTGAATTCATAGACTCTAGCAAGTAGCCCTCTTGCTTGCTTACCTCATTTTCTCATGATTTCGCTCCTCTCTATCTAGAGGTGTAGTTAGGCTTTTCTGATTGTACCAAATTGTAAAGCATTGTTTGCTCTCTCATTATACTCCTATTCATTGATTTCAAGATCCATTTGGTCTCTCATGTAGTACCCTAAACTTTGCCAAAGTTTCAAGTTATTTGACTGAGTGACTTGTGATAAATTGCCGACTTTGTGAAGGTATATCTCTGCACATAGGCAGAAAGTGTTGCAAACAAGTAGCCTATTTTGCAGAGGGTGGTTCACCCAGCTGGAACATTCATTTTTGATGATTTAAAGCTTGTTGGGTAGCTCTTATAGTCCATTGTAAGTCTGCAAAATTTCAATCTAATTCATTGTACGGATGGAAAGAAAAATTGAGAACAGTGAGCATATATCACTACTTGTGGACCTAGTGGAGGGCAGCCATCTTCCATTTTTGCATTGGGGTGTTAGAATCATCCACGATCAATTTCTTCTATAATGATATATGAAAATATCTACTCCAATATTGCTCTAGAAGAAATAGGAATGGTCACAATTGATGCATGACTAAAGTTTCTTTGCATTACCACATTTACCAAAAACATCAAGGAAAAATTTACCAAGTCATAATAAAGTGCAACATATAAATTCATATAAGCAATCAACACACATTTAAGTGCTTAGTCATATCCTCATAATCCTGCGCACAATAATTATACATAGGCCATTAAAATAGGTTATATTTATAGGATTCAAATGACAGTGTGAATGCACATTTCCATCTTCTTTAGCCTGTAAATACTCAAAGGAAAGGTAAAAAATGTATGGATAATATTTTTAATAGTTTTAGAATTCACCAATTTATAAGAAATTTTCTAATTTTCCCATGTGCTGATCGGAATGATAAAATACTTTCAACAAGGGTGAGCCCCGAGTGGGGGGTCCAAGGGGGCCAAGGGGCCCCCTAGTTGGGGGTCCGAGGCGGCTAGCAGTCCTCCTAGTAGGGTACATGGGTAGCAACCTCGACACAACAATAAAGGCAATATTCCATGGAATATTCTCTATTAAAGTCACAAATGATTTATATTTGTTAGGTCGGTTGAATCTACCTAAGCCACTTATGGGGTCTATGCGGGCAATGGCCACCCATGTTCTACCTCCCATGTATAGTCATCCATGAAAGGCCACCCATTAGCCTATATATACATTACCTGTGCACTACCCCATATATCTAATCATGCTAGCATACCTCTAACTTGTAACTCCCTATCTAGAGTTGCCTAAATCACCATTTAAGCTATATCATGAGAGTGCACGGTGGGCAATGCCATCATCTTTGTAGTTGTTATTAGTAGGAAATTGTTGAGATTCTACTATATATGTTATCTTCTCTAATATTGATCTTATGTTATATTGTGTAACTATTTAGAGCCATTAGGTTCGAATAACTTGAGAAGTATCACTATTCATCCTACTAGCAGAGTAGAATATCATTAGATTATGCAAGTGATTACGTGATGCCTTCATCCTCAAACACTAGTCTTGGTACTCCAATTAATGTTAATGATCCACCTATTTGAATTCGTCCACCTGCATTCACTAAAGGGAAGTTGGATGGAACCAAATAAATGCTTTGGAATCAAAATTTCTACAATTTTGGGCTCCTAAGAATTACTTGACACTATCATGGGACCGATGACATTGGATCTAGAGCCTACACCAATTGAAGATCTAGCAAATTTGAGAATGATGATTCAAATAGACCTAGATCTTCTACAAGATTGGAAGAGGAAAATGTTGATGCATTACGTGCAATTGTCACTTGTGTAATTGATTATGTGCTTACTTGAGTTCAACATACTACTAAAGCACCTAAGGCTTGGGGCATATTGGCTCATGAGTATGAGACCAAGAACCACACTAGGATACAAAATCTAGAAAATGACTTGGCAAATGAAAAGCATTATGATTTTAGAAGGGCTAAGGATTTTATCAAACAAATAAAACATTGACAAGAAAAATTGGCTATAGTTGGTATTGTAATAACACACGAAGATTTGGCTCAAAGATGTGTGTGTATTCTCCTAGCAAAGTATTATGGATTAGGAACAACCCTTAACACTCAAGTAAGACCAACTCCCCCTAAATTTGAAGAGTTTTGCGCTATGCTCTTAGAAAAGGATATGTAGTTAAAGAATCAACTAGGTACAAGCAATGGTTCATTCTTAGCCAATGCAAAAGGAAAAGGCAATTTTGATGAATCAAAGAAGCCAAAGAAGAAAACATTCACAAGAAGTTGCTTCTATTGTGAAAAGAAAGGCCACGCCACCAAGGATTGTAGAAAGAAGCAATCTAATTAACATAGTTGGACTAGGAAATCATCTTGGAAGAACAAAGAGTCTGCAAACAACAGAGATCTAGAACTACGCGTAGCTATTGATGAGGTATGCTCATCGGCTCAAGTTTGTGTTCATGAACCATGGGTTCTAGATATTGAAGCTTCTTGCCATATGACTAGAAAAAAGGATTGGTATAGTTCACTAGTGCCTCTACAAGAATCCATCAACGTGGTGGTGGGAAATGAATACAAGTGTCTAGCTGAAGGAACTAGAACCATCTTCTTTAACCTACAGGTGCTCAAAGGAAAGGTAAAAAATGCATTGAGAATATTTTTAATAGTTTTACAATTCACCAATTTATAAGAAAGTTTTTAATTTTGTTGTATGTCGATCGGAGTTATAAAATCCTTCAGACAAGGGTGAGAAGCCCGGACTGGGGGGTCCAAGGGGGCCAAGGGGCCTCGTAGTTGGGGTCTCTCAAAGGGTCAATGGTCCCCCTAGTCAGGGTACAGGGGTAGCACTCTCAACACAACAATAAAGGCAATATTCCATGGAATATTCTCTCTTGAAGTCACAAATCATTTATATTTGTTAGGTTGGTTGAACCAACCTAAGCCATTTATGGGGACTGTGGGGGCATTGGCCACCCACGTTCTACCTTCCATGTATACTCATCCACAAAATGGCACCCGCTAGACTATATATACATGATCTCTGCACTACCCCATATATTGAATCGAGCTAGCATACTTCTACCTTCTAACTCCCTATCTAGAGTTGTGTAAATCACCATTTAAGCTCTAGCTTGGGAGTGCACGAGTAGGCAACACCATTTGTTATTAGTAGAAAATTGTTGAGATTCTACTTTATTTGTTATCTTCTCTACTATTGATGTTGTGCTATATTTTGTAGCTATTCAAAGCCGTAAGGTTCGAATAGCTTGAGAAATATCACTATTTCATCCCATTAGCAGAGTACAATATCATTAGATTATTCGAGTGATTATGTGATGGCTTCATCCTCAAACACTAGTCTTGGTCCTCTAGCTAATGTTAATGTTGCACCTATTTGAATTTGTCCACCTGCATTTAGTAAGGGGAAGTTGGATGGAACTAAATATATGATCTTGAATCAAAATTCCTAGATTATGCACATCCACTCAAGCTCGTGTCGATGAACCATGGAATCTAGATATTGGAGCTTCTTGCCATATGACAAGCAAAAAGGATTTGTATAGTTCACTAGTGCCTCTACAAGAGTCCATCAACGTAGTGGTGGAAAATGAATATAAGTGTCCAACTAATGGAACTAAAACTAATCTCTTTGATCAATTCTCTAGGTTTTGAGAAGAAGCTATTTGATGTTCTTTATGTGCCTACACTTAAAAGAAATTTGTTGTCAATTTCTACAAGAATAGATCACAGACTCGATGTTGACTTCAATAAGAGTGGTGCAGAACTCATGGGTTCATCAATTAATGTGAAAGGAAAGGCATAACATGTGATAAATTGTATGATTTAAGTGCCTTAACTACTATAGAAGATAAAGATGTAAGCAAATTGTGGAATCAATGATTTGGGCATCTCAGATTATTCGTTTTAAAGGAGATGCAAAGAAATGGATGGTTGCTCATTCGCCTACATTTTTAGAGTTATAGGAACATTGTGAATCTTGCATGATGGGCTAGCAACAATGAAATCCATTTCCACGAGAGATCAGCAATCGAGCTCAAGCTTTTCTAGAGTTGGTACATGTTGATGTCTGCAATAAAATGTCTACACCTAGTCTGGGAGGATCTTTCTAGTTTTTGTTGTTAGTTGATGATTATAGTAGAAAGATGTGGGTTTATTTCATACAAGATAAGGGTGATGCTTTTGAAAAATTCAAAACATGGCATAAGTATGTGGAAAATGAATCAAGCAAGAAGCTGAAGAAATTTAAAATAGATAAAGGAGGTGAATTCTATTCAATACAATTCAATAACTACCATGAGGAGCATGGTGTAAAAAGGAAACTTATCACAGTGCATACACCTCAACAAATCGGCAATGTTGAGAAAATGAATATGACAGTAGTGGAAATGGCTTGTTGTATGTTAAAGGCTCAAGAAGTGCCTTATTCATTATGGATAGAAGGAGTCAACACAGCACTCTACATCCTCAATCAAAGCTACATGAAAGCACTAAAAGGGATGAATCCTCAAGAAGCATCTTCTAGTAAAAAGACTTTAGTTTTACATTTTAGAATTTTTGGTTGTTTCTATTATGCATATATTCCTAATTTAACAAGATCAAAGTTTCATTCAAAAAGCAAAAAGTGTGTCTTCCTAAGATCTAGTGAAGAGTCTAAAGCATACAATTTGTGGGATCCTGAGGCAAGGAAGATTTTAGTCAATTGAGATGTGGTGTTTGATGAACAAACAAACTTATTAGAAGATAAAGGTAAATCTACTATCGCAACAAGCAGAGAAATATTTCACCTTTGCCTATTAAATGATGGGGTTGAAGTTGAGGAGGAGGAAACCTCTGATAGTGAAATTTCCTCACTAAAAAGCCAACCAATTCTAGCTGCATAGCATAAGACACTACCAAAGGGGCACAATAACGCTTTGATAATCACAATCCACACTTAGATATACCAGAATCATCCTTGAATGGATTACATAGAACAAACCAAAGCGAGGAGAAAATAAGACCCTCATAACAGATTGTTAACATGGCTCTAATGGGAGATATCATGGGCTCGATAAAGGAGCCTACCACCATTGAAGAAGTGCTTGATGATTGAGTTTGGAGAGTGACAATGCAGTCTGCGTATGATAGTATAGTAAAAAATGATACATGGGAACTACTAAACTTTTCACCAAAGTAGAAGGTAATAGTTACTAAATGGATTTGGAAAGCTGACTATAAAGTAGATGGCACATTAGGAAAGTATAAGAAAAGATTAGTTGCATAGGGTTTTTCACAAATGTTTGTGTATAATTAAGAATTAGAATCTATTGTGATTATTTGACACAATATTGATTCCTATTTCACAATAGTATGTGTAAGTGTATAATTGAGAGTTAAAATCTATTGTAGTTGTTTGACTCAACATGGATTCTTACTCACAATAGTATGTGTAACTATATGTGTGTATGATTCATGAGAATTAAAATCTATTGTAATTGAATGACTCAACATTGATTCTTACTTCACAATGGTATGTGTAATTGTATGTGTGTGTATGAGAACTTTAATAGATAAAAAATGTTAATACGTAAATTAATAGAAATAAAAACTTTACAAGAGATTCAGAGTAGTTTGTATATATTTTAAGATATATATTTAGTGGAATATATATCTTATTTGATATTGATTTATGTTTTTTTTTGTAGATATAATCTTCATAAAGCAAGCACCATGAGGAAGGGAAAAGATGGGTCATATGTAATTATTCATCAAGAGGGTAAAATAATCTCCAGAATACAATGCAAATGTTGTGGACATTGTTATGTAGGAAATGCAACTAAGATAAAAAGCATATTTCTAGTAAAGGTAATAATGTGGGAGGATGATCTATTATAGATAGTGATATATGGGTACACTTTTCAAGTTATGGAAAGAAATGTAAATCTCAAGGTATTTCATAAAAAAGATTTAAAAGCATCAGTGGTTCATAGTACTTTCAAAGTAGTCTAGGTGTAGAGCAAGAATGAGTAGATGCATGAATGACAAGAGAGGATCCGCATGATATTTCTACTCAAGTATCTCAAACTATTTTTGAGAATAATCAAGATACATGTATTCCATTTTCTTCAACTACATCAAAAAAGATTGGACCCAATGAATGAAACAAAATAGCGGATCTAATAATGTGTCATCATGCTTTGTCCATACTAAATCACAGAATACAATACATATAGCTTTTGAAAAGCAAGATTGTCTCGAGCTTCATCTTAAATCGATGCAAGAATTTTTATCATGTGGGATTCCTTTCAATGTTATGTGTAATCCTATTTTCAAAGATGCTTTGATGTCAATTGCATGGAAAGGATCCACTATGCAAGATTATAATAAATTGTGAACATAGTATGTAGATTAAGTGAAGAAAAGTACTAAAGCTATATTAAAACAAACATTTCTTGATTATGTACCCATGTATGGATGTAGAATAACATTGGATGGATGGAAAATTTATCAAATGATGTCGTTGATTAATGTCATGGTATATGTCCAAAGGGAAGCATGTTTTTGGAAGTTGTGGATACTTCTCTTAAAGAGAAAAATGTCAGCTTTTCTTGTAAAGATATATGAGCACGTGGGTGGCTTGAAGAATGTGATTGCAATAGTGTATGATGATGCATCTAATATTGGAAGTGCTTGAATTGTAATTGAGAACATGTACGAAGGCATTACTTGGGTTCCATGCATAACTCAGACACTAAATTTATTATTGAAAGATGTAGGTAGATGATCTTTGATTAAAAAAATTTATTATATTGGCAAATCATGTGGTCAAATTTATCAAAGAGCATCAGTTTTCATACTCGCACTTTTGTTCAAAATCTCCCAATAGAGCACTCCATATCTTTTGTGCTACACGAGTTGGAACTGCCGATATTGTGCTGAGTGGATTATTGGAAGTGGAGCCAACTCTTGTAGAAATGATAGCTAATCAAGTATGGGAGGCATGGCGAGAGAAGCATCCTTCTTATCGAGTTGCGGCTTTGAAGTGTATGTTTTTGATAGAGTCACAATTGTTTTTGCATAATCTTGAAAAAATCATCAGTAACACTAAACCTTTTGTGGAACGTTTACAAATTGTTGATACTATAAACTTGTTATAGGAAATGTTTATTGGATTGTCAAAAGTTTTTCAAAAAGTGAAAATTCAATCAATTTTCATTACGAGAAAAAACATAGATTGTATTTTTAGTAGAGAAAAGATGGATGCAAATGCATACTCATTTACATGGAACAACGTTTGTCTTGGATCCAACATTGCAATTCAATGGTTAAGCATCAAACAAAGAAGTCATGGAAAATTTCAAAACCATTTGTCAGTTATTACTTCGAGATGGTTGAGATGCATTCCACCAGAGAGTAGATTATGTAACTCGAGAAGGATATTTTGGAGATTTATGGCACATTGAAGCCATTCAAAAGCATCCACCTCCTATATGGTGGAAAGAGTATGGAGGTGAAGCAGTGGAGTTGCAACATATAGCTATGAGAGGGCTTTCAATAACAGCTTCAAGTGGTAGTTCTGAACATAATTGGAGTGCATATGATTTTCTTCATTTAAAGTGAAGAAATCACTTAAGTGAATCATGTACTAATGTTTTGGTATGTATTTTTTGTAATAGGCATTTGTTACATGCTCCAACCAAGATAGCTTCTATAGCAGCACAACAAACTTTTGGAGAATTTCAAACTCATGAAACTTTTACAAACGATTCATGGGGTGATCATGATTTAGATGAAGATCACAATGATGCTTCGGATATGGAAGAAATAGATGGCACGGTACCTATAACAAATGATGATATTTGAAATGAAGAAAATGATGTACTTTGAGTACTTTGGTTAGATTCAATTGCAAAAACAATGTCTTTATAATATAATGATGGTGTTGATTACAAAACGAAGCTTGTCTATTCACTATTTTTTTTATCAAATAATTCATCCGTACTGAACAAATCAAAAGATAATGGTGCATCCGATAGTCTTCCATATTTGTTCTTGTATGCATAGAGAGATATTTATCAATTTTTCCCTTGATGCTCTAAATCAACAATCTTCTTTTGTTGAACATCAATTGTTCTTTGTAATCCACAAATTGTTAAACCTTCATTGTATAATTCTTCTCCCAATGATGATAAATCATGGATAAGGTTATGTTCTTCAAGTAATAGAGCAGAAGGCCACTTTCAAGGAAGAGGGCCTTCATTTGTGTGACTATGAAATTCTGGCGGATTTCTAGGAGGACTCCAAGCTATACCTGCATTCTTCAAGTGATCATTACAATCTACACGTTGATGAAGGATATCTTGTACAAAAACTATTTGAATCAAAATATAGTGCTATTTGATTATTATTTGCTAATGATCTCTCAACTTGCACAGTGTCAAAGTAGAGCTTCTACTAATCCTTTATGTTGTAAGTCAAAAATTTTTAACGATGTTCCTTCTTTTGCCCTTCCTGTAACTCAAAAGAGAACATCATGAACAAAATGACTTGGACATAGCTGTTTTACTTCTTTCATTGATAATGGTTATACTTCTAATCCCTCTAGCTCTAAATCATGGTGGGATAAAAATGCTAGTCCTGATTATGCAAATTGAGCATTTTTCTTAGACGAAACCCTTTGACATTCAGCATGATCAAGGTCATTATTCACATATAGCATTCTTTCCATGTTTTACGTTCAAATCTAAAAAACAAAAACACTAATTATTCCTCAAAATAATGCACATAACTCAAATGAATCCACATTTTTTAATCCACATAATTCAAATGATATCACTTCATTTAATCCACATAGTTCAAATGATACCACATTTTTTAATCCACATAATTCAAATGATACCACATCATTTAATCCACATAATTCACATGATACCACACCATTTAATCTACATAATACAAATGAATCTACATCATTTAATCCACAAAGTACAAATGAATTCACTTCATTTGATCTACATAATTCAAATGATATCACATCATTTAATCCACTTAACGCAAATGATACCACTTCATTTAATCCACATAGTTCAGATGAATCCACAACATTTACTCCACCTAATTCAAATGAATCCATATCATTTAATGCACATAGTTCAAATGATACTATATCATTTAATCCACATAATTCAAATGAATCCACATCATTTAATCCAATATTACAATCGAATCCATTTCATTTATTCCACATAATTCAAATCATACCACTTCATTTAATCTAAATAATTCAGATCATACCACTTTATTTAATCCATTTAACTCAAATGATACCACTTCATTTCATCCACTTAACTCAAATGATACTACCATTTAATCCACATATTCAAATGAATAGAGATCATTTTTAGTATGGTCTTAATCCATCCATAGAGGATATCTTTAAATAATATGGAGTAAGATTCAAGAATACTCTAAGTAGTTCATGTGTGTTTACTCTTTTTGATACATCTCTTTCAAAAGCTAATTCTAAAGCATATTTGAACTTATAAATCCCATTTCTATCAATAGTATAACTATTTAAATGTATAAATTTCAAAAGTTGCAATAGCACTATCAAAATTGTGAAGGTCTCCTAACTTTTATTAAAAGGTGGAGCACTAGTGGATATACATTTAGGTGCAATCCACCAATACCTTTGAATCCACTCATTTCTAGTTGACATTTCCAAATCACATAGCTTCAAGAAAGCCCTTTTTTTGTTGGTAAACATGTTGCTCTACCAAAATCAATAATCCAATATAAGTATGCTCAACTTCAAAATGCAACAGAATCTTTCCTTGATGGAGATCGTTGTAGGAAATATGAGAAGTGTGTAAAAATGATATGTTTTGCAATAATCCGTTCATCAACTTCCAAATGTTTATCTTCATAGTTGCTGTACCTCCTTATATGTCTTGAATACCTATGCTTCATGGTAAGTTTAAGTACTCTTTTTTTCATTTTCTCCAGCCACATGTCTAATGTACCACCATTCTACAATATGAAAATGAGACATGGGCTTTTTCTATGATGCCCAACTAGTCCAAGTGGCTTGATAATTCCACTATGAATAATAGATAAAATTATGGCTTCATTTATGGCTTCGTTCTCTTGTGTGTGTATGTCACCACAATGTAATTTGAATAACTTTGCGAAAATGATTTCATTGACAAATCTTGGGTGGGTTTTTCTGACTTCATGGATTATTGCATATTGTCCTTTCCTCACGAGGGCTACATCTTTAAAATGAATCAATGAACATGGGAGCAAACAAAGATTATTCACATTTGATCTCCCATACTCACATGTATATCTCTTGTGTTTGGATCTACATTCGGTCTCCCTACCTGTTGAATCATGTTGGGTATCACTCACTTTCCTCTCTACATTGTATGCTAATGTAAATCAACAAATTTGATTTTATCGATGCGTCCAAGCATTGTGGTCATATCCAATGCTGATGACTCTACTACTTTGATGCTCTCTCCAAATATATGAGTGAGCTCTTTGGACATTTTCTCATCTAATACTTGTGCTCCTCTTGACACACTGCAAAATTTATCCTCAATATCAATATATGTTGTCCTAGATAATTGTTCAAAGAAATCTTTGTAATTGGATATGTCCATTTCTAGAGTGATTTGATCTTATCTCATTCCATACATGTATGAGCACACAAAATATTCCAAAAATCTTCGCTCGTGCTTATTTATTTACAAACCATCTGTTTATGCTAATATATTTAGGTAGTAATGTGTGTTAACACACTCTAGGACCACCGGGGCACTTTTTTCCCTCTTTAGGAGGTATTTTTTCTTGGCTTGTATATATTCCTATTGCCCTAATGGTCTATTTATCTTTCTACATTCTAGTGGTAATACATTCAGTATTGTGTGTTTTGTTCCAAGCTTCTTCTTCTTCCTTGTGTTGTTCGCATGCTTCAATAGAGGTCTAAGTCCAACAATTGGTATCAGAGTAGGTCGTCGTTTCATCTAGGGCATCATCCACACGTCTTCGGTGCCAAAATCGCGATCTAAGCTGGTTTTGGCCTCCAAACACACTATTGTAGCGCTTGTGTAGGCTATTTTGCCTCTTTGTGCCAAAGGTATATACCAATTTTGGTTCGCTATAAGTGTCTCGAAGTTTGCTACAGGTCTAGCAAAACATGTATGGGCAATTTTGTTCAACATTTCGAGATATAGTAAAATTTCTACATCAAGGTATTTTAGTCACCACTCATGGTTGAAAGTAGTGATGTATTATGTTGGTTGTTGAGGATAAGTTGGATGGTACCAAATACCCATTATGGGCTTATATGATGCGACATGTATTGGTTGCAAAAGGACTGTGGAACATTGTGCACGGTGTTGAAAACGTCCTACCACACCTGCAATTGTTATAACTACAGGTAGTGAAGCTGATGTAGAAGGTATCAAAGATGGTGATATTCTGGAGATTCTTGTTCGTGCTACGGTTTCTATTGCACCTACTAGAGAGAAAATTGGTTGGGATGGCAAAGATGCCTAGGCACATGCATTGATAGATTTGTTTGTCAAACGTGCCATTATTCCTCATATTCACTCTTACTGAATGGCTAAGGATGCTTCAGATACACTTACCAGATTGTACCAGGCTAGGAACGAGGCTCGTGTTGCTTGTCTTAGAAAACACTTGGAGAGTGAGCACATGAATGAAGGTGATCGTATGGAAAATTTTCTAAAAAAGGTCAAGGATTTGAAGGAGCAATTGATTTTTGCTGATGAACTTCTTCTTGACAGTTCACTTGTGCAGACTGTTCTCAATGGTCTTTCTGATTCATATGAGAGTTTTGCTTCTATTCTTCATTTGATGATGAAAGGAAATCCAAAGGCCTTATCATTTAGGAGTTAGTTTCTATTTTATTGTAGGAAGACCAATCTAGGCAGAACATGTTTATTATGTGTGTTGTAGATGAAGCTTTCCTAGCTAGTCAGAAGGGCAAAGGTAAATGGAGCTTATCTATTAGTAAGTAGAAATCTATAAACCTTGCACATTCCACGAAGAAAGACAAAGCTGAGAAGAAATCAGAAAAGCAGAACCTGTTTTGTAAATACTGTAAAGCAAATGGTCATGTCATTAAGAGTTGTCCAAAACTTGCTACTAAAGAGGCAAAGAAGAAAGAGGCCAGAATCGTTGTTGTAAAGGCCTCTACACCGAAAAGAGAGTCTGTTAATCTTGGCCTGTATTGATGGTAGTTCTTTCACTTTGTCAGATGCTTTATTTGTGCCAGAGATCAAGAAGAATCTATTATCGATTTCGGCTTAAGCCAAGTTTTGGCTTGGTTGTGAAATTTGTTGATGATAGGTGTACAGTTCATGATTTGTCAAATGGCAACATGATTCTTGCTTCTGGCATTTTATGTCGTGGGTTGTATAAGCTCATAGACTATGAAAGATCTGTGAATGATTTAACAAGTGCAGTACATGATTCTTAGGCTATGTCAGATGCGAAGCTTTGGCATGCACACTTTGGTCATCTGAATTTTAGTAGTTTCCTATGCCTACAAAAATCTAAAATGGTGTCTTCTTTGCCCAAACTTGAGGCACCCGGTAAACATGTATGTGAAGGCTATATTTTGGGAAAAATGGAGCATTCCTTATTCCCAAAAGATGGTTCTATTCAAGCTACACAGAATTGCAACTTGTTCACAGTGATGTATATGGTCCTATGCAGACACCCTCCTTTGGAAACTATCTTTACTTCGTGACTTTCATTGATTATTTTTTTAGGCATCATGGGTATATCCATTGAAAGAAAAGTTCGAAGCATTTATGTGCTTCAAATAGTTTTTGGTTTTGGTTGACAATCTATCAGCATGTTAAATGGCCACCCTCCATTCTAATTGGGGGGAGATATATATGTCTTCTAATTTTAATGCATTTCTGGCTAAACATGGGATCAAACAGCAATGTATATTGTTGCAATAGAATGGATTTCTTGAACAAAAAAAACAAGTCACTCATGGAGATGGTGAGGTGTATGGTCAATAGTCAGGCTTTACCACATAGTTTCTGGCTTGAGGCTGTCATGTGTGCAACATATGTACTTAGCAGATATCCCACTAAAGCATTGCAGTCTATCAATCCATATGAGGCTTGGCATGGGTGCAAGCCATCTATTGCTCATCTACGTATTTTTGGTTATCTAACATATGCATTAGTGCCTGAACAACATCGTAGAAAATTGGATGATAAAGCAATAAAATGTTTTTGTTGGGTATGGTTCCAAAAGTAAAGGCTATTGAATATATCATCCACAAACTAAACGCATTTTGGTTATTTGTGATGTTGTTTTTGTGGAAGATGTTATTCAACCATTGCTTTCATGTACTAAGGAGACATATGTTAGCTCCAAAGACATGTATGATACTTTGCTCGATCTTTTTAGAGGTGGACACTCTAGTGCTGGTCCTAATGAGGCAACTTCTGAGCCTTTGTAGGTTTCATGTGATGATGTAGATCATTCCATTTATGATGTCGATTTACGTGATACACTTGTGGATGAGAGAGCCAATATTCAGGAGGCAAAAACTATGCCAAAATGGCTGGTGCAAATTTTGTGTGACAGTAAATTAGATGCACCGTTGTAATATCGTACTCAATCAAGCTCTCATAGTGCATCTTTTGCATCTGATTGCTATGCTATGGCTGCATCTAGTCTCTGTGATGAGAATGAGCCTCTTTCATTTGATGCAGCACAAAATTCAAAAAATTGGATGGCTGCTATGCAATTTGAATATGATGCTATTATGAAGAATGATACTTGGTCTTTATGTGACTTGCCTCCTGGCAAGAAGGACATTGGAATCAAGTGGGTATACAAGGTGAAGTGTAAGCCTGATGGAACAGTTGACAAGTATGGCTAGGCTTGTTGCAAAGGGTTATGCGCATGAAAGAGGCATTGATTTTGATGAGACCTTTGCACTTACTTGTCGAATGACTACTATTCGTAGCATCTGTGCACTTGCAGCCCATCGTGGTTGGAATGTACATCAGTTGGACATTGAAACAACATTTCTGAATGGTGACTTGCATGAAGAAGTGTATGTTTTCAAGCGCTATGGCTTTGTGTAGAAAAGGCATGAAAATTAGGTGTGTAGGTTAAAGAAGGCATTATATGGTTTAAAGCAAGCACCACATGCTTGGTATGAAAAGATACATGCCTATCTAATTGCACATGGTTTTGAGAATAGTCCAACTGAGAGCACCTTATATGTTAAACATGCTAATGATGTGGTTCTGATCATTGTTGTCTATGTTGATGACCTGCTACTCACTAGTCCTAATGACCAGCATATTGCTGATTTTAAGGGTGATTTGCATTCCTCATTTGAGATGTCTGATTTGGGGCATTTGCATCATTATTTGAGCATTCAATTTATTCATGTTGATGGTGGAATGGCCTTTTGTCAAACAAAATATATTGACACATTATTGCACCATTTTGGCCTTGAAGACTATAAGACTATTGACACTCCTATGGAGAGAGGTTTACGATTGACTATTCATGATGTTGGAGATGCATTTGATGCTATTCTCTATCAGCAAGTTGTGGGATGCTTGATTTATTTATGCATTACTCGGTCAGATATTCAGTTTGTTGTCTCACAGATAAGCATATGCATGGTGAGGTGTCAAGCACTAACAGGTCCTTAAGTGCATCTTTTGCTACTTGAGTGGTACTCGAATACTTGGGCTGTTTTATACCAAGGGGGATCACTACTGCCAGACTTGCATGCTTTTTCTGACTCTGATTAGGCTAGTTGCTATGACACTTGTGTGTCCACTAGTGGTTTTTGCTTCATGCATGGTAGCTCATGTATATCTTGGTTGAGTAAGAAGCAGCCTACTATGGCCACTTCCAGTTGTGAAGCTGAGTATAGGCGAGATTTCATATTGGTTATTGAGTGTGTGTGGCTCACATGCCTTATGGCCAATTTGGGTATTGGTCAATCTTCTACCACCACCTTCTTCAACGATAGTCAGAGCACAGTGGCAATTGCGAGGAACCCTATGTTCCATGCTCGCACTAAGCACATCGAGGTGCATTATCATTATATCAAGGAGATTTTCTCTGTTGCGGAGATCAGCTTGGCATATGTGGCCATGTAGGAGAACATTGCAAACCTTTTCACAAAGGCTCTATCTTGGGAGAGGTTTAAAGCTTTCTGCAAAGCTTTGGGCTTACTTCCTTTTGTGGAGTGATTTCCACATAGCTTGGCACTTCCTATACATGAGTGCTAGCTCCTTGTTCACCGCATCACTCCTATGGGGGATTTGTTGATATACTAAGGTAGCGATGTGTGTGAACACTCTAGGAACACCAGGAAACTTTTTTCCCTCTTTAGGAGATTTTTTTCCCCCAGCTTGTATATACACCTATTGCCCTAGTGAGCTACTTATCTTTGTACATTCTAGTGGTAATACATTCAATATTGTGTGTTGTGTTGCAAGCTTCTTCTTCTTCCTTGTGGTATTGGCATGCTTCAATAGACATCTAACTCCAACATTTTACATATAAAAAATAGAATATCAAATAAATTTGAATCAGAATTAATATTAAAACTTTGCACACTAATCTAATTCATAAACACAATAATAAAAAATAACTTTCATAAATGAAATGATAGATACTTAAATACATTTTAAATACACATGTAATAGATACATCAGTAAGTGTATAGATAGATAAATCAATAGTATGCATAGAGAAATGTCTAGAATCATATCAATAATTTGTTTCTATTGCTCTTTCAGTAGCTTGTCATGTAGCTCCAAACTTCATTGTGCAGTCACAAGGTTTATATGAAGATTTCGGAGGTGATTATGAGGATGCTTCGGTGCTTCACATGGAGTAAATTCCAGGTAGAGTACTCGATCACCTCCTCATACAAAGCATTATCAGAATACTTAATATTGTTCCATTATTGGGTGATTTTTGTTTCTCATTAGAATCTAGAAAGATTGCGCTTGTCTACTAGTTGGTGCTATTCAATGGGAGGCTTTGAATTATATGAAGAGACATGCCAAAACTTGATGCTAGGCATCAAATATCACAAGAATTTTGATGTTAGGCATCGACTTTCAGTAGAACTTCAATGTGAGACATCAAGTTTTATACAATTGCGATGTTAGGCATCGAACTTGAGCATAGAGTTAATGCCAGGTATCACTTTTCATAAGTAGTCGATGCTAAACATCAACTTGAAGCAATTGCATGTCTTGTTTCCTTTTAAATTTATTTTCTTCTCAAAGACTTTATCCATTTATTTGATGCCAAGCATCTGCATCATTCATGTATGTTGCTCTTTATATCAATGTAAGAATTGAAACTCATCCTTTCTTTCTAGAAACCTCCAAATAGAAGAGTGGTGAGGCGAATGAAGACTCTCTTGCTACCTTCCTCACTCATATCCAAAGGGCAAGGAATGAGAAGTCTAAAACAAAGGCAAAAGGAGATGGAGTTTGAGGATGAGTCCTCCGGACTAAAGTGTTTTTCAAACCCCAAAGACTCTCTAAGGCCATTGTATTACAATGTACATTGGGATGATGTAAAAAACATATGTACAATAGTACCCAAGAAACATTATTCCCTTCTCATAGCAGATATACCATATGGGTTTAGGATGAATGTTTCCATTAATCATGATGAGCTATTGAAGCACCCACAGATATGAAAGATGGTGACTGATTTTGCTAAATTGACCATATCACCACTCTGGAGGATCTTCATTCCATAGCAACGACCAATCCTTCTCTCTATCAATAGCATTAAAGTGAATGTTTCATGTTGTCTAGTGTCTTACATGGTTTTTTTTGTGCCTTTTGCCTCTATGTTGAAATTTCATGTTCCATTTTACTTACAATTATTTACTCACAGGGTAAAGCCAAATGTAAATCGACCCTAGGAAATAGGTTTTTTAGTGAAACCAATTTCCTTATAGTCAGTTACTATGATGAATTTAGTAAAAGAAGGGTCAACGAACATTTTAGTAAGAACAAACTTTCAAATGAATTAATGTTCCTTATAGTTGCAAAGAAACTTTGTTATGTGCAAAGGAATAAGACATTGGTTAATCCCTATTAGAAGTCATAAAAGCTTACCAATTGTTCTCTAATGATGATGATGATTGCAATGTTGCTCATTGGTACTTTTTTTGTCATCGCCTCTAAATGATCTGTTTGTTTTCAGGGATGACACTCACATGTGTGCTCAAAATGTTCAAGCATTGCATAGTTATAGAGAAAGATGAATCCCAAGTCAGCTTCGTTAGCATGCAAATTAAGGCCTGAATGAGTGCCCAAACAAGGAACAAGAGGTCGGGAGGAAGCATATTGCTGACATAGAAACATTCCAGCTTGCATCAAGGAGCCTGTGCCACCATTGGCAGATGAGCTAGGAGACATGGGTGACCTTGAGGAGTGGATTCTAGAGCAGAGAAATCCTCCTAAGATTTCTCAAGTACTTGAAGATGGTGTTATTCATGAGGCCATGAAAACATACGATTAGCTTCTATTGTTAGCATCTTAATTCATATATGACATAGAACACATTGAATGTGTTTCTCTTTTATTGGTGGTACCTAATAAGGATGGGAAGCTTAGGGTTTGCATTAACTTTAAGAATGTTAACATAGACACTATAAGAGATAGTTAATCATTGCCCATAATAGATCATCTTTTGGAAAGAGTAGCAGGCAAGGAAGTGTACAGCTTCCTTGATAGATTCTTAGGGTACAATCAAGTAGGCACTGCTACTGAACACCAACACGACTGCTTTTGATACAGAATGGGTAGTGTATGCATTTGGGGTTATGACCTTTGGTTTAACCAATGCCCAAAAAACGTTCTATAGATTAATGTGCCATGGTTTCAAAGAATTTCTACAAAAGATTATGGAAGTATATGTGGATGATCTTTGTACCCATTCATCTCAGCATTGTGCATAGACACCAACTTAGGAAAAGAACTAAAAACAATCAAACAATATCGAGTGTTCTTCAATCGAGAGAAATGTAGACTAGGACATATAGAGTCTAAGAATGGTATTTCAACTGAAGAAGATAAGATGAAAATAAATCTTGAATTACCTAAACCTAAGATATTATAGTAGATTTATTCACATTTATGCAATAATTGCAAAACCTCTTTACATTATTTTAACTCAATTCACTTAGATCGATGACAAAAAAAGCAAGCATTTAATGAGTAAAAATGAAAATTAAGTTAAGCACAAATTCTAAAGGTTCCGAATTGGAATAAACCATTCCATATACATGTTGATGCATCTAACTTAGCCATCATATTGTTAAATGTAAAAGTGTTAACCTGTTACAGAAATAGTAACGCTGACCAGCCGAAATCATTACCGAACAAATGTTAAACATAAAATAGTACTTCACCGTAAACTCTATTAAACTTTCCGTATCATTACCGAAAAGCGTTACCAGACCAGCGTGGGCTCTTGGGAGTGGTAGGGGTCTGTTAGACAGAGGCCCTGTACTCTTTTCCCAATTATTCAACACAACATCAAAACATGGATGTGCGTCTTAGCTGAGTTACTAACAGTAACTAACAATATTTGATTTCTATATTTCTGCATACCGAACTTTCCAGACTAATCTGCTATTGGAGTAGAGCAGTAATCTGGGATACAGATTCCACAGTAGTAATCAACCAGAGACAATAATTTAACCGATAGATTCGTTTGTCACAACGTGTTATAGCGATCTCAACTAAAAGTTCACGTTTACCGAAAGCACTAGTCCGTCCTAAATTCTTGATCAAATGGATAGGACTTCTCACATATACAAAAATTCTTGATCAAATGGATAGGACTTCTCACATATACATTGGACTCACTAAAGACTAGCATATGAACATCTCTTGTAAAAGTCATGAGTTTTAACTCATTGGATAAATGTAAATGTAATAGAGTTAAACGAATCTTGTGATTTTAGGATCCAAAAACCACAACTAACTGGTGGGTGGAATCAAATCAAAAAATACCTAAAGTGAGCACTTATAGGTAGAAGAAACTCAAAATTCAAATTCACTTAATGAGTATAAATAGGAGTGACTTTTACTCGCATGATATGACATAGAAGAGAGAGCCATTGAGCCTCATGGCTGAGCATAAACTGAGCTCACATATGTATGAGTCAGTCCACTACATCTCTTTGTTATCATACATTCATCAGCATATACAATTTGAGTCATTAAGTTATGACAATCTCTATCTATTGTTCTCTAATGCTATCTCACCATTTTAGTGATTTTGCACAATCACGTTCTCTACATATGCTTAAGCACTTGACTTGCTTTAACTTGGAATAGGTAAAGTGATATGTCTAGTTGCTAATATTAATTCTCAATATCTTTGGATCACTAGATCTTGTGTTATGTTTCATAGAAGCCACCTATGTTTGCATATTGTCATCCTCCTGAAAACTCGAGATTACACACCTGACTTCTTCAACTCATTCCTCATTGTATACTCACTCTAGATTAGTAAGATAGCTTGGAATAGTTAGGTAATCTCTTGAATTAGATGTGCCTAAAAGGTCTCAGGTCAATTCTTATAAGAGAGTGAGAACTCAAAATGTTTCTGAGAGGTTCAAGTCCAAAAATAGCAACTTTTCCATAGAGTCTCTATGTGCAAGTTATTTGTTTTGGAACAACTATTTGGCAATGATGCTACAAGGTACATAGTGGGACTAAATGCATACTTTAAGCAGGAAACCCAAGTTACCTTATGACCTAGAGGACGACTTCCTAACATTGCAAAATGGGAATGATCAGTTACATGAAGAATCAAGTGATTTTGATGATAATTAGAAGACACCAATGACGAATATCAACGCTTGGAATAACAAAGGTAAAGCAAAGATACTGGAGTTGAGAGATGTTGCAATCTTCTCAATAAATAATAAGGAGGTCAACTAAGGAAAAAAGGAAGCTAGAAAGGTATGGATTTGACACTTCTTTGTTCACAAAGCATATTGCTCATGATATTAATTCAAAAGAACCATCAACATTTGAAGAAGGTAAGAAGAATTCAGAATAGAGAGAAGCAACTGGAAAAGAGATAGAAGTTCTTCAAGAAAATCAGGCATGGGAATTAGTTCCAAAGAAGCCATCCATGAAGATCATTGGATCTAGATGGATCTACAAGGTAAAGAAGAACTCATATGCATCAATAAATAGGTACAATGCAAGACTTGTGGCTAAAGGGTTGGATCAAACCCAAGGTATAAATTATGAAGAAACTTTCTCTCCTATGGCAAGGATGCCTACTATCAGAATAGTCACGAGTGTAGCTACCTCAAAGAATTGGAACATCAATCAGGTGGATGTAAAAAATGCATTCCTAAATGGTTGGATTTTAGAGGAGGTTTACATGGCACAACCTCTTGGATTTGTAGATGAATCACATCCTAATTATGTGTGTAAAAAATGGAAATCTCTATATGGCTTGAAGCAAGCTCCTAGAACTTGGAACCATAGACTAGTTACCTTCTTGCAAGACAAAGGATTTCACTCAAGCAAGGCAGATTCTTCACTTCTCACTAAGAAGAGTAAATCAAAAGTAATATACTTATGTGTGTATGAAGATGATATAATTCTTACATGTAATGATGCTGATAAGATTAGAAGAATCAAAGCCCAAATGAAGGAGGAGTTTAAGATAAGTGATGTTGGATTTCTCACTTACTTCCTTGGATTGGAAGTAGTCTACACAAACCAAGGGATGTTTCTTACACAAAGAAAATATATAAAGGATATTCTTGTAAAGTTCAAAATGCAAGAAGCTAACATTACAGGTACTCCCATGGAGGTCAACCACAAATTAAGTGCTCATGAAGGAGAACTTATAGAAGACATCACAAGCTATCAAAGCCAAGTTGGGAGTTTAAACTATGCTACCCTAATTAGGGTTGATATTTTTTATTGAGTAAGTGTGCTTAGTCCATTCATAAACACTCTTAGGAAACCTCACATGGATGCAACAAAGAGGATATTGAAGTACCTAAAAGGAATAAATAATGAAGGTTTATATTACCCCTACACATCTGATTTGAATGTAAAGTTATTCACTAATGTAGATTGGGCAAGTTCCAAAGATGATAGAAGAAGCACATCAAGATACTTATCATTTGCCGGTACAAAGCTCATATTTTCATCTTCAAAGAAGCAAATTACAATTGCTCTTTCCTCAAATGAAGCTAAATATAGAGGGTTAGAAAATGCAACACAAGAAGCTATGTCTATCAAGACCCTATACATAGATTTAGGGTTGGATTTTTGCACTCCATACATATTTGGAGATATTATGAGTTCACTTCATCTAGCTAGTAATCCTATCTTTCATGCCAATTCTAAACATATAGATGTCCATTATCCTTTTGTTAGGGAAAACATTGTGAGTAACGAGATACAACTTTCCTATGTATCAACTCACATGCAATGTGCAGATATGATGAGCAAATCATTGGATGGAAGCAAATCAAACAAGTTTAAATCCATGATTGGTTTGCAAGACATACCAAAAGATTGAAGACTCAATCATCTTAGGCTTGAGGGGTGGCTATTGGTACATTTGGAAAGCCTAAATGCTTGATCAAATGGAGAGGACTTCTCACATCTACATTGGACTCACAAAAGACTAGCATATAAACATCTCTTGTAAAAGTCATGAGTTTTATCTCATTGGATAAATGTAAATGGAAAAGATTTAAAGGAATCTCATGATGTTAGGAGCCATGAACTACGACTAATTGGTGGGTGGAATCAAATCAATCAATACCGAGAGTGTAGGAACACTTTTAGGTAGAAGAAATTCAAAATTCAAATTCACTTTTTGAGTATAAATAGGAGTGACTTTTAGTCATGGGATATAATAGAGAAGAGAGAGTCATTGAGCCTCATGGTTGAGCATACATTGAGCTGACATATGTATGAGTAAGTCCACTACACCTCCTTTGTGTCATACATTCATTAGCGTATACAATTTGAGGCATAAGCTTATGACAATCTCTGTCTACTATTCTCTGTTTCTATCTCACCATTTTAGTGACTTTGTTAAATCAAGTTCTCTGTGGATACTTAATCATTTGACTTGATTTATCTTGGGATAGGTAGATTGATATGTCTAGTTGCTACATATCAATTTTCATTTTGGATCACTAGATCTCGAGCTATGTTTCATACAACCACCTATGTTTGCATATTGTCATCCTCCTAAAAAGTTGAGATTACACCCATGACTTCTTAAACTCATTCCTAACTATATACTCCCTCTAAATTAGTGAAATGACTTGGAATAGCTAGCTAAGATCTTGAGTTAGATGTACCTTAAAGGTATGTAGTCAATTTTTTTCACAAAGTGAGAACTGATCATTTTTTTGAGAGGTTCAAGTCCAATAATAGCATGTTTTTCATAGAGTCTTTATGTGCAAATTATCTATTTCGGCACAACTATTGGGAAACAATGCTCCAAGGTGCATAGTGGGTCTAAATGCATACTTTAGAAGCTAAAGGTGTCTCGTAAGGTGTCTTGAAGTCACGTTGGTGGGTGTAGAGCAGGATTATTACAACACCGCCTCATCCTTGGAGTGTATCCAACCATGTCCTCACACATGTGAGGGCTAACCACTTATCTAGGATGACACATGAGAAATCACCAACACGAATAGCAGATGAGCTACCACATACCTACCTCTTTAATCTAGAAGTATGTCCTAGATGGATGGAAGAATTAGCACCTATACTCACACATGGACCTCATCATAGTATTCACATATATCAAGACAAGGAGCTTTGGAAAATAAGAAACTTTCACATTGTGTTCGATAGCTTAAAGTTTGAGGATTGTAATGGAATACTTCTAGGACGCAGAAAAGATGAGGAATGAAGTAATCTAATAAAAAAAAAGCTCATGAGAATAAATTGAAAACACATAAAGGCCTAAGTGGAACAAAAAAAAAATTGAAAATTCTAGGTGTATATTGGCCAAGCATGCAAGAGGATGTACATGAATATGTATCGAACGGTCACATATGTCAACTTTCTACTCCAAATGAGCATTCATCTTTTTGTTATTCGACTATAGCACCAACATGGAGTAAGCCACTAGTAGATTCTTTGAAATCACAAACATATCTAGAAGGGGCTAGCTCGGCTAGAAAAAGAGCCCTGGAGGAAGAAAGTAAAGGTTATGTAACTTTGGGAAAGCAACTATTCAAATGAGGTAAGGATAACCAATTATGACTCAGTGTTCATGAGGGACAATAGCTTTCCTTACTAGAAATGGCTCATGCTGGAGCAATTGGAGGGCATTTTTCAACAGATAAGACTATGAAACTGATTCACTTTGCAGGTTATGGTTTCCAACACTACATATGGATGCAAAAACTTATGTGCAAAACTATGATGTATGTCAATGAACCAAGTATTCAATCCGACAAGATGACAGGCCCTTCGGACCTATGATTAGTGCAAGATGTTTCTCTAGATGGGGAATTGATTTTATTGGACCCTTTAATCCCCCGACAAGAGGATCTCATGTGGATTATATCATAATCGCAACCGATTACTTAATAAACTTGGTAGAAGCCAAAGCCACCATGCCTAAACAATAACAAAATTTTTATTTGAAACATTTTTGCTAGATCTCGAGTACCTATCAATATAGTCAATGATAAAGGTACATATTTCATTAATGAATTCATTGAGTCACTGATGAATGAGTTCCTAGTAATTCATAAAAAATCAGCACCCTATCAGCCATGAGCTAATGGACAAGCCAAGAGCTCAAATAAGGTATTATGCACTATTCTCACCAAGATAATCAACAATGGAAGATCTGACTAGAATAAACAATTGCACCATGCAATTTTGGAATTTCTAGTAGCTTATAAGTTGGCTATTGGAACCACACCTTTTAATCTAGTTTATGGACAAAACACAGTTCTACCAAATGATTTCTTGATGCTCATTCTTCGAGTAGCCAAGAAATAAAAATGGACAAGACATGGATTGTCTAACCAATTAGACGAATTGATGTTACACTTATGTGCTCCTCAAGTATCTTTGATGTGAACGTTTTCCCTATACATGGGCACATTTTACTCTAGTGTTGGCTAGAGGTTTTCTCCCAATGTTCCCACATACTTGATACACTCATACGTGGTGGTACTTTGTACTTAGGGATATTATTCAGCTCTTATTTTAATTCAAATCAGCATCAATAGAGAGAGCTATTCGAGCCATTGGACTTCTCCATGTGTCTTGCTGCATTTGTGCTACTTGTGTGTGCTTCTTGTGTGTCTTTCACACTTTTATACATACCCAAGAGTGGTATTAGAGCAGGTTCATCTCCTTCTCAGGTTTTGGTTTTTGTGTCATGACATGCATCCACTTTTAATAGTGTAAATCGACTTCGGAGCATAGAACAATAAAATTTCAGTAGCCAAGAAACATTACTAGTAGTAGCACTAGGGTTTTACCCCAATTTTGAAGCCATTCATGTAGTCAGAATTGCCATTAGAGTGGTGGTTTGTGAGCTAAAATTTCAGCATTCATTTCAACTTTGGTTGAAGTAAAGATTTTGTCACATTCTTGTTCTTTAGTGAAATGGTGGGTAACAATGCCTTGTTTGGCATCTTTGAAGCTTAAAGATAAGCTTGATGGGATCGACTCTCTAATGCAGTCTTACATGATGAAGCATGTTCTTGTTGTGAAACAACTTTAGAACATAGTGGCAGATGTAGATCGAAGATTCACAAGTTCTCCTACTTCATAGTCTATTGTCACAGATGGAGCTTCTTCTTCAAGTAAAGGAGTTACTCCTTCTCCACCTACACAACAACAACTAATATGGGATGGAAAAGATGCTTAATCTCATGTGTTGATTGTGCTTTCTATGAAGCCTCGTATAGTTCCACATATTCCATCATGTTCTACATCAAGAGAAGCATGGGATACTCTTGCTTCTTTGTGTGCCATGCGCAATGAAGCATGTGTTGCATACTTAAGGTAGCAACTTGAGGATGTATGTATGGCTGAAAATGAGTCTGTGGATATGTATGTGACATGCATCAAGGACTTGAAAGAGCAATTGACAAACATAGATGAGATTATTCTGGATGCATCACTCAGCTCTATGTTGTTAAAAGGATTACAAGACTCTTTTCAAATATTTGCCACTAGAATCCATTTGGTTGCAAAAGGGAATTCCAATTTTTATGCATTTGATGAGGTTGTGTCTCTTCTTTTGCAAGACGAGTAATCCAAAGTGAATAGGGGTGGCTTGATTGAGGGAACACAAACACTTGCTATCTCATAAAAAGGTAAAAACAAGTATGGTTTAGCTTTGGGTTCATCTGAGCCAAAGCCTCTACCTTCCTCTTCCACTCATTCCTATAATGATGTTGATTTGCAAAAGAATAAGAGATGCAAATATTTCCAAAAGGCTACTCATACTATTGATGAGTATAGAAAGCTTGTTAAGTGCAATGAAAAGAAGAAGGAATATAGCATGTCTGTTGCTAATAATTCAGCAAATGCAAAGAATGATGAAGCTATCATGGCTCAAGAGTTTTGGGCATGTGTTGTTACATGTCATTATGATTCATATTTGAATTCTGAATGTATGGTTGTGAGTGAGGGTGATTCGGATTGGTTCTTTGATAGTGGTGCTTTGAAGCACATAACTTCATGCAAAAGGTTTTTTGCATCTTTGAAAGATGCATCCAAAGGAGGACATGTGGTGTCAGTGCAACCAATATCTCTTATCCTATCATTGGAGTAGGAGCAAATGAGATTATGGCTGCAAACGCAGGTGTGATTTCTCTTCAAAAATGCATTGTATGTGCCCGATATCAAGAAGAACTTAATTTTAGTTATGTTGATTGCTAAAGCTAGACTTCATGTACACTATGTTGATGATAAGTGTATGGTTCATGATTTCAGAAATGGTGATATTATCATGATGTCCATTACATTATGTAATGGTTTGTATCACATGGATACATACAAGAGGAATGCCTTGAATGCCTTGCTTGGTCATACTTCTTCCATGGCTGAAAAGAAGCTCTGGCATGCTCATTTTGATCAGTTAAGCTTCAATAGTTTTCTTTACTTACAAAAGAAGGACATGTTTATTGATCTTCCAAAACTTGAGTCTCTTGAAAAGTATGCACGTTAAGGTTGCATTCTTTGAAAAATGCATCGTTCTTCTTTTCCAAAAGATAGTCATACACACACTACAAGAAAATTGAAGCTTGTCCATAGTGATGTATGGGGTCTTGTTAAGACTCCATCTTTTGGGAACCATGTATATTTTGTTAGCTTCATTTATGATGCTACTTGCTGTACATGGGTGTATCCTATGAAAGAAAACAATGAGGTATTTTCTTGCTTCAAAGAATTTTTACCTATGGTTAAAAATTTTTCTTCAAAGAAGCTTTTCACTCTACACACGAATCATGGTCCTGAAGACATGTGACATGAGTCTAAGGCTTTGCTTCATGAAAGAGGTATTTCACACCAATGTATGGTGCCATATATGTTGGAGTTAAGACATCTGCAGAGGCGTGCAAATAGCACAATGAAGAAGAATAAGCTTCGAGTACAACACACAATACTCAATGTATTATCACTAGAATGTACAAAGATAAGTAACCCATTAGGGCTATAGGCGTATACACAAGCCGGGGAAAAAAACCTCCTAAAGAGGGAAAAAAACTACACCGGCAATCCTAGTGTGTTCACACACATCACTACCAAAACTATATCAACAAATCCCCCCTGGCAGTCATGCTGTGAACAAGGAGTTGGCACTCCTGTATAAGGAACTGCCAAGCTATGTGGAACCAATCCACAAAAGGACGTAAGCCCAAAGCTTTGTGGAAAGCTTGAAACTTCTCCCTGGATAGAGCCTTCATGAAAAGGTCCACAATGTTCTCGTGCATGGGCACATATCCCAAGCTGATCTCTCCAGTAGAGAACCTCTCCCTGACATAATGGTAATGCACCTCAATGTGCTTAGTGCAAGCATGGAACACCGGGCTCCTCGCAACTGCCAATATGCTCTGACTGTCAATGAAGATGGTGGTGGTAGAAGACTGACCAATAACCAAATCATGCATAAGGCATCTGAGCCACACACACTCAAGAGTCATTGTGAAAACTGCCCTATACTCAACCTCGCAATTGGAAGTGGCTATAGTAGGCTGCTTCTTGCTCTGCCAAGATAGCATGAGCTACCAACCATGAAGCAAAAACCGCTAGTGGACACATGAGTTCATAACAACCAGCCTAGTGAGAGTCATAAAAAGGATGTAAATCTGGCGATAGTGATCCCCCCTTGGGATAAAACAAACTAAGTAGCTGGGTACCACTCAAGTGGCGAAAGATGTGCTTAACTGCTTGCCAATGCTTGACTCCAAGGAAATGCATAAACCTACTCATCTGTGAGATAGAAAGTTGAATATCTAGCTGAGTAATGCATAAATAAATCAAACATCCAACAACCTTCTAATAGAGAACAACATCAAATGCATCTCCAGCATCATGAAGACTCAACCGTAAACTAGTCTCCATAGGAGTGTCAATAGGTTTACAGTCTTCAAGGCCAATACGCTGCAATAATGTGTCAATATATTTTGTTTGACACAAATCTATTCCACCATCAACATGCATAAATAATGCCCAAATAATGATGCAAATGCCCAACATCAGACATCTAAAATGAGGCATGTAATTCAACCTTAAAATGAGCAATATGCTTCTGATGAGGACCAGTGACGAGCATGTCATCAATGTACACCAGAATGATTAGAAGTACATCATTTGCACGCTTAACTGTTGGGGCTTCACTCACTAATTAGGCATGGACATATGAAGACATATGAAGAAGGACAGAAGAAGTGAAGAAAAGACTTACAGAAAATTAAGCCTAAGTGAAGGGATAATTTCACTATTGTAAATTAGTGCAAAATTAGAGTCTAGATTTTTATTTGATCTTCAGAACTTACGAATTCAAGTCTAGGAGAATGTAAACCATAGGTATATAAGTTAATTTGAGACAAAAACATGTAGGAGAGAACTCAATTTTGTAATCTGAGTGAGTAGAGAAAAGTCGTGTTTTTCTGAGAGAGATGTTGAGGAAAAACTTCTGAGTCTGAGATAGTTTTCCATGGCTATGAGCAAAATTAGGCCAAGCCATTTTGTACACATCTTCTCTGATATACAACATATGTTTGTGTAGAAGGATTAAGTCTAATTCCTCTTGTATATTGAGTTTTAAGTCATTTCATATGACTATGTAAGGTAGTTGACAGTTACGACTTTTCTGGTGCACATTTGTCTGAACTTCTTGACGTTAGATCTCGAAGTATACTGTAAAGTTTTTGTAAGTGATAGCTCATTTTAAAGCGGACACATACGCAGAGAAATCAGCTTAACAGTGAAGGTATGTCAAATCGATGAAGTCAATTTCCAGTTTTCAGACATAGTGAAAAGATTGGGGCAAAATCAGAAGATTTTGAAGTTATTACTTGAAAGTTTTGTTTGTTATGTGTTGCTTAACATTAGCAAGAAGTTCTTTTAGCAAATTATCAAAGGAATTTGCAAAGATCAAGCTGATACAGGTCAGATTGAAGGATTGAAGAAAAGATGCAGATTTCTGTGAAGTGAAATTTTTTATTTTCACTAAATTTAGAGTTGAAGACTCACATTTAGAGTTTTGCTAAGCTAATGATGGTTATGGAGGTCTTCTAATACCACATTAGTTTAGTTCTTGTGGTGTTTCACACACCAACAAGTGGTATCAGAGCAGATAAGGTCCTCGAGAGTAAAAGGAGAGCAGATACAAGAAGAATTGAAGAGTTCTATATCAAAGAAAGTGGAAGCTGAAGTGTTCAACAAACAAAAGTCATCAGAAGATTATTTCGAAGTTACTCCCAAGGGTAAAGGTCTACAAAAGGTATCATTCTTTAACTTTATACTTACAAGTTGAAGCAGAAGCAAGGATACTATGGCAGATCATGTGTCCATTGAAAAATTGGACAGAGATAACTATCGTGCTTGGATAATGAGGATGGAAGCCTTACTTATGAGTAAGGACCTAATGGTATATGTGACAGGTGAAGAAGAGAAGCCTAAATTTGAAGATGAAAGTCATCCAAGAAAGGAAGAGCTAGAAGCTTTGAAGCTATGGCAGAAGAGAGATGCAAGTGCAAGAGCTTATATATATAACACTATTACAGATCATTTGTTGCCACATATCAGAGGGTTAGAAACAGCTGAAGACATTTGGAATGCTTTGGAAGATCACTTCCAAAACACTACTAAAGCTAGGAAAGCTAGCTTATGGTCAGAGTTCACCACATTCAAGAAAAAGCAAAATCAGAGCATTAGTGATTATGTCACTAAGATGAAGGACTTGGCAAATAGCCTTGGATCCATTGATGAGGATATTGAAGATCATAGGTTGATAGCACAATTACTTGCAGGGTTAAGAGGTGATGAGAGATGGAAGCCTTTTGTACTTTCAACAGACCTATCATTGAACCATTTTTGTGCCAGAATTGAATCAATTACTTGGATTGATGCTCACATTTGAGCAAGACTTGAAGTCAGATGGAGACAAAGGTCAAAGCTCTGCAATGTACATGAAGAACAAGCAGAAAGGAGAAATAGAACATTGGTTGAATTTGCAAGAGCAATGTTAAAGGAAAAGAATTGCCCTAATTATCTTTGGGTTGAGGCTGTAAATACAGCTACATACCTTGTTAATAGGTTACCTTGTGGAGTTTTGAATGGTATGACTCCTTATGAAGCTTGGTGGGGTAAGAAACCAACACTTGACCATTGTAAAGTGTTTGGATCAATTGCCTATGCTTATGTGCCATCACAACTCAGACATAAGCTTGAACCAAAGGCAGAAAAATATGTGTTTATTGGGTATGATGAAAAGCAAATGGGTTATAGGCTATGGAGTCCTTTAACTAAACATTTTATTGTTTCCAGAGATGTAACCTTTGATGAACAGAAGAGTTGGTATGCAGATAAAGATTGTGATCTTGAAACATTTGAAGAAGAGGTAAGAAGGAGTGCAAGAGGTAAGTCACATATGCAGATAGATGGAGATGAAGAACATATGCAAGCAAGTACATCAAGAGTTGGATCATATAGAAGGAATGAAGATGGACCAATATTTGATGAAGAAGTACATCTAGATATACATGAAGAGTGTGAACCAAGAAGGTCAACCAGAATGAGGAAGCAACCTACAAGGTATTCCTATGATACTTCTTACTTGACTCAGAAAAATTATGCTTACATGGTTACGGAAGATGAAGAACCTCAAAGCTATGATGAAGCAAAGGGTAAGAGACAATGGGAAGTAGCAATGAAGGAAGAGTTTGATGCACTTGAAGAGAACAAAACTTGGGAACTTGTTCCAAAGCCTAATGGTAAGAAAGTGATTGGAAATAAATGGGTTTACAAAATTAAGAAGCATGCAAACGGAACTATAGCCAGATACAAAGCCAGATTGGTGGTTAAAGGCTATGCTCAAACTTTTGGCATAGATTATGATGAGACATTCAGTCTTGTGGCAAAGATGTCAACCATAAGGACAATCATTGCCATTGCAGCATCAAAAGGATGGACATTGAGTCAATTGGACATTAAGAATGCATTTTTGAATGGATATATATCAGATGAGGTTTACATGGAGCAACCTCAAGGGTTTGCAGATCATAAGTTTCCAAATTATGTTTGCAGGTTAAGAAGAGCTCTTTATGGTTTGAAGCAAGCTCCAAGATGTTGGAGGATAAACACTCCTATGTGCACAACAAAAGCAAATGAACCCTCCTAGGATCCTGAAATTTTTCAGACATAGGCTCTGTATTTTCTGAGTTTCTCTGAGTATATGCAGAGATTGAAAATGAAATTTTGCACGCATAAACTAGACTTTAAGAGCTTTCAAATGAGATTAAAATCACTCCATTTGGATACTGGATGATGCCTCAACCAGCTGCAACAAAACAGATAACTTGATCTCTTCACAGAGTATGAGCTAGCTAGACAGACACTATTCTGGACATTTCTCTGCACATGTGCAGGCACTGAACCTGAGACTTATAGCAGACAAAGTAGAACTTATAAGCTTTCCAACAAGACAAAAATCATTGCAAATGGATTCCGGATGAAGGAGAAACAACAATTACAAGACCGAGGGGTCTGCCAAAAACATCTAGATAGATAGAGTGTGTAAAAGTGAAATTTCTGCAAAATATGCAGAGAACAGATAGTAGGGGGTGTGCTTAAGCAAGGGGGCAGCTTGGTCACGTATTTCCACAACTCTAAGTCATAATACAACTCATTAGAGGTTTTCAAGACCACCTACTAACCTCTTTAACCAATCAAAAACATATACATGTCAAAAGTGAGGTCCAATCGCATCAAGAGGTGAGCTAAATCTTCTCTAATCAACTTCTTTCCATTATGGGCATAATTGGATGCCTCAAACTCGTGGAAATCAGCCTCCTTTGATTGTGGATGATGTGGAAGGTTCAATTTGGGGCATGTTCCCACACTCTTGAGCTTGAAAAACTGTCAACACTCCCCCTCAAGCTCAAGTCTTTTCCTTTGTTGCTTCAGCCTATGTCTCTTATGTTGATAGCTTCCTTGAATCCTCCAAGCTTTGTACCTTCAAGAAACTTTCTCATAATGTCTGCAACCTGCATTTTAGTGTTCACATACCTTATATCTAGCTCTTTTGCCATCACCTTTTCTCTAACGAAGTGGTAATGAACCTCTATGTGCTTGCTCCTTGCATGAAACATGAGATTGTTAGCTAGATAGATGCTTGAAATGTTGTCTCCATAAAGAGGAAACTCCTCCACTTCCACTTCCAAGTCCTTAAGTATCTTCTTAAGCCATAATAGCTCACATGTAGCCAATGCTAAACCTCTGTACTCAGCCTCTGTGGATGAAAGAGCAACAGTGGGTTGCTTCTTAGAGCTCCAAGAGATCACTTTTGTACCTATCATGAAAACATAACCCGATGTACTCCTTCGATCATCCTTGCTACCTGCCCAATCAGCATCACTATATCCTTTGACACTTAGATCAGCATCATATGAGTAAAATAGACCTTGGTTGATGGTGTGCTTGATGTAACGAAGCACCTTTCTTGCCGCCATAAGATGATCATGAGTAGGTGCATGCAAAAATTGAGAGAGAACACCTACTACATATGCAAGATCAGGTCTAGTGAATGTAGCATAAATTAATGAACCAATTATGCTTCTATATAGTGTAATATCTTGTATAGCCTCTCCTTGACCTGCAACCAACTTTGTATTGGGCTCCATGGGCTGAGAAAGTGGCTTACAACCACTCATACCAAACCTGTATAGCACATCCAACAAGTATTTTCTTTGAATCAAGAAGATGCCATTGTGTGCATAGATTACCTCTATTCCCAAGAAGTACTTTAGTGTTCCAAGATCAGATATCTTGAAGTCCTTCCCTAGCTTTGATTTGATATCTTTAATACCTGCAATATCACTTCCTGTGATGATCAAATCGTCCACATAGATGCATATGTATACCATCTTGTCTCCTTGCTTCTTCATGTAAAGTGATGGATCTGCAACACTTTCTTTGTATCCACAACTTGATAAATAATCCACTAACCTCTGATTCTAGGCCCTTGGGGCTTTCTTTAGTCCATATAATGCTTTCCTTAGCTTGCAAACATGATTTGGGTACCTCATACTAGCAAATCCTTGAGGTTGGCTCATGTAGACTACTTCTTCAAGCTCTCCATTGAGGAAGGCATTCTTCACATCCAACTGATATAAGCTCCATTTCCTTGATGTGGCCACTACAATCAAAGTCCTAATTGTTGGCATCTTGGCTACGGAGCTGAAAGTTTCATCATAATCTATCCCGTAGCTTTGGGAGAAGCCTTTCGCCACCAACCTTGCTTTGTACCTAGCAATGGAACCATCTGAATTTCTTTTAATTTTGTAAACCCACTTATTACCTATCACCTTCATGCCTTCTTGAGCTGGTACCAAGCTCCAAGTATGGTTCTCATCAAGTGCTTTGAGCTCTTCCTTCATTGCCTCTTGCCATTCCTTGCAATCCTTAGCTTCTTCATAACTAGTTGGTTCCTTGTCCTTGATTACCTGAGTCATGTATGCATAATGCTTTGCAATGAAATTATCATATGTTAACCTTTGTACTGGATATCTTACTCTTGAAGACCTTCTTTCACTTCCTTTGGGTGTAGTTGCCATCTTCTTTCTTTGTTTTGCCACTCCTGGAGTTTGAATTTCTTCTATCTCTTCATCTTCCAACATGCTCTCGTCCACATAGCTTCCTTCTTCAATTGAAATCTTCTCTTTGCCTTTGAATTTGCTTTCTTCAGAGTTGGTCTCTCTTTCCATAAGCCTTCCACTCCATGGTGAGGGTGCCCTTGTGTTGCATGAGTTGCTTGGACCACTTAAGTCCATGCTTACTTGAACTCTATCATCATTCTTCAAATCTGTCTCACCTATGTCTTCAACCTACAATGGACTTGTGCATGCATACCAAGGCTTCAACTCATCAAAGACAACATCCCTACTTACCTTCAGCTCCTTGGTGATGGGATTATAGCATTTATACCCCTTTTGTTCCATAGAATATCCCAAAAAAATACACCTTTCAAATTTGGCATCTAACTTTGACCTCAACTCTTGAGGTACATGTACATAGCATATACAACCAAAGATTCTAAGATGTGAAATGCAAGGTTTTCTTCCACTCCATGCTTTCTCAGGGGTTAGATGATGTATACCTGATGTAGGACATCTATTCATGATGTATGTGGCTGTATATGTAGCCTCTCCCCAATAACAATGCGGCATATTCATTTCATTGAGCATACACCTTGCTACCTCTGCTATGTGTCTGTTCTTTCTCTCTGCTACCCCATTTTGTTGAGGGGTATACCTGCATGTAAATTGCCTTTTGATGCCATTGACCTGCAAAAATTCAGAAAATTCATGGGAGAAATACTCTCCCCCTCCATCGGATCTCAAAGTTTTGATAAACTTGCCAGATTCCTTCTCCACCTGCGCTTTGAATTTCTTGAAGTAGTGGAACACATCTGATTTGTTTCTAATGCAATACAACCACACTTTTCTTGAAAAGTCATCAATGAAGGTTACAAAATACCTATTTCCAGCAAGGGATGCTTCTCTTGTTGGACCCCAAACATCCGTGTGAATGAGGTCTAAAACATTTGCACTTACATAGGTACTCTTCTTGAAGGGCAGCCTTGATTGTTTTCCTTGTTGGCAAGCTACACAAATTTCATGCAACATTTTAGATGTAAAATTTGGTAGGCCTCTTACCAAGCTCCTCCTTTGCATGTCCTTGAGCTTTTGTAGGTTGATGTGACCTATTCGTTTATGCCATAGATCCAAATCTGCTATCCTCTTGTCTCCATATGTGACATACATTGAATGGTGTGGCTGATTTATGTCCATTATGAACATTCTCCCTTGCTTTTTTCCTTTTGCTATGAGCTTGAAACCTGCCCTTGGATCCTCAACAAAACATCCTCTTTCATTGAACCTAACTTGATAGCCTTTTTCTACCATTTGGCCTACCGAAATCAAGTTTTTGGTAATAGTAGGGACATGTAATACCTCTGATAAGCACTTTGCTCTTTGATTTCCTTCCAAACTGATATCTCCCACATGTTGAATGGTATGCTCTGAGTTATCACCTGTTTCCACATGCCCTTGATGCTTTGGGACCTGCAAATTACTAAAAAGATCCTTTCGACATGACATATGATTGCTACATCCATTGTCTACATACCATATATCTTCACTAGCTTGAGTTGTATCTTCACCATACCTCATGGCAAGTAAATAATCATTCCCTTGGCTGGATGATGTGTTTGCATAAATACCTTTCCCTCTATAATTGTTGTTGTTGCTTTGATTCCCTTGTCTTTGAGCTCTATGATAGCATTCATTTGCAAAATGACCGGGCTTACCGCATACAAAGCATCCATTTGAAGTGGCTTGTCCTCTTCCACCAAATCTTGCACCTCTTCCTCTATTTGTGGCTCTTCCACCTCTTTGACCTACATTTTCTTGTTGTCCTTGACCTCCTTGGTTGCTTTGATATCTTCCTCTTCCTCTTGTAGCACCTCGGTTGTGTCTTCCTCTTCCTCTACCTGCATACAACAATTGCCCTTGGCTATCCTTGGCATTATGACCACCAAGGTTCATCTCCTCTGTCACCATGAGAGTGATTAGTTGATCAAAATCAGGAAGAGAGTCCCTTACATACACTGAAGTTGTGAAAGCCCTCCATTTTTCATCATCCCTAAGTCCATTTAGGGTGTGGGCGACAAGATCGTCATCATCTAGGGCACAACCGATTGACCCTAGTGCATCTGCAAGCTCTTTAACCTTTAATATGTAATCATTAGCACCTTGAGAGGGGCTTTTCCTAAGATTATTTAGCTCATTCTTGAGCTGAATTTTTCTAGCTTTTGTGGAGGTTGAGTACAATCTCTCCAAGCACTCCCACACCTTCTTCGATGTATCCAAATCTTGAATATGCCCTACCATAGAGTTGCTAATATGCTGAGATAAAATGAAAATGACCCTTTTGTCCCTTTCATCCCACTCTCTTACTGCTCTTCTCTGGTCATTGGTTGGATTTACCTCATCTATGTAGGGTTTTGGCTCTCCACCACTCACAAGTCCCCACAAACCTTTCCCCATCAAAAAATTGCTTATTCTAAATCGCCATGGTTGGTAGTTTCCTTTTTTGAGCTTCTCAATCTGAGCATTGAGATCAGCCATGGTGCCTCCTAACTCTTTTGAACCTCCCCCTTGATGCAATGAAGTTGAAAAGGATGGCTTTTACCTCAAAAAATAGAGCTACTCCTCTTGATGAAGCTTCATCTTTGATTTGATGATGTATTTGCTTCCCCTTGTTGTTGACGTGCCCGTTCTTTGCTTCCTTCCTTCAAAATTTGATGAAGTCTTCACTTCACTTCAGTAGCTCCTTCTTCTCTCTTTGATACTCCACTTATAGCTCTGATACCACTGTTGGAGGATAAACACTCCTATGTGCACAACAAAAGCAAATGAACCCTCCTAGGATCCTGAAATTTTTCAGACATAGGCTCGGTATTTTCTGAGTTTCTCTGAGTATATGCAGAGATTGAAAATGAAATTTTGCACGCATAAACTAGAATTTAAGAGCTTTCAAATGAGAGTAAAATCACTCCATTTGGATACTCGATGATGCCTCAACCAGCTGCAACAAAACAGATAACTTGATCTCTTCACACAGTATGAGCTAACTAGACAGACACTAGGCAGATGCAAGTTTACTTATCAAAAGAACAGATGAAGGTATGATCTACATTTGTATTTATGTAGATGACATTATAATCACAGGTACTTCAAATGAAGGAATCAAGGAGGTGAAGAAGCTACTTGAGAAGGAATTCAAGATAAGTGATCTAGGAAAATTGTCATATTTTCTTGGAATGGAAATCACTTATGCAGAACATGGTATATATGTATCACAAGACAGGTATCTCTTGAATCTTCTAAAGAAGTTTAATATGGAGAATTGCAGAGAGACATCTACACCACTAGAGGTCAACCATAAACTCAGTAGATATGATGGTGCAGAGTTCAAAGACATGAGGAAGTATCAATCTTTAGTGGGAAGCTTAATTTATGCTACACTAACAAGGCCTGATCTTAGTTATGCAGTGGGTGTTCTTTCTCAATTCATGCATTGTCCAAAGGATCCACATTGGATTGCAGGTCAAAGAGTTCTTAGATATATTAAAGGGACTTTGAAAGAAGGGTTGTATTATCCTTTTACATCAGATATAAGATTGAGAGCCTATAGTGATTCAGATTGGGCAGGAAGTCAGGATGATAGGAGATCTACTCATGGCTACATGATATACGTTGGAGATAAACTTGTGAGTTGGTGTTCAAAGAAACAACACACAGTGGCCTTATCATCAACAGAAGCTGAATACAAAGGACTTGTGGAAGCAGCAAAAGAAGTCATATGGATGCAGACATTATTCAAAAGCTTGGGAATTGATCAAGGTATACCTATTATTCATGGAGATAATATGAGCTCATTATATCTTGGAGCAAATCCTGTATTTCATGCAAGGACAAAGCACATAGAAATACAGTATCATTTTCTTAGAGAAAAGGTAATGGAGAAAGAGATTGAAGGTGGTGTACACTTCTACAAAAGATCAGATTGCAGATATTATGACAAAGAGCTTGGATGGAGTGAAGACAAGTAAGTTCAAGGAGATGGCAGGAATAAAAGAGAAGAAGATTATGTGAAGAAGTCAAAGCATGCTAATTAGTGATTGAGGGGGAGCTTTTGGGGCTTCACTCACTAATTAGGCATGGACATATGAAGACATATGAAGAAGGACAGAAGAAGTGAAGAAAAGACTTACAGAAAATTAAGCCTAAGTGAAGGGATAATTTCACTATTGTAAATTAGTGCAAAATTAGAGTCTAGATTTTTATTTGATCTTCAGAACTTACGAATTCAAGTCTAGGAGAATGTAATGTTGGGAATGATGGTTGGATGCACTCAAGAACTGAGTTGGTGCTGCTAAACCTGCTTCACACCTGCCCTCCTTTGACTCAAGATATACTTAGTAGACTCCTTGAGCTTCCAAATGATACCAAGATATGCTATATGTACTTTGGAAATGAGTTGAGTAATGATTAGATCAAAACAGACTACTTGTGACTTCAAGAACCCTAAAAAACTTGCTATTTTGGTATTGACACCTGCTCAGAGTTATGCTCAGTGTGACCAGCACACTTAAAACTGATCTAATTGCTTTTGGACATAATCAATTAGCTTAACAAGCTTTCATTTGCAAGTGGAATGAGAGGAAATGACAAACTACACTCTGAGAAATCAATTTAGCAAACTTAGGGACATCCCCGACATTTTAGGAACTGTACAGAGAAATACCAGAGATGACCTCGAGCGTAATTTCTCCCAGCTGGTTGCTCCAATGACCTTCAAATTTTGTAGGCATATAGTATGCTCTAAGCTTGTTCCAATGTGCTTTGAATCATCCAATTTGGTTTAGTGGATCTTGAGATATGCCTCTTGGAAGTTGACAGAGTTGAAGAGTACACTCAGAGAATAACAGAGATGATAAGTATGAATATATGTATTAGATCTATTGATTGTACATTCCCATTGGCATGATATGTAATGCCCAATGGTACTCAGAGGTGTAGGCTATGGTGTAGCACACACACACTCAATGAATTACACAGAAATGCCTCGGAAGGAGTGAAGGATGTTCGCGACATTTTCCTAGTGACTTTTATATAGATTGAGTGAAATTTTGAACTTTGAATCCAAGTCAATCTCCTAGAATCTTTCACCTAAAGATTGATTGAGATATTCTCTCAACTAACCAATCACTTTTCCCACGAATTGGACTAGTAGGTGTGATTACATGAGTGGTAAAGTCATATTGACTTTTTACAAGAGATAAATGGTAAGAACAATAAGACTAGGTTCCTATGGTTCTTGATTCTTGTAAATATATCCTTCAAGGAATTCCAATCTAATCTTCCAAGGTCCAAGCTTTATGTGAAATCTTCAAGGTTGATATCCAAGCCAAGTGTTAAGGCTTGAATTACACCAACAGCTCCCCCTCAAGCCAAACACTTTGGCTCAAGTCTTCATCTCTAGTCTTCAATTATTTCCTGCAATCCAATCATGGATTTAAATCTGCATAGCTTGCTTCCATCCAGAGCTTTAGTAAGCAAATCTGCACATTGCATATTAGTAGACACATATGACAATTGAATATCTTTGCTAAGTAACTTCTCCCTCACATAGTGGTAATGAACCTCTATGTGTTTTGTCCTAGCATGATAAATTGGATTAGCTGCAAGATGAAGAGAACTTGTGTTATCCCCAAAGATAATTGGTGGCCTTGTGTATAGTCCCAATTCTGAATATAAAAGCTTCAACCATATGGCTTCTTGAGTGGCATTTGCTAGTCCTCTATACTCTGCCTCAGTAGATGACAAAGCTACTGTAGGTTGTTTCTTGGATGACCAAGAAATTGGTTAATCACCTGCAAAACATATGTAACCAGATGTGCTTCTCCTGTCATCCTTGCAACCTGCCCAATCTGCATCTGAATATACCTTAATATCAATGTCTGATGAATAGGGAAAGTACAAACCATGATTTTGTGTTCCCTTTAGGTACTTTACTATCTTCTTTGCTGCCTCAAAATGAGGTACTCTTGGTTTGTGCATAAATTGGCTAAGTACACTAACACCATATGATATATCAATCCTGGTTAAGGTAGTATAATTAAGACTACCGACCAAACTTTGGTAACCTGTAACATCTTGGAGTTCTTCTCCTTCATGAGCACTGAGTTTATGGTTGACCTCCATAGGAGTACTTGAGACTTTAGCTTCCTGCAAATTAAACTTCTTGACCATGTCCTGAATATACTTCTTCTGAGTAATAAAGATACCTGAATTTGTGTAGACCAATTCAAGTCCTAGGAATGGATGGGCAAGGGCAAGGTCATCGACAGTCGGGAGAAAGAAACGTGGGACATGACCAAACTCCACTTGGATTTGATCGAATTCAAAGACTCGAATGGCTTTTCCTGGTCGAATCTCCAAGCGGGCGAGGATCTGAGGAAAGCTAGACTTGATAGATGCTACATCTCTCAGAGCTTTACTCATCTGTGGGGCCACCCTTCCATCACGCAACGCACTGACCTCACCATCTCCGATCACTACCCGATCGTTATCACTTTTCAACCTCCCAACAAGACCCACAAGGCTCCGTGGTTCCATGCCAACGCTTCCACCTTCTCTCTCCCCTCTGTCCATCAAGAGATTGCCGAGGTGTGGAAGGTGGCCTTCGCCTCTAGCTTGGCCCCAGCCAAGTGCTGGAGAAATGCGGTCGACAAGTCTCGCAAGATCATGATCAGAACCAAGAAGATGCTCGAGACAGTGCGGCGGGCTCGTAGGGAAGCGCTTTACCACAGACTCTGGCGACTCGAGGAGGAAGTGAACAAAGGAAAACACCAAGCCCAGAAAGGTCTCCGGAAAATCAGAGCAGCGTTGAGATACGAAGAAGAAATACAAAGGAAGAACTTGCAAATCTTCTTCAAGGAGTGGTGGGCTGGAAAAGCAGACAAACCCACCAAAGAGATGTGCAGTATCCTTAAAAGGAAACACAACAGAGAGACGATTCCTCTACTGCTAGACCCACATGGCAATGTATGCGACTCGGACCTGCCTACGATAGGCTATCTCATGGATCAACCTGTTGACAGGTGGATCGACTTTGACAAAGCCATGAGATCAACCTGGCCCTCTCATGGATCATGGCTGTCAAATCATTCCGCAGGGCCAAATCTTTCGGCTGCTAGGAATCCCCCTGGGGTTTGGCGTCTCTATGGAGCAGCGATGGAACTGGGTGCTGGCCAAACTTGAAAACAAGCTCAATTACTGGAGAGGCATGCAAATCAATCTCGCTGGACGGGTGATGGTTATCAACACGTTCCTCCTCTCGTCTACCATCTATTTCCTCTCTTGCTGGAGACCGAATGAGCAAGGCCTGTCCAAACTGAATAGCATCTGCAGAAACTTTCTTTGGACGGGCGATCATAACAGAAGGGGGGTGCCTAAAATCAAATGGGCCATCTGCACCAGCCCTAGAGAGAGCGGGGGGCTTGGCATCCTGGACATTGGATGTATGGCTAACAAACTGGCGGCCAAATGGATGATTAAAGCTTGGTGCAATAGGGAGGCCTCGTGGGCCAAGCTGATCTTCAGAAACAAAAATGAGTTGGCCCTCACGGGGTCCCCAAACTGGAAGAACCTTGATATCATGACCCTGCTATTCTCCCCGATTCCTGTCTTCCCGAAAGGCTCCAATCTCGTTTGCTCTCTTTGGAAGGGCTGGAACAAAGTCAAAAGCCTCACAAGAGTTAGTGAGGACTGGAAGTGGGCGGCCGGAATCAGACAAAACGACTCTATCTGGTTTCCGATACATGGCATCCGGAGTGTGGAGTCATGGAACATTCAAAATGCCAAGAAGTTATGGAACAAAGGATTCAAAAAATGGAAACACCTCTGGAAACATGACACCAACAGTTGGATCAGCTACGAGGATATCGACCCTCGCATAAACGTCTCCTACGAAGAATGGAACACCTTGCAAAGCAGATGCCTCGCTTGGGATCGTCACAAAACTCGCCTCCTCATGGGACACGATGCTCCGAACGCGCGTGGTCTCAAATGGCACAATGGAAATAGCCTACTCAAAATCCCGAACGTCAAAGAAACGATTGACCTCCAGACCAGCCTCAACAAGAAGTGGTGCCTGTCTTGGACGCGGCTTCGGTGGGACATGAAATTCATGAGTATCTGGCACCCACTTATAGAGATTAAGAAGTCTGTCCTCTTATGGCAAATTCTTCATCGAGGAATTTGGACTAACCATAAGGCAAGCAAAATTTGTGGGATCCCTCCGTGGTGCAAACGCTGCCACCGTGCAATCGAAGATGTCCCACACATCTTCCTTACTTGCCCCAACTCCTACAAAATCTGGCAGACGGTTGGACTGAAAATCAGAATTCAGAAACAGCTTAGTTGGAAACAGGTCCTTTTGGGAGAAGCGATTGGATGCTCTGCGGCTCTCTGGAACGCAATCAGAGGGGAAGTCCTGTGGAAAATTTGGCGGGAGCGGTGTGCTCTCAACTTCGGCGACTCCCCCAGGGAGTGGTCGATTGAAAAATCTCTATTCCTCCTTGGCAAAAGGATTGCCAACAGCAAGAAATCCCCCCCCTTCAGGCACCATCAAGTCCTCCTTTTGATCAACAACAAGCTCAAACCCAAGTGGGCCCCGCATGAGGGCGACGAGAGGGTGATCAACCTTCTTTGTAATGCAACCTAGGAATCAGCCAAGCTTCCCCTGCTTTGTGGGATTTGGGGGGTCCCGTGGGCACTAGTCCCCTTCCTTTGTACCTTTGTTTCTTAATTTAATTCAAGTCCGGGAGAGTAGGCTATTGCCGAACTTCCTTTATATAAAAAAAAAAAATTCAAGTCCTAGGAAGTACTTCAATAATCCAAGATCATTAATCTTGAATTCCTTCATCATCTGTCCTTTGATGTGTCTAATTCCCTGAACATCATTTCCTGTAATAATGATGTCATCAACATAGACACACAAGTATATTACCTCTGAATTGTTCCTTTTGATAAACAATGAAGTATCTGCTTTACTCATTATGAATCCTTGGTCTAGGAGGTAGGTTGTCAACCTGTAATTCCATGCTCTAGGTGCCTGCTTCAATCCATACAGAGCCTTCTTCAATTTACAAACATGATTTACCTTCTTGGGATCTTCATAGCCAGGTGGTTGTGACATGTAGACTTCTTCAGATATCCATCCATTCAAGAATGCATTCTTCACATCCAATTGGTACATGTTCCAATTCTTGGATGCAGCTACACTCACCATAACTCTGATAGTTGGCATCTTGGCCACAGGAGAAAATGTCTCCTCATAATCAATGCCTTGGGTTTGTGAAAAACCCTTGGCTACCAACCTAGCTTTATACCTGTTTATTGTACCATCTGAATTCCTTTTGAGTTTGTAGATCCATCTGGATCCTATTACCTTCATAGATTCTTTCTTGGGTACCAAGTCCCAAGTGTCACTCTCCTTGAGAGCCTGCATTTCTTCATCCATTGCTTCCTTCCATTCTGGTTTATTGATTGCTTCTTCAAATGAACCTGGTTCTTCATTCAATAGATCCTTTGCAAGATATATAGAATGCTTGGTTACAAGGGAAGTATCATACCCATACCTAATAGGCTTTTTCTTTTCTCTCTGAGATCTCCTCATAGTTTGAGTTGAGGATTCTGGATTATCTTCTAGTTGCTTCATCTTCATCTTCCCTTTGGATTTCCAAGCCTTGAACTCTTCAATGTTGATGGCGTCTTCATCATCTGAGCATGTGTCCTCTTTCTGAATTGATTCTTCCTTGATAAGCTTGGGGAAGTCTTCTTCCATGTCATAAGGTAGACTAACCTTCCTGCATTCATTTTCATACCATGAATCATTCTCATCAAAGATGACATCTCTGCTTACCTTGAAGCCTTTGTTTGAGGGGTTATAGAATCTATATCCCTTCTGATTCAAATCATAACCAATGAAGATACATTTTTCAGCTTTAGGGTCTAGTTTTCCCCTTACCTGTGAGGGAATATGCACATATGCAACACATCCAAAGATTTTGCAATGATCCAAAGATGGTCTCTTACCATGCCAAGCCTCATAGGGTGTCATTCCATCAAGTGTCTTTGATGGCAACCTGTTAATTAAATAAGTGGCAGTAGATACACTCTCTGCCCAAAGATAATTTGGCAATTTCTTTTCATTTAGCATAGACCTAGCTGTCTCTACAATGAGTCTATTTCTCCTTTCAGCTACCCCATTTTGTTCAGGTGAGTACCTTGTAGTAATCTCCCTCTTGATGCCTCTTTCCTGCAAGAAATCTTCAAAGTCATTGGAGAAGTATTCTTCACCACCATCTGACCTTAGCTTCTTCAAATGTCTACCTGTTTGATTTTCAACTAGTGCAAGATACCTCTTGAAACAATTAAATACTTCATCTTTATGTTTCATGAAATATAAGACAGTCCACCTGCTATAGTCATCAATGAAGGACACATAGTACCTTGATCCTGATATGGATGGCTCCTTGCTAGGTCCCCAAACATCTGTATGCACCAATTCCAGATAATCTTCATGCATAAAAACTTTCTTGGTATAGGGCAACCTGTGTGACTTACCAAATTGACAAGCCCCACACTTGTATATCATGTGTTGCTTGGATACATTAGGTATCCCAAGCACACATTGATTCCTGCTCATTTGTTTTATGGTCCTCTCTCCAATGTGACCTAATCTCTTGTGCCGAATCTCCAATTCTGATAGGGTTTGATCTTTATAGTTGTACAAAGCAATATTCTTAGTGTCTTCAAGTTCAAAGGTAAACAATCTACCTGATTTTTCTCCCTTGGCTATCCTTCTGAATCCATGTCTTGGATCCTCCACATATGCACCATGTTGTGTGAACCTGACCTGTAGACCTTTCTCCACAATCTGACCTACACTCATCAGATTCTTGGTGATTGTTGGAACATACAATACTCTGCTCAATAAATTCTGATTACCATCACTGGTTTTGACATTGCCTACTTTAACAACTGAATGTTTAGTGTCATTACAAGCTACTCTCTTGGCCGTGCGTGTGCAGTGAACAGTGATGGTGCCTTAAATGATGGAATCTAGCGGAACCTCTGCATAATTGTTGTAATCCTTCCTATTTCTGTATCCACCTTGATAGTTGCCATTGTGATTGTAGTTGTTGTTATAATTATTGTTGTAGCCATGGTAGCCTTGAGATTGGTTGAATCTGCCTCTACCTTGAGAGTATCCTCCTCTTTGATGACCTCTTCCTCTTTGGTTCTTGTAGTTTTTGTAGCATTCATCTGTGGTATGGTTAGACAAGCCACGAATATTGCATGGAGATTGGTTGTAGGGTCTCCCCCTACCTGACTTACCTCCTCTGCCTCTACCTCTTGAAGATCTACCTCTCCCTGCATAGTTTGCTTGGGAGGTAGAGCCTTTTTCATCAACCTTTTTGTTTTTACCCTTGTCTTTAGCCTTCTTATCAGTATATATGGCAGAGGGATTATTACCTTTTGATTGCTCTCCATTCTTTGTAAGCTTAGCTTCATGTGTGAAGAGTTGTCCAATCAGAGTTGTTAGATTAGGTGCTTGGATGTCCATGTATAAGTCCATTGCTGTGGTAAAGCTCTCCCACTTGTCATCTGCCTTTAGTCCATTGATCACTTGTCTGATTATTTGGTCTTCCTCAATCTCTTCTCCAACACTTGCAAGTTGATCTGCAATGTCCTTGACTTTGGTAACAAAATCTAAGACAGATTGCTTTGATTGCTTCCTAAGAGTTGTAAACTCAATCCATAGCTCATTCTTTCTGGCCCTTGTGCTTGATGAAAAATAAGTTGACAAGGTTTCCCAAGTCTCTTGGGAAGTTTTGCAATTCCTTATATGTGGTAGAAGGAAATCAGAAATAGAGTTTAGAAGATATGACCTTGCCAAAGCATCTTTTGCACACCATTGATTGAGTCTCTCTTGCTCTTCCTTGGTGGGTAGGCCTCTAGCTTTGAATGAGGGCAATTCCTCATCTCCTGATATGAATCAAAATAAGCTCCTTCCTTGTAGATAGGTCTTCATCCTTAGAGACCAAGCTTGGTAGTTGTTCCTGTCTAATTTGTCAATGAAGGAAGGGAAACCATCACCCATGATTACCTTATTTGCTCTGATACCACTGTTGGGAATGATGGTTGGATGCACTCAAGAACTGAGTTGGTGCTGCTAAACCTGCTTCACACCTGCCCTCCTTTGACTCCAGATATACTTAGTAGACTCCTTGAGCTTCCAAATGATACCAAGATATGCTATATGTACTTTGGAAATGAGTTGAGTAATGATTAGATCAAAACAGACTACTTGTGACTTCAAGAACCCTGAAAAACTTGCTATTTTGGTATTGACACCTGCTCAGAGTTATGCTCAGTGTGACCAGCACACTTAAAATTGATCTAATTGCTTTTGGACATAATCAATTAGCTTAACAAGCTTTCATTTGCAAGTGGAATGAGAGGAAATGACAAACTACACTCTGAGAAATCAATTTAGTAAACTTAGGGACATCCCCGACATTTTAGGAACTGTACAGAGAAATACCAGAGATGACCTCGAGCGTAATGTCTCCCAGATGGTTGATCCAATGACCTTCATATTTTGTAGGCATATAGTATGCTTCAAGCTTGTTCCAATGTGCTTTGAATCATCCAATTTGGTTTAATGGATCTTGAGATATGCCTCTTGGAAGTTGACAGAGTTGAAGAGTACACTCAGAGAATAACAGAGATGATAAGTATGAGTATATGTATTAGATCTATTGATTGTACATTCCCATTGGCATGATATGTAATGCCCAATGGTACTCAGAGGTGTAGGCTATGGTGTAGCACACACACACTCAATGAATTACACAGAAATGCCTCGGAAGGAGTGAAGGATGTTCGCGACATTTTCCTAGTGACTTTTATATAGATTGAGTGAAATTTTGAACTTTGAATCCAAGTCAATCTCCTAGAATCTTTCACCTAAAGATTGATTGAGATATTCTCTCAACTAACCAATCACTTTTCCCACGAATTGGACTAGTAGGTGTGATTACATGAGTGGTAAAGTCATATTGACTTTTTACAAGAGATAAATGGTAAGAACAATAAGACTAGGTTCCTATGGTTCTTGATTCTTCTAAATATATCCTTCAAGGAATTCCAATCTAATCTTCCAAGGTCCAAGCTTTATGTGAAATCTTCAAGGTTGATATCCAAGCCAAGTGTTAAGGCTTGAATTACACCAACATGTAAACCATAGGTATATAAGTTAATTTGAGACAAAAACATGTAGGAGAGAACTCAATTTTGTAATGTGAGTGAGTAGAGAAAAGTCGTGTTTTTCTGAGAGAGATGTTGAGGAAAAACTTCTGAGTCTGAGAGAGTTTTCCATGGCTATGAGCAAAATTAGGCCAAGCCATTTTGTACACATCTTCTCTGATATACAACATATGTTTGTGTAGAAGGATTAAGTCTAATTCCTCTTGTATATTGAGTTTTAAGTCATTTCATATGACTATGTAAGGTAGTTGACAGTTACGACTTTTCTGGCGCACATTTGTCTGAACTTCTTGAGGTCAGATCTCGAAGTATACTGTAAAGTTTTTTATAAGTGATAGCTCATTTTAAAGCTATTGTCCTCAACTACATTTGGTCAAAAGATCTTTAAGAAACGGGACGCATACTCAGAGAAATCAGCTTAACAGTGAAGGTATGTCAAATCGATGAAGTCAATTTCCAGTTTTCAGACATAGTGAAAAGATTGGAGCAAAATCAGAAGATTTTGAAGTTATTACTTGAAAGTTTTGTTTGTTATGTGTTGCTTAACATTAGCAAGAAGTTCTTTTAGCAAATGATCAAAGGAATTTGCAAAGATCAAGCTGATACAGGTCAGATTGAAGGATTGAAGAAAAGGCGCAGATTTCTGTGAAGTGAAATTTTTTATTTTCACTAAATTTAGAGTTGAAGACTCACATTTAGAGTTTTGCTAAGCTAATGATGGTTATGGAGGTCTTCTAATACCACATTAGTTTAGTTCTTGTGGTGTTTCACACACCAACATTAACATATAAGGTTCTTTCAGTTGGACTGTTCTCAAAACCATGTGCAATCATATAAGCATGTATCTTCTCGTACCAAGCACGTGGTGCTTGCTTTAAACCATATAATGCCTTCTTTAACCTGCTCACCTAGTTTTCATGCCCTTTCTTCACAAAGCCACAGGTCTGAAAAACATAATATATTGCTCGATTTTCTCATCATGTAACCCACTAGGAATTGCCTTTTCAATGTGTCTCTATTAGGTGCACTATTTACCAACTTCCTTACAATGGTATCCATTTGATCAATATATCTATCGATACTCTCATGCACCCCTTGTTGTAAGTGGTCCAACTCCTTGGCTAGTTTTTCTTCAAAACCATGACCTCTAAACTTCATTAAGAAGATAATTTTCAGTTCATTATATGTTCCTCTCTCTTTTATAGCCATGTTTTCATACCATTCACTTGCACCACCGTTCAACATTGCAGGAAAGATACACAATTTTCTAACATTGTCCACTATTTCATGAGAACCACAAATTACCTCAAAAAATGTAAGTTGGCATCAACATCTTCATTGAGGGATCCTAGAAATCATGGAAAGTTGCTAGGAGGTGTTGGTGCATTTTACGCAAGCCTACGTGCTTCATATTATTTGATTTATGCTCATAGGTTTAGTCATGTGAACACCTCTTGTAAAAGAGTACATTTTATCTCTTGTAATTGTGAAAAAGAAAAAAGAGAAAAAAAAATGGTTTACCTCATCCATGATGTAGAAAGAAAACTCGTGGCTCTAACTACCTAAAACCACTAATTAGTGAGCTGAGGAATATTTCCTAACTTTGGGGATCATGTTTACGTGGATCCATTCGAATTCAAATTCAAAACTCCCTCCAGGAATAGCTATAAAAAGAGCAAGAAGGAAGAGGTGATTAGCAAGCCTTGAAAGTGACCACTTAATGTCATTTTGTAGAGATTGAAGATCTTAATCCATGGCTCTAGCATTCTACTCCCATTGTGCAAAGATTCATTGCCAATGTGGTTGTTATCATATGTGAATTTATACATTCAGCATTCTCTACTTCTCTGTTTTGTTCTCTGCTATACTCACTCAGAGTAGTAACTTGAGAAGCTCATAACTCGAGCTATATGAATCCATTTTCAGTGTTTTAACATGCGTTCGATAGTTCTCAAAGTCTAATCTATAATTAAAACTTTTATTGGTCATTGAATTTGTAATATTGGAGAAATCTCTATTTTATTGCTCAGTATTCTATCTCTCCATAGCCCCGAGAATGGCGGGGATGTTCTAGATTTTGTTAAACGTTGTTCTCAGTCCTGAGTTGATCATTTAAAGTGTTCTAACTTGGATTACCAAGCTTGCTAAGTTCATCTACCATGACCAAAAGGATTTTATTTAATTCCTACCAGATTGAGAGCACTGGTCATTTGCACCAGCAGGTGTATGTCCAAAAATAGCAAGTTTTGGAGGCTAGTCATTTTGCAACTAGTCTGTCTTGACCTAAACTTTTGACATACATGTTCCAAAGTACTTGGCTAAGCTTTTGGTGGATTTAGGAAGCTCAAAGGGTCTACTAATCAAATCTGAAGTCTTAGTTGGCTGGTGTGAAGCCGGTTGTAGTAGCACCAACTCATCTTTGGATTGCATCCACCATCTCTCTTGAGAGTGGTATCAGAGCATAGTCAACCAACATGGGAGATGGATTTCCATCAACAATTGACAAATTGGATTGAAACAACTACCTAGCATGGTCTCTGAGAATGGAGGATTACCTTCAAGGGAGGAATCTATATGGATTCATATCCGGAGATGAAACAATGCCAATCATGAGGAACAAAGGGCAACCATCACATGAAAAAAGTTGAAGGACTTTCAATTGGTGTTCAAAGGATGCACTTGCAAGGTCCTATATTCTAAACTCAATCTTTGATTTTCTTTTACCTCATGTCAAGGGATGCAAGACATCAAGAGCGACATGGAATGTACTTGGTTTTTTCTTCTCCTCCAACACTTGAGCAAGGAAGAACCAATTGTGGATGGAGTTCAAACCAATGAGGAGAAGCCCGAAGCAAAGTGTGACTGATTATGCCACAAAGATGAAGGAGATTTTTGACCAACCTGGAATAATTGGAGAGGTAATTGAAGAGGAGCAAATCATTAGAAAAATGATAAATGGAATCAAAGCAGACGACAAGTGGGAGTCATTCACAATAGCCATGGATTTATACATGGATATGCATGTACCCGACCTCAACACACTCATGGGCCAATTCTTCACTAATGAAGCAAAGATTAGAAAAGGTGGTGAGTCCTCAAGAGGTAATTAAACTTCTACCTTATATTGAGATAGATCTAAAGTCAAGGACAAGTCAAAGAATAGGAAGAATGAAGATGAAGGTAGCTCTTTCCATGCAAACTTTGCATGTAGAGGAAGAGGCTGAGGTGGAAAGCAAGGCAGGGGGAGATTCCAATCATCTCAACCTTGCAATATATGTGGCTTATCTAATCATACTACTGAAGAATGCTTTAGGAACCCGAGGAACTCAAGAGGAAGAGGATTCAATAGAGGTGGCTATGTATCAAATAGACGCAAATACAATGGAGGCTACAACAACAGCTACTACAACAACGATTACAACAACAACAAGTATCAAAGTGGCCATAGAGGAAGAAGAGACTACAATAACTATGCAGAGGACCAAAGTCAAGAAGATTCATTATTTATTATGAATCTATTAGTGAAAAAGGGTAAGGATGATGATCACATATTTTACATTGATTCAAGATGCTCAAACCATGTAGCAGGAAATGTGGCTTTACTTTTTGATTTGGAAGATCCTCTGAACAAACATGAAGTGCAAATAGGAGATGACGCAAAGCACTCAGTGGAGAAGATACGTAATGTGAAGACATCAAATGGTAATGTGAACCTCTTAAGGAAAGTCTTGTATGTCCCTACAATTACAAAAAATCTAATAAGTGTTGCATAGATTGTTGGAAAATTTGCAATTGGATTCAATAGATTTGGAGCATATGTTGAAGACCCAAGGCAAGGCTTTAGAAGGACTGAGAAAGGAGAAAAGACAGGAAGGCTTTTCACTTTTGAAGTGGTAGATACAAAGAACATAGCTTTGTTTAACTATGGATCTCAAACTCTCACAAAGTTAGAGATATGGCACAAAAGGCTTGCTCACATTGGTGAGAGGACACTTAAACAAATTTGCAGGATCCAAAGTGTACTTGGTTTGCCTATTATCACAAGGCAACACATGATTTATAACTATGAAGCTTGTAAACTTGGCAAGGCTCATTGACAACCTTTCAATAAGAGAGGATATGTGTATCAAAATCCTTTGGATCTAGTGCACACAATGTGTGGGGTCCAAGTAAGAAGGCATCTATATCAGGATCAAGATATTATGTGTCTTTCATAGATGATTGTAGCACGTGGACCATTCTGTTTTTCATGAACCACAAGAATGAAGTGTTTAATTGCTTTAAGAAGTATATTGCTCTTGTTGAAAACCCAAGAGGTAGGACTTTGAAAAGACTCAGATCAAATGGTGGAGGAGAATACTTCTCTTCTGAATTTGATGCCTTCTTGCATGAAAGAGGCATTAAAAGGGAAAACATTACAAGGTATACACCCGAACTCAATGGTGTAGCAGAGAGGAGAAACAGAGCTATTGTCGAAGAAGCAAGGTCCATGCTCAAGGAAAAGCGATTTCCAAACTACCTATGGGCAGAGGTTGTGTCTATAGCCACATATCTCTTAAATAGACTTCCATCTAAGTCACTAGATGGAACCACTCCATATGAAGTGTGGAATGGAAGAAGACCTATTCTAGAGCATTGTGAAATCTTTGGATGCCTAGCCTATGCTCACATTCCTTCTCTAGTAAGAGGAAAATTGGATCCCAAGGTAGAGAAGTGCATATTTATTGGTTGTGATCAAAACCAAAAAGGATATAGATTTTACAATCCAACTAATAAAGGATTTTCTGTTAGTAGAGATGTAATTTTTTATGAGAACAAATCATGGTTTAATGATGATAGGAAAATGAAGCTCCTATATGACTTGGATAAAGATTTTCCATCACTTCAACCAAAGGAACCAAAGCAAATGGAAGAAAGTGATTTGGAGATTGACCTAGACGACTTGGAAAGACTAAAGCTATGGAAGAAGAAAGGTAAAGCAAAGATGCAGGATGCTACATATGGACCTGAGATCTCACATCAACCACTTAGAAGGTCTTCAAGGGAGAAGAAGAAACCATAGAGGTTTGGTTATGATAGTTCTTTGGTCACCAAGCACTCAATCTACATTGCAAAGGATTCAACCAATGAAGAACCTACCACATTTGAAGAAGTACAAAGCAAGAAAGCTTGGAGAAATGCAATGGATGAAGAAATGGAAGCCTTGAAGGAGAATGACACTTGGGAGCTTGTACCTAACAAGCCATCTATGAAGATAATTGGATCTCGATGGATATACAAAATCAAGAGGAATCGAGATGGAAATATAAATAGACACAAAGCAAGGTTAGTTGCTAAAGGGTTTGCTCAAACCCATGCTATTGATTATGAGGAGTCCTTCTCTATTGTTGCAAAAATGCCTACAATTAGGGTTCTCATTATTCTTGGTGCATCTAGAAATCGGAGCTCTATCAACTTCATTTAAATAATGCTTTCTTGAATGGATGGATTTCAGAGGAAGTGTATATGAAACCACCTCCTGCATATGAGGATGTGCATCATGTTGGTGCAATTCACACACCTTCACATTGTTGGTGCATTTTACCCAAGCCTACATGCTTGATAGGCTTGATTTTATGATCATTTGTAAGTCACATGTGTAGTCATGTGAACACCTCTTGTAAAAGAGTTCATTTTTATCTCTTGTAATTTGAAAAAGAAAAAGGAAAAGGATGGCTTACCTCATCCATGATGTAAAAGCAAAGTAGTGGCTCTAACTACCTAAAACCACAAATTTTTGAGCTGAGGGAATATCTCCTAACTTTGCGGATCACTTTTAGGTGGAGCCATTCGAATTCGAATTGAAAACTCCCTCCAAGAATAGCTATAAAAAGAGCAAGAAGGAAGAGGCGATTAGCAAGCCTTGTACGTGATCACTTCATGTCATTTTGTAGAGATTGAAGAGCTTACTCCATAGCTCTATCATTCTACTCCCATTGTGCAAATATTCATTGCCAATGTGGTTGTAATCATATGTCAATCTATACATTTATCATTATCTACTTCTCTGTTTTGTTCTCTGCTATACTCACTCGGAGTAGTACATTCAAAAGGTCATATCTCCAGTTCTACTCAACATGTTTCAGTTTTTCAACATGCGTTGTATAGCTCTTACTATCAAGGTTTTTCATACCAATTTTATGGTCATTGGATTTATAGTTTTGGAGATAATTGCATTTTACTGCTCACTGGTCTATCTCTATAGAGCCCCGAAAATGGTGGGCATGTTCCAGAAATTGATGAATCTTGTTCTTAGTGCTCAATCCATCATTTGAAGTGTTTTAACTTGGATTTGGAAGCTCCCTAAGTCTATTTTTTTTGAACAAAAGGAATTTATCAAATTCTTACCAGGTTGAGAGGACTCTTTAGTTTTTCTAGCAGGTGTATGCCTAGAAATAGCAAGTTTTTGGGAGCTAGTCATCTTGCAACTTGTCTGTCTTGACTTAAACTTTTGGGATACATGTTCCAAAATACTTGTCTAATATTTTGGTGGATTTAGGAAGCTCAAAGGGTCTACTAATCAACTCTGAAGTCTCAGTTAGCTGGTGAGAAGCTGGTTGTAGCACCACGTACTCATCTTTGGATTGCATCCACCATCTCTCTTCACAGTGGTATCAGAGCATAGTCAAGCAACATGGGAGATGGATTTCCATCAACAATTGACAAATTGGATCAAAACAACTACCCGGCATGGTCTCTAAGAATGGAGGCTTACCTTCAAGGGAGGAATCTATATGGATTCATATCCGGAGATGAAGCAATGCCAACCATGAGGAACAAAGGGCAACCATCACATGAAGAAGTGGAAGGACTTTCAAATTGGTGTTCGAGGGATGCACTTGCAAGGTCCTATATTGTAAACTCAATATCAGATTTTCTACCTCATGTCAAGGGATGTAAGACATCAAGGGAGACCTAGAATGCACTTGCTTGTTTCTTCTCTTCCAACACTTGAGCAAGGAAGAACCAATTGTGGATGGAGTTCACAACAATGAAGAAAAGCCCGAAGCAAAGTGTGACTGATTATGTCACAAAGATGAAGGAGATTTCTGACCAACTTTGAAGCATTGGAGAGGTAATTGAAGAGGAGAAAATCATTAGATAAATCATAAATGGAATCAAAGCAGACGACAAGTGGGAGTCATTCACAACAGCCATGGATTTATACATGGATATGCATGTACCCAACCTCAACACACTCATGGGCCAACTCTTCACTCATGAAGCAAAGATTAGCAAAGGTGGTGATTCCTCAAGAGGTAATCAAACTTCTGCCTTATAGTTTGATAAAGCTAAGGTCAAGGACAAGTCAAAGAATAGGAAGAATGAAGATGAAGGTAGCTCTTTCCAATCAAACTTTGCAGGTAGAGGAAGAGCTAGAGGAAGAGGCAAAGGTGGAAAGCAAGGTAGGAGGAGATTCCAATCATCTCAACCTTGCAATATATGTGGCTTATCTAATCATACTACTGAAGAATGTTTCACGAACCCGAGGAACTCAAGAGGAAGAGGATTCAATAGAGGTGGCTATGGATCAAATAGAGGTAGATACAATGGAGGCTACAACAACAACTACTACAACAACAATTACAACAACAACAACTATCAAAGTGGCCATAGAGGAAGAAGAGACTACAATAACTATGCAGAGGACCAAAGTCAAGAAGATTCATTATTGATTATGAATCTATCAGTGAAGAAGGGTAACGATCATGATCACATATGTTACATTGATTCTGGATGCTCAAACCATGTAGCAGGAAATGTGGCTTTACTTTCTGATTTGGAAGATCCTCATAACAAGCATGAAGTGCAGACAGGAGATGACACAAAGCACTCAATGGAGAAGATAGGTAATGTGAAGACATCAGATGTGAATATGAACCTCTTAAGCAAAGTCTTGTATGTCCCTACAATTACCAAAAATTTAATAAGTGTTGGACAAATTGTTGGAAAAGGATTGCAGTTTAGATTCAACCAATTTGGAGCATATGTTAAAGACAGAAGGCAAGGCCTTCGAAGGATTGCCAAAGGAGAAAAGACAGGAAGGCTCTTCACTTTTGAAGTGGAAGATACAAAGAACATAGCTTTGTTTAGTTATGGATCTCAAACTCTAACAGAGTTGGAGATATGGCAAAAAAGTCTTGCTCACATTGGTGAGAGGACACTCGAACAAGTTTGCTGGGACCAAAGTGTACTTGGTTTCCCTAATATCACAAGGCAACACATGATCTATAAGTGTGAAGCTTGTCAACTCGACAAGGCTCATAGACAACCTTTCAATAAGAAAGGATATATGTATCAAAATCCTTTGGATCTAGTGCACACGGATGTGTGGGGTCCAAGTAAGGAGCCATCTATATCAAGATCAAGATATTATGTGTCTTTCATAGATGATTGTCGCAGGTGGACCATTCTGCTTTTCATGAAGCATAAGGATGAAGTGTTTAATTGCTTTAAGAAGTATATTGCTCTTGTTGAAAACCAAACAGGTAGGACTTTGAAAAGACTCAGATCAGATGGTGGAGGAGAATACTTCTCTTCTGAATTTGATGCCTTCTTGCATGAAAGAGGCATTAAAAGGGAATCCACTACAAGGTATACACCCGAACTCAATGGTGTAGCAGAGAGGAGAAACAGAGCTATTGTCGAAGCTGCAAGGTCCATGCTCAACAAAAAGGGATTGCCAAACTACCTATGGGCAGAGGTTGTGTCAACAGCCACATATCTCATAAATTGACTTCCATCTAAGTCACTAGATGGAACAACTCCATATGAAGTGTGGAATGGAAGAAGACCTAGTCTAGAGCATTGCAAAATCTTTGGATGCTTAGCCTATGCTCATATTCCTTCTCAAGTAAGAGGGAAATTGGATCCCAAGGCCGAGAAGTGCGTATTCATTGGTTATGACCAAAACCAAAAAAGATATAGATTGTACAATCCAACCAAGAAAGGATTTTATGTGAGTAGAGATGTAATTTTTGATGAAAAAAAATCATTGTTTGATGATGACAGGAAAGTGAAGCTGCCTTATGACTTGGATGAAGATTTTCCATCACTTCAACCAAAGGATCCAAGGAAGATTGAAGAAAGTGATTTGGAGATTGACCTAGAAGACTTGAAAAGACTGAAGCTATGGAAGAACAAAGGTAAAGCAAAGATTGAGGATGCTACATATGGACCCGAGAGCTCACATCAACCACTTAGAAGGTCTTCAAGGGAGAAGAAGAAACCTGAGAGGTTTGGTTATGATACCTCTTTGGTCACCAAGCACTCAATCTACATTGCAAAGGATTCAACGAATGAAGAACCTACCAAATTCTAAGAAGCACAAAGCAAGAAAGCTTGGAGAGATGCAATGGATGAAGAAATGGAAGCCTTGAAGGAGAATGACACTTAGGGGCTTGTACCTAACAAGCCATCTATGAAGGTAATTGGATCTCAATGGATATACAAAATCAAGAGGTATCGAGATGGAAGTATAAATAGACACAAAGCAAGGTTAGTTGCCAAAGGGTTTGCTCAAACCCATGGTATTGATTATGAGGAGACTTTCTCTCCTGTTGCAAAAATGCCTACAATTAGGGTTCTCATTAGTCTTGTTGCATCTAGAAATTGGAAGCTCTATCAAATTGATGTAGAGAATGCTTTCTTCAATGGATGGATTTGAGGAGGAAGTGTATATGGCACAACCTCCTGGATATGAGGATGCACATCATCCTAACTTTGTATGCAAACTAAAAAAAGCTTTGTATGGAATTAAGCAAGCTCCAAGAGCTTGGAATTTTAGATTGGTGACTTATTTGCAGTGTTGGTGCAGGGCAATCAACAATTGAAGTTTTGGAAGTCAAAGAATGAAGACAAGATCAAGTTTGGAAGCATAGAAGGAGTTTACATTCAGGAGTTGAAAGAAATGTACACATATGTACATTAGTTCAGATATAGGTCACTTATACTTTTGATTAGTCATAAGTTTGTAAATATTTGCCTATAAATACTATGAAAAATGTCGGGGAAAGTATGAGAGAGCATGAGAGTAGAGTAATCAGAAGTTTTATGAGTCATTTAGACATCCCAGAATTGAGTGAAGACTGTCTCATCACTTAGATGTAAAAATTCTCAGATATGGAAAAATGTTGCGCCCGATGTTTCTGAGTTTTCTCCTTCTGTGTTAGATCTTTTGTGAAATTCTTTTGTACAAGTCTAAGTCTATAGGTGATTGATCTCTGTACAAATTTTTAGCTTCCAATTGTGATCAGGCTGAGAGAATTATGTGTAGGAACATTCATATGTGAAGAAGTGTTCACTGGTTCCTGAAACAGGCAAAAAATTCGAAGTCAATGTTTTGATCAGTTCTCCTTCTATAGTGTAAAGTTTTGAGCAAGCAGACACTCAATCTTTAAGTTGGAAGGTAAGCTACTTGTGGCTAAAAGTATTTGCTTAAACGGGTTTTATTCTTGGAGAACCATGCCTTAGAAGTTATAGAAGTCTAAATCGACTTCTCAGAAGTACAGTTTTAGACATAGGTGACTTGTCAAGTTGATTTCTCAAAATCTACTGAATCTTTTGGAGTAATTCAACTTGGAGAAGGTGCGCAATCTGTAGCCTGACACATTGTGCAAAGGTTTATCAAAAACTTTACACATTTGATAGGTCAATGAGAAAGATATGTGCAACAGACTTTTTGTAGAATCATCCTTTTCACTGATTTTCCAGAATCCTTATAATTGAATGTTGATCCTTGAAACTAGTGAAGGTTTTGACTTACTCTTGATATAGAGGTGCTCTAATTTCAAGAGTAGGTTGTTCTTTTGGAGATTAACACTCTCCATCAGTGGTATCAGAGCAGGAAGCATCAGAATTGAAGGAAGGAGGATCCCGACTGCTGCAGGTGCAAAGAATTCAACATCTGAAGGTTCAAAAGGTGAAAGCTTGAAGATAAAGCTTGAGAAGGAGATCATACGACATCAAGGAAGTCAAAAGGAGTGTCATACGAAGTAAAGGTACATCTGTTACTCATAAAGTTTGAAGAATTCAATACACAGGACAAGAAAGGATGGGAGATTCTCTTCAGATAGAGAAATTGGATAGAGAGAACTATCCTACATGGTCAATGAGGATGGAAGCTCATCTTATGAGCAAAGAGTTGATAGCTTACATTACAAGTGAAGAAGAAAAGCCACAATTCAGAGATCCTAGTGTTCCAACTAGGGAGGAATTATCAGATTTGAAGAATTGGATGAAGAGAGATGCTCAAGCTAGGAGCATTATCTATATGGCAGTCAATGATTACTTGCTACCTCACATTAGAGGTCTTGAAAGTGCAAGTGATATATGGAATGCTTTGGAGGATCATTTCCAAAACACCACAAAGTCAAGGAAGGCATCTTTGTGGGTAGAATTTACTACATTCAAGAAGAAAGCCTCTCAATCCATTTTAGATTATGTAACAAGAATGAAGGACATTGCAGATGCATTAGGAGCTGTTGATGAAGACATTGAGGAGGATAAATTGGTAAGGAAAATCCTTACATGTTTGAGAGGTGATGACAAATGGAAGCCATTCATTTTGTCTAGTGAATTATCACTTGATCATTTTACTCCTGACTTAAATCAGTTGCTAGGACATATGTTAACCTTTGCGCAGGATGTCAAAGGTGAAGGTGACAAGAGTACAGGTCATGCAATGTACTCAAAGGATAAGAAGAAAAATAACAAAGGGAAACAACAAGCAAATGAAGATGAAGGCACAACTAGTCAAGCCAACCTCCTAAGAGGAAGAGGAGGTGGCAAAGGTAGAGGAAGAGGCAGGAATAACAAAGATGGAGTCAAAGCTTGCTGGATTTGTGGTAAGACAAATCATTTAGCTAATGATTGTTGGCATAATAATCAAAGTAATGGTGGATATAATCAGAATTTTAATTCAAGAGGAAGAGGTGGCAGAAATCAAAGAGGTAACTTCAGAGGAAGAGGTAGTAGGGGTTACTTTGGAAGAAATGTAGGTAGAGATTTCCAAACTCAACAATACAATAATACCTACTACAATTATGCTTGAGATCAGAAGGATGATTCAACATTGATAACGAATGCAACTTGTGAAAGGCAATGTGAAGATCATAGAGTCTTCTACATTGACTCAGGGTGTAGCAATCACCTGAGTGGCAACATAGCATTGATGAGTGATTTGGAAAATAAGGTAACTAATCATGTTGTTCAAACAGGTGACAATACAAAGCACAATGTGAAGTCAATTGGATCAGTGAATGCCAAGGATGGTAGCACCCTCTTGAGTTAGTTCTTGTATGTTCCTACAATTCTTTAAGAATCTGATAAGTGTAGGACAAATTGTTGAAAAAGGTTATGAAGTTAGATTCACTAATGAAGGAGTGTTTGTGGAAGACCCTAGCAATGGGTATAAACAAATTGTTTCAGGGAAGAAAGAAGGAAGGTTGTTCACATTGAAGATTCAAGGTAATGTTGGTCATGCCTTGTTCACTTATGAAGGACATAAGATCTCTGAGTTAGATCTTTGGCACAAGAGGCTTGGACACTTTAATGAGAGAGGTATCAAAGACATGATCAACAATGGTTCAGTGCTTGGATTACCTAATGTTACAAGTCAACATATGACATACAGATGTGAGGCATGTCAATTAGGTAAGGCTCATAAGCAATCTTACTCCAAGCATGTTTTCATGTATTCAGAGAAGCTTGAGTTGGTACATACAGATGTGTGGGGACCATCAAAGGATTTCAATATCAATGGCTCAAGGTACTATGTGATTTATGTTGATGATGCTACCAGATGGATCACTATCTATGTGATCAAAGATAAGTCAGAAGTGTTTAATACATTTAAACACTATCATGCATATGCAAAAAGAATTACAGGTCATAAATTGAAGAGACTAAGGTCAGATGGAGGGGGAGAGTATTTCTCTAATGAGTTCAGTGATTACTTGTGGAATGCAGGTATAAAAAGGAAAATTACTTGCAGATACTCTCCTCAACAAAATGGTATAGCAGAAAGGACGAATAGAACTCTTGTTGAGTTTGCAAGATCCATGATGAATGAGAAAAATTGCCCAAATTATTTGTGGGCTGAGGCTCTAAATACAGCTACTTATCTGGTCAATAGGCTACCATGTAAAGCCTTGCAAGGTATGAAATCATATGAGGCATGGTGGGGTAAGAGACCTACATTAGACCATTGCAAAGTATTTGGATGTTTGGCATATGCATATGTGCCATCACAATTAAGTCACAAATTGGAACCTAAAGCTGAAAAGTATGTGTTCATTGGTTATGATGACAAGCAGGGGTTATAGATTGTGGAGTCCATCCACAAAGCAATTCAGTGTGTCTAAGGATGTTACATTTGATGAGAAAGGTACTTGGTATGCAGGTTCTATCAATATTAATACAGATGATGAAGAAATTGTGAGTCAAAAGAAAGGTAAATCAAAGGTTTAGATATTTGATGAACAAGATAATAATGAAGTGCAGGTTGAAGTTGAAGAAATGCCAAGATTTGATCCTGAGTGTGAAGAACTAGAAACCTCAGGGAGTGGAGAACTCAGAAGGTCATCAAGACACAAGTGGCAACCTACAAGGTATAGCTATGATACTTCTTTCCTGGCTACCAAAGATTATGCTTATATGATTAAAGGAGATGAAGACCCTTCTACATATGAAGAGGCAAAAGGTAAGGAAAATTGGGAGAAAGCTATGCAGGAAGAGTATGATGCATTGATGGAGAATCAGACATGGGATTTGGTTCCTAAACCAAATAGCCAGAAGATCATTGGATGCAAGTGGGTTTATAAGACAAAGAGATTTGCAGATGGAAGTGTGCCTAGGTACAAAGCTAGACTTGTTGTCAAAGGGTTTGCTCAGATATATGGTATTGATTATGATGAGACCTATAGTCCTGTGGCAAAGATGACAACCATCAGGACACTCATAGCAATTGCTGCATGTAAAGGTTGGAAATTATGTCAATTAGATGTGAAGAATGCTTTTCTAAATGGTTACATTTCAGATGATGTTTTCATGGAGCAACCACAAGGATTCAGAGATAAAAGGTATCCTGATCATGTGTGTAAGCTCAAGAGAGCTTTGTATGGCTTGAAGCAGGCCCCAAGGGCATGGAACTATAGAATTGTAAAGTTCTTGAAAGAACTTGGATTTCAAGTATCAAAAGCAGATAGTAGTTTGCTTGTTAAAGCAAGTGATGATGGATTCATATACATGTGCATATATGTTGATGATATAATTCTTACAGGTACAGATGAGAAAGGCATTCAAAGCCTAAAGAAGCAAATGGAGAAAGAATTCAAAATCAGTGATTTGGGAGACTTGTCATATTTCTTGGGCATGGAGATTTCATACACTCAACATGGAGTGTATGTAACTCAAGGAAGGTATTTGAAGAACTTATTAACCAAGTTTAAAATGAATGATTGCAGAGTGACACCTACTCCAATGGAGGTGAATCACAAATTGAGTAGATATGGAGGTGAAGAGTTCAAGGACATGAAACAATATCAGAGTTTGGTTGGTAGTCTGATCTATGCTACATTAACTAGGCCTGACTTGTCATATGCAGTTGGAGTTTTATCTCAATTCATGCATTGCCCTAGGAAAGAACATTGGATTGCAGGTCAAAGAGAGTTGAGGTACATTAAGGGTACACTCAAAGAGGGTTTGTATTATGGTTTTACATCAGATACAAGTATCAAAATATATAGTGATGCAGATTGGGCAGGTAATCCTGATGATAGAAGGTCAACCTATGGATACATGTGTTATGTGGGAGATAAGTTAATCTCTTGGTGTTAAAAGAAGCAACACATAGTTGCTTTATCATCTACAGAAGTAGAGTACAAAGGCATGGTTGAAGCTGCAAAGGAAGTGATATGGCTTAGGACTCTGATGAAGAGTTTTGACACCATACAAAGTACACCTATTATTTATGGAGATAACATGAGTTCATTGTATTTAGTTCATGTCAGGACCAAACACATTGAGATTCAGTATCACTTTCTAAGAGAGAAGGTGATGGACAAAGAGATTGAAGTCATAGATAGATAGATAGATAGATAGATAGATAGATAGATAGATAGATGGCACAACCTCCTCGATATGAGGATGCACATCATCCTAACTATGTATGCAAACTAAAGAAAGCTTTGTATGGATTGAAGCAAGCTCCAAGAGCTTGGAATTTTAGATTGGTGACTTATTTGCACGACCAAGGATTCAAAGCTAGCATGACGGATACCTCTTTGTTCATAAAGAGGAATGATCTGAAGTGTCCTTTTGTAGAGATTGAAGAGCTTAATCCATACCTCTATCATTCTACTCCCATTTTGCAAAGATTCATTGCCAGTGTGGTTGTAATCATATGTGAATTTATACATTCATCATTTTCTACTTCTCTGTTTTGTTCTCTCTTATACTCACTTAGAGGAGTTACTTCAAAAGGTCATAACTCGAGCTATACTCATCCATTTTCCGTTTTTTAACATGCGTTGGATAGCTCTGCACATCTTGTTTCGTCATAAAAACTTTAATGTCCATTGCATTTGTAATCTAAGAGAAATCGCCCTTTTACTGCTCCATGGTCTATCTCTATAGAGCCCCGAGAATGGCAGGCATGTTCCAAATGTTGTTAAACATTGTTCTCAGTCCTCAAGTGATCATTTTAAGTGTTTTAACTTGGAGTAACAAGCTTACTAAGTCCAATTGCTATGCCGAAAAGGAATTTATCTAATTCCTACAAGGTTGAGAGCAATGTTCATTTGTTCTAGTAGGTGTATGTCCAAAAATAACAAGTTTTGGAAGCTAGTCATTTCACAACTAGTCTCTCTTGACTTAAACTTTTATGATACATGTTCCAAAGTACTTGGATGATATCTTGGTGGATTTAGGAAGCTCAAAGGGTCTACTAATCACCTCTGAAGTTTCAGTTGGCTGTTGTGATGCTGGTTGTAGCAGTACCAACTCATCTTCGGATTGCATCCACCATCTCTCTTCAAAGGAGGAACCACATGTATTTGAGCCATTTTGTTTTGGTTGTGAAGGTTGTGCTGCACTAAGGAACACTAGGTGAGCCTAAGGGAGTCTCTTTGAGATATTTCAAACTTTCTCTAGTAAGGTCACCAAAATGAATAGCTTTTAAATGGTCACAATTTTGTCTTTGACTTTTGCCCACTCTTTGATGCAGGATTCTATTTTTAGTCGTTAGAGGCAATATTCCACCATGCGTATATCCCTTCCTTCTGCTTCTCTTCTCTTCACTTTCTCTCTTCCACTCTTGCCCCATCCTCCTCTCCTTTATGCTTACCCCTCCTCCACTTTACTTCTTACTTTACTTGCATTGACTCTTGTTAACTCTCACCATTCACTCACAACTTACTCTCTTTAATTCATAAACTCTTTCTCTCTCTTTCACTATTACTTTGAGACACACATGCACATAAATACAACAACATGCTTTACAATCTCTCTTTTCTAACTCTTACACTTTCTCACTCACCCACACACACAACACTTCTCACTTTCCTCTCTCTTTTTCATTTTCTGGCTTTCTCTCTCTCAGAGACCCACATATACTTCTAGCCACATATGGCCCATAGCATGTGAGTTTTTCATCTCTCTCTTTTCCCCTCCCGTTACTCTCTGAATCTCTTACTTATCTTTACATCTCATATTAATAAAGTCACTTTGCATTCTATGAGAGTTATGCATACAGATGTACCCATACTAAAACTTGTGTGAGCTCTCAACAACCCATTAGAAATCAAATTAACTGACTTCTTGGCCTTGAGAAAAGCAAGAAATGCCATGCTTAATCATAATGGGGAGCTTATTAGACTAACTCAAGCAAACCAACTAATATGTCCCAGAAGTGAATGAGAATGGAAGAACCTGTATCACTAATAAACATGGAATTACATGCAGAACCTAAAGGATTAGAAAAGATGGATCTAAGTCATCATATGGCATCTCCTATCTATGATCATCTT